>OY723406.1:70149071-70761016 GCA_963210345.1 Inga oerstediana
ATTTTGAAAATTGTACTTAATTGCCTTTGTTCAGGAGTACAAAGGTTTAAGTATTGGGAAATTGATTGAACCATATTTTTACATAATTTTGCATGACTAAATTAGGATTTTTAATGTATTTTTTGGGACATTATTGCATGATTAAGCACTATTTTTAATTAGGGCCATTTGTATTGAATTAATTGTAAATAGGGGCAAAATGGTCCCAAATTTGTTAATTATTGATACAAATGTTGTCTTGGACTTTTGATGTTATTTTGTGCTTAATTTTTGAATTGTAGGTGTTTAAGATGAAAATTTGAGATTTTGGGGTCAAAACTTAATATTTTGTGGATTAGAGAAAATCACAAAATCAATCCCTAAATTTCATGGAAATTACAAGTATATGGAGAAAAGGGACAGAAGAAATTACAGTGAAGGACCCAAAATATTCAAAACTTTTAGTCCTGCCTCATAAATATTTCAAATTATTTCCCTTTAGTCCCTCCTTAAGAAAATTTTGAAATTACCATTGAGGTCCCTGGTCAGTTCACCGTGTTGGGCTTCATGGAGCAGAAATCACAAACCCAACTGAAGCATGAGAAGTGGTGTGGGCCGCAGCTGGGAGTGAGGGGATGAATTGAGGATCCGACACCCCTGACCTTGGACCCGACTTGGTTGGCTGGTGGATATGGGATTCGGACATGGCATAGACCCGAGGACCCGACACAGATAGCAGCTGAACGTTTTATCACAGGTAGAGCACCGCGCAAGATCGAGACTTGCCTTTTCTCTCACAGACTCTGATCGCCTTCACTATCTCTAACCTCACCAGTGACCTTCACTCCTTTTCCTCCATTTTTTCCGTCGCTAGTGAGGTCAGTTTCAGAGAACCAGGAACCAGAGTGCATAGCTTCAACGAGAGAGAGAGAGAGAGAGAGAGAGAGAGAGAGCTGGGACGGGGGTTTAAGAAGGAGGAGGATTTGAACATCGTGATTGTGCTGTGAACAGCTCCTTCACCGTCAGTTTTTCCCCTGTTTCCACACTTCACCACCGCCGTCTTATTCTTCTCTATTTTCTAACACCACCATCGCTGGAGAAGAGATACCTTGACCACATCGCTAGAAAATTACAGTTCCGGCTACCCAAACACCATAGCCACCACTTCCTTTGTTTACTACCACCACCTCATCGGCTCTTACTCTGCTTTACCACAGCCATAGTCAGACTCCTTCACCACTACCACAGTGCTGTTTGGCCTATCACATCACCACCATCACTTTCTTCCTCAATCCTTTCACCATTGGCATCAGTCTTGCTCTACCACCACCGTTAATCTCCCCTGTTCAGACCGTGGCTCCCCTTTCTCCAACATCATTCCATCACATTATTCCAACTCCTTCATAATAACCACCGACCACCTCCTCTGCCTCCCTTTCTCCATTTCCAGATTGGTTGCTCATTAATTATTCATGGATTTTCAGTGTTGCAAGAAAATTGCTGCTACAATCAAATCATAAGTGGCTAATTCTTGCTTCTTGGTAATGAGAAGGTTGCTTGAGCTCAATAGAATACAAAGAGGAGTTTTATTATCATTCCATTAGTCTAGAATTATATATTTAAATTGCCTAGTTTTAGGAATTATTGTATATGATTCTGGAACTGAGATTGATGTTTATTGTCTCTGTTGGTTTGATATTTGTAGTTGAGATTGGATTTTGTAGTGTGAATATTATGTATGTTTTGAATTTCTTTATGGTTGCAATGAGATTATGTTAATTAGCGTGTTATTGTCTAGTTAATGTGGTTGATTTGTATCCTTGAGAGGCTTTTTAGCACTCAAATTCAAGAAGACTCATGGTGCATTATTTCAATTTCAATTGCACATTAAGTGGTTTTTAACAATATCTCAATATGTAGTAGTTAGCTATGTTTGTAGGAACTACTATTAATTGGGGTTATTGGACTCAAGTGTTATTTTGAGGTTGTTCTTAAGATTTAATGAATTTTTAACTTCCATAATCTCTTTGAGCAAGGGTAGACACTTCTTCATTACCAAGAGCACCCATCATTCATTTTCTTATATCCATCCCAAATTTTATGAAAATACCAAAAACAATAGTTAGGTTTTAATTAAATTTTACATTATTCCTTTAGTCATTAACTTGAAAAAAAAATAAAAATTGATTTCCCCTTGTTTTATTGCATTTGCATGGCATATTAGATTACTTAGGATTTAATAAAAGGCTTCTCGAGAAGAGAAAACGATCCCAAGTTGTTTGTACTATATTACATTTAATTCGTGGTAATTTATGATTTGACCCCGAGGCGGCTAAGGTTGTGTCAAATGAGACCTAAGGAATATAACAGTGCTGATCACGACATTTGGGGGTGTGCGTTACTTTATGGAACTACTCTCCTCTCTCTAGTGTGTCTCTACTTAGTTCTTAATCCCTTCCTCTACTTGCTGTAATTTTGTATTTCTTTTTTATTGTTATATTTCTCTATTTGTATTAGACTTGAGATAATTCAGTGTTGGATTCCATTTGCTTTAAGTTGTTGCCATTCCAACTGGTGCTTTCATTGAGAGGTACTTAGACTCAAAATAATGGCAAACAATACCATGATGAAAGAGAAGCAAGCGGAGATCAAGCGAGCAAATGACTTTATGGAGTAAGCAAAAAGACGTTTTGATCAACTCCACCAGATGAGCAGCATTCCCCAAAGCCTATCTAAGTCAGTTGACAATTTGCATATTCGCTTAAACCAATCAAGAGGATCATCAAAAGTTTTCCTTTGGCAGGAATGTTACCACCGAATATAGGGTACCACACCCAATACGGTAATAAATCGATCAAACTCAATTTTCCAAGGTTTGATGACACCGACGCACTTGATTGGATCTTTAAAGCACATCAATACTTCAAGTACTATGAGGTTCCTAGTTCACAAAAGCTTGTTATAGCCTTCGTTCACTTTGATGGGGACGTGCTATCGTGGTTCAAATGTTGGAGTAGGCGGGTCGTGTTTCTACTTAGCAAACTCTGACGAAAGCAATAGAGATTCAGAACAGACCATCACAATTTGATTATGCCTACTCTCAATTAAACTTACTCAAAATGGTCTGGGGGATTATTAGAGGAGTAGAACTCAAAGTTCTTATTGTTAGCAAACATAACAGAAGAAGTGCTCGAGGCTGCTCTATTAGATTGCTATTTAGGTGGCCTCAAACCAAAATTGAAGCCCGATGTACTAGTTTAAAGGCCCTATACAGTCATAAGTGTCATATCCCTAGCTTGCTTGTTTATAGACCCCTCTATACCTCACTCAACCCAGAGCATTAAGACAGAATTTACTCAAAAAAATCATAACCTAACCCCAACCCAAAGCACCATTAAAGCCATCATTCCCTACATAAACACCAACCCTAACCCAAAAACCTCCACCACGACGGGAAATGGAAAGACTAACCTACCACCACTCTTACACAAACCTAACCTACCTCTTATAAAAAAGATGATCGCAGCCGAAATGTAGATTCGGAGAGAGAAGGGGCTATGTTACAGTTGCGACGCCAAATTTTCTCTAGCACACCGCTGCCCCAATAAATTCCTCATGCTACTATAATGTGAGGATGACGAGACTGAGGATACCATCGAACTCACACTTAAAGAAATGGAGGCTACCTTGCACCATCTATCCTTGCATGCATTACGATGTACTCAGGGCACGACCACCATACGATTCAATGGCACTATCCTTGGCACTAACATACAAATACTCTTAGACGGTGGAAGCTCCGACAACTCCATACATCCTTAAATCATTAAACACTTGGGTTTGACTGTTGAATACACATCACCAGTCAGAGAGTGTTTGGAGGAATGAGAAAGATACTAAGTAGCAACAAACAAGTGGTAGATGTGCCAATCCATATCTGTGGGCACATAATTCTAGTTACTATGTTTGTGTTACTAATTGCTGCCGTCGGTGTAGTGATAGGAGCGGCCTGGTTGGAGACTCTCAAACCGCATGTGGCCGACTATAGTGCATCTGTAGTGAGGTTTTTGTCAAACAGAGATTTAATCATGTTACAGAGATACCGAGGCTCTTCGACATCATGGGCACAATGTCACCACCTCGTCAGGCTTTCACAAATTAACATTATTGTCTAGTGTTACATGATAGACACGATCAAGGCTGTGAACTTGTCCGTCAAATTCCTAGCAGATATAGCATATGATTTTCAGAATATTCTCCAATGTTATAGCTTAGTGTTCTTGGTGCCTCAGAGATTACCTCCCGAATGGACACATGAACATCGTATTGAACTACTACCTGCAACAGGACTGGTGAAAGTGAAACCTTATAGGTACCCAACCAACCAAAAGTCAGAAATTGAGAAGATTGTTTATCAATTGCTTACGAAGGTTCTCATACAACCTAGCAGTAGTTTATTCTCTGCACTAGTCATACTTTTTAAGAAAAAGGACAACACTTGGAGGTTTTGTGTCGACTTTCAAGTTCTAAATGTCGTAATTTTGAAAGATGCATTACCAATGCCGACCATAAATGAACTACTCGATGAGCTCAATGGTTCTGCCTTTTATTCAAAGCTCGACCTCCGCTCAGGATACTACCAAATACTAATGAGGGAAGGAGACATGGAAAATATGATGTTTCATACTTGTTAGGAAACTGTTAGATCTCATGTTTTGATGATAACAAAAGAATGGTTTGAAAAGGAAATGATTAATAAACAAGTTTGAACAAAGTAATAACAGGAACAAGCATCACTTGAAGTAAGCATTGGAGTAATGAAGAAAGACCAAGAGGAAATGCTGAGGAACTTGATCAGAAGCAAGTTTTCTAATGCATTACTCGAGGTGTTACTCGAGTAATGAGACAAAACTTGAAGTAACCAGAGACAACTTCCAATAAACTGCCAGCGTTACTCGAGTAAGTACTCGCGTAATAGTGTAAGTATTTTCAAGGTGCTCTCGGCCTGCCAATGTTACTCGAGGAGCTACTCGAGTAACCAGGTAAAAACTTGGAGTTGCTCTCGGCCTGCCAATATTACTCGAGGAGCTACTCGAGTAACCAGGTAAAAACTTGCTCTTGGCCTGCCAATGTTACTTGAGGCACTACTCGAGTAACCATGTGAAAAACTTCCAGTTGCTTTCCGGTTGCCAAAGATACTCGAGTAGCTACTCGAGTAACTCTGTTTCTGAAAATATGGAGCTCTCAGCACTTAGTACTACTGCTAATGTTACTCGAGGAGCTACTCGAGTAATGCACTAAGGTAAGTTAAAACTTGAAAGTGGTACCCGATTAACTTGATATAATTTTATCTCATTTTCCTCGAGTCCTTACTCTAGTATGTACGTAGATTCCTCGAGTAAGTACCTGAGTATGCAGAAATATTCTCAAGGTAAACCTCAAGTTATTACCAGGGTAAGTCATGTACAGAAATCTCATTTACTCGAGGTAGTACCCGAGTAACCTATGCACAAATGAGTGCATTACTCGAGTCAGTACCCGAGTAACAAGGTAAGTGCTCTCGGCTTTGAAATCCTGCCAACATTACTGGAGTAGAGCATTGAGTAATCAAAAACAATCTGAAGGATTACTCGAGGTGTTACCCCAGTAACCTATAAAGTTGTAAATGCATTACTGGAGTAGGTACCCGAGTAAATAACTATTTCCAAAGGTTTGAAATCTAGTTTACTCCATGCACTACCCGAGTAATCCTTTACTTGTTCATTGACTTGTAGTTAATCAAAGATTTCCCGATGATACTCGAGTAGGTACTCGAGTAAACTTCAAGGGATACTCGAGTAGCTACTCGAGTAAGCATACCCAGAAATTTAGAAATCATTCAAACGTTCATTGATTTGTTTCCTATATGATTAATCTTTCATTGTATTAGTATTCTTAGTCTATTTACAGATAAACAATAAAGAAATCATGTCAAGAGATGGAAGTCAAAGGGAACGTTTAAATGCCAGCCACCACCAACGGATATTTTTCAAAAACTTGAAAAGTCAATAGTGGCTGCGCACTCTCCAACGGATGAAAGAATATGTTCCAACGGTCATCACCAACATATCTATATAAATGAGAACATCCAAACAGAGAAAGAATAACAAGATCACACACAAACGAATCATCAAGTTCATTGCTCTGTTTTCACGTTGAAATTATATTTCTATGCTTCATTGATTCTTATTTACTCTGTAAGAGAGATATTTCATTCAAACTCAATATTTGTTATTGAGATAACTTGAGGTTGTGGAACCTTGAGTTGGGATTGAATTACAACTCGTAAGGGGGAGCGAGTGTCCAGGTGTAGGAACTTGCTTGTACTGAGGTGCCAAGAACCCACTGAATCTTGGAAGTTATAGTGAAACTCTCAGAGAAGCTCTGAGGACTGGACATAGGTCAAAGTGGTTGTGGCCGAACCAGTATAACTCTTGGTGTACACTTCAGTGATATTTCTCCTTACTCTTTACTGTTTTAATTTCATTGTCAAGTTTTATATTTCCGAAAAAAGAATTTAGTATCACCCAATTCACCCCCCTCTTGGGTGAAACGCTTGTTCTAACATTTGGTATCAGAGAGTAGGTCTTCTTGTTAAGGTTTAACAGCCTAAGAAGGATCCAATGGCAAGCATGGGTGAAGGAATTCTTCCCGACGGAGCATCCATCACTAGACCTCCCTGTTTCAATGGAGAACACTTTTCTTTCTGGAAAGCAAAATTTAGAGTGTTCGTGATGGCTACTGAATATAGGCTATGGGATGTAATTGAGAGTGGAAATTATCAACCTACAAAGACTGAAGATTCTCAGAAAATTCCAAAGACGCCAGTGGAATATGATGAGAATGACAAGAAACTTATCACTCTCAACAGCAAGGCAATTCTGATGTTACAAATTTCTTTATGTCAAAATGAATACTTCAGAATTTGCACACTTCCAACAGCAAAGGAAATGTGGGAAGCTCTGGAAATAGCTCATGAAGGAACTTCAGGAATAAAGGAGAATCGAATCAACACCTTGATCATTGAATTCGATCTACTTCGAATGAAATCAGGTGAGTCAATTTCTGAATTCGAACTTAGATATACTCATCTTGTTAATCAACTTGTAGCACTTGGTAAAGTCTATGATCAAAATACCCAAGTACGAAAGATTTTGAATATTCTTTCTAAAGATTGGGAGGACAAAGCCACTGCGATAGAAGAGGCAAAAGGAGAATCAATGAGATCAGTTGCTTCTCTATTTGGAAGCCTTTCTGAATATGAAAGCAAATTAAAGTTCAAACGGGAACTAGGTGACATCGGTGACAAAAGAAAGAAAGGTCTAGCACTAAAAGCGAAAGAAGAAAATCAAGATGAAGATGAGGAGTTTGATGATGATGAAATGGGCTTAATCATAAAGCTATTCAGAAAGTTCTACAAGAAAGGTCAAGGTTTCAAACACTTTCAAAAAGGAAGAACTAGCAGCAAAGACCATATCATTTGCTACGAATGTGGAAAACCAGGACATATCAAATCAGAATGTCCAGAACTGAATCAAAAGAGCAAAGAAAAGAGAAAAGGCAAATTCTTTAACAAAAAGAAGGCCTTTGTATCTGCTATATGGGGAGATAGTTCCTCTGACGAAGAAAGTGATGAAGAAGAAGTAGCCAATATATGTCTTGTTGCTCAAGAAGAGACAGAAGAAGAGGTAAATGATCCTGAACCTACCTATGATGAATTACTCTCTGAATATAATGCTTTACATTCTGAATTCATCAAAGTAGTTAAAGAATTAATTGTTTTCAAAAAGAAAAATAAAGTTCTTGAAATTAAACTTAAAGAAAGTTCAGAAAAGAATTGTGAAAATTGTTCTTCGTTGAAAAAGAAAAACATTGATCTTACAAAAACTCTTGAAAAATTTACTAAAGGAAGTGAGATGCTAAGTGTGATTTTAAAAGAACAACGATTTGTAAATGACCGATCTGGTATTGGATATAATCCAAAAACAGATAGAAGGAAAGGTAAAAAGAAAGTAGGAGGTAAGTCATATTTGAATTATTTCCAGCATTCTGTGCATATATCAAATCCTTTTGCATTTTGTAATTACTGTAATAGAAAAGGTCATTATACCTCTTCATGCATTCATAAGAAGAAAAGAACAATAGGAACCTACAAATGGATACCTAAAGGCACATATGTTCAGAAAATCATTTATACTAACCCAAAAGGACCCAAAAAGAAGTGGGTACCTAAGACTTAGTCATTTGATTGCAGGTATGTCTCAAAGCATCCAAAAATAGCAAGTGGTACATAGGTAGTGGATGCTCTAGACATATGACCGGAGATTTCGAAAGTTTTACCACATTGCAACCTAAGGAAGGTGGAAAGGTAAAATTTGGAGGAAATCAATCCGGAAAGATAGCGGGAATTGGTGAAATCAAAAATAACAAAGGAATACAAGTCAAAGATGTATATTACGTTGAAGGCTTGTGTCATAATTTGCTGAGCGTAAGTCAAAGTGCAGATAAAGACAACTGGATAATATTTGATTCAGAGGAATGTCTGATTGTCAACAAGAAAGACTTACTACTTGATAAGAAGAATATCAAGGTTAAGCTCAGAGCTAAAAGGGAAGGTAACTGTTATACTCTAGATATTAGTAGAAATGAATCTGAAAATTGTTTTCTGAGTAATGCCGATGAAAGTTGGTTATGGCATAAGAGATTGGCTCATGTCAATATGCATCAACTAGGCAAACTACTCAAAAAGGATTTAGTGCTTGGATTACCCAAAGTAAATTTCAAAAATGACTTGATTTGTGATGCATGTCAAAAGGGTAAACAAACTAAATCATCTTTCAAATTGAAAAATGAGATTTCATCAAATAGACCATTACAATTATTGCATATGGATTTAGTTGGCCCAGCAAGAGTAAAGAGTCTTGGTGGCAACCTATATACATTGGTCATTGTTGATGACTTCTCAAGATTTACATGGGTTATTTTTCTATCATCAAAGGATGAAACATTTGAAGAATTTATTGTTTTTGACAAGAAAGTGCAAAATGAGAAAGGTATGTCCATTGCAGGTATTAGGACTGATCATGGTGGAGAATTTGAGAATCAAGCCTTTGAAGAATATTGTGATACTAATGGCATTGATCACAATTTCTCTGCTCCAAGGACCCCCCAACAAAATGGAGTTATGGAACGCAAGAATATAGTGCTTACTGAAATGGCTAGAACAATGTTAAATGAAAATAACATGTCTCAAGTTTTCTGGGCTGATGCTATGAGTACAGCATGCTATATTTCAAATAGAGCCTATATCAGAACGAAACTTGGAAAGACACCATACGAGCTATACAAAGGAAGAAAGCCAAACATTGCTCATCTACACATCTTCGGTTGTAAGTGTTTCATTCATAATAATGGTAAAGATAACTTAGGAAAATTTGATTCTAAAACTGATGAAGGAATTTTCCTAGGATATTCTAACCGAAGTAAAGTATATAGAATTTTCAATAAAAGAACTTGTGTTGTTGAAGAATCTATTCATGTTGTATTTGATGAATTTGAATCCTCTGACAAAACCATTGATGAAGAACAGGAAGTTGTTTTAAATCAAGTGAATGGTCAATCTATTTCTAAGTCTCTTATTCCAGAAGTTGATGAAACTAAGGAAGAAGAGCAATCCCTAGGTCAACCTAGAGCTTAGAAATACAATAGAAGTCATCCCTTAGATCAAGTCATAGGAGATGTAAATGAAGGGATCAAAACTAGAAATAGAATTTTTAATGAAGTAAGTTTCTCTGCATTTATTTCCGAGATTGAACCTTCTAACATTGATGAAGCCTTATCAGACAATGATTGGGTTATAGCAATGCAAGAAGAACTAAATCAATTTGAGAGAAATCAAGTTTGGGATTTGGTACCCCGACCCAAGGATCATCTGATCATTGGTACTAAATGGGTATTCAAAAACAAACTCGATGAATCTGCAATTATTGTCAGAAATAAGGCAAGATTGGTGGCCAAAGGCTATAATCAGGAAGAAGGGATTGATTATGAGGAAACATATGCTCCAGTGGCTAGATTGGAAGCTATACGTGTATTCTTAGCCTTTGCATGCATCAAAGGATTCAAACTCTATCAAATGGATGTAAAGAGTGCTTTTCTAAATGGTTACATCATGGAAGAAGTGTATGTAGAACAACCTCCAGGTTTTGAGGATGTTACTAAACCTGACCATGTTTTCAAACTCAAAAAGGCTTTATATGGTTTAAAACAAGCTCCTAAAGCCTAGTATGAAAGGCTCAGTAAGTTTCTTATTGATCAAGGTTTTGTACGGGGAAAAGTTGATACAACACTCTTTATAAAATGAAAACACAATGATATTTTAATTGTTCAAATATATGTTGATGACATTGTTTTCGGTGCTACTAATGAATCTCTGTGTAAGGAATTTTCTGAGATAATGCAGGGAGAGTTTGAGATGTCAATGATGGGAGAATTGAATTTCTTTCTTGGTTTGCAAATCAAACAAAGAAAGAATGAAATCTTCATATCTCAAACAAAGTATTTGAAAGAGCTATTGAAGAAGTATGGAATGGATGAAGCAAATGGCACGGACACACCTATGAGCTCAACTACGTTACTTGATGCTGATGTCAAAGGGAAAGACTTCAATATAACAAAGTATAGAGGAATGATTTGATCGTTACTCTATCTCACGGCAAGTAGACCGGACATTCAATTTAGTGTTGGCATATGTGCAAGATATCAATCGGCACCAAAGGAATCACATGCTAAAACCGTTAAACGAATCTTTAGATACCTTGCTGACACACCCGAATTGGATTTGTGGTATCCCAAAGGAAGAAGTGAATATCTTGTTGCATATTCAGATTCAGATCATGGAGGATACAAAACAGACAGAAAGAGCACCAGTGGACAAGGACAATTTCTTGGAGGATCTCTTGTATCATGGTTCAGCAAGAAACAAAATACAGTGTCTCTTTCTTCAACGGAAGCCGAATATGTTGCAGTCTTGAGTTGTTGTGCTCAAGTGATATGGTTAAAACAACAATTACAAGATCTTGGTATTTATCTCAAAGAAATACCAATCTATTGTGACAACACTAGTACGATTAGCTTGGCAAACACTACTACAAAAAGGGGCTTTAGTGGCGTAGGTCCTGTGGCATTTGTTTAAAGAAGCGCCAAAGCTTGTTATTTATTTATTTAAAATCAAAAATATTTGAAAGCTTTGGCACTTACAAGCATAAACCTCATAATTGACGTTAACCTTGTATGACGTTTCTCTGAACAAGCGACAAACAAGGCCTCCAGTTTTTTTTTTTTGAAAAAACAATAGGAAGCTTTGGTGTTTTATGTGGAAACGCCAAAGCTTCCTATATTTGAAAAATAGCTGTAGATGTAAGCCTCCACATATATATTAAAAAAAACGAAGATCTGGGAAGCTTTGGCGTTTTATAATTAAACGCCAAAGCTTCCACATATATAATAAATAAAAAACGAAGGATATGAATCATATGATCATTGCAGATTTTTTTTGGATCAAGATATATGGATGGGAAGCTTTGTTTTGAAAAAAAATATATGGTGAAGCTTTGGTGTTTTTTAATAAAACGCCAAAGCTTCTATTAAAAAAAAAAGTAGGGGAAGCCATTACAATAACTTAATACACGATGGAGAAGCTTTGTAAAAAAAAAAAAAAATTGGGGAAGCTTTGGCGTTTTTAATCAAAACGCCAAAGCTTGTATTACAAAAAAAAAAATAGGGGAAGCCATTACTACATGAAGGAGAAGCTTTGTTAAAAAAAAAAAAGGGAAGCTTTGGCGTTTTTATACAAAACGCCAAAGCTTGTATTATAAAAAAAAAAAGTAGGGGAAGCTTTGGCGTTTTTTAACAAAACGCCAAAGCTTCCACAATTATTAAAAAAAACCAAAGGGATCATCTTTACCGAAGGGAGAAGAATCACGTGAAAGCTTTGGCATTCATTGAAAAGTCAAGTCAAAAAAGAATCAACACATAAAATATAGTTAAACTAACCAATTACATAAACACATGCCAAAACTTCATATTGAAAAAATAAAAATTAAAAAACACAATAGAAACTTTGGCGCTTCCTAAAGAAGCGCCAAAGCTTCCATTTTTTTTAAAAAAATTTAATTTTGAAAATGGGAAGCAATGACATTCTTTTATGAAGCGCCAAAGCTTCCCCTGTTTATAAAATTTAAAAACCCCGCCATTATCACTCTCCCGCTTGTCACTTCCCATAACTTTGATCCATTACTCTCTCACTTTATTGATCTATTAGCTTTTCTTATTCGTTATCCCCGCTCCTTCCTCTCTTTGATGGCAGCAAGAGTAGAAGTAGGAGATCCCTAACTTGTAAGCATTGTTTTTTAAACATTTGATCCATGTTTTCTTTTTTTTTCTTTTTGGTATAAATTTGCAATGACTCTTATATGTTTGTTCATATTTTTTATTTTTTAAGTATTGATTTGAAGTTTCAACTTTGTCAACTTAAACTTCCTATATATTGTTATTTTTTTAATTTTTAAACTTACAAATTAATAATATTGTAGTAATACAAATCATTGTAGTTAATGTTTTGTATTTTTTACCATTGTATTGTGATTTGTTTGTTTTATCAAGAAAATAAAATAATTAAAAAAATGATCATCATCGTTTTATATTGTAATTTACCTATTAGATGAAATGTATAGTCATTTACTTACTAAAAAATTATATATGATTATCAGGTATTTATTTTTACATAACACCGTAAAAAAAAGAAATATTTAAAAAAAAATAAAATGCCAAAGGAGGCAATTTGCCTCTGCCTCCTTTGGTGTTTTGGTTAAAAACGCCAAAGGAGGCAAATTGCCTCCTTTGGCATTTTGGTTAAAAACGCCAAAGGAGGCAATGCTTCCTTTGGCGTTTTTAACATAAACGCTAAAGGAGGTGTACCTCCTCCTTTGGCGTTTTTACAGATTGAAAAGCGCTATAGGTATTTTTAATGGCGTCAAAAGCTTTGGCGTTTCTTAAACGCCAAAATATATTTTAAAATAAGCGCCATTATACCGCTTTTTTGTAGTAGTGAAAGAATCCAGTTCATCACTCTAGAACCAAGCATATCGATGTCAGACATCACTTCATCAGAGATCATGTCCAAAAGAAGGATGTAAAAGTAATATTCATCCCTACTCATCTTCAATTAGCTGATATCTTTACAAAACCCCTTGCAAAATATCAATTTCTTTACTTAGGAGAGAATTGGGAATGGTAAATCCCAATGAGTTATAAGTAATTTCAGTATTTCATAATATTAGATGAAGTCACTTGATAATGTTTTGATGATTACTAACTTAAGCATCGGAGTATATAGAAACTTGTTTTGCAGGAAGAAAGAAACTCTGTTTTGGGAAACAAAAACAGAGATTATCAGAGGACACATTTACTGGAGTACCAACTTGAAGTTGTCACTAACAGAGAAGCATTACCCGAGGAACAACTTGAAGTAAAGAAGCACTTTACTCGAGTATGTACTCGAGTAATGGACCCCAAAACTGGAAGTAACGGATCAAGTTACTTGGATTTTTGAATCTAACGGTCCAATTTCAAAGAAATGAAGAGTCAGAAGTTGAAAAGCAGCTTACTCGAGGCAGACCTCGAGTAAACTTGAAGCTTACTCGAGGAAGGCCTCGAGTAATGTCGGAGTCCAGATTCTCAAATTGAAGAAAAATGACTAAAATCTTATGATAATGGGTTATAAATGATCGAGGGAACATCCATGGATAATTACTATATTATTCATGCCAGGTACGCAATTTAAATGAATTATTTTAGAATTTTTCTGTATGAACACCCGAGGAAGGCCTCGAGTAAACTTGAAGTTTACCCGAGTAACGCCTCGAGTAAAGTCGGGTTCTAGGTCTTTATCTATCGCAAACTCGGTCATTTCCACAAAATCTCCTCGAGTAAATCACTATTCTCTCTCACAAAAACTTTTCCCAAGTGATTCCTTGCTTCATTTCCGTCAAAACCCAAGAGATTTCAGTTCCAAAAACCTCCTATTTTTCCAGAATCTCTGTACCCTAACCTGCGACTGTTTCTTCTTTTTCTAAAAAATCTCAGTTTTTCAATCTTTCAGAAAAATGAGGACTAAAAATCTTACTCCCATAGATTCCTCTGAATCCCAACAACACACTGATCCTCTTTCTTCTACTCCCAGAAAGAGAAGAAAATTAACTCCAAGACCAAAAGCCAAAATTCCTCTTCAACCTCAATCTCAACCGAAACCCAAAGGAGTGGTGATCAAAGAGCCTATAGTGACAAGGGCTCAATCTAAAAAGAGTACTTCAACCGGAAGAGGGAAGAGTACCAAATCTCCCTCACCTCCTCCCTCTGATTCCTCTACCCCTTCTTTCACTCCAAAGCCTACCAAAAAGCCTAAATATGATAGGAATATGGCTAAGGCTATGGCTGGAATCATTGATCAAATGGAGAAGGGACAATCTTCCAAGAAGTCCAAAATACCTGAAGCAGAGATCACCAACCCACCAAAGGGATTCAATGTTAGCAAATTGGTGGAGTCTCCGAAGTACTTGTCTCAATTCTCCAGAAGGAAGGTGTGTAAGACACACTATGTTGATCTGAAGTTACTTCAAGAGGTAGTGAAGCATGACCTAAGTCCTTATTTAGATCCTTTTATGCCTTGGTTATCCATTAGATTGCCTTTTTGCACAAAGGTGATCACTCATTTTTATTGTAACTTAGAGATCATAGATGAGCCTAACCGAACCTCAGTTGAGGAAGAGATGACCACCACAGTTAGAGGCCAAAAGATACTTATAACGCCCTCTAGGATTAACTTGTGGTTAGGAATTGAGAACCCCCCGGATGATATCTATTCTGAAATTGAGCCAAACCAAATCTTCACTATTCTCAAACCCGGTGAGCTAGTTGGCCCCCTAAATTTTAAACCAAGTGATATGTGTGATCATCACAGGGTCCTATGGTACATCTACTCTAGGTCCCTAGTGAACAAAGCCAACAATTACACCCATTTCTCTGATAGGGACTTTAGGTGGTTCGCTTCACTGCTTTTGAAGGAACAGAAGGATCTGGGAGAGTATATTTTCTCGAAGATGAAAAGGTATAAGGTGGATGGGAAGGCTACAACACCAATGCCATATCCTCAGATTGTGTCTCTAATCCTGAAAGAGAACAAAATATGGTATTTGGATAGCAAGGAGCCAATTGAGAGGTTGACTCCAGTTGGGAGAAACCAAATTGGGAAATTAAATATTGAAATCCCTCTAAAGGCCCTCTGGAATCTGGGTCCAAGAAGAAAAGGAAGGCCACTGAGGCAGAGACCAGAAAGTTGGATGACACTCAGTCATCGGCTCCAGCCGCTACCACATCATCGCCATCCTTTCTCAATGGCACTCTCCAGCACTTCATGGAGAACATGCTCAGAGGTTTTCATGTGGACATCGCCAACACAAATGCCAAACTGATAACCCACATGAATACCAAGATGGGAGAGTTGGTTAACAGAATGGACAAGAGGCATGAGGAGTTGCTAGCAGAGCAACGTGCCCAGGGAGAGACTTTGAGATTGATTCTGGCACGACTAGACTCTTTGGGTCCCGGACCTTCAGCCGGTCCCTCCTCTTCTGCACCTCCACCACCACCTCTAGTGAGCCCTCCTTCAGACACTCCTATCCCTGAGGATGAACCATCTACCCCTCTGGTCTCTGATCCACTTGAGCCTCAAGGCAAAGATATTCTATTCACAGTGGACGATCCTGAAACTCATGAGACCACACATATCATCATTAATGATTCACCTCCTAAACCTCAGCCAGAAACAGCTCCTAAACCTATTCCTTCTCCTACCCAAACAGAGGAAATATCTCCCTCTTCCTCCTCTGAACATCTCACTCCTGTATTGGATACTCCTCCAGAGGCTGAGACCACTATGGTTGTCTTCCAGCCTTCTCCTATCCCTCCTAGAGATGACATCCATATCCCACCAGTCAATCTTCCTGAACCAGAATCTTCCAGTTCCTTTGACTCATCTAGTTCAGATGATGATGGTTTGGTCCTTCCAGTGAAGCCTATCTCTATGGTGAAGCCTTCTAGTCCTCCACTTGATTGATGAAGTCAAAAAGGGGGAGAAGAGCTTGAGAGTGATTTTGTGGATGTGTCCTAGTTTATCATAGGTATTTGGTTGTATATGGGTTTTTAGGGAGCATTTTAATTTTAGCTTGTAATTTGTGACTTTTAAAGTTAATACAAGTATGTTCATGTTATGATACTTGTTTGGACTAATGAAGTTGTTGTGTATTCTATGAATTCAAAGACATATTTAATTGAGAATCCAATTTGAAAAACCATGTCAAAATCACCAAGTTTTGTCATCATAAAAAAGGGGGAGAATGTTAGATCTCATGTTTTGATGATAACAAAAGAATGGTTTGAAAAGGAAATGATTAATAAACAAGTTAGAACAAAGTAATAACAGGAACAAGCATCACTTGAAGTAAGCATTGGAGTAATGAAGAAAGACCAAGAGGAAATGCTGAGGAACTTGATCAGAAGCAAGTTTTCTAATGCATTACTCGAGGCGCTACTCGAGTAATGAGACAAAACTTGAAGTAACCAGAGACAACTTCCAATAAACTGCCAGCGTTTACTCGAGTAACAGTGTAAGTATTTTCAAGGTGCTCTCGGCCTGCCAATGTTACTCGAGGAGCTACTCGAGTAACCAGGTAAAAACTTGGAGTTGCTCTCGGCCTGCCAATGTTACTCGAGGAGCTACTCGAGTAACCAGGTAAAAACTTGGAGTTGCTCTCGGCCTGCCAATGTTACTCGAGGCGCTACTCGAGTAACCATGTGAAAAACTTCCAGTTGCTTTCCGGTTGCCAAAGATACTCGAGTAGCTACTCGAGTAACTCTGTTTCTGAAAATATGGAGCTCTCGGCACTTAGTACTACTGCTAATGTTACTCGAGGAGCTACTCGAGTAACGCACTAAGGTAAGTTAAAACTTGAAAGTGGTACCCGATTAACTTGATATAATTTTATCTCATTTTCCTCGAGTCCTTACTCTAGTATGTACGTGGATTACTCGAGTAAGTACCCGAGTATGCAGAAATATTCTCAAGGTAAACCTCAAGTCATTACCAGGGTAAGTCATGTACAGAAATCTCATTTACTCGAGGTAGTACCCAAGTAACCTATGCACAAATGAGTGCATTACTCGAGTCAGTACCCGAGTAACAAGGTAAGTGCTCTCGGCCTTGAAATCCTGCCAACATTACTGGAGTAGAGCATCGAGTAATCAAAAATAATCTGAAGGATTACTCGAGGTGTTACCCCAGTAACCTATAAAGTTGTAAATGCATTACTAGAGTAGGTACCCAAGTAAATAACTATTTCCAAAGGTTTGAAATCTAGTTTACTCCATGCACTACCCGAGTAATCCTTTACTTGTTCATTGACTTGCAGTTAATCAAAGATTTCCTGATGATACTCGAGTAGGTACTCGAGTAAACTTCAAGGGATACTCGAGTAGCTACTTGAGTAAGCATACCCAGAAATTTAGAAATCATTCAAACGTTTATTGATTTGTTTCCTATATGATTAATCTTTCATTGTATTAGTATTCTTAGTCTATTTACAGATAAACAATGAAGAAATCATGTCAAGAGATGGAAGTCAAAGGGAACGTTCAAATGCCAACCACCACCAACGGATATTTTTCAAAAACTTGAAAAGTCAATAGTGGCTGCGCACTCTCCAACGGATGAAAGAATATGTTCCAACGGTCATCACCAACATATCTATATAAATGAGAACATCCAAACAGAGAAAGAATAACAAGATCACACACAAACGAATCATCAAGTTCATTGCTCTGTTTTCACGTTGAAATTATATTTCTATGCTTCAGTGATTCTTATTTACTCTGTAAGAGAGATATTTCATTCAAACTCAATATTTGTTATTGAGATAACTTGAGGTTGTGGAACCTTGAGTTGGGATTGAATTACAACCTGTAAGGGGGAGCGAGTGTCCAGGTGTAGGAACTTGCTTGTACTGAGGTGCCAAGAACCCACTGAATCTTGGAAGTTATAGTGAAACTCTCAGAGAAGCTCTGAGGACTGGACGTAGGTCAAAGTGGTTGTGGCCGAACCAGTATAACTCTTGGTGTACACTTCGGTGATATTTCTCCTTACTCTTTACTATTTTAATTTCATTGTCAAGTTTTATATTTCCGAAAAAAAAATTTAGTATCACCCAATTCACCCCCTCTTGGGTGAAACGCTTGTTCTAACAGAAACAATGTAAATATCCCACTTAATTAGGCATAGTTAGTATCCCACATAATTGGGGATTATGATTAGTATCAATCACTATAATGAGTTATAATAAGTCATTAATGTTGAGGCTCCTACTTTGTATATAAATACCTAGTGTATACATGAATAAAATACATCTTCTTCAGTGAATATTCTGATTACATGGTATCAGAGCATTGGAGCTCTCTATTTTTTTGTTTTTCGAGCCCTGTTCTGTTTCTGGTTTCTCCTCTGTCCGTTACTGTTCACGAGTAAGGGGCTCCGGTAGCCAGGAGCATTTGTGAACACGCGCCTCACAGCTGGTCTTGCCATCGTCCGATTGGCCCTTCCCCAGAGTATCGCCGCCGTCTGACCTACGCGTGGCCTTCACGCGCCACCTTCCATCTCACCGGAGTTCCACGCGCCGGCATGTGAGGGCGGTTTTCGGTGTCTTTTCTGCCGCCGTTTGCTGCATCGGGGTCGATTCACTGCGGCCATCCTTTTCCTTGTGGTTTTGTGCCGTGGGTATCCACCGTTTGTAGTATGGTTGTTGTTTTCTCTCTCTTTGCTACTGTTGCCTGCGTCCTTGCCTCTGTCTCTGGTGTGTTTCTGCCCTCTTTAGCTCTATTAGCTTGTTTGGAAGCCTATTTGGTTATTGCTTCTGCCTTATTCGGTGTTACTCGTTTTTTGGGGCTGTTTGGTTATTGTGGTTGTGAGACCATTTTTGATTAGTTGCTTCGTTGGTGTGTGTACTTGTTTGGGGATCATATTTCTCTTTTTTGGTTTGGTGCTATCTACTTGCATTAATGGATGATTCCAAGGCTAGTGTCGCTACTGAAATTGTTCCTGTGACTAACAAAATCACTGAACACATATTGACCTGGACAAACTATATGGATTAGAGCAAAACCGTCCGCATGTACCTACTTAGTATTGAGAAGGAGGGTTATTTGACTGATACGCCTCCTACGGATAACCTTAAGATGGCTTGGGCCCGAGCTGATGCCCGTTTGTTCTTACAAATCCAGAATTCTATTGGCAGCGAAATCCTTCCCTCGGTTAGTCACTATAATAATGTTAAGGAACTTATGAGTTGCTTGGAATTTTTATACTCTGGAAAAGGCAATATTACTCATATTCATGATGTTTGCAAGGGATTCTATCGTGCTGAATAGGAGGGCCGTTCTTTGAAGACCTTTTATGTGGAGTTTAAGAAAATGTATGAAGAGTTGAAGATGTTAATGCCGCCTACCACTGACCTTCAGGTCCAGGTTGATAATATGGAGAAACTGGCGATTATTAGCTTTCTTACTACCCTTAATTCGTCCTATGAGACAGTTCATTCCCAAGTTCTATCTAGTTCTGAACTTCCTTCGCTTCAGGATGTGTACTCTCGTGTGCTCTGTGCAGATAGTCTCTTCTACCCGACTTCTACTTCTAATGCTAGTGCGTTAGCTGGCCGTGGTTCCATTGATAACCACCACCGGAGCTTCTTGACATCTGGAAATAGTACACCATCCTCGACCTCTGCTGATTCGCTAAAACCAAGTTCCTCCACGCTCAGGCCACAATCCCCCGACTCCTGGTCCTATTGTTTGCTTCTATTGTAAAGAACCTGATCATACCAAACGTTACTGTCGTAAGTTACAAAACAAGCTATAACGTACTGGAGCTGCTTATATGGCACAATCCTTAGATTAGTCTGCCAATGTTCCATCCACTCTGAGTGCACTTGCTATAGGTAACGGTGACTCATGCCTTGCTACTTCTTCCTTGAGGTGGATCATCGATTCCGGTGCCACTGACCACATGACAGGTAACCATCATTTGTTCTCTACGTATGCACCTTATGCCAACCCCTCATCCATCACTATTGCTAATGGTTTTACTTCTCGTGTCCTTAGATTTGGCATTGTTACACCTACATCCTCTATTTCTTTATCGTCTGTCCTTAATATTCCTGACCTTGCTTTTAACCTTCTGTCTCCCAGCAAGCTTACTCGTCAGTTGAACTATTTTATCTCACTTTTTCCTGACCATTGTGTGATTCAGGATCTTACGACGAAGCGGATTATTGGTAGGGGATATGAATCTGGCAGTCATTACTTTCTTAACGATCAGGTGCCGCGTTCAGTTGTTTGCTCTGGTGGTTCCTCTCCATTTGACGTTTATTGTCGTTTAGGTTATGTGTCATTGTCACCCTTAAAGAGGTTGTATCCTCAGTTTCATCATTTATCGTCCTTAGAGTATGAGTCGTGTCAGTTTGCCAGACACCACCGTGTTCACCTGGCACCTCGCGTTAATAAACGGGTTGCGTCCCCCTTTGACTTGGTTCATTATGATGTTTGGGGTCCTTGTCCTGTCGTGTCCACATCTGGTTTTAAGTACTTTGTTACTTTCATTGATGATTTTTCTCGAACCACCAGGCTTTATTTAATGAAAAATCGTTCTGAGTCATTTTCTCACTTTTGCAATTTTTGTGCCGAGATCAAAACTTAGTTTGGTGTCTCTGTGAAAACCTTAAGAAGCGATAATGCTAAAGAGTATTTTTCTACCCAGTTTCACGACTATATGCTTACACATGGCATGCTTCATCAGTTCTCCTGTGCAGATACACCTGTTCAGAATGGTGTAGCTGAAAGAAAAAACCAGCACTTATTAGAAGTTGCTTGTGCTCTAATGTTTCAAATGCATGTTCCTAAATCCTTTTGGGCTGATTCTGTGTCCACCGCCTGCTTTCTTATTAATCGTATGTCATCTCCTGTTCTCAGTGGTGACATTCCATACACAACTTTGTTTCTTTCCAAACCCTTGTTTCCTATTGATCCCAAAATCTTTGGTTGTGTCTATTTTCTCCAAGATATTCATCCTAGTGTCATTAAACTTGATCCAAAATCTCTTAAGTGTGTCTTCCTTGGCTATTCTAGGGTTTATAAGGGTTATTGGTGCTATTCTACCGATCTTTGCTGCTATCTTGTGTCTACAGATGTTACTTTCCATGAGTCCACTTCATTCTTCCTTGTCCCTGCCCTACCTCCATCTTCTACCCCTGACCCCAATCTTGATTACCTCTTAGTGTATGAGGTTCGTTCCCCACCAGTGCAAGAGTCTGTGCCGGCCCCTGCTCCACCTCCTATCTACCATGTTTATCAGAGACGTCCAAAGGAAAGTAATGCCACTTCTCGTCTTTCTGACCTACCAATGCCCGTCTCGGCGCCTGATCCGCACTTAGCTCCCTCTCCTTCTCTTGCCTCTGACCTTGCACCAGTGCCTGATACTCTAGATCTTACTGCCCCTTCTGTTGACCTGCCCATTGCCCTTCACAAAGGTAAACGCACTTGTACATACCCAATTTCCTCGTTTATTTCCTATAATCACCTAGCGCCCACATCCTGTTCCTTCATTGCATTCTTAGACTCTCTTGCCATTCCCGCCAACCTTTCCCAAGCCTTGGCCCATCCTGGTTGGCATGCTGCGATGGACGAGGAAATGATGGCTGTTAATAAGGCTGGTACCTGGACTCTTATTGATTTACCTCCTGGAAAGAAGGCTATTGGATGTAAGTGGGTGTTTGCCGTTAAGACGAAAGCTGATGGCACCTTGGAACGATTGAAAGCATGATTGGTTGTTAAGGGTTATGCTCAAACGTATGGTGTTGACTATTCTGAAACTTTCTCCCCTGTGGCCAAGTTGTCCTCTGTTTGTCTCTTTATCTCTATGGTAGCTACCAATGGTTGGGATCTTTATCAGCTGGATGTTAAGAATGCTTTTTTAAATGGTGATCTTCTTGAGGAAGTATACATGGAGCAACTGCCTGGCTTTGTTGCTCAGGGGGAGCATGGCAAGGTATGCCACCTTCAGAAGTCTTTATATGGTTGGAAATAGAGCCCTCATGCTTGGTTTGACAAATTCAGTTCTGTGGTTAAGAAGTTTGGTCTGAATCAAAGTAAATGTGATCATTCTGTGTTTCATCAACGGATGGATGCTGGCATGATTCTCTTAGTAGTCTATGTCGATGATATTGTTATTACAGGTAGTGATACGTCAGGGATCTCATCACTCAAGGCCTTTCTTAATTCTCATTTCCAAACAAAGGATTTGAGTCCATTAAAGTACTTTCTTGCAATCGAAGTTATGAGAAGCAAGAAAGGCATTCTCCTAACTCAATGGGAGTATGTCCTTGATCTACTGAAAGAAATCAGGAAACTTGGAGCAACACTCAGTAGCTGTCCCATAATTCCTAATCCCTTTTTGGACATTGATGATAGTATGCCATTTGATGAACTACCCGAGGATGTGAGAAAAAGGATTGATCCTGAGAAGATTAAACCGTTTGCCTACCCTGAGCGATACCGAAGGCTGATTGAAAAATTAAACTATCTCACGGTAACTCACCTTGATGTAAACTTTCCTGTCAGTAGGCTTAGCCAATTCATGGTAGCACTGACCGTTTCTTAGTGGGAAGCTTTGGAGTATGTCCTGCATTATTTGAAGGGATCCCCTGGTCGTGGTATACTCTATACGAATAATGGTCACACAAAGATTGAGTGTTTCTGCACTACTACAAAAAAGCGATATAATGAGGCTTATTTTAAAAAATACTTTGGCGTTTAAGAAACGCCAAAGCTTTTGACGCCATTAAAAATACCTATGGCGCTTTTCAATTTACAAAAACGCCATGCATTACCTTATCAAATTAAATAAATAAATAAATTATATATGGCGTTTTATGTAACAAGCGCTAAAGGAAGAGGTGCCCTCCTTTGGCGCTTAAAAATCTAGCGCTAAAGGAGGGTGGGAACCCACTTTTGGCGTTTATATGATAAACGTCAAAGGAGGCCAAAGGAGCCTCCTTTGGCGTTTATGTGATAAACGCCAAAGGAGGCTCCTTTGGCCTCCTTTGGCGTTTATCATATAAATGCCAAAGGAAGAGGAGTTCCTTTGGCGTTTATCAGATAAACGCTAAAGGAGGATTCTTTTTTGGCTTTTTTTTAATAATTTTTTTAAATATTTTTTTTGTTTTTTTAATAATTTGTTTAAATATTTTTTTCCTGTACGATATAATGCAAAAATAAATGTCTGATGATCATATATAAATTTTAGCAAATAAATAATCATATATTTCGTCTAGTAGGCCAATTACAATACAAAACAATGTTAGTCATTTTTTTTTGAATTATTTTCTTTTCTTGATAAAACAAGCAAATTACAATGTGATAGTAAAAAATGTAAAACAGTAACTACAATGATTTGTATTACAATAAAATCACTACAATATTATTATATTTGTAAGCTTAAAAATTAAAAAACTAATAATGTATAGGAAGTTTAAGCTGACAAAGTTGAAACTTCAAATCAATACCTGAAAAATAAAAAATATAAGCAAACATATAAGAGTCATTATAGATCTTAACCAAAAAGGAAAAAAAAAAAAGAAAACATGGATCAAATGTTTAAAAAACAATGCTTACAAGCTAGGGATCTCCTACTTTTCTACTTGTTGCCATCAAAGAAAGGAAGGAGTGGAGATAACAAATAAGAAAAGCTAGTAGACCAATAAAGTGAGAGAGCAATGGATTGAAGTTATGGGAAATGATAAGCAGGAGAGCGATAATGGCGGGATGACAATAGCAGGGTGTTTAAATTTTGTAAACAAGGGAAGCTTTGACGCTTCATAAAAGAGTGCCATTGCTGAAACTTCAAATAAGTACCTAAAAAGCTGGTGGACTAATGGAGTAGGGGAGCAATGGATCGGAATTTATGAGAAATAGGAAGCAGGAGGATGATAATGGCGGGATGTTTAAATTTTATAAGACGATAATGGCGGGATGTTTAAATTTTATAAGACGATAATGACTGGGTGTTTAAAAACATGGATCAAATTTTTTTTTTTTAAAAAAATACATAGGAAGCTTTGGCGCTTCCTATTATAATTTTTTTTTTTTTTTTGTCTTTTGGAATGTGGCCTTTTAAAAAAAAAAGAAATTAAAAATATATAGGAAGCTTTGGCGCTTCCTTAGGAAGCGCCAAAGCTTCCTATTATAATATATATATATATATATAAATATATATATTTTTAATTTTTTCTTTTGGAATGTGGTCTTTTTAATTTTTTTTTTTAAAAAAATACATAGGAAGCTTTTGATAGTAGTGAGTCTTATTCATAATTTTGTCCTCATTAATTCTCTTTATTCTCCTACAACTGCTTCCAAAATTGTACGTATATTTAAAAATTATATAGAAATGAGGACAAAATTGTATATAATTTTGTTAAAACAAATGTTATAACAAGTTAAAATTGTTAAAACAAATAAAATATAGAAATACTTTAAAAATTATATATTTACAACTCACTTTTATATTTACAAGTTAAATTTAACAATTTATGTCTACACGTACAAGTCGAACTTACATGTTTACAAATTAAATTTGTAAAAACATTACATTTTTTTGGATCTTTATGGTTTAATTTTTTTACCTGACACTTATGAGTAATTTTCCCTACAAAATAGTGATCATATTATTTATTCTAATTATTATAGAATAAATAATATATTAAGAAAAGCTAAACACATTAAATTGATTTTGATGGGAAACATGTACTCTTAAGTATTAGTTTCCTTTACTATGTCATATATGAAACCAGCGTGGATCAATTTTTTTTTTTAAAAAAATATATAGGAAGCTTTGGCGCTTCCTTAGGAAGCGCCAAAGCTTCCTATTATATTTTTATTTTTATTTTTTTTGAAAATATAAGAAGCTTTGGTGCTTCCACATAAAGCGCCAAAGCTTCTTATTGTTTTTTTTTAAAAACAAATTGAAGACATTGTTTGGCGCTTGTATATGAAAGCGTCATATAAGGTTAACGTCTACTATGATGCTTATAATTGTAAGCGCCAAAGCATCAAAATAATTTTAAATAAATAATTATCTTTGGCGCTTTCCTAAAACACTAATTAATGATTGTTGACTCATGGACTTATTAAAAAAATGAAAATTATAAAATAAATAGAAAAAATATGACTTAAACAAAATAAACAAACTCTAGTTAGATTGATCTTCAAGTAATAGCCTCTTGACCAATCTCATGTAAAATGATAAAATTTCCCTTCAAGTTTCCAACAATAGGACTATAGAAGTATTAAAGAAGTATACATTTAAAAATAAAAAATTAAAGACAAGTATTAAATTCATATGAGCACAGAAAGGCATATTAAACCATGTAGGACATTTTTTTTTTTCTCTTATTGCAAGCGGGATTCAACATGTTACCTCCAACTTGTTGAAGAAATTTCAGGCTGCCCCTTGCCCTCTTAAACTTTGAAAGGGAAACCCTTGATATTACAAGGAAAAAAAAAAATCATACTACATACAATGCTACAAGGCCATTGATTATATATAAGACATTTTAATTTCACAGTAGACAATCACAGAAAATTATTCCCACATAGAATAATAACGGAAGACTTGTTAATACCTCCCGCTTCATGCTACTTTTCAATACCTTGACTTTACAAACGTATACACGCATACATTTATTATAGAATGTAATAAATTTGGTTATATGCCAGTCGATATCTGGTTCTTAAATATAGGTTCGATCTAGTGCAGTCCCCCATATCATCATCATCAATAAATCGAGGATCCCCGCAGCTTCCCCTTCAAGCCAGATTCTATTTTCCAACCAAATCAATACTCTTTCTTCAAACATGTTTTCACTTTCAACCGCCCAAATTGGGAGAAAGGTCTCCCATTTGGCTCTATCCCAATGACCCGTTGGAGATGTAAAGGAACGAACATTAGCCTCCATATCAACCAGGTGCATATTTCTTTCAATGTAAAACTTAAGTGGCTTGTCCAATGGGGCCCAGCATTCATGCCAAGCTAGCGTGTTTCTTCCGCTTCTTAATTTCTTTCCCAGACCCTTCTTGAAGTCTTCCCAAACTGCCACTATTCCACTCCACACCGCCAATTGCTTGCGCCACTTCTGCACTTGAGGAACCGAAGCTAGGCCACAAGAGTATTTAGCGCGTAAACATTTGACCCACAAATTTGGAGGTTGCCATTTGACCCACAAATGGCAACCTCCTTTCTGGCAGTACATATACGACTCTTACCCATCCTAATATAAGAGACATTTAAATGTTACTTTGTCTTAAATGTTTTTTGGTTGATTTTCTTATTTTACTCTCATTTAATTTGAATTCCTAACTCCTAAAAATCTTCTAAAAATATTAATATAATTTAAAAAGCTCAAAAGGATTGGGATAGATAATGACTGATATGATTAGATGATAAATAATAAAAATATTGGGGATGATTCAGTTAAATTATTTTGAATAATCAAATTGGTAAAATAATTTAATGGTTGAGAAAGGGTTTAATTTAACAGGGAAATATGATATATTTAAGGATATGAAAGGATATTAGATTATTTAAAATAATCTAATTTATAAATGGATAAGGCTAATGGATAATAAAGATATTTTAAAATGTATCGTGGATGACAAAATGATTATAGGAATATATAATCAAATCAATGAAATCATGCAAGACAATCTGATTTGTGAAAATAATATTATGGGCTTTGAAATTGAAAGATTAACCAACTAATATAATAAATAAATCCTAATGTGTCATTAATGATTAAGTGACACCTAAAACACTAATTAATGATTGTTGACTCATGGACTTATTAAAAAAATGAAAATTATAAAATAAATAGAAAAAATATGACTTAAACAAAATAAACAAACTCTAGTTAGATTGATCTTCAAGTAATAGCCTCTTGACCAATCTCATGTAAAATGATAAAATTTCCCTTCAAGTTTCCAACAATAGGACTATAGAAGTATTAAAGAAGTATACATTTAAAAATAAAAAATTAAAGACAAGTATTAAATTCATATGAGCACAGAAAGGCATATTAAACCATGTAGGACATTTTTTTTTTTCTCTTATTACAAGCGGGATTCAACATGTTACCTCCAACTTGTTGAAGAAATTTCATGCTGCCCCTTGCCCTCTTAAACTTTGAAAGGGAAACCCTTGATATTACAAGAAAAAAAAAAATCATACTACATACAATGCTACAAGGCCATTGATTATATATAAGACATTTTAATTTCACAGTAGACAATCACAGAAAATTATTCCCACATAGAATAATAACGGAAGACTTGTTAATACCTCCCGCTTCATGCTACTTTTCAATACCTTGACTTTACAAACGTATACACGCATACATTTATTATAGAATGTAATAAATTTGGTTATATGCCAGTCGATATCTGGTTCTTAAATATAGGTTCGATCTAGTGCAGTCCCCCATATCATCATCATCAATAAATCGAGGATCCCCGCAGCTTCCCCTTCAAGCCAGATTCTATTTTCCAACCAAATCAATACTCTTTCTTCAAATATGAATGCCCCTATTGTTCTCTGCCTCTTGTCACTGTTTTCACTTTCAACTTCAATAAATGGTCTAAGTATCAACTTTGATATTGTTCATCGTGATTCACCATTGTCACCATTCTATAACTCATCAATCTCCTTATCCGAACTTGCTCGAAACGCGAGATTGAGATCCCTGAGCCGGTCGAATAGACGGCAGCTCCTTCAAAAAGATATGCTTCCACCAATAATTGTTCAAGGTGAAGGTGAGTACCTCATGAGAATCTATGTTGGTTCACCACCGGTAGAGTCATGGGCCATTGCAGACACAGGAAGTGACCTTATATGGGTCCAATGCTTACCATGTAACACGTGTTACCCGCAAGACGGGCCAATCTTTAATCCCCTCAAATCTTCTACGTACCAGGTCCTGTCGTGTTCCTCGGAACCGTGTAGCTTCTTTCCCAAGAATTATTCCGGTTGTGGAATTTCATCTCAGTGTGTGTATGGATATGGATATGGGGACAACTCAACTACAGTAGGAGATTTGGGAAGAGATTTGTTTAGCTTTGGAGGTAATGATAATGGGTCTTTATTAGTGTTTGGATGTGGACATAACAATACAGGGACATTCTCAAGCAAGGGTTCAGGACTTGTGGGGCTGGGAGCTGGACCTTTGTCTTTGGTTTCTCAGTTGGGTTCCGAGATTAATCACAAATTCTCGTACTGTTTGGTTCCTTACTTTTCAAACTACACTGGAAAACTCAAAATGGGTCAAGAAGCCAATATATCTGCATCATCCAATGGGGTTGTCTCCACTCCATACACACTTGGCGGCTTCCAGAATACGAATTACATGCTCACTCTTGAAGGTAATATATATACTACTCCCTCCTGTGGTTAATATGAAACATATTTACCTAATTGGATTAGATTAAAGAAATTAGTTAAGTTAATTAATATGACATGTATTTTCTGAAACACTTAGTCATATTTCCTAATTTCCTCATTCCCTCTACTCCTTGATTATTTTTGAGAGAGCATCAATAAAGGTAAATTAGGAAAAGATTGACAATTTTGAAAAATATATCTTATAATTAGGACCAAGATCAACTCCCCAAATATATTTTATAATAAGAATATAGTATATCATAAACTTGTTTAACGTCATTGACGCCAAACTTTGACTTGTCAAAAGATATAGAATTTTCCCCTCAAGTGCTGCATACTTTGTATTTTAAACAGAAAAATTTTGGTAATTTTCAACCTTGGAGAATGCTACAAGAGATAAAAGTATAAGAGTATGCTTGGAGTTACCTTTTTTTTTTTGTGACAACAGGCAGATAGGGCCTTTGGCCCCCAAACCCGGACTCCCCCCGGTATCCGGCGCCTTTTCCTGAGTCCCTGGCCTTCTAACACTGGATCAAGTAACCCAGGGCAACCGACTAACCTGGAGCGGGGGACATTTTTAGGTACACCCCTGTAAGGTGCTTTGCACCAAGGGTGAGTTCCCCCTCCCAACAAGTGCTTCTCCCAGATTCGAACTCACGTCCGCGTGGGGGAGTGTTAGTTGTCTTACCACTGCTTGGAGTTACCTTATGAGACTTTAAAAGTGACATATTCTTGTAAATATCA
Source organism: Inga oerstediana (assembly GCA_963210345.1). Classification (NCBI taxonomy): domain Eukaryota; kingdom Viridiplantae; phylum Streptophyta; class Magnoliopsida; order Fabales; family Fabaceae; genus Inga; species Inga oerstediana. The sequence continues at coordinate 70,178,476 of OY723406.1, forward strand.
GTTTAGGAATTTATTCATGTTTAAGATGACTTTTATAAATTAAATAAAAGCTTCTTGCCAAAAACTGATCAAAAGTCACATTCAATTAAAACTCATGTCCTTCTTAGCCACTTTATATTTAAATTACCTTTTCAATTATACCATCCAAACAAATGTACTCTATCAAATTGACTTTTTCTTTTTATAAACATATATCCAAACATAAATTACATTACACTAATTGATTTTTAGCCTAACTTTAATCTGTAAAAGTCAATCAGTATAAAAGTCACTTTTACAAACCTGAATCAAAACAAGCACTAGTTACGTAGAAGCAAAGTTTATATACACATTATGACATGAGCATGCAGCTAACATGTGCTTATTATATATCTACTTGCTGGATATCGAAGGTGTCAGCATTGGAAACAATACATTGGAGACTTCAGGCGTCAATAAAAGAGAGGGGAACACACTTATTGATTCAGGAGGGACCTGGTTATTAATGGAAACAAGTTTTTACAATAAGATTGAGGCTTTGATAAAGAATTCAATTGGGGTTGAAGAAGTCAAAAACGTTTCTAATGGATTCAATTTGTGCTACTCAAACAATAATACTGAAACTATCATGAACAACTTTCCAGACTTCGTGGTTCATTACAAGGGTGGTGCTGATGTACACTTGAAGCCTGAATATAACATATTCTTTCCTCAGGACGATTTCATTTGCTTAGCAATTTTCCCAGTAGACCACAACTCAACACAGAGGTTCGACTTTGACATCGGAAATATTCCCCAGATTAATTTTCAAGTGGAGTACGATCTTGGAGCCAAACAAATCTCATTTGCTCCTACTAATTGTAGCAATTACTAGCATGGTGAGTAAAAACATATGTTTGTTTGTAGTAACACACTACCTCTAGTCTTTAATAAACGGGATCTTATAATAAGTGCTGGAGGTAGTACTAATAATTCACCTCAAGTTATCATATATGAATTGTGTATTTGTGTGAATCTAGTGAAATTGTCATATGTGTGTTTTGGACAGGAGAGACCAATCCAACCTCTTTCAAAGGGGTTTTAAATAATTGAGAAAATTTTAAAATTATGTAAACATATATACTAAATATATCTATAAGAAAATTATTATTCTGAATGACCAATAGTCGAGTTGCAGGCCAGGGAAGTAAAGCAGCAGAAAGTTCCAAAATGGATTGAGATGGAAAATGACAAAGATTTCAACTTTTGTAGGATTGAGATGGAAAATGACATAAAGATTTCATTTTTTTTGGGATTGAAAAGAAAAATTACCTGAATGAATAATTGAATACTTTTTTTGATAGAAAATGCAAACACCAAACTACGACAAGAGTCCTATGCCTTTCTCGAGCCTGAAAAAATAAGTAATTTAAATAAGATGTACCAAAAACTGGTTAAGAAGAATATTATATTTACTATAAAATTTTCATTAAATTTTCATTAAAGAGATTAACTATAATATTTTGCCATTTTCCGATGATAAAACAAATAGAACTTAAGACAATTCATTCATGTGCACTATCCTCAAATGTGAGACTCAGTTCTTCCATTTGTCCACTGAAGTTTTCATGTTTTTTCTTCAAAATTTTTTATTACATTTTTTTTTTAAATTTTAGTAATCCCTCTATTCCTAATTCTAAGATAAATTTTGGAGGGAATGACAGTTTTTGGAAAGGTTATTAATTGTGGATCGGCTACTGAACTGGTTTGAGTAGTGGATCAGATTAGAGTCAAACCAAAGTTAACCTAGGGTTAAACCGGTGAGAAAAACTTGAACGATAATATTTGTTGAAAAACTTTTGGAATTTGATAATTTTTGAGAATCAAATTGTAATGGCCTGGAAAATAAAATATGTATATATTTTTTCTTAATTCTCATTTAGTATTTAATTTATTTGTTGTATACATGCATAGAAATTGTGATTTTTGCCTATGCTCCTGAGTTCAAATCATCACTTTGCCAAGGAACAATTTTGTTTTAGTTCGTAAAAAAAAAAAAAAAAGCTTTCCATCAAGGGTATTTTTGTCTTTTCCTTAATTTAATCCCTAATCCCCTGATTTCCTTCTCATTCCCATCGGCTATCGTAGCAGAGCAGGGGAGGAAGAATTCTGGAAGTTTCGAGAACTGATTCAATCCTCTTCCTGGGTTCAGTGTGGTCGCCTACCTTTCTTTGTCACCGGCGTTGGTGTGCCTGATTATTAATGGTGGCTAAAGCTCAGTCCTTTCATTAAATCTCCCTCTTCTTCTAATGTTCGATTGTTACTGTTGTGACTATGTGTGTGCTCGCTTTGGTTCACGGTGGTTCGTGGCTTTAGGAAGTTCTAAGCTTGGCTTCTTCTTCCTTGGTTATGTGAATCATCTTTGTTTTAGGTTATAGCTGGGCATGATCCTTTTCTTCCTCCCTTGTGATTTCATCAGTCAAGGGTGTGTTGCCAGTCCTTCCCCCTTCCCCCTTCCTTGCTACAAGTGGTGCTTGAGGCATGCCCAACACATGCTTCTCCAACACATGAATTTTCCTATATCAATAGCGGAAGACTTATAACAATTACCTCTCGCCATTGCTAAACTTTGATAGGATAGAGAACTCATGAATCCTGATGAAAGAAAGATGCAAAGAGGAACAAAGATAGAAGATGATTGTCAGGTTACTTTCTGACTGGCTGTGAGGCACATCGATGACAACTGGGTTAATAGCCGTCGCTAGTCAGGGAACCTCAGATGAGCATATAGGGTTTTTCCTCATACGCTCAATTTAGACGGCTGTAACCTAATTGTGTATTTTCCATTATCAGAAAAATCACATTAACAGCCAATAACCCTAATCATGAATTGGGCCTAAATCTGACTAACAGGCCACACTCTGGATATTTTAATTAATTACCTAATTAATAACTAATAATAATTATAATATATTAAAATATCTAACATTCTCCTACTTGGCCTGTAACTAACGTTAATTGCCCTATTCAGATTAATTAAGGCTATGCTGCAAGAATCATGGCGATAAGTCCCCTTAAGTCAAGTATTATCTTCCATGTATTACATAGCAGCACCCTTACTTAATGGGTTAAAACTTTATGAATAAACCTTAAATGTTTATTCAGTTCCTACTTGAATGTTTGTTAATATCGATAACTAAGTACCAATATGAGACAACAAACTCTAACTTGAATTTCATCATTTATCAATACCTTATTTAGATCACTCAATGTGATCCAAGTCACAAATAAGGTATTTGATCCTTCAATGTCTCTAAGTGCATGCAATTCATTTAGGGATCTATACTTTATGTGTTTATGACCTATTGACTTTATGGTCACACAACACCCTTAATGGGTTTAAATTAATTTAAAACCACATGATAAAATTCTTTAACTGGCAATCTTTTAACTCGCCTCCAAGAATGACTAGATTAAGCAATTCATAGTGGAACTAAACAATCAGTGACTACTTAGCGATTTTGTACTCCTCCATAATGCAATTTGTTTAGTAAACGTAAAGATGCATCATAATGTTAACTATTTTACAGTTAACACATCATACCAAACTAAACAAATCTAATCATTCTCCTATATGTAGAGCATGAGACTTAATGTACATTTTATAATGTACTTCATGACTTGCAGCTTTTCAATTATTATTCAAACAAGAATATGCTTAATAATCCTCCTAAAGTTTCCTTGCAATGGCATTACCAGTTTGTGTGCACATTCAAGCAAGCCTGCACCTATGAAACTGAATTAGAAGGAATACAATGATATATATATATATATATATTAGAGACATGTGGACAATCTAATTGTATTTTCATAACAACTACCATCTATCCATAAATGTTCAAATACATGTGATTATAGGTTTCTTATGACATTCTCAAGCGTTTTGAGAATAGTTTCCTTATGTATTCTAAAAGAATACTACACTTAACCTAGTCTTATCACAAATTTGAACAATGATGATTTTGTTATGTGTAACACCTTATGTCAAAATTCACAAGCAATGAATAAATCATCATTTTGTTCAATATAGATGATTCAAATCCCACTAATCTAGTGATATAAATAGTATTATGATGCTTTCAACATTATCATGTATGTGATTGCATCATAACACATTATTCACCACTAATGTGAAACATGCATATGAGGACAGTTTCTCAATTTTGCTAACTAAATTCTCCTCATAGTTTAGGTGGCTTTTCTTTTAATTCACACACATCTCTCCTTGTTACTATAATGGAAAGATGCTAATGGAATTTAGGGTCACTCTCTTTGTTTATGCTCTAGTCAGATTACTTGAAATATATGATGTATAGTTGATAGCAATTGTCAAATTTAAATTGTCATTTGGTCTTAACCCAATCTACTAACAGATCGAAGTTGTATAATAAGAGCACCATCTATCAATTTGGAATATCCCTTGCTTGTTTCGGGATATTTGTCCTAATAATTGATAGAGTCCTTAATGTTGATGCTTCTTATTTCAAGCTTGACCAATTGAAATTTTCAAAACTTCATTATGTTTCACATTTACCTTAAGTAGAAGAGTATCATGTAAAACCAATGTTCCATCATGATTAGAGGTTACAATCTGTTATGTGTGATCATCCTGAATGAGTTTGATCACTCCCACTAATCATATCATTTCTTAATAATTTGGCATTTCAAAAATACTACACAACTTCTAAAATGGAAATGATAGCTCAATAGAATTCCCAAGATCTTTCTACATCTTCACCAAAATATGCAGTCTTAATCTCCAGGATGTTTTCCATCCACACTTTTTTATTTATAAGACAATTCTATATATAAACTGAGTTTCCAACTCTTAGATTTTAAAAAGGGCTTAAACATAATTTTGTTGGAAACTTATCTAAGATATATAGTTGTCTTGAGTGCATTCTTTAAAAGGAAAACATATAGGCTAAATTACTATCTTCAACCATATACCCATCATGTCATCCATCTCTTCTAATTGACTTCACTATATTAATCTGTTTACCAGATTAAATTACCCACTTCTACTTTATATTATCTAAAAGTGTCAAATGACACTACTTAATTATAAAGCAAAAGATGTTCAAATATTTGAAGAGCCAACTAAAATCAGGATGACCTATTTCATCTGTTAGAATAGAACCAATGGTAAGTGTAAATCCACTACTGCCTCCAATGAAGCCACTAATCATAAACAAATTAAATTTTATATGTCTATTGCTTTATGGCTTTAGGGTTGATAGCTTGATAGCCCTCATTTAAAATCTCATACTTTTCCAAAAGGAGGAAAACTTATATATATACATTTACAATGAATACTTAATATCCATGCATGTATTAATAAAAATGAGTAATAATTCATGAGATAATAAATAAAAGATCTTTTCTACCAAGATTAATGGAGATATCTTACCCTTTGATGGAGAATCACTTAATAGTCAATAGAACAATACAACAACATTTATGAGAATTTCAAAATATGTCCCTCAGCCTATCAACAACAATTGACTTTGTTCCATTCTTTATATATTTATAATAACCAGCTTTTAACTGAGATTACTTCATTGAGACAATAATGTTATCTCATTTCTCATTTCTCATGCTAGTATTATAAATACTAGAACTTTTCTTAATGTCAATTTTGTCCTAATGGCAGAAGTTCTCCTTACAGGCTTAATTGTCTCTAATAAATTATATCAATCTAAATAATTGAACATATAACAATCATGCTACAAAGTCAAAATTAAATCATGCTTACAAAATTACTATAAGAGGCAAGCAGCCATCGCTTATAGGTGTATGTTTACCAATGTAAATCATACTATTATAAATTCATATCACTAAAGTCTACTTGTGGGTAAAGACATTAGCATAGCATGAATTTATCTCAAAATGATGAAACTGGAATGCAGTAGTATCCTCTAATACCTGTGGGCTACTTAGAAAATATAATGTTGTTCCATTCCACCCTAATTAAAACTATGATTATAATTATCTACCTGTGGGCAAAGATTAACTATAACCACACATTTAATTACAATTGACATCTTTAAATCTTTGAGTGATGTATTTTGTTTAGTAGAACAAAATAGAGTATATGTGCCTAGTGAGGATGCTGTGGCTACTCCTCAATTCTACATACTCATCACAAAGACATCACGTCATTGTGTATACTAATTGTACATATAAACATAATTTGATATGGTAAAACCTTATGTGATTACCTATGCATACAATATGTGCATAAGGATGCTGTAGCTATTCCTTAAACAAATTATGTATGATAATCACTAATATCAAATATGTACAATTTAAATGCCATATATATACACAATGTCAATGGGAATCCTAATTAATTAATTTAATCAACTTTTGAAGATTAATATTTTAAAATCCATATATGATTATTTATGCATGTTGAAAGAGGGCGCTGTAGCTACCACTCTAGCACACAAGTTAATCATAAATATCAATCATGTGCACTTAAATGCTGTATATGCATAGCTTTATGGAGGATTTAACTAATTAATTTAATCAACATATGTGACTAAATACAATCCTCCCACTTTGATTAAATTAATATTACCCATTAAATTGAGTTGATATTTTAAAACATATAAGTGATTATTTACATATGCAACAGAGGATGCTGTGGCTATTCCCCAAGATGCATGTTAATAACAAATATCAACCTTGTGCATTTAATTCCAAATAAGCACAAATCTTTAATAAGAATTTGATTGATTAATTGAATCAACAAAATGTGACTAAATAATCATCTTAGACAAATTCTCCCACTATTTTGTGAATTCAAAATAAATCCAAAATATGCACATCTTGATGGAGGGATAAATCAATTAATTTGATCAACAAAGTCCCTAAACAATTAATTAGAAAACCCTCCCATTATTTTATGTATCCAAAAAATTGTTCAAATAATTAATTTTGGCATTTTTCAATTTAAATTAAGCTTTACAAAATTCAAATAGTAAGATAATTGCCTAAAAATGAATTATCCAAATATTTAGGCAATTAAATAACATGTCAAAAATGATTTTGCAAATTTTCCAGAATATGAAAAATGCCAAAATTAAATTTTCTTAATTTAAACAATTTAATGTGACATAACCAAAGTTATACATAAAACAGAAGCTAATTTGATTAACAATGAGCAAAAGGTCTATTTAACCCAAAAACCTTTTCTGGAAATTAGATAATTATAGCCCAGCAAGAAAAAAATGTGATAGAGCCCATACAATATTTTTTTGAAAAGAAATAGGATAATAAAGGCCCAAAAGATTTTAACCATCATCCCAGGAAAAAAAATGTTAAAACACAAGACCAAAAGCTCTCAACCCAGAATTCCGAAAAACAAAGAAAAAACGTCATAAATAAGAGCCCAATTCGCAAAAAATCAATGTCAGCCCAGAAGCTATATCGGCCCAGAAGCGCCTGACCCTTCTCCAGATAAGTGAAACGTGCGTTTCACTGGGCCAAGCAAAACGACGTCGTTTGGCTAGGGAAAGAGGAGCCTTCCTAATGACTCGAAACGACGACATTTTGACTGAGTCAAAACGACATCATTTTAGTCATCTCCTTCACCCGGTTCCAAAACCCTACCCGTCCTGGCAGCCCGAGATCGACCCAAAAGGACGCCATGGCCCGCGAACTCAGGCTATGCTTTCAGCCAATTGGAGAGCTCCGACGATGGCAATTTCGATGGCAATGATCTCGAAGAGCTGGAACAAACACGATATGAAACTCATATTCGCATAATCTGTCAAAATCTCTACACAATCGAACACAAAACTGAAACCAAACAAATCGAATCAAAATCGGAGGCTTCGATGGCGACTGCAAAAACGGTGAAACAGCTAAGGGAACATTAGTGAAGCAAGATCCGAAGCATACAAGCATGATAATCGAAAATCAAGGCATGAAATCCAAACGAAAATGAAACAGGGTTTTTGAGCCCTTCGATTTTCCGATGAAGGTCGCGACGATTTCATTGAAGAACATGACTATTCTTCTTTCAGCTTCCAAAACGAAAACCCAGGTAAAAACCATGTATAAGCGAAATCAATGAGCGGTCAATCACTCTAAAATATAATTGCATCGATCATAAAAAGAGTATATAGATACATATTCAGGAAGCGAAGATTTAAAGCAAGAACGGGATTGAAAACATAAATGTCTCTATCTTGCCTCTATCGAAGCAAAACCCATATTACAGAGAACATGCATATCACTAAATGCAGAAATCAAGAATCCCATGATAAAAGGCATGTTGGAATAATTGTGAAAGCAGAACTTAATCAGATCCTTTCTTTTTGCCAACAACATAATTGGATCCTTCGAAACCTAATGAAAATGATGATGTTTCCTTGGATGAAATTAATCATCCTTTCACACCGTTCATCCGAAACTGATTTAATGTAATAATCAGTTTGTTAATAATAATTAGAAACTCAGATGAATTAACTTTCAGCAATAATATAATTCATCTGTTTAAAAAATCCGATCTCCAATCCAAGCTATGGAACCCGTGTAAAAATTACAACGGTAAACTCATTAATTCCATATTTAGATCATCCCTGACCAAAGAGTAGAAGGCAGAGAATCAGAAAGCATGGCTCTGATACCACATATAGGACAAAACTCATGTATACAGAAATAAATAAGAAATTAGAGTACATGAATTTTCCTATATCAATAGCGGAAGACTTATAACAATTACCTCTCTCCATTGTTAAACTTTGATCTGATAGAGAACTCATGAATCCTGATGAAAGAGAACTGCAAAGAGGAATAAAGACAGAAGATGATTGTCAGGTCTCTTTTTGACTGGCTGTGAGGCATAGCGATGGCAACTGGGTTAATAGCCGTCGCCAGTCAGGGAACCTCAGATCAGCAAATAGGGTTTTTTCTTGTAATCTCAATTTAGACGGCTGTAACCTAATTGTGTATTTTCCACCATCAGAAAAATCACATTAATAGCCAATAACCCTAATCGTGAATTGAGCCTAAATCTGACTAATGGGCCACACTCTAGATATTTTAATTAATTACCTAATTAATAACTAATAATAATTATAATATATTAAAATATCTAACATCTCCCACTTCGTTGGTTCAATGTAGCTTTTGGGCATGCTCAAGTTCTATTATTTTCTTAAACTTGTGTGGCTGTGGGTGTAGATTGAAGTTGCATATTTCTTCTTGTTTTTTTGTTTTTGTTTTTGTTGTTGTGCGGTATGCGCTGGACATGTGAGAAAATAACAATTAGATTTGGTCTAATAATTTGTGGTCATAGAGATTGTTTGAGTTAGTTTGAAAGATGCACATGAGATGTTTATTAAATGGTATAGAATGGGAATTTGGTTGTATTAAGATGGATAAGTCTATGTTGCTTTGTAGTATGTGAATTAGACTTGATGAGTAATTCTCATTTCCCTCTTTATGGAGTGGTAGTTACAAGTTCAAGGATACAAAAATTATATATAATGGTGCTAAGTTTTGGTTTCCCATTTAAATTCCTACGTGCTGCGAATTAAAAGTTGAAGTGAATGGCTAGCTATGATAAATAGATAGAGTAGTGTTGGTTATGATTCGGTTGTCATGAGACGCTTGTAATGGGGGGGGGGGTTAATTGGTTCTCTTTTTTTTTCATTGAAAGAGTTCGGTGGTTGTGGGGTTTTATAATTTTGTTGGGACGAAATTTATTTATAATTTAAAGTGAGATAGTTGGTTCTGGTTGCTGAAGCAGTTTGAGATTTTTATAAATGGTTTAAAGAATAAAAGCTTAAGTTAGAATATTCAGATATTGGTGATAAGGTAGTGGGCATGAATTAAGTGAACACATTTTCGTATAGAAGAATTTATTTTTATAATTCAATGGAAGAAGTGACAATGCTTTTGTCTTTCAGAAAAACTGAAATTTGAGGAATGTAATGTAGAGACGAAGAATCTTGTTAAGTGAGATATTATGAAAATTTTTATGAAAGTTATAATTGATGTATTGATGTTATGTTTTTTTTAAACATTAGGGGATTGAGGAGTGAAATTAATTTAGAGTTGAGTAAACAAGAGTAAGTTATATGTCTAGGAGCATAGCAGGTGAGTGAATAGTATCCCATTATAATTTTTATAAATGATATTTTACTACTTGTTATATTTTTATATTAATTACCTCATTTTAAGCATGGTTTTGTCAAGAAAAGTTTATGAGACTTATTTGGTTTCTTATTTATACATAAATGAGTAAGGATTGATGATTGTATCTATTGTTATTATTTGTTCTTCTTTTGGTTCATAGAATAATTCATGATTTTGCATGGAAACAATAAGGAAAGTTCAAATATATCTTTCATAAATTTTCATGTTGAGATAATTTTGGAGTTTGGAATGTTCGAATGCGAGTTTTATTACTTGGGAAGGGTTTTTTTGATAGATTGAATTTGAAAGAAAGTTTTGGAATATTGTTTGTGAACTTTCATGGTGGGGTATACTATTATATCGTATTTAATATGAACTATCATGCTATTAAAAGAAGAACTTTTCATTGCTTTGATAACTTTGCTCTAAGCATGCTTGAAAACATTTTTGATAGGATTGAATACAGAACGCTGGTTACTAATAGCAGTATTGTTAGTCCTTGACGTGCTGTGGTTAACTCGAGCTCACTTCATTCTCAGGCTTGTTATTTGTGGGTCTTATACATACGCTTTGTGAAATCCTTTCCTTAAAACTCTATTTCTCAAAACACTTAATCAAATCATCTGATAATGAACAATACCATTTCTCAAAAGGGAAAACTTAAACCCGAATGTCGACTATGATAGAAAAGATTACAACTCATCTTTCCAAAGATTACCATGGTAGAAAAGAGTTCAGCTAACTATTTGAAAACTCTACTATGGTAATAAAAATATTACAACTCATCTTTCAAAATATTACCATGGTAGAAAAGAGTTCAGCTAACCATTTGAAAACTCTACCATGGTAATAAAGGATTTAAGTCCCTACAAATATCTTCCCATGATGGAAAATAATAGACTATTCATTTAAAATTTATCATGAAAAATAAAACTCTTCTCATTGTTTCACAAACCAAACCATAAATAATCAACATCCTTGGGCCTTAGACTTCTCTAAGTTCAGAATATAATCATTCAACCATAAGCCCATTATCAAACTCAATTATCAAAATAATTAAACAATAATTCTCTCAAATATCACTTGAGTTGCTTATCCATGATAAGAAACAATATAATCGAAATCATAATATCACATCAGAGAATGCAGCATGAGCCCTACAGTGACAATACACAACAATTCACCACATAAATAAAAAGGAGGAGGCTTTACAAAGATTATCACCATAATCAAGCTTCAAAGTCTTCCCCAACTGACTAGCAAAAGAACTATTACCTGGAAAATTGTTAAATCAACGGGGTGAGACAAAAGCCTCAGCAACTAACATTCTATCTCATCGTGCATATGAGTAACTACCCTTGAGGTGCCAAGTGGGACAGTTATAAAATCATAGCATTATTAAAAATGTCGCATATTATATATGCACATACATACACATTAATCCATAATATCATAATCTCATTCTCATATTTATCACATAAGAGCACAAGAATCAATGCACATGAATTTATTCTTTGTCCGCCCTTATTTCTTCTCCTCCCTTATTTCCTCTGATTGAACCCATAGGTTAGCTCTCGGCCATATGATTGGTAGTTTAACTCAACAAGCTCATTGATAAAGTGATATGGACCAGCCAAAATCCACAGAGCACAAGACTAGATCATGGGTTCCCCCTCTAAATACATTAGTGTGGTGTCAAGGCCCTATTAGACACAAATAGACCAAAGGACTAACAAGTGTGCACCTAGAAGTTCACCACCTTATTTCCTCTTTTTGTACAAGAATTCACCCTCTTATTTCCTCTTTGAGTAATCTCCCATCAAATCCACATCCACCATCCCCTCTTATATCAATATTGTGTAATTATAACATGTCATTATCAATTCACAATTATCAAAAAGAACTTTCCAATCATATATATAAATATCAATTCATAACTTTGTCAAAAGAATCTTTCCAATCTCATAAATAAATACGAAATTCATATAATATAATATCTCTAATCATTTCTCAATGAAAATAAGTCCCATAAGACCATTTCATTGACAACATAGTTTCAAAGTCTACATCATATATCAATAACAAAATTTACAATTCTATATATTTACAAATTACTTACAAACATCATACAAGCATGCATAACAAGAGGAAAGTGGTTACCTTTCGCGAAAGCAAAATTATAACCATAAGCTCCTAATCTAATAGCTCAAATATACGTCAAAAATCAATCTACAACAATTACTTATTAATTTATTAATCTACAACATTAATAATTCCTTGAGCTATTGGAAAAATTAATTTATTTAACTTAATTCTATAGTTTATAAATATTGAATTAATTACTCCTAAAAATTTCAATTTCACACTAAAATCCCAATTATTAATTTAAATATTTTTCTTAACTCAAATAACCTATTCAAGTCATTGATTATTATTAATTTCATTCCAATACGTAAAATCCCAAATTAAGTTTAGGAAATAAAATAACTAAATTATAAATCTTATCTTTAAAAAAAAATCTTAACTGATTAACACCTCAAGAACACTCCTAATAATCCAAATAAATCATTTAACTCAAATTTAATCAGTTAAAAAGTCCAATATAAAATTATTTATAGGTTGATTATATATAAAATTTATTATAAAATCCTATACTGACTAAATAACAAAAGTGAACCGATTAAAATTCACTAGTAATCATCCTCTATATTAATACAGTCATATACTGATAAAACTTAAACTTGTCCAAAATTTTAATCCTAAAATATTTTCTAATTAGCTAGAAATTACTATCATAAGAAAGAGAAAATTATTTATAATATTTTTCATTAAGGAAGTTTTGTGATTAGTGATAAGTAAAATATTTGCATATTTATTTTCCCTTATATGATGATTTTATGGATGATATTTGAGCTCAATTTAATAAATTTGGGAGTAATTAATAAATAAATAATGATTTTGGCATAAAATAGAATTTCTTGAAATATACTAAATTAGACCATCTTTCAGTTTTCAGGCAATATTTGGAGTTCTAGATGTCGGATTGGGATGTTCTTTATATGGATAAAAAGCTAAGAAAGAGCTCTACAATTTTAATGTTGAGACCAAAATCCAGTTCTATCTCCAACGGTTTCGAATTTTGCTTGGAAGTTGAAAGCCGGAATCATCTACCATTCCACCAACCATTTCATCTACCACTTGATCTTCCTTTTTACCTACTACTTCATATATTATATTTCATCTACTACTTTATCTTCCTTTTCACCAACTACTTCATCTATCACATTCTATCTATTACTTCACCTACTACTTCATCTACCCTACTGTTAGCCTTGTGAAATGCATATCAAAATGGCACATTTACACTCAATTTATCACACTTTTTGATTGATTAATGGGTATATGAGGATTGAAGTGTGAAGGAAATGTGCCTAATGAGTGTTTGGTTAAAAAAGGTATAATTCTTTGATTAAATGTGAATATTTTGCTATCATACATCACCCTTTGCTTTGTATAGACCTTCTTGTGTTGATAGGATCACAATTGAGATACACAAAGAGCCATTGGAAGCACAAATCATTGATTAAGAAGTTGGGAAGAAGAGCAAAACACAATTGCATCATTGAAAAAAAGATGGAAGAGTTGAAGACAAATGATTGGCTGCAGCCAAGAAATTGGCTGGCTGTAGCCAGATGACCTAAAGAAAGTTTTGGGCTGCAGCCAAGCCATTTCTGGCTGCAGCCAGACGATAGACAGAGGCAAGATAGCATTTTCTGGTTGTAGCCAGAAATTTCTGGCTGCAGCCAAAACGTGAAAACAGCAGCTGTGCGTTTTGTTTCTAGGTCATTTTGAAAGGCAAAATGCTGAAAGGAAAAGGGGAGTTCGACATTCAGAGGTTTTGTGAGGCGGCTAAGGAGCATTTGCAAGCAAAGGAGAGGGGTTTTCTCAAGGAAATCAAGTGGGATTGAAGATTGAAAGAGATTCCAACTACATTTCTCTTGGTTTTTCTGTACTTATTCCCTTTCTCCTTTGTAATTCTGATATGGCTGCACTGAATGTTGACATCTGTGATTCGTTTTTGAACATGAGTAGCTAAGGTTTTCATTCTAGGATTTTTTTTTAACCTTTGTATGGATTAAACTTGATTCCTTCTCTCTTTTAGTATCTAATGGCATATATATGTTAATTCTACCCTGTTTTTCTGATATTCGTGACTGGCCATCACTATGGATAATTTGTTCAATTAAATTAAGCTTGAGAGAGTTAATTTAATTGTAGAACTTTGGTAGAATTATGCTAGATTTGAAGTTTAAGAACTAAACGGATGGTTTGTTAGTAACATAGTGATATAGTTATTAACCTAGCATTGTCAAATTAAGGTGGTTACTTAATGATTATTTTTCCTGAACTGTAGCAAGAGATTGTGCATGTTAAAGGAGGATATAAATTTGGTTATGACTTGAGAGAGCTTAACCAATTGCTGGTGAACCTTAGATGGACATATATATATATATATATCCCATGAAAGTATTCTTGGAGAGGAAAGGAATTAAGTTTATGAAATACAAAGGGGATGAACAATTCTAGGCTTGGTATAATTGATTGAATTCACAAGAATCAGAGTTTTGTTCAATAATCCTTAGTTTTTATCAAAATATCTTTTGAAACTTCTTTTTCCCACACATCAACATGTTTGGCTCCACTTAATTGATTTCAAATGAATCTATTCAACCTAATTGAACACATGATTGCATTCGTTAGCTCACTTTTGTCGTAGTCCTCGTGGGACGATCTTTACTCATCATTTTATTACTTGCAATCCATATGCTTGCGGAAGCTAAACGGCAAACACCTACTCCATTCTTCCCTATATATAGCCACCCTCTCCTTCACATCTAAAAACACCAAGTCATATCCATTACTCTCTTCTATTCTTCACTTACAACCATTTCATATCCATTACTTTCCTCTCCTCTCCACATACAGCATTTTAGAGTTAATTTTATACATTGTATTACTTTTTGCATGCCTCCATCTTGGAAGGCTTAGGATTGTATTACTTTTTGCATGCCACCTACATGGAAGGTTTTACCTCCTAAAGGGACGGCTAGATTTTTCCATTTTTTCATGCATCGTTTGGTTGTATATTTATGTTTGAGAATTTAATATTCAAGTTTTATGCAGTATTTATGAGGATTTCATTCTAGTTTTATATAATGTCAATTTATTTTTGTTTTGTTTTTAATTTTATCATGAGCTAAATTTTCATTTTCCTAGGGTGATGACGTAGCTTACTAATAACGGATTGAATCTTAACTTATTAAATCTAGTTTTAATTTTTCCTTCATGATTGAGTTTTAATTATTATTCTTAATGCTTTCATTTGATTGGCCATCTTTTGAATGATTTCAATATATATGTTGAGACCAGAAGGAGATACTTGTGTGTAGACCCTATAATTAAAACCATAACTTGCATATGAAATAGGAATATATTCATATGCGTTGTGTTGTCTTATAGAGTTCCATAAATTTTAATGCATAATTAATTGCTTAAATTCATATAGGAATATATTGAATTAGCAATTAATTATAGAATTGCTTGACCTTGGAAGAGGCCAGTAATTAAATTAGGGAAACTCGACTATCAATCATGTGAAATAAATTGGGCTAGAATAGATAAGTGATTAAATCCAGAATTTGTTAAATGAAATCTGACCCCTAGGGCTTTTTCTCAATAGTTGTTTCATATCATTTGCATTCATAATTACTTATCTTTTATTTTGTACTATCAATCTCTAACTAATCAATTGACTAAATAGAGTTAAAATTACTCATTTTGGTACTTAGTGATCAATCCTCGAGGGAACGATACTCTATTCACTTCTATATTACTTGTTGATGATAGTGTACACTTGACTTTCTAAAAGACCATTTACACTCGTAACAATTAGAAGTGATTTTGAGTACCTTATTGATCCTCGAAGAACTAAAAATACCCCACCAGTGTCTCACCGTCCACCCATCGACGCAACACCTCACTTGCGAGAAGTGCTTATAAATACCCCCTCCCCCATCATGTTCAGATCTCACACACCCACCCACCCATGACCTACCCACCCACACTCATATATTTTTATAAATAATGGCACCAAAAGTGGTGCCATTATTCTTTTCCCTTTAGGTGGGTGGCACATTTTTTTAATATTATATATATATATATATATATTTAATTACTTATATTTTTTATTTATTTATTTTATTATTTATCTTTTCATATTTTAACCAGATCCCCTTTTTATTTTTATTCTAAAAATTACTTATTAAATTTATTTTTTTATAAATAATTATTTGATAATTATAATTATATCCTATAAATAAAAATTAGGATGTTACACGCTTGTTTTATGGCCTTGTGCTACGCTTGTTTGGTTACTTACCTTTGTAAACTGTGTGTGTCCACGCTTGTTCGTGGCCTTAAGCTGCGCTTGGTTAGTTACCCTCGATGATTATGTGTTCACACTTGTTATCTGTTCTGTTGAAGTCCTACAAAAAGAGGTAATTTTAGATTTATTGTTTTTAAACTATTTTGTTAAACAAGTTATTTTATTATGTATTTGGTTTTATTCGTTTAACGATCTTTTATTTAATTTCATTTATTATTATGATTGTTTACCTTGGAATTTAAAATTTATTGTCACATGTTTATCATCCAAGGTTAAATATTTTTAAATTATTTCCTTTGGTATTTAATTAGTTTCTATAAATGGGACGTTATTCTCCCGAAAATTATTTGGTCTTAGATAGCATAGCTGAACTTGTACTTCTGCTCATCATTGAGGGGCTTTTATGCTGAATTGGAGTTGAAGCGTGATCCTAAACAATCCTCTATTCAATGTAAAATTTAAACTTTGTAAATTAAGTTCTAGGAGCTTCACATAAATTGTAGTTTGGGTTGTTGCCTTCATTGTATGTTATAAATATATTAGTATGGAGTAGAGCTTCTTTTGTTGAAACATTGATGAACGTTGTTGTGACGCGATTGTAGAAATTTTCAGGATGTCCCATTTACAATGGAGACTATCAAAGTTTCTACAAGAAACTTGTTATTTTTGTTAAGGAAAATATAATTAAGAAGTGTATATTCTATTTAATATACATATACATACATACATACATACATACATACATACATACATACATACATACATACATATATATATATATATATATATATAATTTTATATATTATAGGCTTATAGGATGTGAGTTTTCTCACCTTCCGTGCCGGTTACTCCTTAAATTTCAAAGTGTGATACAAATGATAATATTTTTGAATGATTCCTTATACATTAGAAAGTAGACATCTCAAGCTTTTCATAGAATCTTAATTTGTAATTTTTGAAAATATGTAAAATTATATACAAATTTTTGAAGTCAGGAAAATTCTTAATAAATAGTGAACTAATCAAACTGGTTGGATCAACCGGTTAGGTGATCGGTTTACCAATTTCGTGGTCAACCGGTTAATAAATGTGATATTTGGAGTAATTAACCCCCCAGCCTCTAATCAATGAATAAAAAGACTTGGCCCACACCTTAGAATAAAGTTAAGAAATATATCTACTTCATTGGGAAAAAAAAGAATAAGAAAAAGAAAATCTATTAGCTTTAATTGAGGACGGAAGTAAAAAATGAAAAAAAAAATCAAGACATAAATTAATTAAAACTATTGTACTAGTAAGTGAGATAATTTTGTCCTCTCGAAAAGAAGGGAGGAGTAACTTATTTATCATGGTTTTCGTCCTTAAAACATATTCAAGTCTAATAAAAAAAAAACATAATGCAAGTTAAACAAACTTGTATTGTATAATAAAACAAACTTGTAAATATAAATTTTGCGGATAAAACATTTTCTTCATAAAACGCATAATATATATCTTAATTAAAACAAAATATTTATCTGAACCGCGTAATCTTGTGAACCTAGTTAATATCGTGCATGTCATCCAACTAACATATATATAATATCACCGACAAAATCAGCGGAATCAATTGCCACCGTTCATATTTTATCTGTTACCGTCATTATCATTGGAATTGACATGCATTATAACTCTAAATTATTGGTGAAAACTTTTCTCACAATGATTCAGTGCTTCAGACCCCCATCAAACATGCTCGCTCTTCTACTCTTTTCCTTATTACTCTTTTCTCTTTCAACTTCAATAAATGGTCTAAGTTTCGACTTCGATCTTGTTCATCGTGATTCACCATTATCACCATTCTACAACTCGTCATTATCATTGGAATTGACATGCATTATAACTGTAAATTATTGGTGAAAACTTTTCTTACAATGATTCAGTGCTTCAGACCCCTATCAAACATGCTCGCTCTTCCTCTCTTTTCCTTATTACTCTTTTCTCTTTCAACCTCAATAAATGGTCTAAGTTTCGACTTCGATCTTGTTCATCGTGATTCACCATTATCACGATTCTACAACTCCTCAAGCTCTTTGCCAGATCTCACTCGAAACGTTAGATTGCGATCCCTGACTCGATCGAAACGTCTGATCCTTCAAACTGATATTCTTCGGCCAGTTACCATACAAGGACAAGGTATTACGTTAGGTGAGTACCTCATGAAAATCTATATTGGTTCTCCACCATTAGAGACATGGGCTATTGCAGACTCAGGAAGCGACCTTATATGGGTCCAATGTTTGCCATGTCACACATGTTACCCTCAAATCTCAACAATCTTTAATCCCTCAACATCTTCAACTTATAAAATCATGTCGTGTCACTCAAAAGCTTGTGGTTTCCTTCCCGAGGGATATCACCGTTGTGGAAATTCAAAGCAGTGCATGTACGAATATCGATATGGAGCAGGACAAACGTTTGGAGAGTTGGGAAGAGATGTGTTTAGCCTTGGAGGAAATGATAATGATAAAGGGTCTTTATTAGTGTTTGGATGTGGGCATAACAATAGTGGCTTATTCCCAAGCAAGAGTTCAGGAATTGTGGGGCTAGGAGCTGGACCTTTGTCTTTAGTTTCACAGTTGGGTTCTGAGATTGGTCACACATTCTCGTACTGTTTGGTCCCTTACTTTTCAAACTACACTGGCAAACTGAAATTGGGCAAAGAAGCCAAGATATCAAGATCACATAGAGCTGTTTCGTCTACTCCATTTATAACCGGTGGTGCTACCAATTCATATTACTTGATCACTCTTGAAGGTATGTACTCCAAATTATGATAAAATTATTCATGAATTATCTCTCTTAGCTTGGCTTTACTTTCTGAAATACAAAATACTGTTTGGATTTCCCCCTCTC
Source organism: Inga oerstediana (assembly GCA_963210345.1). Lineage (NCBI taxonomy): Eukaryota > Viridiplantae > Streptophyta > Magnoliopsida > Fabales > Fabaceae > Inga > Inga oerstediana. The sequence continues at coordinate 70,197,986 of OY723406.1, forward strand.
AAGTTAGTTAGAATGTTTCTTCATGAAGTACTACTTCTGGTCCTCTTAATATAAGAGTTAGTTGGAGATTAGATATGGTCTTAAATATAAGATATCAATTTTCTTTGTATCCCATATTTATCATTTCCCCCTTTAAACTATCCCTATTGACTCTAGATATGTTAAGGAAGTTTGTATCACAGAGCCAATGTCAATGACTTAAGAGGATATTTTGGGAAGCCAGCACACATTTTTAATAAATAACTATTTAATTAATTTTCTTAATCTATTAAATTAGCTAAGTAAATATTATACACCTCTCGGTCCTTTTCATAAGGAACATTCTTTCTCATGGGTGGCCCTTTTCTTAAGAAACAAATCCCATTTATCTAAAAATCAGAATCTGTCTTTTCAATTTTACCCTCCTTAATTACCATCACACATGGACTGAGCTCCTAAACCTTCTACTTTATGAACAAGGGTATAATTGGAAAAAAATTCATATCTTACATACTTATTGCTTTTAATCAAATTTAACTACCATTTTGAACCACGTGAATGTGATAGTTGTTCCTTATAAAAAGATCTGAGTGAGTATTAAGGACCAGAAGGAGTGTTATTTATCCGTCATATAGGGACAGAATGCATGTCAACATACATGTGTATATTATATGAAGGTGTCACTGTGGGAAACAAGACAGTGAAGACAGGTCCCAAAAGAGAGGGGAACACAATAATTGATTCAGGGGGGACCTGGTTTTTAATGGAACCAAGGTTTTACACAAAGGTGAAGGCTATGATAAAGGAATCAATTGGGATTGAAGAAGTGAAAAACGCCTCTGATCTATTCAATTTGTGTTACTCAAACAAGCATGCTGAATCAATAATGAACAAGTTTCCACATGTGGTGGTTCATTTCAAGGGTGGCGCTGACCTTCTCTTGAAGTCTGATCAGAACCTCTTGTTTCCTCAAGACGATTGATTTGTTTAGCAATACTACCTCAGGAGGACGATGGATCAGGAATATTATTCGACTATGGCAATGTACCCCAGGTTAATTTTCAAGTGGAGTACGATCTTGAAGCCAAAAGAATTTCATTTGCTCCTACTGATTGTAGAAAGCTTAATTGCTAATCGATTCGATTAGAAACTAATGTGATTAATAATGTTAATATGTATCGTGTGGTTTTATAATGAATCTGTGGATCAGCTGAAGCTGATTTTAATTGCATGCAATGTTATATTATATTATTTGCATCAATTGAGAAGTTTTATCGAGACACACATTAATTGAATGAGTATTTCGTGGTCTAGCGAGGGAGAAAGTGTTAAAATTAATGTTTTGGTTTTATTTTTATCTCTGTGCTCTCATATCACTACAAGAAAACTGACTTTCGGCAACCACTTTCTGCGGCGGCTCTAAAAAATCACCACCGAAACTTGACTTTCAGTGGTAACAAGAAGAGTCATCACTAAAAGTGACCCTTTCATTGATGACTCTTATTTGACTTTCAGTGGGGACATTTATTGTCATCGCTGAAAGTCACACTTTTCGCGACAACTTTTTATTGTCGCCACTAAAAGCAATTCTTTCAACGGCGACTCTTATTTTCGCAGCTGAAAGTCACACTTTCAATGGCAACTTTTCATTATCGCTACTGAAAGTGTGACTTTCAACGGTGACCTTCGTTGTCGCTACCAAAAGTATTAGTTTTTCTAATTAATTTTTTTCTCACTAAAAAATATAATTCTTTATTTTTTAAAATATAATATTTAATCTCTCAAAATATTAAATATGATGATACTTATCATGAAGAAATAAAATAAGGTCATAAATTTTCATTTTCATAGGTCTTATGTTCAAATTGGTACTTTGATTTAAAATGAATGATGCATCCACAAGTTTATTGCGCACACACATGTGTAGTGAAGGGGTAAATTAAATATTTCAATTTTGATTTCTTTATTGTTGTTGTGTGTACTTAAAAACAACCATTCTAACTAATTTAATATCTAAAATATAAAAAAGATATTAATAGTTTTTATTGTATGACTATAATCAATTGAAGAGAAGAAAATATATGAAAGTTAATTAATCAGTTTATAAAATATTCATAAATTTAATTAAATATAGCTTAGAATCTGCACTTATTTAATGATAAAATATGTATATGCTATGATTCAACCCAATTTCTTACCACACAGTTACAAACCAAGAAGAATGAAAAAAAATGCACTGATTCAAAAAATAAATAAATAAATAAAATAAGTTCAAGAATATAAGTTTCTCATATCCTATTATAGTTTGGCAAAATAACTTTCTAAATCATGCACTCTAATAAAAACACAATTTAACGAATGTTAGTTAACATAGAATGTGAATGGTTTGTATATTAGGTTATATGAGATTTTTTGTTCTTCCATACCTTAATTAAGATATCCTTATAGATAGATTTTATGTAATGACACTTTTTACCTAAAAAAATAATAGGACTCTGGAGGACAATTTTGTCAATGATGTTAGGTCATGGAAGAAGACAAATAAAAGATCTTATTTAAGAGGCTTCCAATTATAACTTTTATCTTTTATATAATTTGAATGATCCAAAGAATACTTTAGATTTATTAGTTGTTTCCATCTTAGGAAATTATACTAAATATATGAGTTGTCAAATAGGATCTCAATGATTTTATTTAATATCTTATTATTGTATCATTGATTTAATATCTTATTATTGTATCTTATCCTCAATAACTTTGAATATCTTGGAGTATTTCTTAAAAAATATTTTGATTAGTATTATTTAACACTTCCTTTTTCTTTTTATATATAATAATTTGTTATTTATGTATATAAATTAAATGTAAACTCATTTATTAATTTATTATATAATATTATACACTCAATATAAAAAAAACAAAATTTATCAAATTAATAATATTATTTTAATTAATCAACATTTTTATGTATATGGAAATATTATATTAATAAATAGATATTTATATTACATTACATTACATTATATTATATTATATTATATTATATTATATTATATTATATTATATTATATTATATTATATTATATATATATATTGACATGAATATATTTTTTATATAAAATTTTAGATATGAATATCATTTTATATGTGTGTGTGTATAAAATAATATTCATTTGTGTGTGTGTGTGTGTTTAATTATGCATTCATATGATGGGATTTCATCATAGCTCACAATGTAGGCTTAAGACAACATCCAAGAAGTGGGAGGTTCAACCCTGGTGGAGGCACATCTAGGAGGTGAAAATATGGGGTGATGACATGCTGCAATGTAGCATGTGGCGATGATATGGCATGACGTGGCAAATAATAAGGTGGCATGTGGGTGGTGATATGGCCTGACATGACAAGTGATAGGTGGCATAGATGCTGATGTGGCTTTATTTTTTATTTTCTTCCCACTTTCAATGGCAACATTTAAAGTTGCCACTAAAGTACCTCTTCAATGTCGCACTTTCAGCGATGACTATTTTGTCGCTGCTTAAACTTTTAGCACAATCGCTACGACAACGACTTCTTGTCACCACTGAAAACCTTCAATGGTAACTTTTTGACTAAGTAACTGTTGAAAGTGAATTTTTTGTAATAAACCTCTTTCACCACTTATGATGGCCTTTGCAGTGTGTTCTCCCACTGATTTTAGTTTCAATTGGAGATCTACTACTGCATAATCATAAGGGTGTTGGAATGTGGAGTGGCCGAAGCAATTTTGGAGACCCCATTCTCTCTCTATATTTAATACTACCTCGGTCTTTAATATATAAGAGTTAGATAACTAATTTTGGAAGATTAAAGAAGTTAGTTTGGTTAGTTACTTTTAACAAATATGAATAGGGATTGATTTTCCTAAAACACCATTTTTCATTATGACTAGCCTTGGATGAAACCCCCTTAATATATACAATCAATAGAAGTATTTTAGGGAAAAATTATAAATAGAGGGAGACAAAGTGGATTGAAGTCCTATATTTAGCACCAAATCCAACCCTGACTAACTTTTATATTATGGACCTAAGGTAGTACAAAGGATAGACTTGAACCCGTTTGGTTCAACCCTATTGCATGTCTGCAATGGTAATCATGATTGTACTACCAAGAGAAGAATGTTTAGTTGCTCTTTAGCATAGTAATAGAGTTTACCATAGTAATGATGATTACCAAAATATTGGTAATCCTCATTTATACCTCCCCTCCTATGAATGGTTATTATCATCCCATTGTATAGTTGAAAAAGTCTAATTTACCTTTTTGTTTCATTTGTCTCATTTCACCTACCACACCATAACCATCGCCAACATTACCTTTACTACTGCCGCCACATCCATAGTTATCACTGCCACTACCTCCGCCGCCGCCGCCAGCACCAGCCCCGCCGCTTGGCATGACCTCCTCCTCCTCCTCCATCGTTGCCGCTGCCACTACCTCCTCCTCCTTCATCGTTGCCACTACCACTACCTCCTCCTCTACCACCTCACCGCCTCCACCATTGCCGCTGCCACTACCTCTTCCTCCTCCCCTTTTCATCTCTACCGTTGCCCCTACACTTCCTCCTCCTCCTCCACTGCCACTGCCTCCACTATTGTCTCCGCCACTACCTGCTCCTCATCTCGTCTCCTTCATCGTTGCCGCTACTCGTACCTCCTCCTCTACCACCACCATCGCTACTAGCTCCTCCTCTACCACTGATTCCAATACCTCTTCCTCCTCCTCTGCCACCACCTACTCCTCCTCCACCACCGCCGCTGCCTCCATAGTTGTTGCAGCCACTACCTCCTCTTCCTCTATTGCTACCGTCACCCCCTATTGCCACTACTTCATACTCCTATGTTATTGCTATCACCACATGCCATTGCCTTCACCACCACCACACTACTCCTACCATCGTCTCTACCACCATAACCATTGCCATTGGACAATCTGTAATGTCCCAAATTTTGGAACTTGAGGTTAGGGAATAAGCCTGAATGAAGTAGACTACTAAGCCTAGTTTAGTAAGAATCCCAAAATGCACTCATAATACACTAGTGGAAAATTGACATTTTAGACCGGTTAAAAAAGACTTTTTAGACTAGTTGTGTATTAGGTCTTGTTACAGCAAGTCTAAAAGTTTGTTATTTTTTAGACTAGTTGTTACAACCGGTCTCAAAAGTATGACTTTTAAGATTGGTTGTTCCTAAAACTGGTCTTAATGGTCACTTTTAAGACCGGTTGTGCCTACAACTAGTCTTAAAGGTCAGACCTTTAAGACCGGTTATGCCAAGACCGGTTGTAGTTACAACCAGTCTTAAAGTTTCTATTTTTTTAAAAATCGTCCCTTTTATATACCCTATCCAGCAAACCATTTCTATCCCAGATTGCACAGAAGCAACGTAACAGATTTCACAGAAGCAATGATAGCAGCAAGATCAACAACAAGCACAAATGAAGGAGTAAGCTAGGTGACATTAAATAAACTTCCAACAAATGGTAATTAGTGTAGAACAAGGTTCAAGATCAAATGTCAAAATTTAAGCAACAAGCTTAAATCAGATTCCAGAAACTCCAAATGCACTCAATTTCTTGCAATTTCAATGTACAATATAAAGTTGTCTAATACTAAAACATAAAGAAATGTCCAAATAGATGAATTTGCTCAGAAATATATGCAAAACTTTGAAATGAAAATGTCAGCAATAAAATTTAAGTATTGATATAAGGAACAGCAGAAATTCCTCAGTTTTACAGAATACAAAGGGAAGAAAAATTACAGAGGTCAGTCCCTTATATCTCATGCCTCCTGTATACCCATATCACAGAAATTGTCCTACACAGATAGATAAACCCAGTTAGAAATTCATACAGCAAGAGCAATACGTATGAGAACAATGTACAATGTAACGCTGGATTCAAAAACTCACTATTTTTGTAATAGCTCATAGATGAATTCAGCACAACATCTATGTATGAAATTAATATCTTCTTCAGGAAAGGGATCAGCAAGATCAAACATCTGTAACACCAAAACCAGACAAAACATTAACTTAGTAACTTAAAAACAATAAAGTAATACAAAAGTTCTTAAATATAAATTTACCTCTTGAGTAAAATCAGTCATGCCTAGAGTGATAATATTGTAAATATGTCTCAAAACATAAAAGCCACATAAGTTGGACCCCTGTGGTTGCCTACGGTTCTGAGAAAAAACATGATATCATTAAAACAAGTATAAAGGCATGGCTTATTACATTCTTTAAACAAATCAATATGTACTAATCTTTGGCATGATCCATGTAGGGTCCTTTAAGTCACGAATATGCTTACCACAAGCAGTGTATAGGAATGTCCACATAGCCCTATGATCATCAAAATCACAAAGATTATTTATTTTACAAAAATTCCATAAACTTTGCACACAAAAGTTAATAATGCAAGAAAACTTACGAGTTCATGGTCTTTTTCAAATCATTCCCTAGTTTGAAGTGGAGGTAGAATAAGAGGATGAAAGTGTAACTACTCTTGCATAGAATAACTAACTGACAATGATCACTGAACAAAAGAGAAGAGTATTAAGCAAACATAAAACATTATATAAATTATAAAATATAAGTTTGTTTCTTACCTATGCACATATGGGGCCAAGAAACACTCAGTTCTAGTTTCACTAAGCCTCTTTGATAAGTATCAGAAGGGATAGGGACAAGTGCATCTGCAATGATCACCTCATCAACTGACACTTGGACTTGATCAGCTTCCATTTGTTAGTAGTGGACAATTGATCCTAGGTTATGCATACTACCCCGTGCAACTAACTGTCTAAGAGGATCCTCGACAAAAATATCACAAGGCTCAGTAATTTCTCTTGTAGGACCCTCTGATGACTACCCGATGTTGCAACAACTCCCTTTAGTGCTCTGCTTATTAGGATCAAGCGATTATGGCTAGGGAGCACCAGTATCTTGTCTTAAGCTCATAAACACTATCATTTCCTCTTTCATCTTGCCCAACTGGGTCTCTAATAGTGCATCAAATGATGCTTCAGCCTCGGCCCTTGCTTCTGCACTTGCAATGCCCAACATAGTCTCTAATTCCTCCCTAGTCACGATGCTTAAGGAATGGCGTACGATGGCTCCAAAGTAATCCCATATCCCTACCCCTCCTTCAACTCCCCTGACACGGTCTGCATGCTCATGTTTGCCAGTAGCAATAGTTAGAATATCATTCCTGGCCTCCAACTTAAAAGATCCCTCAGCTTGTTTTTTTTCTAAGTTTCTCCTGTAAGATAATATAAAATAACAAACATAAGTAATGAAGTATGTTTCTTATGTAATTAATAATAGCAACGATATATACTTATAATTGTTTCACCTACTATACGAGATTATTCACTCGTATAAGACCCAATCCTCTTTTGGTGAGCAAACAACCATTTTTCTTTGCTACGAATCAGAGATGATGGAGAAAGAAGAACAGAAGGATCGGATTGAGATGCTTCTTCTAATCTCTTCCGTTTGGCCACCAACAAGTCTCTTTCAGCCTTTACACAACCCCACGAGATATTGTATGAGGGTAATCATTCTTTCTACCACTCTCTTGTGCTTTTTGCCTTTTTGCCTGCGAATAAGAAATTAAACAAAAGGAAAATGTTACAATCAATTAAGATAATTGATAAGTAAATAAAATGAAAAATAAGTCAACTAACTAAAGATTCTGGAGCAGTTTGAAGCCTAACAAATGCTTGCCAAGTTGCTTGATCAATAAATGTATACTTGTCGCACGGATTAGGATGAGGCTGACTATCTTTCACCTCGATATGAATGTAATTATTGGCCAGATATTTCTTAAACTTGCTCTAGCGCTCATAACAATATGTCATTGTCTTGTTGTACAAGATCTCACTCTGAGGAACATCGTAGGTGAGCTGGAATGCATGCATTGAAGGAGTAAGTGACAAATTTGTGACATATTTGATAATAATTACATACAAAAGAGAATTGAATACCTGGATAGTGTCCCAAATATGTTGCCGCACCTTTTCATCAACATTTCTCTACTCCTCTATCAAGATGCTCTGCTTGTTCCATGCAAGGAGGCCAACAAAACTCCAATATCGGCTTGTATTAGGCCCAATTGGTTTCCAATAACTATCAAACTCAATCGGTATCTTTTGCCCTGCACTCCGACTAAGGGAAATGTCTATCAACAGTGTGCCATGTCTACCCCTCCGTACAGACTGGGTACTAGGCTTACTATGATCCTGGCGTCCTCTACACTAGGATGCTGGGGATCTGTCATTTGCCTGTAACAACAACAAAGAAAAATAAATCGTTAAGCTACAACATGAGAAGACTATATCTATGAAAAAACTATATACATTATTCAGACATAAATCATAATCATAATTACTTTAGTTAGTTAACTTCAAAGTAGTATCATAAAGAGATATCCACCCATATTCCCTCATGATGATAATTTCTTGTGCCGTGTTCATTATCTACTTCATCTTTTTCGTTCAATTCTGGTAGACCCCTGAAAAAAGAAGGAGTCTCAAGAAGATCATAATTTGGGCGACTTTTCTCATCAATATCAATGACCCTTTTTCCTTGGAGAGCTACAGACCACGTTTTATTTTGTCTGATCAGTAATATGGAACACTTGTTGTGCCTGATCTGCCATAATAAAAGGTTCATCCCCAAAACTTCTACTACTCAGATCTACTAATGTAAATCCTAACCTATCGACCTTCATACCATTATTGACATCAACTCACTAGCATTTGAAAATGAGAAATCTAATTTTAACATAGCCAACCACCCATATCTCTTCAATAACCCCATAATAAGGTATAGCAGCCAATTTGGGGTTCTTATCTTTCGAACTAGAGAAGTGCATAGATTCAGCCACTAATACAACACCACTATTCTGGACAGTGCTCTTATCATCTAGGGACTTCGTGTAAAAGGTATAACCATTGATCACAAAATGAAGTCCAACTTATGACATCAACTTCAGAACTACGTGCTAACCAATTTATTGTATCAGAAACACATTCTTCTCCGTCAACCGTTTGTTTGAATCAATGGGCGAAAGTTTTGTTATACTCCTTAATTAACCTTTGTTCAGTCATTCGACTATTTTATTTTCGTACAATTTCTTTATGGGCATTCATGTAATATTGAGCTTCATTAACATTATTCAAGATATACAAGTGGACTTGTTCCAATTCATTAGCATCTACGCTCTTTACTGTTGCCCCGCGTCTACCCCCTTCTTGTTCATGACGTTTAGGAAGCCCAATATGTAACACATTTGACAAATAATGTTGACAAAATTCCATAGCTTCTTCAGAAACATATTTTTAAACAATAGATGCTTCAAGCCGATCGGAGTTCTTCACACACCCTTTTAGGATTTTCATAGTTCTTTCGATTGGGTACATTTATCGGAAATAGATAGGGCCACACAACTTTATCTCCCTCACTAGATGAACAATCAGGTGTACCATGATCTCAAAAAAATAAGGAAGAAAAAGCTTCTCAAGCTGGAACAAGATCATATATCCTTCATTTTTTAATTCCTCCAATCTTTCCGTATCAATGACTTTACTACAAATAGCATTGAAGAAGAAACAAAGTCTAGTCAATATGAGTTGAAGATCATATTCGACAATGTCTCGAATAGCTACTGGGAGTAGTTGTTGCATTAAGACATAACAATCATGAGACTTTAGCCCTATTAACTTCAACTCTTTCATTGATACAAGCTTTTTAAAATTTGAAGAATACCCTAAGGGAACTTTGGTGTCATGTAAACACTCACAAAAGCTTCCACTACTACAAAAAACCAAATCTGTGGCGCTTATAATTGCATTAGCTGTGGCGCTTGCGAAATGCCACCTATCTTAACGCCACTAAAACAAGCTGTGGCGCTTGGAAGCGCCACAGATTTTTAATATTTTTTTTTTAAAAAAATAGCTTTCTGTGGCGCCTAACTTGGCAGGCGCCACAGGAAGCATACCTACTGTGGCGCCTGGCCAGCCAGGCGCCACAGATGGGTGGACCAGCTGTGGCGCCTGGCTGGCCAGGCGCCACAGTAGGCAATACCTACTGTGGCGCCTGGCTGGCCAGGCGCCACAGTAGGTTTTATTTTTTTTTTTTTCGTTTACCTACTGTGGCGCCTGGCTGGCCAGGCGCCACAGTAGGTGTTATTTTTTTTTTTTTTTCTGTTCTGGTGTTTTTGTTGCATATTTTTTCTCATATTTTTTTGGGGTTTTCGTATTGGTTTTTTTTTAGCATATTTTTTTCTCATGCATATATAATTATAGTCTGCAAGGTTTAATAAGAACAATAATAGATAACGAGCAAATGATGTAACATATGATTGATTAGCTAAAGTAGTAATGAAAATTGTTATACAATATACTGTAAACCTAGCTGAATGAAATATAATACAACAAATTCAAAACTTGAACAAACATGCAAGACACAACAATTATATTGGCAATTAGAAACAACACAAAAAAAACCAGCTAGTGAATTTAATAGTAAATATAGCTACCTAGGGATTTGCTTAAACACATATTCACACCATTCCTCGATCACTTCATTAACTTGATGGTCTGTCAAAGCGTCACAACGTTGATCTTCATAATACTACAGATATATAAAATCAGACACAAGTTAGAACGAATTGAAATCAGTAAAACATAACTGTCAGGCACTAATTCAATTTCATTACAACACAATATGAAGTGCAACTAAATGACTTACTTTTTGAGGAATAAATGGTTGATCATGCATAATAACATCCTTCATAAATTTCATGATATAGTACCCACAATCATTGTCATTAGGTTGGAAAGGGCACTGCAATAATATAATGCAATATTTAACTCTGTTCATGAATAAAAAGTGTTTACTAACAAATTCTAAGTAAAGTCAAATATCAATACCTGTATCTTCTTCCAAGGATAACTAAGGCGGGGGTCAGTAGCTTTAGAATAGTTTAACGCGACAGACGACCGATATGCAGTCAATGCGCTAACAAAAGAAACAGAAAATGATTACTTTTGATTATTCAATCACGTTCGCAAATATTTATACATAGGCACGTATACTTACCTACTGATCAATAGCATCATATCAAAACGGTTTTGTGGAAGACCATTTTGCAGAGGATCCACATAATAAATGCGAGGGCCTGAAGGTTCCGCTGGATTGATAACGATCAATATCCAATGGCGCCTAAAATAGATTTTAAAAAATTTTTTTGAACAATCATGTTATGATAGAAGTTAAACAATAAAAACAAAAATAGTACCAATAATAACTTACCCCGCATTATACGGCACTAAAAATAATGTATTTGCTGCCGCTTTCTTGCTAAAGTAATCTTTCAGCCCATTAGACTGCGCAGTCACATCTATTTTACCCTCATGATTACCAACGAGAAAAGGGTTGACAAATGCGAATTGGACCCTGTTTGTATCCATTAAAACGTCCTGGTCCAAATGCCTGGTATAAAACATACAGTGTCATGAGAAACAAAAGAAATGGAACGAGATATATTAATAACAGTGATAAAGGATGATAGTGAAGTACCTTATCCAGATGTTGATAGCCGAAGCACTAACCCAATCACGAGCACATATTTCCTGAACGACCTCGGCAGTAATATAATCAACTAGACCACCAACATTGTAGATATGTCTTGGAATACGTAATGCCACTACTCCCTCACCGATCAATTGTGGTGCAATCAATATTAATTGATTGAGATATGAGGTATGTCTTCTTCTGCTCTGTTGGCTGGCCGATGCTTTTGACTTGGGTTGTGTTGTCGAAGACTTTGAAATCTTACCCTGCGCAAATCAGAAAATTAAATCACAGTTCGAGATGAAAGTTCGAAGGAAAAGTGCAGGGAATTTTGAATGAACGACCTTTCCACATGGCTCGATAAGACCTATTGGCCAAGCAACATAGCCACCTACAACATCCGCCACCTTATTTTGCTCATCTTGAGACGGGATCGGTAAGAGGGCGTCTTCGTTCGTGCAGACGTCAACCCTAACCCGGAGTGTGTTATCGGGCAACGGTGAATTGTGCAGTATGTCCTCACCAGTGTTGTAGGCAACACCTACTGCAACCGCGTGCTTGGATGCTTGCTCGACATATAGCTTGCATTGAAATTCCCCCTACAGAAAACAGAGTTAATATGTTAAATTCGCTTAATTATAATTTAACATAAAGTTAAGTAGAAAAGAAATTAACTACCGAAGGAAAAGGGACTTTAGGCACGGAATTGCAGCTATCTCTGAAACTTGGGCTATCACAGAACGGAACATTTGGTATTGGCCTACCCTGGACCAACTGTTGTATTTGCGTTGTTAACAACGCATTATGTTCTTGCAGCAAACGCATTTGTTCGGTGAATTGTTCTTCTCGTTGTTCCTTATAGCGCATTTGTTGTTGAAGTTCTTGCATTTGATGCTTAAAGCTAGACATCTCGTCACGTAGGTGAGAAACATCACTTCTACTCGAGCGCTTCTGACGTCCGAAGTATGCTGATGGGGTGACTGCAAAACCAGTACCCCGAACACGACCATCATACTCGGGTACTGGTAACGCTCTGCTCAATAAATCGTCCCGACCAACATAGGTCGCCAACGCAGGATCCTCCTGTGTCATTTGTCGCTTTCCCAAAAAGAATTACAATGAAAATTAGTTATTATAAATGGAGTTCATTTAAGTAAAGTCAATTATTTATTGAACGCATAATATAATTGAATACTTACACAATATTCGGCTACTCTTCTTGCTTCCTCACTACGAATTTCACCTTTCTTATTTGTGACACCCTTGATCCATACCTCATGTCGTGGAACCTGTGTAATATCTGAGCCTGATTCTTGTATCTGCACATCAAAGTTAGTCGAATTTAAATGATATTCATACAATTTTTATTATGAATGAAATAATCATCAGTTCGTACCATTTGTTTTTGTAAATTTCCGTATGAAACAGGTCCTTGTGTGTATCGGTATGGCATGTTGGTCGCGTTAGCTCGATTCTTCTCGCTCAACTCCTAGTTAGATAAAAATGATTCATATAAATATATAAATGTTACTTACAAATACGTACATTACACGTAATAGGGAAAAATAAACAAATCCCCTTACCAGGAAATCAGGAGTTGTATGTGTTTTGATAAACTCATCCCACATTGCTTGAGTGATGATTCCTTCGTACAATGGATAAGGCGGTGTAGTAATGATATCATCATTATCATCCCTCAAGAAATATTTGACGAGATCAGAACGAAACTTTCGCAAAATTTTTCCGGCTTTTCTCATTACGAAGTTCTTCCGATCATCATCAATAATAAAAACACTCTGTAAACAAGTCAAAAAACATATATCATATGTAAGATTGAAATGAAGTGAAACAAAGCAAACTGAATAAATATATAATTAAGATGTTACCTGTATTTCAGCCCAGATCCCATCCTCATAACTTTTCTTTACCATTTTCCAATTTTGAACTGTAATAGGGACTCTATCTCGAACCGTAGTCCCGATGAAGTTATTTAACGAGGTACTGTTCTCCCCAACCGGGTTCCCAAGTTCATTCCACTCTACTTGTAACTTGATCCCGTTACTTCTCAGTCTGATCAACCTCGCCATAACTGTCCTGCCACGTCTGACGTTCGCCTCAAATCTCTGTCTACCAATGTGCCTGGGAACGTCATCAATGTCATCAGGTACGGGACTGGGAACGTCATCAATGTCATGATGTGGTGAGTCCATACTCCTGCAAGTGAAATAAACCAAATCAAAACATCAGTACACAATGGTCTTGTATGTCAATGAAAGCAAATTATTTTGAAATTTATAAAAACATACGTACAAGTAAATGAGTCAAGGCAATCATTATCTTTTCCTTTTTCTTGTCTGATTTAAAATTTTATTCTTCAGAATTCGTGTTGGATTGAGAATTGTGTTCCTGTTGACCCAAGTTCCCTCTTTATGATCATGTCTCACGTATAGGGGTCCATCTTCATCTTCATCTTCATCTGCATCTCCATCTATATCAATCTCTGCTGACCACAAATCCTCAAACGAAGGATCATCATTATTGATGTTCAAATATTCATTACTTTCAAAATCAACTTCTGCTTGACGATTCTTGTTGGATGGAAGTACAATAGACCAATTCTTCTTAGCAGGATCAGGAATGTAAAATGCTTGTTCTGCCTGTGCTGCTAAAATAAAAGGATCATCTTCATACCAAACCTTAGAAAGGTCCACTTGCACAAAGCCTAAGTCATCTATCCGCAATCCACTGTTGTTGTTAACCCACTGACATTTGAAGACAGGGACCCTGAACATAGAGTAATCTAACTCCCATATGCGTTCAATGACACCAAAGTATGACATTGATGCATAGATAGGGTGTGTATCTTTAGCACTGGATCTATGCCAAGAATCAGCAACAAGTGTTACCCCACTATTCTGCATCGTGCTCTGTTTATCATGGTCTTGTGTATAAAATGTGTAACCGTTGATTGCATAACCATTGTAAGATAATACATGTAAGCTCGGTCCCTTCGACAGACAGTTCAATTTTTCGGAAACTGAATCAGGATTCCTCTCCATCTCATAGTTAATACGATTTTTCAACCAGCCTGCAAATTGTTTATTGTGTTCTGTTGTTAATAAATTTTCATTCCCATCACCATGTACCAATCGGAGAGCATCCTTGTGTTCTTCTACATACGGTTCGACCTCATCAGTGTTATGTAGGACATACAAGTGGGCTTGATCCCGTTCAGTCACTGATATCGTTATTACATCACTCCCCGTTGTTCCTTTCCCTGATCTTCGGCCATCATGACGGGACTTAGGGATCCCTACAGGGTCAACATTTGATAGAAAATCAGCACAGAAGTCACTTGCTTCTTCAACCATGTAACTTTCAGCGATACAACCCTCTGGACGGTATCTATTTTTCACATACCCCTTTAATATTTTCATGAATCGTTCATTTGGGTACATCCATCTCAAGTAGACTGGACCGCACAATTGAGTTTCTTTGACCAAGTGTACAGTTAGATGTACCATAATGTCAAAAAAAGAAGGCGGAAAATACATTTCAAGTTCACACAGAGTACACACAATCAGCCTTTGCAAATCTTGTAACCTGGTTGAATCAACCACTTTACTGCAGATCAACTTGAAAAACACGCAAAGTTTGGTGATAGTGTTCCTTAATTTTTTGGGAAGAATGGATCGTATACCAACCGGTAGGAAATTTTGCATGAGCACATGACAATCATGAGATTTAAGGTTCTTTAACTTCAACTCTTTTACCGATACAAGGTTCTTTATATTTGAAGAGTAGCCCTCGGGGACTTTAATTCCTTGCAGAAACTCACAAAACAATTTCTTCTCTTTCCTCGACAGAGTGTATGCAGTTGGCGGTAGATAGGTACGAGACCCTTGCTCAATCGGTGCCAACTCTTCTCTAATTCCCAAGTTCACTAAATCCAACCTCGAATTGACATTATCCTTGCTTTTTCCTTGGATATTAAGCAACGTGCCAATTAGACTATCACAGATATTTTTTTCTATGTGCATCACATCAAGAAAATGCCTCACATATAAAGACTTCCAATATGGAAGTTCAAAGAAAATAGACTTTTTCTTCCAACCGCTTGTGTCGATTTGTTTTGCAAAAGGTTTGCCAAAATTATTCTCCAAGTCTTTTACCTTGGAATACACCTGGGAACCGGTCAACATCTTCGGCGGGCTACCTTCTTCTGCATCACCATTGAAAGGCTTTTTCCACTTCCTCCAACGATGTTGTGATGGTAAGAATCTCCGATGCCCCATGTAAACATTTTTCTTACAATGATGAAGTCGCATTGAATGAGTGTCATCTTCACATATAGGGCATGCACCATATCCTTTGACGCTGTATCCTGACAAATTTCCATAAGCAGGGAAATCATTAATTGTGCCAAACAACATGGCTTTCAAAGTGAAACTTTCTTCCATGTACCCGTCATACACACTAACGCCTTCATCCCAAAGTAGCTTCAAGTCATCAATTAAAGGAGCCAAGTATACATCTATATCATTCCCAGGTTGCCTTGGCCCAGAAATTAACATGGACAACATCATAAACTTGCGTTTCATGATTAAGTGTGGAGGAAGGTTATAAATCATCAATATCACCGGCCACGTGCTATGTGTGCTACTCTGAACACCGTGCGGATTAATTCCATCAGTTGACAGTGCAAGGCGAAGGTTCCTGACTTCATCAGCAAAGTCAGGGTACTCATGATCAATTTTTTTCCATTGAGGAGCGTCTGCAGGGTGCCTAAGCTTCGTGTCTTTAATCCTTTCATCTGCATGCCATGTCAACTGCTTAGCTATCTCTGCATTACTATACAGTCGCCTGAATCTCGGAACAATGGGAAAATACCATAGCACCTTCAAAGGACTTTTTCCTTTCTTCTTCCTATATCGAGATGCGTTGCATTTAGGGCACTTCTCCAACGTTGCATACTGATTTCGAAATAATACGCAATCGTTAGGACATGCATGTATCTTCTCATATCCCATACCGGTTGTAGAGCAAAGAATTCGCTTTGCCTCGTATGTCTTGGTAGGAAGTACATTTTCTTCTGGAAGCATATCTTGCAACAGTTCAAGCAATGCGGTAAAACCCGAATCACTCAATCCGTAGCGAGCTTTAAAGTTGTACAACTTCAACACTGCTAGCAATCTCGTGTATTTAATACTTCCGACATATAATGGTTTCTCTGCATCACCTTTCAACTTCTCATATTCGTTAGGGCAGTTATGAAGCACCCCTTCAACCATATTTACCATTTCTTCAAGATCATCATCTTCATCAAACATGCTTTGATCAAATTCATCCGAGACACCACCCGTGGTATGCACCCGATCACTATATGAATCGTTGGTCTCACCATGCCTTGTCCATCGTATATATGTTTGATCAATACCATAACATACTAGATGATCTAGCAAATCAAGTTGACTAATCCGCTTTCCAAAACAACAGGATAAGCAAGGACATAAGATTTTGCTAGGATCTTTTGTGTGCTCAGTTGCAAATGTAATAAAATCCTTCACCCCATCTATATATTCCCTTGAACATCGATTAGATGACATCCATTTACGATCCATCTATGGCTTCAATCTAATTTTTTAAAAAATTACGTGGTTAGTTGTATAACTATTGCATTTACTAATTACTTTTATATTCTCTTACCAATTTTAATTTAAAATAACATACACCACATGAATCTTTATTATTGAAGCTTTCTAAGTCTTAAACTGAATATTTAAATTGCCAAATAATTCATTAATTATTCCCAGGCATTATAACAAAATTTTACAACTCATAACAAAAGAAACCATATTTGCCACAATAATATATCATAGTTAAATTATAAAACATTACAACTCAATAATTAAATAAAATACAAGTGTTAAAAATATATAAATAATTATTTTGCTTGTGCAATTAATCAATAACAATCATTACAACACCTACAAATTATAACTATTAAATTTAACTAAAATCACATTTGTAATTAAGCTCAAAATTTAAAAAACATACCGTAAATAGAAGCTTCAATAGACTGATGAACTGAAACTACAAATACAAATTAAACATAAACAAATCAATAAAATATTTGAGGTTCTAAGTTATTTTTTTAAATAATAATATGTGTAATAAACATCAAAATATAATAAAATCAAATATGATTAGCTTAAATCAAAAATTATGATTCAGAAAAAAAATAAAGAAAAAAAAAATAAAATGAAAAAGAAAGCATAATCCCAACATTAATTATCTCCTTATTGTATGTTTTTTCCCTTACGGTTTTAGTTAATATATTTAAAGTTAAACAATATAGACAAATTATATTTTATTTTATTAAATATTAACATTGATACATTAAAGTCATTTTATATGTAAGTTTTATTATTTTATTCCAAGCTAGGCAAAATCTAACATCTAGGGTCCTTCTTCCTTCTATTTCCGATCAATTTCTTTAATTATCTTAAAATGCCTCCCAAACTATATATATATATATATATATATTTGCACACCTCGCCATTAGAAAACAATCCAATATGCTCAGTCAAGCCCCCCCATCAAAGCAATTTTCTTGCAGAATGCTCAATTTTCAAAGCAATCAATTCTGGCAATTTTTTCCAAATTGTTTCTTGGTTATTATTTTCTATAAAACGGTTTTCTTTAAAAGCTCACTCACCAAAAAAGCATACGTCACTTGAATTAATATTATTATTATAAAAATTTGGTTAACAAACACTAAAAGTTTGTATTGAAATCTTTGTGATAAAAGTTCAGAAAATATTATTTGCCTAATTTCTGCGTGTTTT
This sequence comes from Inga oerstediana, assembly GCA_963210345.1. Lineage (NCBI taxonomy): Eukaryota > Viridiplantae > Streptophyta > Magnoliopsida > Fabales > Fabaceae > Inga > Inga oerstediana. Next base: position 70,216,440 of record OY723406.1, read on the forward strand.
CTAATTATTAGAGGAGGAAATTCCAACCCCTTCTTTTCTTCTTTCTTTGTATTGGGAGAAAATTAAGAAAAGCTAATGACCTTGGGATTCATGGTGGATCATCATTAGATTAAAGAAGGCATAACTTAATCAGCACTTTTTTTTCTGTGTCTAATTCATGCATGTTACCAACTAGTATATCTATTGGTCTAATTTATTATAAATTGCTGTGTCCAGGAAACTCGTGAGACAAAACAATTAAAGAATTCTTCCTGGAATCAAGTATTCGATTTTCTCTCTGGAATCAAGTATGTACAGTAATTTGCTTTTATCAAACCCAAAAAAAAAAAAACACAGAACAAAGCAAAAGAGCTTTGCTTTATATAATGCCAAAAGCAGGGAGTGGAAGAATCTTCATCTAGAAACTAGTGTAAGTTTTATAATTTTATTTTCTAATATTTCTACTCTAAATTTTTTTTACCTGTGCTCTAAAAATTTAATTCATATAAATTCAGTAAATTTTCCAAGAAAATTAAAAAAGAAAACTTGTATGATGGGCAAATTATTAACATAGACGCTATTGTGTTCTTTTTTCCCCCCTTCCTTCTTACATTGACAGACCAGGAAATTTCAAGAATATAATTAAAATGAAACAAATGTTCGATTGCATTAGTTTCCAAGGAATCATCAATCACTTTCTTTTTTACTAAAAGAGTTCTTGATTAATTGTAAAATATTATCAGAATAAACAACATATTAAAAAAAGTAAGATTCAAAGTATTACACGCTACAATAAAATATTTTAGAACAACCCAGATACACAAAACACTATCGACAGTATAGTTGACGGAGTTCTAACTCCATATGTATGTATAATATTTATAAAAACCTGCACTATCTATAACACATAAGCCGTACATCTCGTCTCAAACTCTATATAATACACACACCATATCTATTTATAATATTCAACTGACACACGACACACAGCCTTTTTTTCATTTCATAAGTGATAATTGTTTATTTAAACTGACACTTTACTGGCAAGCTATAACCAATTATTCCTATAAAATATTCAAATATACAATATTTCTAATAATAATGATAATAATAATATATATTATTATTATTATTACTGTGCGTATTATTAATGTATTGATACTAAGTACTAAAAATTCAATCAAACCTCAGTTGGGAGAAAAAAAAAATTAATAACTACATAAACAATTTTGTTTTTATTTTCATATTCATGAGGTCTTATTTAATGGGTGTTAGGGTCCTATGCCATTCAACCCAACTCAATAAATATAAATATACATGTATGCGTGTCATAACATGGAAAAAATCAAAAAAAGCATCGCAACCATGCCATAAAGGAAAAAAGCCACGCAAAACAACCAGAAAAAAAAATTAATAAAAAGAAAACGCAAGTTGAACTTACAGGTTGATCAGTGGAGTGGGGGACCACGTAATTGCCGTTAGTGACGCAATCTCAGTGAGGGAAGGAAGAAATTGGGGCACTAGCTACCAAATGGAGTGGGGACCAAAAGAGTTGAAGACAACGAAATAATACGGAAAGAAGTGGGGTTGGAAGTTGGAAAAATACAAAAACGTATGCGCGTGTGGGTGTAGTTTTAAGATATGAAGAAGAGAAAATGGAGGGAGAGGGTGCACGCACAGATGGAAGGGAAAGTGATAGAAGGAATGAATAATTAAAGAAAGAGAGAAAGAGAGAAAGAGATGGGGGGTGGAGGCGGGAAATGAAAGAGAATGGGGGGGGGCCGCGGGAAATGAAAAAGGGGATAAGGGTGGGGGGGTTGGGATGGATCTTATTGGTTGGGAAGGGATAGGGAAATCAAAATTATTTTTTTTTTTTTTTAAAAGAGTCAGGGGTGGCGCCTGACCAGGAAGGCGCCACCCCTGAAAAATATTTTTTTTTTTTTAAGAAAAAAAGTGTCAGAGATGCGCCAAAAATAATTTTTTTTTTTTAAAAAATGATCAGGGGTGGCGCCTGTCTAGCCAGGCGCCACCCCTGACAAATATTTTTTTTTTTTAAGAAAAAAACTGTCAGAGATGCGCCAAAATTTTTTTTTTTTTTAAAAAAAATGATCAGGGGTGGCGCCTGGATAGACAGGCGCCACCCCTAATTAATATTTTTTTTTTAAAAAAATGATCAGGGGTGGCGCCTGGCCAGACAGGCGCCACCCCTGATATTTTTTTGTTTTTAAAAAAAGTCTCAGAGGTGCGCCAGATCTGAAAATATTTTTTTTTTTTTTAAAAAAATGATTAGGGGTGGCGCCTGGCCAGATAGGCGCCACCCCTGATTAATATTTTTTTTTTATATTTTAAAAAAAGCTCAGAGGTGCGCCAGATCTGAAAATATTTTTTTTTTTAATCAGAGGTGACCAGGAAGGCGCCACCCCTCATAATTAATCACAAAATTTTTTTTTTTTTAAAGGGTCTAGTGTGGCGCCTGGCATGCCAGGCGCCACAGCTGCTTCCACTTTGTCAAGTGTGGCGCCTTCCTAGCCAGGCGCCACACTTGATCATACCAGCTGTGGCACCTACCCTACTAGGCGCCACAGCTGGTTAAAAAAAAAAAAATATATAATATAAGAAAAATAATAAATGAGCAGCTGTGGCGCTTCATTAACAAAGGGCCACAATATGTGCGCCACCTTTCAACCTTTTTGTAGTAGTGTTCTTTTTTCATCCTTAAACAAAGTATGAGCAACTGGAGGACAAAAAATTATATTACCATATGGCCTTGGATGTAAATCTTCTTGTATTCCTATTTCTTGCAAATCTAATCTTGCCTTCACGCTATCCTTAGAACTTTCTTGTATGTTGAGCAGTGTCCCAACAATACTATCACATATGTTTTTCTCCACATGCATGAGATCAATACAGTGTCTGACATCAAGATTGCGCCAATATGGAAGATCAAAGAAGACGGACCTTTTTTTCCATATATTTTTCTCATTTTTACTCTTTGATGACTTACCAAAGATAGTATTGATATTTTTCACATTTTCATAAATTTTCTCCCCAAACAATGCCTCTGAAGTATCTTCAAACTCTTGGCCACCGAAAAAAGCTTTTTTTAATCTACGATATGGGTGGCTTTGTCTAAGAAATCTCCTATGCCAAAGTAAACCGTCTTTCTTCCATGTTGAAGTTGATGGTAGTATGTGCCTTGTTCACAAATCGGACATGATGTATGGTCTTTAACGCTATATCCTGACAAGTTCCCATATGCATGGAAGTCATTTATAGTATAAAAGATCATTGCTCACATATTAAAAGTCTCCTTCTTGTTCGCATAAAAAACATCGACACCTTCATCCCACAACTCTTTCAAGTCTTCGATCAAGGGTTCTAGGTAAACATCTATGTCATTTTCGGGCTGATTTGGTCTTAAAATCAACATAGACAACATAATGTACTTTTATTTCATACATGACAAAGGAGATAATTTGTAAATTACCAACAGAACAAGTCATGAATTATGTATACTGCTTAGGCTACCATAAGGATTCATGCCATCTGTGCTAAGCCCAAGCCTGAGATTCCTAGGTTCTTCACCGAAACTAGGAAATAATTGATCGATTTTCTGCCATTGAGAAGAATAAGCTGGATGTCGAAGCTTTCCATCAGAAATCTGATCATCCACATGCCATCCCAAATTTTTGGCATCAATTTCATTGGCAAACAAACGCTTGAACCTTGGTATGATTGGAAGATACCACAACACTTTTGTAAGGGCATTGTTTGATTTATACCTCAGAGTTTCACATATCGAACATTGCTGCTTCTCTTCATGCTCTTTTCTATACAATATGCAATCATTAGGGCATGCATGGATCTTTTTATACTTTATCCCTAGTGGACACATAATTTTCTTAGCTTCATAGTATCGACAAGGCAACACATTATCATCAGGAAGCATGTCTTTAAAGGCCTCAAGCGTTTCTGAAAAAATCTTGTCACTCCATCGATGTCATGCTTTCAAGCTTACCAATTTTAATACAGCTTTCAACAATTGGTATTTTTTACACCTTGGGTACAACGGCTTCTCAACATCACTGCACATATTACCATATGCATGTGATTGTTCAAAAGCCTCTTCTCCTTGATGCTACTAAATTTTAAATATGCACCGCAAGTGTACGGGTCGTAGAATAGTATAGTAGCAAATCAAGGTCATCCCACAGAGATCCAAGGTAATAGATAATTAGGCATTAAAATTCCCATTTTCATTTAAGTTGAGCAAAGCAAAGAAAGAGATTAAAAGACAATTTAAACAAATGCAAAAGAAACAAATATAATGATTTAAATATTTCAATTGATAAAAACAACCTAGAGTGGCTAATCCCTTCTTTAAGTTTTAGAGCATGTATTTACCCAATTGAAAGTATTTAATGTTAAATTGTTAATCTAGAGTTTAAATGAATATAAGTATCTTCCAATCACTTATACTCCTCTCTCAAGTTAAAATTGTTATTCCTAACTAATTTACTCAAGAGGCAATAAATGTCCAAATTCACTCTAATATGATTATATGGGTCCAATAGGTATATTCCTATCCTATTGGCAAATTAGAATAAATTCTAATCCCACATTATTTAATCCTATGGTCCAATTAAGATCCCTCTTCCAAGGTTAATCTAAATTCTCCAAATTTCTACTTAATGGTGATCAAGCACTAAGTAGATAAATTAATACAAGATTAAGTAAACAAAATTTAACACTAAACACAATTAAATGGTTCATACATGCTCTGTCCTTAAATTAGTTCATAACTACTCTAGGTTCAAAAGTAATTAGCCACACATGGCTTTAATCAACATCACAACCAAACCAAGATCAAAGTTCGAATTCATGAGAGTGGAGAATAAGATTAGAGATGCAAACAAATTACAAATAGAACAGTCAAAACGTGACTCCCCTGCCTCTCACAATCTGGAACAGTAGAGAAAAGAAGAGATTAGCTACAATGTTGCTGATGATGACCGATCTGCAATACTCTCCCCTGCTCCCAGTCGCCTGCTCTATCTTCTTTTCTGTAGCTCGTCGCTTCTTTGCTCTCAATAGATGATGAAGATGAATTCACGCTGCTGCTCTGCTTCTCCGCTCCTTTTCCTGCTGGTTCTCGACAGATGATGCTGATCCCACCCTCACTGTGCGGCTGTTCCTTCTCCCTTTCGCTAGATGAAGATGATGATCAATAATATAGAGTGGCCCTCCTCTGCAGCCACCGCTCTCTAGCTCTGGAAGATGAAGATGAATTGCGGCTGTGCTTCCGTCTCACTGTGCAGCTCCTCACTCTCCGCTGATCTTTCAATATAAATTGCGGCTCTCCCTGTGGTTCTTCGCTGAGTCCGTTCTTTCCTCCCTTCAGTCCAGCGCCTCCACCTTTGTTTCTTTTTTCCTTAGGTCTTCATTTCAGCTCCAATTCCCCTAGCTGCTCGGCCCAGGTCCATTCCTCCTCTTCTTCAGATAGTAATTGGACAATAAAAAGCACAAAGCCCAAAATGATGATGGTCTTTTAAATCAGCTGCAATCCAATTGATGGACCTCTTCCCCTCATGCTGATGCCACGTATTAAAGCAATAGAGAAAGGAACAAAAGTTAAGCTAGAATAAAAGATGATAATAATAAACATAATAATGATAATAATAATAATAATAAACTTAAACTCAATCTCTTTCCTTCTTTTTTTTTCTTTTTTAAAAAATAAATATTAATATTAGTTATTTAAAACTAAATCCATTTTTATTTAAAAATATAGTATTTATAATGAAACCCCAAATCATGCTTCAAATTGGTATCTTATCAAAATCTCAAGAAATATCTTAAAATTTGCCTAGATAACTCTCCAAATATATCCAAAATAACCTGTAAATATGTAAAATATGGAGAGTTATCACTCCTACATCACGAATAATATCCTCTATCCGATCATCCAGATCCGTGTTATTATCATCACAAGTCACTCCCCCTGTTGAGATGCACTTAGCATTTCTAATTGTTCACCATGCCATACCCATACTATATACGTCTTACAAAACCCTTCACAAATTAAATATGTATATAAATCTGCAGCACTTAGTCGCTTCTCATTCAAACATTTTACACAAGGGCAATAAAACATGCTACTATCATCATCGGCATTTCTTTTTGCAAAGTCTAAAAAACCCCTCACCCCAACATCATATTCAACACTCGTCCGTTTAGCTTGTATCCAACTACGATCTATATATTCCAACACCTGTTTTTTTGTTTTCTACTTTTTCCCCTGGAAAAGGCAGGAGTATGATGAGAGCATGCAATCATTACACCCAAGTACCTAGTTTAACTACTACATAATGAACAGGTAGAAGAGAGTTGAGAGATAGAGATAGAAGAAGAGTAATTCGAATAGTATAATTCTCATTAACAATGCAAATCTGTCCAATACAATGGGTCAACTGCCCATATATATTGCCAGTACGAACAGTAGAAATAGAATAATACCATGGGGATTAGGGGTTCAGTAATTAGAGACCTATTAGCAATTAGACACGGTTAAGGCCATGTTTGGCTGATGCCACTCTTAAATGGCTAGTGCAACTAATGGTTAATCCCGGTCTTCTAATTTACTAACCTAACTAACTTTCAAAATATTCCAATTACGATATCATATCATATGTATAGCAAAGATCATTTTTGGTTGGCATCATTTAAATTATTTAATGGCAAAGACTTATTGAATTACACGTCAATCACTCGAATAAAGGCTTTGAAGATCGAAAACTACATTGGAAAGATGAGTTTAACTTTCACACATCCATGTGAAATTTTAATTTCCATCCATTGAATTAATATAAGCACTCATATCAGAATGTGACACACCATTCAGCTTTTTATATTGCATCTGAACCATTTTCTTAAACTCTGATAAGCCAATCTGTTTTGCAATATAGCAAATTGTATTCTATTTAATATGGCAGCGAGTTATGTTTTGTTCAATATATAGCCTGTTTTTATAAATTACTCAGCAAAACATAGGTTTATCAGAATATAGGTTTGTCTAACTTAAATCTTGAATGCCATTTCAACATACATGCCCATAATGACAAAACATGGTGAAGACCAAGCATCATAAAGAGTTTCATGTATAAAAATAAAGTCTACTAAACTAATTCATTGCTCTAAAACTGCAAATTTCCAATAATTTCATCCATTAATAAGTGAAAAGGTTTAATGCCACTTGCAATTTATATACAATCATAAACATTAGAGTGGAATATATAGGTCGGCCTGTTTTGTTCTTTTCATTTTTTTATAGCATCGGGCTTCAAGAACGAGAAGTTTGAAGGCAAATAATACCTTTGATTTTCTCAAGTATTTCTAATTTCATCAAGTAAACGCAGGAAAAAACAAATCAAGCATTACTGTTGTTAACACCCTCTGTTTCCAGAGCATTTCAGTTGAAAAAATCAAGTATTTTTTTTTTTCAAATAAACACTAACAAATTTCTAAATATAGCATCACAGAGAAAGATTGAACAGAAAAAATCGAAGAGAAGCAAACAATGAACATAAATATGAGAGAGGCACTGAAAAATTTGATAATCAAACATTAATAAAGAAGTTCAACCCAGAGAAGCAAGCATTACAGTTGTTACTCCCCTCCATTGCCAAAGAAACATTGAACAAAAGAAATAGAAGGCTGAGAGTGAGAAATAGCAGAGAAAGATCGAAGGTTCAGGCATAAGAGGGGTAAATGTAGAGGATGAGGAAGCATACCTCAAAAAAGAGGATGAAGATGAAGACGTCCCTGAAACGCAGGGAATAAAGGGGCTGGCCACCTGAAGCAAAAGATGACAGCGACCCATGAGCCACGACCACGAGCAGCTCGACCAGGTTCGATTGTTCGAATTTTTAAGATCAAGTAAGGGACGGGGAGTCGAGGGCTAAGGAGAGAAGATTGGGATTAAAGTAGGCTGATTCAGATTTAGGAATAAAGGAAGGATTTCAGAATGGAAGAAGGCGGGGAGCTGAAGCGCGAAAGTAATTTGGGGAAGACTTTTAAGACCTGTTATAAAAATAACCGGTCTTAAAAGCTTTTTAAGACCGGTTATTCTAGCAACCAGTCTTAAAAGTCTATCTTTTAGACCGGTTATTCTAACAACCGATCTTAAAAAGCTTTCTTTTAGACCAATTATCCTATTAACCGGTCTAAAATAAATATCTTTTAGACCGATTCTTTCAGTAACCGGTCTAAAAAATAATGAGTTTTTAATTTTTTCCCCTGCTGAACCTTTTAGACCTGTTTAAAATCCAAGATCTAAAAGGTTTAATCTTTTTAGACCGGTTAGTGTAGAACCGGACTAAATAATATTTTTTAGTCCAGTTAATAGAATAACCGGTCTCCCACCTTGTTTATAATTATGAAAATGCCACCGCGCATTTCTTTTAGACCTCATCCGCTACAACCGGTCTAAATGTGCCTGTCTAAAACATCTTTTTTTGTACTAGTGATAAATTATGAATTTCGGTGTGAATTAGTTGAAAGAAAGTACCTGATTCATCTAGGATGCATCAGAATGACATAAAACCTAACTGGGATCCAAAGGAAAAGGGGAATGGTATCTAGACAGAAGTAATAAAGAGAACTAAAAGAACTAATAGCATAAGAAATAATATTGCCATAATCAAGGGCAAAGAGACAATTACCACTTAATTTTGAGGTTAAAATTGGAAGACAAAATGAAGGGCTAGGATTTGATCTTCAAAAGTAAGAAGTGATTATGAGAATGAGAAGAAAAATTTATCTCTCTTAGGCCATAAAAAATGTCCAAGCAAGAGCAAATTAGGGAGGTGAATAGTTTGGTCAATTAGTCAAAGTTTCTTCAACTTTTACTAGTTGGGAAAATTTGAACAATGGCAAGATAAAGAAAGCAAAATAGGTCAACATTTCCTCCTCCATTTTGAAGAGGGAATTCGGTCAAAAACAACAAAGAGAAGAGGGAGGAAAGAAAAAGCTTCATCAAATTAAATTAATCATACTTGGTTAATTTACCACACTTCTGAAGAAGCTTTAATTAGGGCCACATATTTCCTTAGGCAAATTTTGGCCAAGTATTTCAAGAAGGCAAGGAAGTGAATATTAAACATTTAACCTTCTCTCTCTCACACTCAAATTTCGGCCAGAGTAGTTTTGACATGTTTATATTTTCAGTGGTCCTAATAAACTTAGCAATTAATATGTGATGTTTACTTAGCGTCATTGAATGTCATGGAAGTGGAATTGAATGCTTGGACAATGAAACTCCAAGTATGGAAAGAGAGGAAAACAAGGAAAGTAAAGTAGTTAAAGCTTAAAGGTAGCAACTTTACCTTATTGTATTAAGTTGTGTTTACGTTTTGTTATGCTTCTTAGCTTGCCATGGGTTGAATAACTGTTTTATCTTGAACATGTTTAATGTTTTCTTAAATTTGTCATGGCCATGATTGACAATTTCACGTTTTTATTTGCATGTTCTTGATTACATGTAAGTTTTGGCAATGCTATTTGTTGATAGGTTCCTTGATGACGGACATGAATGATATTATTTGCTATTGAGATTCATTGAATATCACCCCCCCAACAACTAACCATGATAGGTTATAAGCTTTCAAAGGAAGGAGATAAAGCAAGAAGCCAGGGTAAGTGAATGGAGAATGAAATTCTCATATCAAGTGTTGTGACAAAAATAGTAATATATAATGATTCCCATGAATTATATAAACTCAATATGAAGTCTTGGCAGGCATATTTATCATGTAATGATGAATTGTAAATGGTTTTATGTCTTAGTATGGTTATGAAGCTACGATTTAGTTGCTTTATCAAAACCGTACGGTTTCAGTTACTTTTAGAGCATGATCAATATCAGGTCAATTGAAGGTATATACTATGAGTTATGAATTTTGGAATATATGGCACAGGTTTTGTGCAAAAAACAGAACAAGTTCACAAATGGAATTATCTGTACTAATTTGAGAGTGGTCAGAACAGAATAACATTTTTCACGTATAAATGATGTCAAGAGCTGTCAATAGAATTTTAGAACATCCTAATACAAATTTTATAGAATTAGTTATGATTTTGCAAGTTTGGATCACTAAACTTGAAATGCCAATTGAATATTAACCCAATGACAAAAAAGTGAACTTGAGTTTTGGGGCTTTGAATACAAAAATGTGAACTTGAGTTTTGGGGCTTTAAATAACTATTCGCCATAACCGTAGCGCTTTCGTATGCATAGTAAGGGTTGTAAAAAGGAGGACGTGACACTGAAGTCGTAGAGGACGACATCGTCCAAAGCATCTTCACGTAAAAGTAATTGCAAGCAATGCTAAACCGCAACAACAATTAATAACATCTTCGGGGTCTTTTCAACCTTAACCGTGTGAATAATGCTAATGGACAAGATATGTTTATCTTACAAGGGAAAGAGTAGCCACAAATAGAACTATTAACCATCTAGTCATATCCCTACGCATATGGGCCATATCACTCCTTAGTTTGTCATCCATCTTCTCCATACCTCAGTTCATTAATCATCTTCTGCATATATCATTCCTTAGTTTCTCAATTTCATGTTGAGACATAGAAAAATGACGGTCCTGCAATTTTCCGGGATATGAGTGGTTAGGCAAGCGAGAACTTCCATCGTAAATCTAGTTACTAATTAAGAACTTGGGGTAATATCAATTAAGAATAATATTAAGCAACTAAGACACACAATTAGAAGAGCATGGTGTCCCTTCTAGAAAATGGTTTAACATTATAGGTCCAAGAAAATTTCTCCCTTATTGTCTATCTGAAAATCCGACAGAGTACAATGGCATCAAGTGATCCATGTAGCTGACCCCACTTAGTAGGATAAAGGCTTTGTTGTTATTGTTGTTGTATTGTCTATCTGAAAATTTTGAACATATTACAAGACTGACTACTGACTTTTGTACGCCTGAGGATAGTTTATAATTAGAAGTTAAGAGAGATGAATCATCCTTCCAATACAAAATTTACCCACTCGAGGCCAAAATGATTCACGTCCACTTTAAAAACCAAAAAAATGCAGAGAAGTCACCTGAAGGTCTGCTTCAATCTCCTTGCGCTCATGGCCAGTAGCATTATTCGCAGCATCTGCTAGTTTATAATGACAAAAAGAAAATAAACAACACGGATCAATAGCGAAAGGAATTATCAGTAATAGAAGAAAAGAGATTACCCGAACTGACACGGCGAGGAAAAACCAAAGAGGGGTGATGAATGAATGAAGAAGAGTTGATTACGAATTCATTTGGTGCAACTTAATTTCTATGATTTTGACTTGGTTGTAACTGATCAGTGAATAACTTGGACTCATTTCAACTCACTCCCCATAATTTTAAGCATTTTTTAATTTAGTCATTTACCTTTTTTAACCTTGAGTCACTTACCTTTATTATATATGTGATTTTATTTTCTAAAATATAGGGACTAAATTATAAAATACTTAAAATTATAGGGGATTGAGTTACAATGAGTTAAGATTTAGGAGTTGGGTTACAACAGAGTTAAAATTATAGGGATGGAGTTGTCCCGAACTAAAGAGTAGGGACTAACTTGTAATTGAGTCAAAACTCTAGAGATCAAAAAATTATTTTTCCCTGTAGATCGAAAATCTAGAGCAGAAAAATTAAAAGTGAAGTTAAAAAAATAAAGGCATAATTAATGCATGAAGTCCCACATTTAATATATAAAAATTGACAATATATCATTTTCTTAACAAAAAAAAATTAGTCGATCAATTTAATATATGAATTTATTAATAAATTTCAAAAATTAGACAATATGTAAGAAAGTCCAGCCATGTAATAATAGATGACTCCCGAGCATGCCTGCTTAGTAGATAATTCTAATAGATACAATATAGCGGTGAGGGTTACTTATAAGTCTGGGAAAATCTCTTAAAAAGATAATTGAACTACCCAAATTTTAAATTGAATTAAATTTAATCATGTTCCACGGCACCCTCTTCCGACATTATTCTCTTACACAGCCCTCATCTCTGCGAATCCGTGAGTGTCTACTCCTCTTCTCTGTTTTAGTGGACATTTGGAATTGTTGGTTTCTGAATTCACATTATGTGAATATAAATTCAAGACTTCTTGTAGATGAGGAATATTCATACCATGATTAATTTGGCAATCGCATGGTTTGTTGTGTTTGCAATAGAGAGAGTAATAAGAAGTAAATTACTGGCCATACATGCCGGATTCTCCAGTTCTGGGCGCTATTTTTCTTGATTTAAAGCAACATTAGTTGCAATGAAGATGTTGCTTCTTAAAAATTGTCGTGCTTGTGGCCATAAGTTTTTAGATTGTAGTGAGTAATGATAATTGAATTTCTAAATTTGTATTATTGAGGATGAGATACCTCGTTGATGTTGCAGGGCGATTTGTATATCGTAAATGATAGTGATTTACTGCACTGTTAGGTTTGAATGTATTCTATAATTTAAATTAATTTGAGCATGATTTGCAAGACAGCATTAAAAATTATGGGGCAAGTTGGTAAAATACCCAATTGGGTCTATGTTGAATTTGCCAGCCTGATAAGATTTTCCTATTTCAAGTGGTTTTAAATGAAATTTTCCCTATAAGTTATATGACTTCAAATAATTTTTTATAAATTTTGTTAAAGAAATATATAATGGAGTATTTGCAATATATAACACAAACAGAACCTTTTAAAAAAATACAAAACTTTTAAACAATTCCATTTATAATGTTAATACACCGGCCGATCATGCAGTCACAATATATATATATATATATCTTCAAAAATGATAGGCTTCTTCCTCGTAATACTAATTAAGAAATATTAATTTCAAATGCAAGTATGGTTTATTTAAATATTTTCTCAAACAACCCCAGTTGGGACGGTAGGTGAGGTCATAGATAAGTTGTTGTCCCATTGACTCGTTCATTCTCGCGGATAATCCAAAGTCATTTAAGTGGAATTATTTAACCGATATATAATTGAATTCCATATAATTTATAAAAGTAGATAGTGATCTCCTGCCTGGCAGTACATATAGGACTCTCACCCTTCCTAATATAAGAGACATTTAATTGTTACGTTGTCTTAATTTTTTTTATTTTCTATTTTACTCTCATTTAACTTGAATTCTTAACTTCTAAAAAACTTCTAAAAATATTAATATAATTTAAAAAGCTCAAAAGGATTGGGATAGATAATGGCGGATATGATTAGAGGATAAATAAAAATATTGGGGATAATTCAGTTAAATTATTTGAATAATCAAATTGGTAAAATAGTTTAATTGGTGTGAAAGGTTTTAACAGGGAAATATGACATATTTAAGGATATGAAAGGTTAGATTATTTAAAAACAGGGAAATATGACATATTTAAGGATATGAAAGGTTAGATTATTTAAAATAACCTAATTTATAAATGGATAAGGCAAATGAATAATACAGATATTTTAAAATGTATCATGGATGACAATATAATTATAGGAATATAGAATTAGATCATGCAAGACAATATGATTTGTGAAAATAATATTATGGGCTTTTAAATTAGAAGATTAACCAACTAATATAATAAATAAATCCTAATACACCATAAATGATTAAAAGGCACCTAAAACACTAATTAATGCCTATTGGCTCATAGCGGTATTAAAAAAGTGAAAATTATAAAATAAATAGAAAAAAATATGACATAACAAAATAAACAAACTCTAGTTAGATTGATCTTCAAGTAATAGCCTCTTGACTAATCTCATTTAAAATGATTGAATTGCCCTCCAAATTTACAACAATAGGAGTATTAAAGAAGTGTACATTTAAAAAAAAAAATTACACGACAAGTATTAAACTCATATGAGCAAAGAAAGGCATATTAAACCATGTAGGACACATTTTTGTTCTTTTATTACAAGCAGGATTAAACATGTTACCTCCAACTTGTTCATGCTACCAATTGCCTTCTAAACTTTGAAAGGGGAAACCCTTGATATTATCCAAAAAAAATCATACTACATACAATGCTACAAGGCCATTGATTATATATAAGAGATTTTAATTTCACATTAGACAATCACAGAAAATTATTCCGACATAGAATAATAGCGGTAGACTTGTTAATACCTCCCGCTTCATGCTACTGTTCAATACCTTGACTTTACAAACAAATACATACATAAATTATAGAGATTAATAAATTTGGTTATATGCCAGTCGATCTAGTCCAGGTCCTCCCATTTGTTTTTATTTTTGTTTTTCGATTCGGTCATATTAATCTCCAGATTATCTTTAAATACATCTCAAAATGTTGACAATTAACAAACGTGAAGGTGATAACCAGAATTAATATATTCCCTCATGTGAATTCTAATGATAAACAAAACCTTGCGACTTTATATGCCAGTCGATCTAGTGCACGTCCTCCCATTTGTTTTTATTTTTATTTTTTGATTCGGACATATTAATCTCCAGATGATCTTTAAATACATCAAAATGTTGACAAGTAACAAACGTGTAGGTGACAACCAGAATTAAATTAATATATTCCCTGATGTGAATTATAATGAGAAACAAAACCTTGCAACTTCATAAAATTCAGTTTTGGTTTCTGAACAAGTCTCCCATATCATCATCCTCTATAAATCGAGGATCCTCGCAACTTCCCCTTCAAGCCAGATTCTATTTTCCAAGCAAATGAATACTCTTTCTTCAAATATGAATGCCCTTATTGTTCTCTTCCTCTTGTCATTGTTTTCACTTTCAACTTCAATAAATGGTCTAAGCATCAACTTCGATATTATTCATCGTGATTCGCCATTATCACCATCCTACAACTCATCAAGCTCCTTATCTGAACTCGCTCGAAACGTGAGATTGAGATCCCTGAGCCGATCTAATAGACGGCAGCTCCTTCAAACAGATGTGCTTCCACCAATAATGGTTCAAGGTGAAGGTGAATACCTCATGAGAATCTATGTTGGTTCTCCACCAATAGAGTCATGGGCTATTGCAGACACAGGAAGTGACCTTATATGGGTCCAATGCTTACCATGTAACACATGTTACCCGCAAGACGCGCCAATCTTTAATCCCCTCAAATCTTCTACGTTCCAGGTCGTGTCGTGTCACTCGGAACCTTGTAGCTTCTTTCCCAAGAATCAATCTGGTTGTGGAATTTCATCTCAGTGTGTGTATGGATATGGATATGCGGACAACTCAACTACGTTTGGAGTCTTGGGAAGAGATTTGTTTAGCTTTGGAGGTAATGATAAAGGGTCTTTATTAGTGTTTGGATGTGGACATAACAATACAGGTAACAGTACAGGGCCATTCTCAAGCAAGGGTTCAGGACTAGTGGGGCTAGGAGCTGGACCTTTGTCTTTGGTTTCACAGTTGGCTTCCAAGATTCATCACAAATTCTCGTACTGTTTGGTTCCTTACTTTTCAAACTACACTGGAAAACTCAAAATGGGTCAAGAAGCCAATATATCTGCATCATCCAATGGGGTTGTCTCCACTCCATACACACTTGGCTCCCAGAATACCTTTTACATGCTCACTCTTGAAGGTAATATATGCTACTTCCTCCGGTCGTTAATATAAGACATATTTATTTAATTGGATTATATTAAGAAAGTTAGTTAAGTTTATTAATATGACACATACATTCTAAAACACTCTAATCATCTTTTCTAATTTCCTCATTCCCTGCCCTCCTTGATTATTTTTGAGTGAGAATCAATAGAGGTAAATTAAGAAAAGATTAATAATTATGAAAAATATGTCTTTTAATTAGGATCATGATTAACTCTCCAAATATATTTTATATTAAGGACAGAGTATATCATAAACTTGTTTATCTTCGTCATTTACGCCAAACTTTGACATGTCAAAGGATACAGATTTTCCCCCTCAAGTTAAGTGCTGCATACTTTGTATTTTAAACTGAAAAATGTTGGTAATTTCAACCTTGGAGAATGCTACAAGAGATAAAAGTATACGGGTATGTTTGGAGTTACCTTATGAGACTTTAAAAGTGACATATTCTTGTAATAAACATCAATTTAGGCATTTATTCATGTTTGAGATTACTTGTATAAATTAATTAAAAGCTTTTTGTCAAAAACTGATCAAAAGTCACATTCAATTAAAACTCATGTCCTTCTTAGCAACTTTATATATATACATATATATTTCAATTATACCATCCAAACAAGTTTATTCTATTAAACTGACTTTATTTATGTACATATATCCAAACATAAATCACATTACACTAATTGACTTTTAGCCTAACTTTAATTTGTAAAAGTCAATTAGTATAAAAGTCACTTTTACAAACCTTAATCATATCTAAACAAGCACTAGTTAAGTAGAAGCAAAGTTTACATACACATTATGACATGTGCATGCAGCTAACATGTGCATGTTATATATCTACTTGCTGGATATTGCAGGTGTCAGCATTGGAAACAATACAGTGGAGACTTCAGGCGTCAACAAAAGAGAGGGGAACACAGTTATTGATTCAGGAGCGACCTGGTTTTCAATGGAAACAAGTTTTTACAATAAGATTGAGGCTTTGATAAAGAATTCAATAGGGGTTGAAGAAGTAAAAAACGTTTCAAATGGATTCAATTTGTGTTACTCAAACAATGATACTGAAACTATCATGAAAAACTTTCCAGACTTCGTGGTTCATTACAAGGGTGGTGCTGATGTACACTTGAAGCCTGAATATAACATATTCTTTCCTCAGGACGATTTCATTTGCTTAGCAATTTTCCCAGAAGACCATGGCTCAGTACTCGGCTTCGACTTTGTCATCGGAAATATTCCCCAGATTAATTTTCAAGTGGAGTACGATCTTGGAGCAAAACAAATCTCATTTGCTCCTGCTAATTGTAGCAATTACTAGCATGATGAGTAAAAACATATGTGTGTGTAATAAACGAGATCTCATATTAAGTACTGGAGGTGGTATTAAATAATTCACCTCAAGTCAACTTATATGAATTATGTATTTGTGTGAATCTAGTGAAATTGTCATATGTGTGTTTTGGACAGGAGAGACCAATCCAACCTCTTTCAATGGGGTTCTAAATAATTGAGAAAATTTTAAAATTATGTAAACATATATACTAAATATATCTATAAGAAAATTATTATTCTGAATAACCAATAGTCGAGTTCAGGCGAGGGAAGTAAAGCAGCAGAAAGTTTCAAAATGGATTGAGATGGAAAATGACATAAAAATTTATTTTTTGTAGGATTGAGATGGAAAATGACGTAAAGATTTCTTTTTTTTAGGACTGAAACGAAAAATTACCTGAATAAATAATTGAATACTTTTTTTGATAGAAAATGCAAACACCAAAGTACAAGAAGAGTCCTATGCCTTTCTCGAGCCTGAGAAAATAAGTAATTTAAATAAGATGTACCAAAAACCGATTAAGAAGAATATTACATTCACTATAAAATTTTCATTAAATTTTCTCTAAAGAGATTAACTATAAAATTTTGCCATTTTCCGATGATAAAACAAATAGAACCTAAGACAATTCAATCATGTGCACTATCCTCAAATTTGAGACACAGTTCTTCCATTTGCGCACTTAAGTTTTCGTGTTTTTTTTTTTCCCAAAATTTCTTATTGCATTTTTTTTTTCAAATTTTAGTAATCACTCTATTCCTAATTCTAAGATAAATTTTGGAGGGTGTGTTAGAGCACCACATAAATCACCAACAAAAAACACTCTCTCAAGCACGTGTATAGCAGCAAATGTTTTGTACACATAGACCCATAAGGCCTATTAGATCATTCCAGTATACCACACGTGTCACTATATAATTTGTAGAGCTTCCTATATATACTATTGTAAACAGTGATTGCAGTACACAATGAATATACAAATCAATTATACAGATGCCTCTCTTCCTGTGCTTTTATGTTTCTGCAATACCACTTCTAAAAGTGTGACAGTTTTTGGAACAAAGTTATTAAATTTGGACCAACTATTAAACCAATTTGGGTATAGGTCAAGGATTAGTGGGTCAGATTAGAATTAAACTGAAACTAATTCGGGGTCAAACTAGTGAAGGAGTGAATTTAAACAATAATATTTGTTGGAATAGTTTTGGAATTTGATGATTTTCGAGAATCAAATTATAATGGCCTAGAAAATAAAATATGTATATATAAATTTTCTTAATTCTCATTTAGTATTTTATTTATTTGTTGTATACATGAATCAAGGTTGAATTGGAGACTTTGTGGAAATTGTGATTTTTGCCTTTCTTTAGGTCCTGAGCTTAAATCCTCACCTTGCCGAGGAACAATTTTGTTTTAGTTCTAAAAAATAAAACCTTTCCAACAAGGGTATTTTTGCCTTTTCCTTAATTTAATCTCTAATCCCCTTATTTCCTTCTCAATTCCCATCGACTATCATAGCAGAGCAAGGGAGGAAGAATTCTGCAAGTTTCGAGAACCGATTCAATCCTCTTCCTGGGTGTGTGCTGCCAGTCCTTCCCCCTTCCTCCTTCCTCCTTCCTTTCTACAAATGGTGCTTGAGGTATTCCCAACACATGCTTCTCCCACTTCGTTGGTTCAATGTAGCTTTTGGGCATGCTCAAGTTCTTTCATTTTCTTAAACTTGTGTGGCTGTGGGTGTAGATTGAAGTTGCAATTTTTTTTTTTTTGGTTGCTGTGAGGTATGCGCTGGACATCTAAGAAAATAACAATTAGATTTGGTCTAATAATTTGTGGTCTTAGAGATTGTTTGAGTTAGTTTGAAAGATGCACATGAGATGTTTGTTAAATGGTATAGAATAGGAATTTGGCTGGATTAATATGGATAAGTATATGTTCCTTTGTAATGTGTGAATTAGACTTTATGAGTAATTCTCATTTTCCTCTTGATGGAGTGGTAGTTACAAGTTCAAGAATTAAAAAATATAAATAATGTTGTTAACTTTTGGTTTCCCATTTAAATTCCTGCTGATGTTACTAAATTTTAAATAAGCACTGTAAGTGTATGGGCCACTGAAATAGTATAATAATTAGGCTTATGGAACCCAAACCGAACCGGCCAGTCCGGTCCGGAAACCGGCGAACCGGTCGGTAGACAGGTCCGGATCGGGTTTCAATTGTTTTAAAAAAATTATATTTTCTTTACAATTTCATAACAATAAGCCTAAAATCTTCAATTTCTCATCGGTTTGGCCCCAGTTTGACCCATTGACCCTTAACCCAGTACCCTGACTGGTTCAGTACCCAGTCCGGGTTTTAATACCTTGATAATAACAAATCAGGGTCTTCCCACAAAGATTTAAAATAACAGATAATTAGGCATTAAAAATCTCATTTTCATTTAAGTTAAGCAAATCAAATAAGGAAATTGAAAGACAATTTAAATAAATGCAAAAGAAACAAATATAATAATTTAAATATTTCAATTGATAAAAACAACATAGAGTGGCTAACTCACTTTTCAAGTCTTAGAGCATGTATTTACCCAATTAAAAGTACATAATGTTAAATTGTCAATTTAGAGTTTAAATAGATATAAATATCTTCCAATCATATATACCCCTCTCTCAAGTTAAAATTGTTATTCCTAACTAATTCACTCAAGAGGTAATAATTATCCAATTTCACTCTAATATGATTATATGAGTCTAATAGGTACATTCGTATCTTATTGGCAAACTAGAATAAATTCTAATTCCATTATTACTTACTTCTATAGTCTAATTAAGATCAATCTCCCTAAACGAATCTAAATTTCTCAATTTCATACTTAATATTGATTAAGCAATAAGTAGACAAAATAATTCAAGATTAAATAAAAAAAATTAACACTAAGTACAAATTAATGAGTTCATATATACTCAAATCCCTAAATTAATTCATAACTAGAATCAAGAAAATTAGCCGCGGTTGGCTTTAAACACAGTCATCCCAACAACATCAAAATTCAGAAAATGAGACAATAAAATAGAGATTTAGAGATGGTGGTGACAGAGAGATTGAACAAGTAAGTAAGTGGCGTAAGACAACTTCCCTCTCCTCTGATTTGTCCGTCTTCTCTGGCGGAGACCGATGAAGAAGGTTGAAGTTGAAGATCCTCCACAACCAGCCTCCTCCCTTTCCAGCTGCCTTCCTCGTTCCCTCCGGCGATGGTGTCGCCGGAGTACCCTCTGGTTCCTCCTTGCTCGCCCTCTGCTCTCTGATTTTTTCTCTGCGATGATGATGGATATTGCGGCTGCTCTGTATGTGACTGCTCTCCCCCTCCTTCAGCTCATCACCTCTATCTATATAATGATGATTAATCCTCACCTTGCGGCCCTCTATAGCTCACTCAATCCCCCAGCTGCTCGGTCAACCTCTTCAGATATTAAGTTAGCAATTAGAAGCCCAAGCCCAAGAAAGCTACAAAACGTTGTCTGTGGCCCCTTTAAATGTTGGCACTCTGTATCTAAAAAGCCCGTAGCTCTTTTTTCTTTCTTTGGTCAAAACGGTGTCACTTCCTTCAGCCCTTTCCATTTCAATTTTCAAATCAAAATGATATCTCTTCATTCCCACATAATCCACGTCACCTCATCACCTAAGGAAAGAAAAAGACTATTTAATAATAATAACAAAAAATAACAAAAAGCCAAATAAATATAATATGGCATCATTTTATTTACTTATTTTTTTTCAAAATATTGAAAACTAGAATATTTAAACTAAAATCCCCAAATAATGCACCAACTTGATATCTTATAAAATCTCAAGAAAATTATCTTAAATTAGCATTGATAACTCCCCAATTATATCAAAATATATCTCAAATATATTAAAAATAGGGAGTTATCACCTGCGTGATGGGAATTAAAAGTTGAAGTGAATGTCTAGCTATGATGAATAGATAGAGTGGTGTTGGTTATGATTCGGTTGTAATGAGATGCTTGTAGGGAAATAAAAAAGGAAGGGGGAGGAGTTAATTGCTCTTATTCATTGAAAGAGTTTGGTGGTTGTGGGATTTCATAATTTTGTTGGGAGGAAATTTATTTATAATTCAAAGTGAGATAGTTGGCGCTGATTGCTGAAGAGTTTGAGATTTTTATAAATGATTTAAAGAACATAAGTTTAATTTAGAATATTCAGATATTTGTGATAAGGTAGTGAGCATGAATTAAGTGACCACATTTTCGTATAGAAGAATTTGGTTTTATAATTCAATGGAAGAAGTGACAATGCTTTTGTCTTTGAGAAAAACTGAAATTTGGAAGGAATGTAATGTAGAAACGAAGAATCTTGCAAAGGGAGATATTATGAAAATGTTTATGAAAGTTATGATTGAAGTATTGATGTTATGTTTTTTCAAACATTAGGGGATTGAGGAGTGAAAATAATTTAGAGTTGAGTAAACAAGAGTAAATTATATGTCTAGAAACACAACAGGTGAGTGAATAGTGTTCCATTATAATTTTTATAAATGATATTTTACTACTTGTTATATTTTTATATTAATTACCTCATTCTAAGCAAGGTTTTATCAAGAAAAGTTTATTAGACTTACTTGGTTTCTTATTTATACATAAATGAGTAAGGATTGATGATTGTATCTATTTTTATTATTTGTTCTTCTATTAGTTCATAGAACATGGAAACGATAAGGAAATTTTCAAGATATCTTTCATAAATTTTCATGTCAACATAATTTTGGAGTTCGGAATGTTTGAATGCGAGTTTTATTACTTGAGAAGGGTTTTTGTCAATAGATTGAATTTAAAAAAAAGTTTTGGAATATTGTTTGTGAACTTTCATGCTGGGGTATACTATTATATAATTTGATACGAGCTATCATGGTATTAAAAGAAGAACTTTTCATTGCTTTGATGAATTGGCCCCAAGCATGCTTGAAAACATTTTTGGTAGGATTGAATGCAGAACGTTGATTACTAATAGCAATATTGTTAGTGCTTGGCGCGTCATGGTTAACTCGAGCTCACTTAATATGCATGGGCATAGTACTCACATTTGATATTTATGGGATTCATTCTCACGCTTATTATTTGTGAGTCTTATACATACGCTTGTTTGGTGGCCTTGTGCTGCGCTTGTTTGGTTACTTACCTTCATAGACTGTATCCACGCTTATTCATGGCCTTAAGCTATGCTTGGTTAGTTACTCTTATAGATTGTATGTCCACGCTTGTTATCCGTTCTGTTGAAGTCCTACAGAAAGAGATAATTTTAGATTCAATGTGTTTAAACTATTTTGTTAAACAAGTTATTTTATTATGTATTTGGTTTTATTCATTTAATGGTCTTTTATTTAGTTTCATTATTATTATGATTTTTTATCTGGGAATTTAAAATTTATTGTCACGTGTTTATCATTTAAGGTTAAATCTTTTTAAATTATTTCCTTTGGTATTTAATTAGTTTCTATAAAAGAGACGTTATTGTCCGGAAAATTATTTGGTCTTAGATAGCATAGTTGAACTTGTATTTCTACTTATTATTGAGGGGTTTTTGTACTGAATTGGAGTCGAAGCGTGGTCCTGAACAATCCTCTATTAAGTGTAAAATTTAAACTTATGTATTATACTTTGTAAATTAAGTTCTAGGAACTACATTAAACTGTAGTTAGAGTTGTTGCCTTCATCGTATCTTATAAATATGTTAGTATGGAGCAAAGCTCCTTTTGTTGAAACATTGATGAACGTTGTTGTAATGTGATTGTAGATATTTTCAGGAGGTCCCATTATTACAATGGAGACTACCAAAGTTCCTACAAGAAACTTCTTGTTATTTTTGTTAAGGCAAATATAATTAAGGAGTGTATATTCAATTTAATATATATATATAATTTTATATATTATAGGCTTATAGGATGTGAGTTTGTTCACTTTCCACGCCGGTCACTCCTTAAATTTCAAAGTATGACACAAACGATAATATTTTTAAATGATTCTATATACATTAGAAAGTAGACATCTCAAGCTTTTTATAGAATCTTAATTTGTAATTTTTGAAAAAATATAAAATTATATATAAATTTTCAAAGTTAAGAAAATTTTAAATAAACAGTGAACCGATCAAACTGATTGAAGGTGATCGGTTTACCGGTTTCGTGGTCAAACCAACCGATTCTGTCTAATTTTAATAGCCATGATTTTTGGAGTAATTAATACGCCCACCTCCGCCCAAAAGCCTCTGATCAATGAATAAAAAGACTTGGCCTACACCTTAGAATGAAGTTAAAAAAAATATTTACTTCTTTAAAAAAAATCTATTAGCTTTAATTGAGGACGGAAGCAAAAAATGAAGGAAAAAAAATTCAAGACATAAATTAATTAAAACTATTGTACTAGTGAGATAATTTTTTCCTCTTGAAAAGAAGGGAGGAGTAACTATGGTTAGCTATTATGGTTTTCGTTCTTAAAACATATTCAAGTTAAACAAACTTGCATTGTATAAGAAAAAAAAACTTGTAAATATAAATTTTGCGGATAAAACATTTTCTTCATAAAATGCATAATATATATCTTAATTGAAACTAAATATTTATCTGAACCGTGTAATCTTGTGAACCTAGTTAAATATCGTGTCATGTCATCCAACTAACATATATATAATATCACACAAAATCAGTGGAATCAATTGCCACCGTTCATATTTTAACTGTCACTATCATTATGATGTGAATTGATATCCATTTGGGTAATCACAATCAAGAGCATTTAAGAGCACAAGATGAGGATTGAGAGGGGAGTTTCCTTCTACTTTTCCTTTGTTTAATTTGATAGTTGATTTCATATTCTAGATATAAGTGCTGGTTATAGTCTAGTGTTGCATGTGATTGATATTTGTTATTGACTATTGATTTGAGTTGTGGCACTTGTTAGTTGTGATCAGTTGGTGAAAATTTAAGATCTTTGACGATTTTGCTATCCCTACACTTGGATATGGCTATGTGTTCATCTCCATTACTTTGAGTTACTTGTTCACATTGAGGACAATGTGACATTTAAGTGTGGGGGTGAAGAGTACCATTGATTTTGCATGACTTGTCCTCAATTTTGAAAAATTTCTTTGGTTTGCACATAAATAGAAAAATTTTGACAAATTTTGAACAAAAATTTTGTTTTTCATGGAAGATTGACTTTTACTTGTGAATATTGGCAAAGTTGGTTTGATTTGAATTTGAAAAGGATTGAGTTTAATTAGAATTTGGTTCTATCTTCTTGGAATGTTAGTAAATAGGCAAAGAATTTAGTTTGGATAATTGACTTTAGGATGTTAAATACCGGTGAAAAATTTAAGCCTAAATATTCATTTCTTTTAAGAGGGATTACACTTATTGTGATTTCATCTCTAGAACTTGTCTTGAATCTCTTTCAAAGCTTTAAAAATCCTTTTGCATGCATAAAGATGATTTAGGCATTCATTTCATAATTAGTTTGGCCAATTGTCTATCCTTGTCACATTAAAATCTTTTGTTTTACCCCATTTGAGCCTCAATTTGATTTTAAAAGAAAATTGCATAGAATAAATGGCCACTTGTTTAAGAGACGCAATTTTTACATCTTTTTCTTTCCATTTATTTGCTACTTTAATTAGTGCTAAGGAAAATAATTTTAGAAAAGAGTGAAGGGATTAGAAAGTCAATGTTATGTGAGTTGTGTAGATGAAAAAAGAGAAATAGAAAGAAAAGAAAGATAGAAAGAAAGGTGTTAAAACAAAAAAAAATAGAGAGAGAGAGAGAGAGAGAGAGAGAGAGAGAAATAGAAATATGAAACAAAAAAGGAAATAAATAAAAATATATAATAATAGAAAAAAAAATGGAAGAAAGAAAAAAAATAGATTGTTGAGTTCAATTTAATAAAAGTTGTTTAGAATGCAAGTGAGTTTGTTTTATCTTAGTAGGTATTCCTTCATTCTTTATGAATTTCATTAAGTTGTTTAGCACTAATTAAATTATGCCTCCATATCATTTAACCACTTTCGTTTCATTATCCTACCTTATTCATTACAACCTTTGGAAAAGTCCTTTTGATTTGTGTGAGCAAGAGGATAATATAGTAGAGATGAAGATAATAAAAAAGCTTATGGTAGATGGGTTGTAATAAGTGGAAGAGAGTGAAACACAAGCCCTTTAATTATCTTGAAAGAAGAGTGCAAATACTTCATTTGTGAGAAACATTTTATTGTTATTTGTCCTTACTAAGTTATTTGCATTCATACTTGCATTTTTAGAAGGTGGAAAAGAGTTTTAAGAAAACTTTATTCTTACAAATTTGAATTAAATCCAATTTTGTAGTGTTTTCTCTTAAATCTTGTTTCCATGGTTTTCTTTGGTTGTTTAATATTTTGAAATCTTGAGGACAAGATTTAATTTAAGTGTGGGGGTGTGATAACTCCCCATTTTTAATATATTTGAGACACATTTTGATATAATTAGGGAGTTATCAGTGTTAATTTAAAATGATTTTTTTAATATTTTAAAAAATATCAAGTTGGTGCATTATCTTAGGGATTTGATTATCAATATTTTACTTTAAATTAAAATCTAAGTGAAAGAACAAATAAATAATAAAAGTTAAAAAAAAAAGTTTCAGTCTAGGTTTAATATTGGGTTACTATTGTAATATTTTGTTTCAGCTTTTGGGCTGTGGAGTACACGGTTTGACTATGAGAAATTCAGTAGAAGACCAAAGCAATAAAAAAGGCTAAGAGAGAGTTTTGGGAACGACAGCGTTTGGTGTAAGGAAGAATTGGAAGACCTAAAGATATACACGGCATCGCTGGACTGAAGAGGAGGGAGCCGCACAGTGAAGCACAGCCGCAATTTACATTGAAAATAAAAAAAGCAACAGAAGGCAGAGGCGGCACTACTGAGGATCATCATCAAAGCTGAGAATCGACGGAAGAGCTACAGGGGGCTGCAGCTGGACTGTTCATCCATCATCATTCCTTGTTTCCGACCAGTGGAAAGGCAGCTGGTTGAGGACAGTTACTGTTCAGTTCTCTTGGAGCTTCTTCACCGCGAACCAGAACAGAGGAGGCCAGAGAGGGAGAGGAGACGTGTTGCACAGTGATTATTTTTGTTTCTCTTGCCTTCATGAATCTGAATCTGAATTTTGGTTTTACTGAGATGATGGCTTTGTTGACAGCAACGTGGGGTTAATTGTTTTTGAATATAAAGTAGTTATGAATTAATTTAGGGATTTGAGCATGTATGAACTAATTAATTGTACTTAGTATTATTTTTGTTTACTTAATTTTGAATTATTTTGTCTACTTAGTGCTTGATCACCATTAAATATGAATTATGAGAATTTAGATTAACCTTAAGAGAGGGATCTTAATTGGACTACAAGATTAAATAATATAGTATTAGAATTTATTCTAATTTGCCAATAAGATAGGAATATACCTATTGGATCCATATAAATATATTAGAGTGAATTTGGACATTTATTGTCTCTTGAGTAAATTAGTTAGAAATAACAATTTTATCTTGAGAGAAGAGTATAAGTGATTGAAAGATACTTATATTCATTTAAATTTGAATTTGCCAACCTGATCTAAGTTTTTCCTATTTCAAGTTGTTTTAAATGAGATTTTCCCTATAAGTTATATGACTTCAAATAATTTTTTATAAATTTTGTTGAAGAAATATAATGGAGTATTTGCAATATATAACACAAACAGAACCTTATAAAAAAACAGAACTTTTAAACGATTCCTTTTATAATGTCAATACGCTGGCGGATCATGCCGTCACAATATATATATATATATATATATCTTCAAAATGGTAGGCTTCTTCCTCGTAATACTAATTAAGATGATGGCAAAAAAAAAAAGTAATACTAATTAAGAAATATTAATTTCAAATGCATTTATGGTTTTTTTAAATATTTTCTGAAACGACCCTAGTTGGGACGGTAGGTGAGGTCATAGATAAGTCGTTGTCCCATGGACTCGTTCATTCTCACGGATAATTCAAAGTTATTTAAGTGGAATTATTTAACCGATATATAATTGAATTCCATATATAATTGAATAATAGCGGTGGACTTGTTTTAATACCTCCCGCTTCATTCTACTTTTCAATACCTGGACTTTACAAACATATACATTCATAAATTATAGAAATTAATAAATTTGGTTATATGCCAGTCGATCTAGTCCAGGTCCTCCAATTTGTTTTTATTTATTTATTTTGATTCGGTCATATTAATCTCCAGATTTTCTTTCAATACATCAAAATGTTGACAATTAACAAACGTGTAGGTAACAAAAAGAATAAAATTAGTATATTCCCTCACGTGAATTCTAATGAGAAACAAAACCTTTCAACTTTATAAAGTTCAGTTTGGGTTTCTGAAAAAGTCTCCCATATCATCATCCTCTATAAATCGAGGATCCTCGCAGCTTCCCCTTCAAGCCTGATTCTATTTTCCAAGCAAATAAATACTCTTCAAATATGAATACCCTTATTGTTCTCTTCCTCTTGTCACTTTTTTCACGTTCAACTTCAATAAATGGTCTAAGCATCAACTTCGATATTATTCATCGTGATTCGCCATTATCACCATCCTACAACTCATCAAGCTCCTTATCTGAACTCGCTCGAAACGTGAGATTGAGATCCCTGAGCCGATCTAATAGACGGCAGCTCCTTCAAACAGATGTGCTTCCACCAATAATGGTTCAAGGTGAAGGTGAATACCTCATGAGAATCTATGTTGGTTCTCCACCAATAGAGTCATGGGCTATTGCAGACACAGGAAGTGACCTTATATGGGTCCAATGCTTACCATGTAACACATGTTACCCGCAAGACACGCCAATCTTTAATCCCCTCAAATCTTCTACGTTCCAGGTCGTGTCGTGTCACTCGGAACCTTGTAGCTTCTTTCCCAGGAATCAATCTGGTTGTGGAATTTCATCTCAGTGTGTGTATGGATATGGATATGCGGACAACTCAACTACGTTTGGAGTCTTGGGAAGAGATTTGTTTAGCTTTGGAGGTAATGATAAAGGGTCTTTATTAGTGTTTGGATGTGGACATAACAATACAGGTAACAGTACAGGGCCATTCTCAAGCAAGGGTTCAGGACTTGTGGGGCTAGGAGCTGGACCTTTGTCTTTGGTTTCTCAGTTGGGTTCCGAGATTAATCACAAATTCTCGTACTGTTTGGTTCCTTACTTTTCAAACTACACTGGAAAACTCAAAATGGGTCAAGAAGCCAATATATCTGCATCATCCAATGGGGTTGTCTCCACTCCATACACACTTGGCGGCTTCCAGAATACGAATTACATGCTCACTCTTGAAGGTAATATATGCTACTCCCTCCTGTCGTTAATATAAGACATATTTATCTAATTGGATTATATTAAGAAAGTTAGTTAAGTTTATATATTAATATGACACATACATTCTAAAACACCCTAGTCATCTTTTCTAATTTCCTCATTCCCTGCCCTCCTTGATTATTTTTGAATGAGAATCAATAGAGGTAAATTAAGAAAAGATTAATAATTATGAAAAATATGTCTTTTAATTAGGATCATGATTAACTCTCCAAATATATTTTATATTAAGGACAGAGTATATCATAAACTTGTTTATCTTCGTCATTTACGCCAAACTTTGACATGTCAAAGGATACAGATTTTCCCCCTCAAGTTAAGTGCTGCATACTTTGTATTTTAAACTGAAAAATGTTGGTAATTTCAACCTTGGAGAATGCTACAAGAGATAAAAGTATACGGGTATGTTTGGAGTTACCTTATGAGACTTTAAAAGTGACATATTCTTGTAATAAACATCAGTTTAGGCATTTATTCATGTTTGAGATTACTTGTATAAATTAATTAAAAGCTTCTTGTCAAAAACTGATCGAAAGTCACATTCAATTAAAACTCATGTCCTTCTTAGCCACTTTATATATATACATATATATTTCAATTATACCATCCAAACAAGTTTATTCTATTAAACTGACTTTATTTATGTACATATATCCAAACATAAATCACATTACACTAATTGACTTTTAGCCTAACTTTAATTTGTAAAAGTCAATTAATATAAAAGTCACTTTTACAAACCTTAATCTAAACAAGCACTAGTTAAGTAGAAGCAAAGTTTACATACACATTATGACATGTGCATGTTCTATATCTACTTGCTGGATATTGCAGGTGTCAGCATTGGAAACAATACAGTGGAGACTTCAGGCGTCAATAAAAGAGAGGGGAACACACTTATTGATTCAGGAGCGACCTGGTTTTTAATGGAAACAAGTTTTTACAATAAGATTGAGGCTTTGATAAAGAATTCAATAGGGGTTGAAGAAGTCAAAAACGTTCCAAATGGATTCAATTTGTGTTACTCAAACAATGATACTGAAACTATCATGAAAAACTTTCCAGACTTCGTGGTTCATTACAAGGGTGGTGCTGATGTACACTTGAAGCCTGAATATAACATATTCTTTCCTCAGGACGATTTCATTTGCTTAGCAATTTTCCCAGTAGACCATGACTCAGTACTCGGCATCGACTTTGACATCGGAAATATTCCCCAGATTAATTTTCAAGTGGAGTACGATCTTGGAGCCAAACAAATCTCATTTGCTCCTGCTAATTGTAGCAATTACTAGCATGATGATTAAAAACATATGTGTGTGTAATCACACACTACCTCTGGTCCTTAATAAACGGGATCTCATATTAAGTACTGGAGGTAGTACTAAATAATTCACCTCAAGTCATCTTATATGAATTATGTATTTGTGTGAATCTAGTGAAATTGTCATGTGTGTTTTGGACAGGAGAGACCAATCCAACCTCTTTCAAAGGGGTTCTAAATAATTGAGAACATTTTAAAATTATGTAAACATATATACTAAATATATCTATAAGAAAATTATTATTCTGAATAACCAATAGTCGAGTTCAGGCGAGGGAAGTAAAGCAGCAGAAAGTTCCAAAATGGATTGGGATGGGAAATGACATAAAAATTTCATTTTTGTAGGATTGAGATGGAAAATGACGTAAAGATTTCTTTTTTTTAGGACTGAAACGAAAAATTACCAGAATGAATAATTGAATACTTTTTTTGATAGAAAATGCAAACACCAAAGTACAAGAAGAGTCCTATGCTTTTCTCGAGCCTGAGAAAATAAGTAATTTAAATAAGATGTACCAAAAACCGATTAAGAAGAATATCATATTCACTATAAAATTTTCATTAAATTTTCTTTAAAGAGATTAACTATAAAATTTTGCCATTTTCCGATGATAAAACAAATAGAACCTAAGACAATTCAATCATGTGCACTATCCTCAAATTTGAGACACAGTTCTTCCATTTGTGCACTTAAGTTTTCATGTTTTTTTTTCAAAATTTTTTATTACGTTCTTTTTACAAAACTTTTTATTACATTTATTTTTCAAATTTTAGTAATCCCTCTATTCCTAATTCTAAGATAAATTTTGGAGGGTGTGTTGCAGCACCACATAAATCACCAACAAAAACAACACTCTCTCAAGCACGGGTACATCATCAAATATTTTGTACACATAGACACATAAACCCTATTAGATCATTCCAGAACACCACACGTGTCACTGTATAATTTGTAGAGCTTCCTATATATACTATTATAAACAGTGATTGCAATACACAATGAATATACAAATCTATTATACAGGTGCGTCTCTTTCTCAGTGTGCTTTTATGTTTCTGCAATACCACTTCTTAAAGTGTGACAGTTTTTGGCAAGGTTATTAAAAACCTGAACCGACTATTAAATCGATCCAGGTAGTTGGTCAAGGGTTAGTTGGTTAAATTGGAGTTAAACTGAAGCTAACTCAGGACCAAACCAGTGATGAAGTGAACTTAAACAATAATATTTATTAAAATAGTTTTGAAATTTGATAATTTTTGGTAGCTAAAGCTCAGTCCTTTCGCTGAATCTTCCTCTCTTCTTCTCATGTTCGATTGTTGCTGTTGTGACTGTGTGTGTGCTCGCTTTGGTTCACGGTGGTTTGTGGCTTTAGGAAGTTCTAAGCTTGGCTTCTTCTTCCTTGGTTCTGTGATTCGTCTTTGTGTTTGGGTTATAGCTGTGCATGCATGATCCTTTCCTTCCTCCCCTGTGATTTCGTCAGTCAAGGGTGTGCTGCCAGTCCTTCCCCCTTCCCCCTTCCCCCTTCCCCCTTCCCCCTTCCTTGCTACAAGTGGTGCTTGAGGTATGCCCAACACATGCTTCCCCCCTTCCCCCTTCCTTGCTACAAGTGGTGCTTGAGGTATGCCCAACACATGCTTCTCCCACTTCGTTGGTTCAATGTAGCTTTTGGCCAAGCTCAAGTTCTATTATTTTCTTAAACTTGTGTGGCTGTGGGTGTAGATTGAAGTTGCATTTTTTTTTTTGGGTTGCTGTGAGGTATGCGCTGGACATATAAGAAAATAACAATTAGATTTGGTCTAATAATTTGTGGTCATAGAGATTGTTTGAGTTAGTTTAAAAGATGCACATGAGATGTTTGTTAAATGGCATAGAATAGGAATTTGGCTGGATTAATATGGATAAGAAAATGTTGCTTTGTAATGTGTGAATTAGACTTGATGAGTAATTCTCATTTTCCTCTTGATGGAGTCGTAGTTACAAGTTCAAGGATACAAAAATTATATATAATGGTTCTAACTTTTGGTTTCCGATGTAAATGTAAATTCCTGTTGATGCTATTAAATTTTAAACAAGCATCGTAAGTGTACAGGCTATTGAAATAGTATAATAGCAAATCAAGGTAGTCTCACAGAAATTCAAGGTAATAAATAATTAGGCATTAAAATTCCTATTTTCATTTAAATTGAGCAAATCAAAGAAAAAAATTAAAAGACAATTTAAACAAATGTAAAAGAAACAAATATAATGATTTAAAGATTTCAATTGATAAAAACAACCTAGAGTGGCTAATGCCCTTTTCAAGTCTTGGAGCATGTATTTACCCAATTAAAAGTACCTAATGTTAAATTGTTATTCTAGAATTTAAATGGATACAAGTATCTTTCAATCACTTATACCCCTTTCTCAAGTTAAAATTGTTATTCCTAGCTAATTCACTTGAAAGGCAATAATTGTTCAATTTTATTCTAATAGGTATATTCCTATCTTATTGACAAATTAGAATAAATTCTAATTCCATATTATTTACTCCTATAGTCTAATTAAGATTCCTCTCCTAAGACTAATCTAAATTTCTCAATTTCATACTTAATGTTGATTAAGCACTAAGTAAATAAAATAATTCAAGATTAAATAAACAAAAATTAATACTAAACACAAATTAATGAGTTCATACATCCTCAAATCCCTAAATTAGTTCATAACTACTCTAGATTTAAGAAAATTAGCAGCGGATGGCTTTAAACACAGTCATCCCAGCAACATCAAAATTCAGAAAATGAGACAATAAAATAGAGATTTAGAGATGGTGGTGACAGAGAGATTGAACAAGTGAATAAGTGGCGTAAGACTGCTTCCCTCTCCTCTGAGGTGTCCGTCTTTTCTGGCGGAGACCGATGAAGAAGGTTGAAGTTGAAGATCCTCCGCAACCAGCCTCCTCCCTTTCCAGCTGCCTTCCTTGTTCCCTCCGGCGATGGTGTCGCCGGAGTGCCCTCTGGTTCCTCCTTGCTCGCCCTCATCTGCTCTCTCATTTTTTCTCTGCGATGATGAAGGATATTGCGGCTGCTCTGTATGAGACTGCTCTCCCCCTCCTCCAGCTGATCGCCTCTATCTATAATGATGATTAATCCTCAACTTTCGGCCCTCTATAGCTCACTCAATCCCCTAACTGCTCGGTCCACCTCTTCAGATATTAAGTTAGCAATTAGAAGCCCAAGCCCAAGAAAGCTACAAAACGTTGTCTGTGGCCCCTTTAAATGTTGGCACTCTGTATCTAAAAAACCCCTAGCTCTTTTTTCTTTCTTTGGTCAAAACGGTGTCACTTCCTTCAGCCCTTTCCATTTCAATTTTCAAATCAAAATGATATTTCTTCATTCCCACATAATCCACGTCACCTCATCACCTAAGGAAAGAAGAAGACTATTAATAATAATAACAAAAACTCACATAAAGCCAAATAAATATAATATGGCATCAGTTTATTTTATTATTTTTTTTCAAAATATTGAAAACTAGAATATTTAAAATAAAATCCCCAAATAATACACCAACTTGATATCTTATAAAATCTCAAGAAAATCATCTTAAATTAACATTGATAACTCCCCAATTATATCAAAATGTGTATCAAACATATTAAAAATGAGTAGTTATCACCTGCGTGCTGGGAATTAAAAGTTGAAGTAAATGGCTAGCTATGATGAATAGATAGAGTGGTGTTGGTTATGATTCGGTTGTCATGAGATGCTTGTAGGGAAATGGAAAAGGAAGGGGGAGGGGTTAATTGCTCTTATTCATTAAAAGAGTTTGGTGGTTATGGGGTTTTATAATTTTGTTGGGAGGAAATTTATTTATAATTCAAAGTGAGATTGTTGGTGCTGATTGCTGAAGGAGTTTGAGATTGTTATAAATGGTTTAAAGAACATAAGTTTAAGTTAGAATATTCAGATATTGGTGATAAGGTAGTGAGCATGAATTCAGTGACCACATTTTCATATAGAAGAATTTGGTTTTATAATTCAATGGAAGAAGTGACAATGCTTTTGTCTTTGAGGAAAACTGAAATTTGGAAGGAATGTAATGTAGAAAAGAAGAATCTTGCTAAGGGAGATATTATGAAAAAGTTTATGAAAGTTATAATTGAAGTATTGATGTTATGTTTTTTCAAACATTAGAGGATTGCGGAGTGAAAATAATTTAGAGTTGAGTAAACAAGAGTAAATTATATGTCTAAAAGCGCAACAAGTGAGTGAATAGTGTCCCATTATAATTTTATAAATGATATTTTACTCCTTGTTATATTTTTATATTAATTATCTCATTCTAAGCATGGTTTTATCAAGAAAAGTTTATTAGACTTATTTGGTTTCTTATTTAAATATACATAAATGAGTAAGGATTGATGATTGTATCTATTTTTATTATTTGTTCTTCTATTAGGTCATAGAATAATTCATGATTATGCAGCAAAACGATAAGGAAATATTCAAGATATCTTTCATAAATTTTCATGTTGAGATAATTTTCGAGTTCAGAATGTTTGAATGCAAGTTTTATTACTTGAGAAGGGTTTTGTCAATAGATTGAATTTGAAAGAAAGTTTTGAAATATTGTTTGGAAACTTTCATGCTAGGGTATTGATAACTCCCCATTTTTAATATATTTGAGACATATTTTAATATAACTGTGGAGTTATCAATACTAATATAAGATGATTTTCTTGATATTTTAAAAGATATCAAGTTGGTGTATTATTTTGGGGATTAGATTATCAATATTTTACTTTAAATTAAAATCTAAGTGAAAGAACAAATAATTAAGGAAAGTTAAAAAAAAGTTTCAGTCTAGTTTCAATATTGAGTTACTATTATAATATTTTGTTTCCTTCTTTCAGCTTGTGGACTGTGGGGTACACGGTTTGACTATGGGAAATTCAGTAGAAGACCAAAGCAATAAAAGGCTAAGAGAGAGTTTTGGGAACGACAGCGTTTGGTGTAAGGAAGAATTGGAAGACCTAAAGATATACACAGCATCGCTGGACTGAAGATGAGGGAGCCGCACAGTGAAGCACAGCCGCAATTTACATTGAAAAGAAAAAAAGCAACAGAAGACAGAGGCGGCACTACTGAGGATCATCATCAAAGCGGAGAATCGACCGAAGAGCTACAGCGGGCTGCAGCTGGACTGTTCATCCATCATCATTCCTTGTTTCCGACCAGTGGAAAGGCGGCTGGTTGAGGACAGTTACTGTTCAGTTCTCTTGGAGCTTCTTCACCGCGAACCAGAACAGAGGAGGCGAGAGAGGGAGAGGAGACGTGTTGCACAGTGATTATTTTTGTTTCTCTTGCCTTCATGAATCTGAATCTGAATTTTGGTTCTACTGAGATAATGGCTTTGTTGACAGCAACGTGTGGATAATTGGTTTTGAATCTAGTTATGAACTAATGTGGGATTGAACCATGTATGAACTAATTAATTGTACTTAGTATTATTTTTATTTACTTAATCTTGAATTATTTTGTTTAATTAATGCTTGATCATCATTAAGTATGAATTTGGGGAATTTAAATTAATCTTGGGAGAGGGATCTTAATTGGACTACAAGATTAAGTAAAGTGGGATTAGAATTTATTCTAATTTGTCAATAGGATAGGAATATACCTATTGGACCCATATAATTATATTAGAGTGAATTTGGACATTTATTGCCTCTTAAGTAAATTAGCTAGGAATAACAATTTTAACTTGAGAGAGGAGTATAAGTGATTGAAAGATACTTATATTCATTTAAACTCTAGATTAACAATTTAATATTAAGTGCTTTTAATTAGGTGAATACATGCTCTAAAACTTAAAGAAGGGATTAGCCACCCTAGGTTGTTTTTATCAATTGAATTCTTTAAATAATTAGATTTGTTTCTTTTGCATTTGTTTAAATTGTCTTTCAATCCTTTGATTTGCTCAACTTAAATGAAAAGAGGAATTTTAATGCCTAATTATCTATTACCTTAGATCTCTATGGGACGACCTTGATTTGCTATTATACTATTTCAACGGCTCATACACTTGCGGTGCATATTTAAAATTTAGTAGCATTAAGTTTTTGGCGCTGTTGCCGGGGAATCAAAGCAATTGGTGATTAAAATTAGAAAACCTTTAGTAAGTTAAGCTTAAGCTTTGCGAAAATTTTTTATTTTGTTCTATTGTGTGTGATTTGCTTTATTTTCATTGTTTCTTGTTTATCTTTGAAAAAAAAATGGATTATTCACATCATTCATTTGGTTCAATCAATGATAAATTGGCATATCTTGGTTCTTTATTAGGAATACATGTGGATGGAATAAGACAAGAAAATGCAAATGCTGGTTGGATTGAAAATGTTGACTCTTCTCCTTATAATTGCTTTTCTTGTGTTTATTGTGGAGAGAGTCATTCACATGAGCATTGCCCATATGTCACTCTCAGTCACTATGTGAGAGATGATTTCACTAGGAACCAAACTTGTTTTGATCATTCTTTTTGTCCTAGTGAAAGTTTTGAGTAGCAAGAGTCTTGGGATCCACATTTTAACCATTATTCAAAAGAAATTACCCCACCTTTTCACTCTCATCATTATTCTAAAGAAAACACCCATGAATATAAAGAAAAGTCTAATCTAGAAAAGTTATTTGAGGTGTATGTGGAATCAATAGAGAGGTCTAATAGAGAGCAAAAGGAATTTGTCATTGAATTTGAGTCAAGGGTCCAAAATATTAGAGTCTATGTGAATCAAATTGTTTCATCCATAGAAAATATGACTCAAGCTAATTCCTTAAGCATGATTGCCACTTCTTGTGTTGATAATAATTGTCAACACCTGTTTCCATTTCGATAATCGAAGAGTATTAAAGACGGAATTCAATGAGCATACAGAAAAGTACAATTATACTGATAATAATATTCGTTTACAATTCTAATATCGTTCGTCTACGAAAACAGAAAATACAGCGGAAGTTTTAACATTTACAAAGTTCACCAAAATATCACAAAATAGACTAATTATGACCATGTTCTTGTCCTTGCCTCAAAACACATGCCATTCACTTTCCGGCGTCTATGTCTTTTCCCTTGGCCCCACTAGTACCCGCTGAGGTGTTTATTTAAAAATAGGGTGAGATTCCGGAGAACCCCAGTAGAAACATGCTATCGTTCATAGAAAATGCGAAAAGTAAATATGATATATGCCATGTATGCACCAATTAATGAACATTATAAACATATCATCTGCATGTATACATGAGTAAGGCCTAGCCCCACTATTCTACACTGGTTGGATTTTCACCAACTCCAGTGTAAGTGCCTCTGACACTTTTGGCCCCTCTCTGGGCAAATCGTGTTGATTAATAAAGCGCATTTATAAAACAATGGCATCCACATATTCACATAACTTATGGCATAGTGTATGAAGGATAATGTCCCTACCTCAAAGCTTTAATATTCCCTTTTTAAATGTGCCTTAAAGAATGTGTCGTATCCGGCTTCCAAATCGGTCCTAAAATATTAAATGTACCAGAAATAGGTCATAACCTATCCAAGTATCATTTTAGACTCTTCCATAATGTTTATTATGGTTATATTAGTCTATGATGAAAATTTACAAAAATGCCCCCGAGAACCCGGCCCCGCCCCGCCGTACCCGGCTCAGTGGCACGTTTTTCCAAAATTTTGACTACAGCTATTCTGACTTATTTTCACCCAAAGAATCTATTTCCGTGCTCAAAATTATCAAATTCACTGTCAAATTATGAAAATACCCTTGACAGCCCTTATTTAGGGATTTCAGTGGTGTTTTCGTAATTATGCTTTTTCGGCCTCTACAGAAAAAGTGCTCAACTGTAACCCCCACCTATTTTTGCTCACTGAGTCCAATGGAACTATTTATTTCATGAAAATCAAACTCCTACTACCAGTTCTGGTCCTGGCCGAAATATTAGGGGAAAATGAGGTTTTGTGTTTTTGCTTCCAAAACCTGTACTTTTCCACTTCTAATCCTTAGTTAACTCATTTAAACACTTCATAATCATGATTTAAAGGATTTTGGGCAGCATAACCCCTTAGGGTCATGGTTTTTCTAATTTTACAACTAAACCCAAAAATCACATAACCAAACAACAATCACCAACAACAACTTCCATACACTAAGAAGTTGAGGTTTTAGAGATTACCACTTGATCCTTGATGTTTCTCTCTCTAGGACGTCCTCTCTCTCTTCTCCTTAAGCTAAGAATGAGTCTTCAAGATCATAGATTCATGAAGAAACATGGTTTAGAGAAGGATCTAGGGGAAATGTTACAAGGAAAGCTTAAGAATCAACTCTTACCTTAAGATTTCTTCTTCCTCTTCCCTCTAACTCTTCAAAGTTTCTTCAAACTCTCTCCCTCTCTATGTTTAACGAAAATGCATGAAGGGAAGGGAAGAGAAAGCCTTCATAAAAATGCTTCCTTGATTCCCAACCATTGATCTTGTTAACTTCAGGAAATTCTTACTAGAATTTCATATTTCATACTGTTTCACTTCATTTTGGAGGCATAAGTGGGTATTAGAATGGATGAAAGTGATAAATTGTGTTTATCTCATGTTATGCACAGCAAAATGAATGTGTGAATGATATTACTCCCTAACTGTTATGAATGTCTAACGTTGTGTGAAAGTCCTTGGTGTGAACTTGTACAGATTAAGTCAGGGCTAACCCAGAGGAAGCTGCAGGCAGTGCAAAAGAGAGGCAGGAAGTTGAAGCTGACAACCAATGAAGGGAAGACCAGCTGGAAAATCAAAACAGGACAAAGAGAGCCCAAGACAGTGTTGGGCCGCGGCCCACCACACCTTGGGCCGCGGCCCAGGATACCCAGGGGATCACAGAAAGTTGTGGGCCGCGGCCCACAATCCCTTGGGCCGCGGCCCATGAAGAAAACAGGAAGCACAGAAAGTTGTGGGCCGCGGCCCACAACCTCTTGGGCCGCGGCCCACAAGCTCCCACTCCAGGTCAGAGACTCTTGGGCCGCGGCCCACAATCCCTTGGGCCGCGGCCCAACCCCGAAAATGAAGAGTTGCGTTTTGACAGCTGAGATGGTATAAAAGGCAAATGGAGGGTTTTGAATAGAGGTTCCCACTTTTGGAAAGAACAACAGAGGCGGCTGAGGAGGTTCTAAGAGCGGGGAATTGCTAGAAGTAAGGAGAATCAAGTGGGTTCGAGGATCAGAAGAGATTTCATTTCAGATTTTCTTGATACTTCTGTATTCTATCCCTTCTCCACTGTGATTCTGTCATGACTTCTTTAGTTCTTGTAATTTGTAATCAGCTAGTAAACATGTGTAGCTAATCTCTTTTATTCTAGGATTGTTCGATAATTTTGTATGGATTGAACTCAAGGTTTTCTTCCTCTTCATTATCTAATGGCATATATGTGTTAACTTTGCTCTGTTTTCTCTGATATTCATAAATAGCTAGCTATGAATAACATGTTCAAATGGATTAAACTTGAGAGAGTTAATCTAGTTGAAGAACAAGGGTAGAGTTATGCTAGACCTACAGTTTAACTAATTAAATGTAGGGTTTGTTAATAACCTAGAGATAGAGTCATTAACCTAGCATTGTCAAAGTGAGGAGGAGCTGATTAATGGATGTTCTCCCTTAAGTGCAGCAAGAGATTGTGCATTTAATTGGAGAATATATGTTGGTTATGACTCGAGAGAGCTTACCCAATGATTATCGATCCTTAGACTGACACATATAGATCCTATAAGTAGGAATGATGAGGAGGAAGTAGATTGAGTTCATGATATACAAAAGGAGAGAGCAATCCTAGAGTCACTTTAATTGATTACCTTTGCAAGAAGCCCATTCTGTCAGTAGTTTCAGTAGCCATTATCATTACGTCTTTTAAATTTGTTTCTCTCATAATCAACACTTTATCCGAGTCAACTTGATCAAACACATAAAGCTATTGTTCGACTAGTTGTTATTCAAATCCTCGTGGGACGATCTTTACTTATCACTCTATTACTTGACGCGATCCGTGCACTTGCGGTAGCAAACAAGTTTTTGGCGCCGTTGCCGGGGATTGGTTTAACAAATATTTAAGTTGACCTTAGGTTTATGTTAGTCGATTTCGCTTGATTCTTTAGTTACACATTATAATTTTTCTATCAGTATTTTCTGAATTAAATTTCACTTGTGTAGTTTGATACTTGCTGTCTTGTCCTTTTCGCAGGTATCAGTCCAGTTCATGCAACATTTGCAAGGAAACGAACTGATTGTGGTGCTGGACGGAATACAGCGCGTTGAGGAGGAACCAGAATCAGCAGCAGAATCTGAATCTGGTACAGAAACAACAGCAGAATCTGAGTTTGGTGCTGAAACTGAAGCTGAAGCAATGGCGGATGAATATGATAGAGCCACGGTCAATGATTTTGCCAGCAGAAACATGAGAGGAACTCAATCATGCATTCGAATGCCGGAGATGCAAGCCCACACTTTTGAGATTAAACCGGTGATGATAACGATGTTGCAAATGCACGGGTTATACCATGGCCTTTACAATGAAGACGCCAACAAGCATTTGATGTATTTCTTAGAAGTGTGTGACTCCTTCAAGCAGAATGGTGTTCCTCAAGATATACTGCGGTTGCGGCTATTCCCTCTATCTCTTCAAGGGAAGGCTAGAGATTGGTTTAACAACCTCCCGGAAGGATCCATAACATCTTGGGCTGATCTTGAAGCTAAATTCAGAGCTCGCTTTTTCTCCGATGATAAATTAGTGGAAGCAAGAGATGAGTTTCTAAGTTTTAGACAACAACCGGATGAGCATTTGTATGCCGCATGGGAAAGATACAAGATGCTAATGAAACAATGCCCCAATCATGGGGTGGACAAGTGGGTAGTAATCCAGATTTTCTGCACAAGATTGAATCCTCAATTTAAGGCCATGGTGGACTCTATGACTAATGGAGGTTACCGGAATGTTCCGGTTAATGAAGTTTTCAGACTTTTGGACCAATTATCTGCAAATAACACCCAAGGAAATGACAGGAGAACTCCGACTACCCCAGCCCTACTCACCACAAAAGAAGACTCTTCATCACAAATTGCCACTATTTTGTCTGCTTTGAACAAACGTTTTGATGTCTTAGAGTCTCAAATAAACAAGGACCATTCCCGTGGTGTGCATTCTGTTCAATCCACTCCGATTGTATGTGAGCAATGCAATGATGTCCACATGCCGGACAATTGCCCTCTTTACATGGACACTGAATCTGTCAATTATATGGGCAAATTCCAACCTGCTCAAGGTAATCCATACTCACAAACTTACAATCGTGCTTGGAGAGCTCATCCTAACTTTTCTTGGAGTCAAGGTTACACTTTGAATCCTCCGCATGAGTCTACTTCTGGCACCAAGCCAGCTCCTCCACCGGGTTTTCCAATGCAAACAAGGCAAGCTCCTATGAAAGAAGAAGAATCCAAGATGGACAAAATGTTGTCTCGAATCTTAACCGAAGTGGAATCTTCAAGGGGTGAGAGTAAGGCCACCTTTTCTCTTCATGAATCAGCCATTAAGAACCTTGAAGTTCAAGTGGGGCAACTAGCTATACAAGTGAATGCCATGGCTCGAAACGGTCTCCCAAGTGATACCATCCCTAACCCAAAGAGGGGTGGAAAAGAAGAATGTAAAGCCATTCATTTGAGAAGTGGCAAGGTGCTTTCGAACATGTCCAGCTCAAGCACACCGGAACCAAAGCAAGATGGGCAAGTGGACATTGAAGTTGACGAGGAGGAAGTGATAACTCCAGAAATTGCTGTGGAAGATGAGGAATCTAAGAAGAGAAAGCACACTGAGGGCGGTTTGGATGATGTTGGAAAGAGTAAAAAGCGGGAACAAGAGCTGAATATTGAAAAGAAGAGCAAACCCAGCACCTCCACTGTCATGCCTCCCTTACCATTCCCTCAAAGATTCAAAAAGAAGGAGGAAGACGCACAATTCAAAAGGTTTGTAAATATGTTTAAACAATTACATGTCAACATTCCTTTTGCTGAAGCGTTAGAAGGTATGCCTAAATATGCCAAATTCCTTAAGGATGTGTTATCCAAGAAGAGGCGATTCAATGAATTTGAAACAGTTGCTTTAACTGAAGAATGTAGTGCTGTGATCCAGAGGAAGTTACCTACCAAGTTGAAAGATCCGGGTAGTTTCTATATTCCGTGCAACATTGGTACAAACTTCAACGGTAAAGCTCTATGTGACTTGGGTGCTAGCATAAATTTGATGCCCTTGGCGGTTTTTAACCAATTGGGGCTAGAAG
The DNA here is from genome assembly GCA_963210345.1 of Inga oerstediana. NCBI lineage: Eukaryota > Viridiplantae > Streptophyta > Magnoliopsida > Fabales > Fabaceae > Inga > Inga oerstediana. The sequence continues at coordinate 70,258,533 of OY723406.1, forward strand.
AACCAAGGCCTACCACTGTTACTCTTCTATTTGCTGACCGGAGTATTTCTAAACCTAGAGGAATCATTGAAGATGTTTTAGTAAAGGTAGATAAGTTTATCTTTCCAGCAGATTTTGTGGTGCTTGATTGTGAAGTTGATTGGAAGATCCCACTCATTTTGGGCCGTCCATTTTTAGCTACAGCAAGGACTCTTATTGATGTGGAAAAGGGTGAAATTACTTTGAGGGTAGACGATGAAAAAGTGGTCTTTAACATGCCAAAAGCCTTGAAGTTCCATGACAATTCAGATCAATGCTCATTTGTGGATATCTTTGACTCCCTCATTCCTCAAGAAGCCTATACTCCTATGATCAAAGATCCTTTAGAGGCATTTCTAATTGGAGAGAAAAGCTTGGATGAATTTGATGAAGAAGCTCTTGAAAACCTTTTTCGTATGGAGGCATTCCCTCATTCAAGACAAAGGAATTTTGAGCCACTTGAGGTGGCTGAGGCATTGAGCACTCCTTTGAAGCCATCTATTGAGGTTCCACCATCTCTTGAGTTGAAGCCGTTACCATCTCATCTTAAGTATGTCTACTTAGGAGAGGCCGATACATTATCGGTGATTGTCTCCTCTGGTCTTTCAAATCTGCAAGAGGAAAAGCTCCTACGGGTTTTAAAAGACCACAAGAAAGCTATAGGCTGGACCATAGCTGACATTAAGGGAATTAGCCCTTCTATGTGTATGCACAAAATCTTGCTCGAAGATGATCATAAAACTTCTATTGAGCATCAAAGGCGATTGAATCCAATCATGAAGGAAGTGGTAAAGAAAGAAATACTTAAGTGGCTTTCCGCTGGAATTGTGTATCCTATCTCTGATAGTTCATGGGTGAGCCCAGTTCAATGTGTCCCTAAGAAGGATGGCATGACTGTAGTGGCTAACACCCAAAATGAACTAATTCCTACTCGCACGGTGACTGGTTGGCGGGTGTGTATGGATTATCGGAAGCTTAACACAGCTACAAGAAAAGATCATTTCCCTTTGCCATTCATCGATCAAATGTTGGACAAATTAGCCGGGCAGGAATTCTTTTGTTTCCTTGATGGATATTCCGGGTACAACCAGATTTCCATAGCCCCAGAGGATCAAGAGAAGACCACCTTCACTTGTCCATATGGCACTTTTGCTTTCAGAAGAATGCCCTTTGGACTATGCAATGCACCAGCCACTTTTCAACGGTGTATGATGTCCATTTTTGCCGATATGATTGAGAAAACAATTGAGGTATTCATGGACGATTTTTCTATCTTTGGTTCATCTTTTGACTCTTGTTTGGAGAATTTAGATGCTGTGCTTACAAGGTGTGAAGAAGCAAACTTAATTCTCAATTGGGAAAAATGCCACTTCATGGTGCAAGAAGGCATTATACTTGGCCACAGAGTGTCTAAGCACGGGTTGGAGGTGGATCGAGCTAAAATTGCTATTATTGAGCAATTACCACCACCCATTAATACTAAGGGTATCCGAAGTTTTCTTGGACATGCCGGGTTCTATCGGCGGTTTATCAAGGATTTCTCCAAAATTGCCAAACCCCTTTCTAAGCTTCTGGAAAAAGATGTAGAATTCAAGTTTGATGATGATTGCTTAAGTGCTTTTGAAGAACTGAAGAAGCGTCTCATTTCAGCTCCTATCTTAGTGGCTCCAGATTGGGTTTTACCTTTCATTATTATGGCTGATGCAAGTGATTATGCTGTTGGTGCTGTTTTGGGGCAAAAGGCTGAAAAACTCTTCCACCCTATCTACTATGCGAGTAAAACTCTTGATGGTGCTCAACTCAATTACACTACCACTGAAAAAGAGTTGCTTGCCATAGTGTATGCATGTGAGAAGTTCAGACCATACATAGTTGGTACTAAGGTCACTGTGTACACCGATCATTCAGCTCTCAAGTACCTACTCACCAAGAAGGACTCTAAGGCCCGACTCATTCGCTGGGTACTTCTACTTCAAGAGTTTGACCTGAACATAATTGATAGAAAAGGTACAGAGAATCAAGTGGCCGACCATTTATCGAGGCTTAGCACCGACCCTCAACTTGATGATTCTGACATGATCCAAGCATCATTTCCTGATGAACGGCTGTTCTTTGTTGATCACTCATCTACACCATGGTTTGCTGATTTTGTCAACTATTTGGTTTGTGGAGTGTTACCTCCGGAGTTCAATGCTCATCAAAAGCGTAAGTTTTTGCACGAGGTGAAAAAGTACTTTTGGGATGAGCCTTACTTATTTAAGAGGTGCCCCGATCAACTCATTCGACGATGTGTGTCGGAAAATGAGCAAGAATGCATTCTGCATTGTTGTCATGCATCTGAGTATGGTGGTCATTTTGGAGGAGAGAAAACCGCTGCAAAAGTGATTCAAAGTGGTTTTTATTGGCCTTCATTGTTCAAGGATGCTTATGCCTTTGCCCTCCAATGTGATCGGTGCCAAAGAGTGGGGAACATATCAAGAAGGAATGAGATGCCACTGAATAATATGTTAGAAGTTGAGCTTTTCGATGTTTGGGGGATTGATTTCATGGGTCCATTCCCTAAATCCTTCAACAATGAACACATTTTAGTGGGTGTGGACTATGTATCAAAATGGGTGGAAGCTATGGCATGTGTGACTAATGATGCCAAGACGGTATTGAAGTTCCTCAAGAAGCACATTTTCACAAGGTTTGGCACACCAAGAGCAATTATCAGTGATGGTGGATCACATTTCTGCAATCATCAATTTCAGGCTCTCATGAAGAAATATGGAGTGAGGCACAAAGTAGCATTGCCCTACCATCCCCAAACAAATGGCCAAGCTGAGATTTCCAACCGAGAAATCAAGAGTATTCTTGAGAAGATGGTGAACACTACGAGGAAAGATTGGTCTTCCAAGCTTGATGATGCATTGTGGGCCTATCGAACAGCTTACAAAACACCTATTGGTATGTCTCCATATCGATTAGTGTTTGGAAAAGCTTGCCATCTACCTGTGGAATTGGAACATGGAGCATATTGGGCCATCAAGAAGCTAAATTTTGATCCACAAGCTGTGGGGGAAAAGAGGCTTCTCCAACTCAATGAGTTAGAGGAAATCCGCTTAAATGCCTATGAAAGTTCACGAATTTATAAAGAGAAGACAAAGAGGGATCATGATAGAAAAATCAGTCCCAAGAGCTTTGAACCGGGACAAACTGTTCTCCTTTATAATTCCAAGCTTAGGCTCTTTCCTGGGAAGCTTAAATCTCGGTGGTCTGGGCCTTTCAAAGTGATTCAGGCATCAAAATATGGTGATGTGGAGCTGGAGAATGATAAGGGTGAGAGATTTAAGGCTAATGGTCAAAGGTTGAAGCATTATTGGGGAGGAGATGTGGATAGGCTGGTGTCCACCACTTACTTATCCAATGAGGAGTGACCAAAGTGAAAAGTCAGGCTAAGGACTATAAACTAAGCGCTTTTTGGGAGGCAACCCAAGTTCTGAACTTAATCTTTGTATTTTCTTTGATTTTAGCATAATTTTGTAGGTTTATGTTTGGTCTTTTACTTTGTGTAGGGAGAAAGGGAGGTCAAACTGAAGGTTGTAGAGACCGAGAAGATGGCTAAGCAAAATGGGGTGGCATCTTGATGGGATACGCATATTCCAGGGAAGTTTTCAAACTCTTATGCATTCTTGTGTCTTCTGATGCTAGGAATATGATATGCAATCTGAAATGCTTGCTAGAGAAGCATTATGCATGATAGTTGGCTTCAATTTGCTGATTTGCTGATCATACCTAGACAATCCTGGTTTAGGAGGAAATGTTAATCAAAGGAATGTGTGGTTGGACGTTGTTGATTGTGAAACTCTTAATTGCCTAGTCAATGGTTTTGTATGCTACGTATCAATGATGATTATAGTGGATTACATGCCTTTGTGGTGACTGAAAAGGCCCTAAATGACCAGCACTGGAAATCTGATATGCTGAAAAGACTCTGGGCCGCGGCCCACCAATGCCCAGGACTTAAAATCAATGCTCAGAAAGTTCTGGGCCGCGGCCCATGGATACTAGTAAGAGCTCAGAAGGTTTTGGGCCGCGGCCCAGGGATCCAATGGTCAGGTCAGAGAGTTTTGGGCCGCGGCCCACCACATCTTGGGCCGCGGCCCAATGGTGTCAATAGGTGCTCAGACAGTTCTGGGCCGCGGCCCACAAACTCTTGGGCCGCGGCCCAATGATTCCACTGTTGCCTAGACAGTTTTGGGCCGCGGCCCAGAATATCATGGGCCGCGGCCCAATAACCACAATCATGCCTTAGAAAGTTTTGGGCCGCGGCCCAAGCGCGACAGCAGGGTTTTTAAAAAACCCTGCTACGCGCCTCTCCTCTCATTCTTTGCCCCTCATAGCCGCCGACCCAACCCCCAAATCCCTCCTCCCTCACAATCGACCCTTTCCCCCATTCCTTTCCCTTCAATTTCTTCTTCCCCCCCTGCTTTCTTCCTTTTCCCCTCTTCGTCTCTACTCCTTCCCCTCTTCTTCCTCCTTTGTTGATACGTGACTCGTTGGTGCTGTCTTCTTCGAAATCTCTGTGACCGACGCCCTAGGCTCCAAAGAGGGAGTATTCCCCTTTTGATTTCTCCTCTCATCGAGCAATTTTCTCTCCATCTGAGGTATGAAGGCTACAACTTGCTCTGTACTTGCATTTTGGGGTCGTTAGGGTAGTTTTGAATTGGGAATTTAGTCTTCACAGTCGCAATTCTGTTGAAATTGATAGGTTTCTAGGGCAATGTCTAGGATTTAGGGCAGTCTTTGGTCATATGAATAGAAAATAGGCCTTCCATTCATTCTGCATTCCCTGGTTTATCATTCCCCTGTTTTGAGACATAACCACTCTGTACATATGACTGCTTGTTCAATGTGTGAGCTCCTCTGGTTTCTCATAAATAGATTCTGCGATGTTTAAATTGTTGCTTTCCAGCTGTCTAAATATATTGCTCTGTCCTGGTATACCTTGTGTTCTGTCTGGTCTTGAATTGTTTGTTAGGGCTACCATGCCTTCATTGTACGGCAAAAGGTTCCCTAATCCATTTCAAAAAAAATGCATAATTAAACGTCTGCTGTGATTTTATAAAGTGAATTGTACATGTTTGCCCTGTGCACTCACTGACTGGGTTTTGAAACTTGTAAGCTATGTGCAAGTTGTTCTGTTGCATGCTCATGTGCATCTGGAATTGCATTTTGTGTTTTGGTAATATTTGTTTTGTTTAACCTGCACAACATGAAATCTGCCTCTGTGAACATTCACTATCAGTTTTTAGTAAGCCCGTGTTGTGATAGTCACATTTTGCTGCTTGTTTTGACATACCTGTGTAATGACATTGTGTTGACATTATAGTGACCTTAGGCATTCTTTTGAGATTGACTCAGTGATGTATGAGTTAGTGAGGTTGAGGTTTAGACTCTTATTGAGCAGAGTTGCAACTGTCAGGTCATAAGTTTGGGGGAGGTCATTATTGCATTCTCTGATACTGGTGCCCATGTTTAGTGCATGTTTGAGTCTTCAATTGTTTTTGGCTTTCCACTGTTTCTCTCATAGCGAATATGCCGGCTAAGCGCGTTGCTGATCGCTCCGGTCCCCGGGCAGTTGCTGAGGCCAAGACCAAGATTGTCACCCGCCCTTTGCTGCAGGAACGGGAATTCCCGTTCAATGTATCGTACGAGTTTTATTACCTCGCCACACGTACTTATCACCTGCAGAAGCTTATGGATCCTAAAGTTGAAGGAAACCTGCAGATTGTCCAGGATTTTTACGCTCATGCCTGTGTGCATCCCATTTGGCGATTTACTATGCGTGGAGTCGCGGTGGACTTTACTTTGGAGAGCTTCCGGCAGTTTACAGCACTCCCCGCTGTTGAGGAGTGCCGGTACCGGCAATTACTGGATAGTGAGGATGACATCCCGGATGATGCGATTTCAGAGCTGCTCGTGTACAACCACCGAGTAGCGTGGCAGACTCGTGGAGGGGCGCAGAAGCATTTACCTCGGGCTCAATTATCAGTGGAGGCTCGGGTGTGGCTGCATTTCGGCAAGGACTACTTCTGGCCATCGTCGCAGAGGAGTCGTCTTTCTAGAGACCAGGCTCTCCTTATCTACCTTCTCATGAAGAAGGAGCCTGTTGTTTTTATATTTCCATACACTTGTTTAAACCTGTGTTGCGCCATTTCTTTGAGCTAAATGTCTGGGAATTGCATTGGATTGCTGAGTTGAATCAAATACTGGATATTCATGACTGTTTGGTTTTTGGTTTACACATAACATGTATAAATTGTTTTCATGGCAAGACCTTTGAAACTGTAGTTGAATTCCTGAGAAGATATGAGTGATTCATACACTCCGAAAGCATTTTCTTATCCCTATCACGGAACTATATGTTTTTGAGTAAATTGTATGGAAGTGGCTGTAGTTATGGCGCATAGTGTTAGCATATAGATCAGTTAAGTTAATGTATTCGAAATAAGCTAAGGTTGAATTAATCGTGGGAGTTGTGCACAAGAGAAGAGAAACCATTGTTGGAAGGGTGTTGAGCCTGAATTTTATTCAGTAGAGTGTTTGTGCCATTTATGCCAGTGTACCTCTAGAACTTGTTTAAATTCTTTTTCAAAATCACAGCTGCATGTGGATTAGTGAAAATGATAGGGGCATTCATTTCTAAACCTATGAACCCAAACACAAACCTTTCACGTTCATCCTTTGATAATCCCCTTTGAGCCATTCACCTTTTCTTTCTTTTAAGATCTGACATCTAACAAGTCATGCATGATGTTGCTAGGTAATTGAATGATACTTAGAAAAGCAGGGAGTTAGCATTTGATTTACTATCTTCTTTATAAAAAAATTAATAAATGTAAAAAAAAAAAAAAAAAAAAGAAAGAAGAAGAAGAAGAAGAAGAAAAAGGAAAGGAAAAGAAAAAACAAAACAAATAACTTTAAAAAAAAAAAAAGAAGAAGAAAGAAAAGAGAAGAAGAGGGAGAGAGATGTCACTATTCACGCTTCATCATGCATGGCACTGATTCCATTAGCCTCTTTCATTAGACCCTTTCCAACATTACAACCCTGATAAAGGCCCCCTTGATTCATAAATCTAGGTGTACAGGTGGTGGAGATAGTAGAATTTCTACAAGCCTATGGCAGGACCTGCTATAAGTGGTACGGAGTGAAATTAACCCTAAGAGTGAGGAGTAAACACATTTAGCTGTGAGTGTTTTCTTGTGCACATAACTGTGGTTGATTGAGCTATAGCCTATTCCATTTACATTACCTAAAACTGAACTCCATGTTAGCTTAAAGCGTCAACAATAAACAATTCCATGCTACCTTAAAGTTCCTGGGATACTGAAAGTGTATGAATTAAATTCAAGTAAAAAGGAAGGAGAATGCGATGGATTAGGTCTAGCTAATGATTCCAAATTATACATGCTGAAGTATTGTTACTGGTCTTGATGAATGAAGGATAGGTGTTGGGTAACTCTTGTTGAACATCCATTTAGCTGAAAATGACTAGGGAGTTAGTTTGCTTTGATAAACCAAGCAGTCATGTATATGTGGTGACATGAGAGCTTAAGAGAAGAAGGTCATGCATGAGCATTAGGCTAGATGGTGAGAGTTTACTCGAGGACGAGCAAAAGTTCAAGTTTGGGGGTGTGTTAACTTCAGGAAATTCTTACTAGAATTTCATATTTCATACTGTTTCACTTCATTTTGGAGGCATAAGTGGGTATTAGAATGGATGAAAGTGATAAATTGTGTTTATCTCATGTTATGCACAGCAAAATGAATGTGTGAATGATATTACTCCCTAACTGTTATGAATGTCTAACGTTGTGTGAAAGTCCTTGGTGTGAACTTGTACAGATTAAGTCAGGGCTAACCCAGAGGAAGCTGCAGGCAGTGCAAAAGAGAGGCAGGAAGTTGAAGCTGACAACCAATGAAGGGAAGACCAGCTGGAAAATCAAAACAGGACAAAGAGAGCCCAAGACAGTGTTGGGCCGCGGCCCACCACACCTTGGGCCGCGGCCCAGGATACCCAGGGGATCACAGAAAGTTGTGGGCCGCGGCCCACAATCCCTTGGGCCGCGGCCCATGAAGAAAACAGGAAGCACAGAAAGTTGTGGGCCGCGGCCCACAACCTCTTGGGCCGCGGCCCACAAGCTCCCACTCCAGGTCAGAGACTCTTGGGCCGCGGCCCACAATCCCTTGGGCCGCGGCCCAACCCCGAAAATGAAGAGTTGCGTTTTGACAGCTGAGATGGTATAAAAGGCAAATGGAGGGTTTTGAATAGAGGTTCCCACTTTTGGAAAGAACAACAGAGGCGGCTGAGGAGGTTCTAAGAGTGGGGAATTGCTAGAAGCAAGGAGAATCAAGTGGGTTCGAGGATCAGAAGAGATTTCATTTCAGATTTTTTTGATACTTCTGTATTCTATCCCTTCTCCACTGTGATTCTGTCATGACTTCTTTAGTTCTTGTAATTTGTAATCAGCTAGTAAACATGTGTAGCTAATCTCTTTTATTCTAGGATTGTTCGATAATTTTGTATGGATTGAACTCAAGGTTTTCTTCCTCTTCATTATCTAATGGCATATATGTGTTAACTTTGCTCTGTTTTCTCTGATATTCATAAATAGCTAGCTATGAATAACATGTTCAAATGGATTAAACTTGAGAGAGTTAATCTAGTTGAAGAACAAGGGTAGAGTTATGCTAGACCTACAGTTTAACTAATTAAATGTAGGGTTTGTTAATAACCTAGAGATAGAGTCATTAACCTAGCATTGTCAAAGTGAGGAGGAGCTGATTAATGGATGTTCTCCCTTAAGTGCAGCAAGAGATTGTGCATTTAATTGGAGAATATATGTTGGTTATGACTCGAGAGAGCTTACCCAATGATTATCGATCCTTAGACTGACACATATAGATCCCATAAGTAGGAATGATGAGGAGGAAGTAGATTGAGTTCATGATATACAAAAGGAGAGAGCAATCCTAGAGTCACTTTAATTGATTACCTTTGCAAGAAGCCCATTCTGTCAGTAGTTTCAGTAGCCATTATCATTACGTCTTTTAAATTTGTTTCTCTCATAATCAACACTTTATCCGAGTCAACTTGATCAAACACATAAAGCTATTGTTCGACTAGTTGTTATTCAAATCCTCGTGGGACGATCTTTACTTATCACTCTATTACTTGACGCGATCCGTGCACTTGCGGTAGCGAACAGATCTCATCTAAGGTTGTTATAGTGACACATGCCAACCACCATACTTTCCTCCATGCTTGCACCATACTTCCCTTTTGTGTGCACTCAACCTTGATTATCATTTCCTTCTTCCTTGGTTGGCCAAAAGTGTGCTCCCTCTTATGCTCCAACTAAATCAAGTGTTCCTTCCATTTACTCAAGTCAAATTGGTACAAGAGTTGGCTACCTAACCTTATAAGATAAGTAAGGACTTATGACACAACAATTATTTCCATCATCTTTCATGTGGTGTTGACACTTGGTCTCATTGGATTTTGACACTTGTCTTCTCCTCCTTCATCCCTTAATTTCTAAAATAATTAAGAGAAAAAGGAAGATTACTTTATTTCTTAAATTTTCGGAATAATGCCAATTCTGGCAGATTTTCTACCTTAACTTTGAAAAATCATAACTAATTTTGTAGACATCATTTCGAAGCGATTCTAAAGCCTATGGAACCCTCATTAAGTATAGTTTCAAGGAAAAATATGGAAGTTTACTGGATAGGATCATATTATTCCCAGATTTTCAATCTTTGACCGCTGCTCTAGAAACTTTCCAGATTTTCTGGATTAACTTCAAAAATTCATATATTTTTGTACATAGCTTCAATTGAGTCATATGAACTATCAAATTAAAGTTTAGGATGTCTACTTTCACCCTGTAAAATTTCATAACTTTTGATCATCATTTGGTATTCCAAAAACACCTGACAAACTCACTGCCTCGCAGGCGATTTCACTGAAACCACTATTCCACTTTCAATTTTGATATTTAAGTTCGTTGGCCTTAAATATTCACCATTTCATTGAATTTATATAATAATTATAATATATTCTTGGTGGATAAAATTTGGGATTTTACAATAATCATTATGAGGGAATTGAAGATGTGCAATTGCATGAGACTTTTGATAATGGGAAAAATGAATGTGAGCCTAAAATTAATTTGGAAGAGAATAGTGGGTGTCCAATTGAGGTTCCAGTTGAAGAGCCTAATCTTTGTAACTTTGATGTCGAGGTTAGTGGAAAGATCCTAAGAGTTGTTATTCATGACTCTCCTATTGACTCTTTGACTCGTACTGATGAGAGCCAAGTGGATTTTATGGGATACTCTAAATTTTTGGAAGTTCCTAAATCTGTTTGCAAAGATGTGCATGTTGTGCTTTACTTGAATTTAGTGAAAACTTGTACTTTAAAATTGTCTATGATTGAAGAAGTACAAATAGTTGTTAGCCTTGTGAAATGCATATCAAAATGGCACATTTACACTCAATTTATCACACTTTTTGATTGATTAATGGGTATATGAGGATTAAAGTGTGAAGGAAATGTGTCTAATGAGTGTTTGGTTAAAAAGGGCATAATTCTATGATTAAATGTGAATATTTTGCTATCATACATCACCCTTTGCTTTGTATAGACTTTCTTGTGTTGATAGGATCACAATTGAGATACACAAAGAGCCATTGGAAGCATGAATCATTGATTAAGAAGTTGGGAAGAAGAGCAAAACACCATTGCATCATTGAAAAAAAGATGGAAGAGTTGAAGATAAATGATTGGCTGCAGCCAAGAATTTTGCTGGCTGTAGCCAGAAACCTCCAGAAAGTTTTGGGCCACAGCCAAGCCATTTTTGGCTACAGCAAGAAATTTCTGGCTGCAGCCAAAACGCAAAAACAGTAGTTGTGCGTTTTGTTTCTAGGTCATTTAAAAGGCAAAATGCTGAAAGGAAAAGGGAGAGTTCGACATTCAGAGGTTTTGTGAGGTGGATAAGGAGCATTTGCAAGCAAAGGAGAGGGGTTTTCTCAAGGAAATCAAGTAGGATTGAAGATTGAAAGAGATTCTAACTCCATTTCTCTTGGTTTTTCTGTACTCATTCCCTTTCTCCTTTGTAATTCTGATATGGCTGCACTGAATGTTGACATCTGTGATTCATTTTTGAACATGAGTAACTAAGGTTTTCATTTTAGGATTATTTTTGAACCTTTGTATGGATTAAACTTGATTCCTTCCCTCTTTTTTAGTATCTAATGGCATATATATGTTGATTCTACCCTGTTTTTGCTTATATTCGTGACTGGCCATCACTGTGGATAATTCATTCAATTAAATTAAGCTTGAGAGAGTTAATTTAATTGTAGAACTTTGGTAGAATTATGCTAGACTTGAAGTTTAAGAACTAAACGGATGGTTTGTTAGTAACATAGAGATATAGTTATTAACCTAGCATTGTCAAATTAAGGTGGTTACTTAATGATTATTTTCCCTTAACTGTAGCAAGAGATTGTGCATGTTAATGGAGGATATAAATTTGGTTATGACTTGAGAGAGTTTAATCAATTGCTTGTGAACCTTAGACTGACATATATATATATATATATATATCCCATGAAAGTATTCTTAGAGTGGAAAGGAATTAAGTTTATGAAATACAAAGGGGATAAACAATCCTAGGCTTATTATAATTGATTGAATTCACAAGAATCAGAGTTTTGTTCAGTAATTCTTAGTTTTTATCAAAATATCTTTTAAAACTTCTTTTTCCCACACAACAACATGTTTTGGCTCAACTTAATAGATTTCAAATGAATCTATTCAACCTAATTAAACATATAATTGCATTCGTTAGTTCGCTTTCGTTGTAGTCCTGTGGGAACGATCTTTACTCATCACTTTATTACTTGCAACCCATATGCTTGCGGAAGCTAAACGATCTTTAAATCTGTTTGCAAAGATGTGCATGTTGTGCTTTACTTGAATTTAGTGAAAACTTGTACTTTAAAATTGTCTATGATTGAAGAATTACAAATAGTTCACTTGAATGATCATTTTTTGTGTTTGAAACCTTGTTGTTTGAAAAGGAAGGAAGACAAGGTAATCCTGGTATTTGATACTTATGATTAGTGGTTTGTTTTGAGTAGTCTGGCTGAAGACTATAAACTTAGCGCTTCTTGGGAGGCAACCCAATGTTTGATTTGATGTTTTGTTTTGATTTTGTAGGACTTTGATAGCCCCTAATGATGTATTCCACTTTGGTAACCGCAATCAAGAGCATTTAAGAGCATAACACGAGGATTGAGAGGGGATTTTCCTTCTACTTTTCCTTTGTTTAATTTGATAGTTGATTTCATGTTCTAGATATGAGTGCTAGTTATAGTCTAGCGTTGCATGTGCTTGATATTTGTTATTGACTATTGATTTGAGTTGTGGCACTTGTTAGTTGTGATCAGTTGGTGAAAATTTAAGATCTTTGACGATTTTGCTATCCCTACACTTGGATATGGCTATGTGTTCATCTCCATTACTTTGGGTTACTTGTTCACATTGAGGACAATGTGACGTTTAAGTGTGGGGGTGGAGGGTACCATTGATTTTGCTTGACTTGTCCTCAATTTTGAAAAATTTCTTTGGTTTGCACATAAATAGAAAAATTTTGAACAAAAAATTTGTTTTTCATGGAAGATTGACTTTTACTTGTCAATATTGGCAAAGTTGGTTTGATTTGAATTTGAAAACGATTGAGTTTAATTAGAATTTGGTTCTATCTTCTTGGAATGTTAGTAGATAGGAAAAAAATTTAGTTTGGCTAATTGACTTTAGGATGTTAAATACCAGTAAAAAAACTTAAACCTAAATATTCATTTCTTTCAAGAGGGATTACACTTGTTATGATTTCATCTCTAGAACATGTCTTGAATCTCTTTCAAAGCTTTAAAAATCCTTTTACATGCATAAAGATGATTTAGGCATTCATTTCATAACTAGTTTGGCCAAATGTCTATCCTTGTCACATGAAAATCCTTTGCTTTACCCCATTTGAGCCTCAATTTGTTTTTAAAATAAAATTGCATATAATAAATGGCCACTTGTTTAAGAAACGCAATTTTTACATCTTTCTCTTTCCATTCATTTGCTACTTTAATTAGTGCTAAGGAAAATAATTTTAGAAAAGAGTGAAGGGATTAGAAAGTCAATGTTATATGAGTTGTGTAGATGAGAAAAAAGAAAAGAAAGATAGAAAGAAAGGTGTTAAAACAAAAAAAAATAGATAGAGAGAGAGAGAGAGAATAGAAATATGAAACAAAAAAAGAAAGAAATAAAAATATATAATAATAGAAAAAAAAGATTGTTGAGTTCAATTTAATAAAAGTTGTTTAGAATGCAAGTGAGTTTGTTTTATCTTAGTAGGTATTCCTTCATTCTTCATGAATTTCATTAAGTTGTTTAGCACCAATTAAATTATGCCTCCATATCATTTGACCACTTTCATTTCATTATCCTTCCTTATTCATTACAACCTTTAGAAAAGTCCTTTTGATTTGTGTGAGCAAGAGGATAATGTAGTAGAGATGGAGATAATAAAAAAGCTTATGGTAGAAGGGTTGCAATAAGTGGAAGAGAGTGAAACACAAGCCCTTTAATTATCTCGAGAGAAGAGTACAAATACTTCATTTGTGAGGAACATTTTATTGTTATTTGTCCTTACTAAGTTATTTGCATTCCTACTTGAAAGAGGCAAGCTTCTCCCAAGAGGGGGTGAATTGGGTGATATGATAAATTTTTCGCTTGATATGGTGATATGAAAATATATGAAGACAGAGTAGAGTTGAAAAGATTAGAACACAAAGAATTATACTGGTTTGGCCTAAAAACTAGGACTACGTCCAGTCCTCAGAGATCAAGACCTACTAAGATTTTCACTATTCTTCCAAGATTCAATGGGCTCTCAGAATGCCACAAAACAACAATTGTCCTCGAACGGACTACGAGAAGAAATATTCTCACACTAAGAAATTTCTCTTCCCCTTACGACAAGTCTTACGTGCAGAAAAACAACCTATGACCTTTCCTACTTGCTTACGTATACAAGTCTTATGAGCAGCAACGTTCTCTCACGCTTACACCACTGTAAGTCTTACGAGCAGCAACATTCTCTACTGCTTGTATCTTATAAGTCTTATAAGTGAAAGGTTTAACTAGGAATTCTCTCAACTGCTTCTCTCGTAAGGATATCTACCCTCTCAAGGTCCCAATAACTTGAGATCAAATGAAAATAGAATTTGAAATGTATATAGACTCTCTTACAGGGCAAGTATGATAAATACTGAAGATCAATATGAATACAGAGAAAATATGAATAACAGAGACTCCTGAATTTGCTTGTGAATTCTTGTGCTTCATTAACTTTGACGATCTCTGGGACTCTGTATTTATAGATGTTCGTTTTTGCCCGTTTGAATAACGATCACTGTGGAGCGGGGCATGTTACTGTGGAATGGCATGCACACGTTTGAAAACTTTGAATGCGGTAGGTACGTGCTTATCATGATGTTGTCTGCCGTTGTTCGACTTCCTTTGCGTCTATTTATTTCAACGTTCATCCTCCTGTATCACACTTATAATACATTCAAAATGATGTTAAATAATAATAATAAGTGATGATAAGATAAATAAATATCATTAAACCATATTCGGATTGAACACTGTAAGACTTGTGCATTTTGTCTTCTGGCAGAGTATCACTCGAGCATGGATGGGCTCACTCGAGTGAATACACATATTTTCTCCTTGTTCTTTAGTTTTATGCTTGCACTCTCACAGGATTTCAGAGAGTTAATTTTCTCACTCCCGAGTAATGTAGGGCCTCACTCGAGCACAACTCCTTCTGCTCGAGTGGCCTTGCTTATTACACTAAGAGACCCGTCTCTAGACAACACTCGCATACCATTTTAGCAAGAGTGAGATTTTGCACTCGCAGGTGATGTGGTCCCTTACTCGATCACACATACCCCAGCTCGAGTGAGAAGAATATTCTCATGAAATATACTCTTGTTATCAGCACTTGCATCAGAATTTGAAAGAGTTAGATTTCTCACTTGCGAGTGCTGATGTGTCACTCGGGCATATGAAGCCTCACTCGGGCATACTTGTACTTCTCTAACCTTTATGACTCACAGACAAACACTTGCAGTCCCTCACTCGCTAATGCTCGAGTACAAAACAGCTTCATGCTCGAGTGTTGGTTACAATGCTCGAGTACATCAGTAAGCATGACAGGAATTGCTCTCGGCCAAACACTTGCATTCCCTCACTCGCATGTGCTCGAGTGAGAAAGAGTCTTCTGCTCGAGTGCTATCTCCAGTGCTCGAGTGCATCAGTAAAAATGACAGTAGTTTGCTCTCGGACAAACACTTTCTGTCTATCACTCACATCTGCTCGAGTACAAAAGAGCTCCATGCTCGAGTGCTAGTTCTTATGCTCGAGTACATCAATTAAATCTGACAGTAGACATCACAGAACTTTACCATATGCATTGGGTAACTTTGTAATCATTCCTTAGACTTATAAAACTATGCTTTGCACACAATTGCCTTTTGTTATCATCAAAACTTGGGATCTAACATTCTCCCCCTTTTTGATGATGAAAAAACCTTTGTGATGAATTTTAAGAAAAAGATTGATTAGAGTGAAATTTTTTTTAAAATACAACATCAATGTTTCCAAATGCATATTTTCACCAAAGTTTAGATTCAAGTTCAGATTTTTGCACTTATCTACATATGTTCCCTACAGTACTTCCACTGAACACTTAATAACCAAGATAAGCATAGTGTCATAGAAACAATCAAAACTGAACAGAGAAACTTGATAACATGAAAATAGCCATTAATGATAAACTAAGAAATGTACAATATTAAGCATAAATCATTAACTACCCATAAAGCCTGTATACAACCATAATCCCAATAACATCATCATAATCCTACCCCATTACACAAAAACTACCCAAACACCCAATACATCCCATGATAGCTCAGAAAACCATCACATATCCTTCTCCCCTGTTTTGTCAACATAAGAAGGGGGCTGAGGAAAAGTGAGATCGGATGATAGGACAAAGGGCACCATGGTAGTGGAAGGATCGATTGGCACAGGCACAAAGGGTGGAGATGATGGCTGAGGAATAGAGGCTGAGGCTGGTAGTGAAGGCGATCGATCATAAGTTATATCAACATTAGAGTCTGGATCAGTGAACAGAACATGTGTCTGTGGATGAGGAGGTGAAGTCGAGGTAGGAGTGGTCTCAAGTGGCACTTCTGAAGATGCAGTCGGGAAGTGAGAACGTAAGAAGATCTCCATATCAGTTATCATTCGTGACATGTCATCCTGAGTCTTGAACATCAAGTCAAAGTTGGTATTAACCTTGTTTACCAACTTTAAGACCTGTAACTCCATTTTGTCTACCAACTTCTCATACTCAGTCACTAATTCCTTCTTCAAGCTAGACACAGCTTGATTAATCACTTCAGTCAAATGATTAGAGAGTGATGCATTCAGGAAAGATGGAGGAGGAACTTGACCTTAAGCAGATGACTGAGCCTCATCACCTCTTGATGGAGTGGCTTCCCTCTGAGGTGTAGCCTTAGTTCGACTTACTGGAAGATTGATACTCATATGAGTCAGCTGAGTCTTGCCAAACCTTGGAATGATTACCCTCTCAGTTCCTTCTAAGTACTATATCTTATTTTTTTTATAAGGATGAGGGATACAATCTGAGGATATGGTATAGTTGCGGATTTTGATGAAGAAAATTGAAATCTTCTCATCTCACTGAAAATGATCTCCCCCACATTTCTTTGTTGCCCAGCTAGGAAGGAGGCCAATAAATAATAATCCTTTTGAGCAAAATGGGTAAAAGTTTTGGACTTGTTAACCATGCTATGAGAATATACGTAGTGAAGGGCTCTGTGAGAATCAGGTATGTCAATAGGCTTAAAATTAAGAGGGGCTACTGGGTCATTTGGTCTTAAAAGCTTGAAGGCTTCATTGGCTGAGAAAGTGGGTAGATCTAGAGGTGGTGCAACATACCCAAGTAAGTCATTAATAATCTTAGCAGATATCATAATGAATTGACCTCTAACAGTAGTAGATATTGCTTCCTCAATCAATTCTCCAGCCTTAGACTTAATGTTGTGGGTTTTCATATTGCAGTAAAAGGTTTTCATAACAGAGGGTGAATATGGAATATGAATATTCAGCTAGGGAGCATAGAATGCAAGATAAAGAGATAAATCCAAATGAAAATTCTTTTTCAAGTAATCTAATTCCACATAAACTACAGGACAGAAATGCCTATGTACAAACTCAGTATCGAATACCTTCTGTTGTAGTGCCTTTAGTTCCTCAACATTGAAACCTTCAGGAGGACTTGTAACTTGATCATCCTCTGGAGCCTGTGAGGTAGAAGGTACCCCTGAAGCAGCCGCACTGAATTGCCCAACATGGTGTGAACTTGAGACACCGGCTTGAGAGGCAATTTTCCCAATCAAATTTTCAAGTTTTGACCTCTCCATTGCTTCCCGGAGTTGCATGTTGAATGTGTCATCGGAGGAAGAAGAGGATTGTTATGGTTGCTCAGTGTCCTTCTTCTTTCCTCTACCTTGGACCTCTTTGGATTGAGACCGGGTAACCACTGGTTCTTTGAAAACCACACCCTTTGGTTTCTTTTGTAGAGGTTGATCATTCTTGGCTATTTGAGGCTTAGGATGAGGTTTCTTGGCCGGAGTTCTTTTTTTGGTTTTGGGTTTAGGAGGAGGTGTAAATGAAGAAGACATTCTAGGAGATGAAAGTGTTGGTACCGGGGTTGCAGAAGCACTAGCAGCAAATGAGTGGGAGAGGGTAAGTGAGATCTTTGGGCAATAGCAGGAATCTTAGTTCTAGCCATTTAGAAATGAAATGGAAGAAACAAGACTCACAGGTTTTCTGAAGATTGAGAAGAAAAGTTTCAGAAACTTAGGGCACAGAATGAGAAAAATTGAGGATAAATCTCACCTTTTAAAGAAGATTGAAGAGTTGTAATGGTGATTTGAGGCAAATGGAGACATTTGATCAATGGGTAACGGTTAGAGGTGAAGAGATGCGACCTTCGAGTGACGAGACACCTCAAGTGAGAGCAGGAAGTATGACGGTCTGAGCTATCGCGTAACTGATATAAGTGGCAATACTCGAGCAATAACCCTAGTGCTCGAGTGATGTTCATACTGTGCTCGGGTGTGCTCATACTGTGCTTGAGTGACATTCAGAAAATTTTGATAAAACATGTAAAAGCATACCTGGTTTAAGGATTTCTTGCTATATTTTTCATCTTTGTACTCAAATCCTCAAAAATCATTTGAGTAACCATGCTTTGAGTAGGCACTTGTAAGAAATTCTTCCTTTCTGCTCGAGTACTCATTCTTCACTTCAAGCATGTTCATACCATGCTCGAGTGAGGATCTTTCTTACCCGAGTGAGATCAATTTTCACTGTTATACTTCAGATAATCTCTTGGTATTTTTATCTCCTCTGTTAACCTCTATTTTACATGCTAAGAAACAGAGTATTTTCAATAGTTCTGTGCTCGAGCAGAGTTGACTGACTCGAGTGAGCATGAGCTTGTCACTTGAGTGACACTTCTTATGCTCGAGTGACAGACCTGCAAAAGCAATTTCTAATGCTCCGATGCCAAAGTCAGTATGGTTATCATCAAAAATACATTTAATTAAAATAATTAACAAGAAAACTTACAACTCATTGGGATTAACCATTCCCAATTCTCTTCGAATATATAGGAATTGATCTTTAGCTATTGGCTTTGTGAAAATGTCAGCAAGTTAAAGGTGTGTTGGTATGAATTCTACTTTGACATCCTTCTTTTGAATGTGATCTCAAATGAAGTGATGTCGGATGTCTATGTGTTTGGTCCTTGAATGTTGTACAGGATTCTTGGCGAAGCTTATGGTGCTAGTGTTGTCACAATAAATTGGAATCTCTTTTAAATATATCCCCAAATCTTGAAGTTGTTGTTTGAACCATAACACTTGAGAACAACAACTTGCTACAGCTATATATTCAGCTTCAGTTGAGGATAATGAAACTGTGTTCTGCTTCTTGCTGAACCATGATACCAGAAAGCCTCCAAGGAATTGACATTGACCACTAGTACTTTTTCTGTCAGTTTTATATCCTCCATGATCTGAATCTGAATATTCCATTAAATACTCATTTCCTCTTTTTGGATATCATAAGCCAAGTTCTGAAGTGTCTCCTAGATATTTGAAGATTCTTTTTACTATCTCTGCATGTGATACCTTATGAGCGGATTGATACCTCACACACATTCCAACGCTGAACTGAATATCTGGCCTGCTTGCTGTAAGATAGAGTAATGAACCAATCATTCCTCTATACTTAGTAATGTTAAAGCTAGGACCTTTTACATCAGCATCCAACAAAGTTGTAGAACTCATTGGAGTATCAACTCCATTAGCATTATCTAATCCATACTTCTTCAACAAGTCTTTCAAATACTTTGTTTAGGACACAAATATACCATTCTTCTTTTGCTTGATTTGAAGTCCAAGAAAGAAGTTCAATTCTCCCATCATGGACATTTCAAACTCTCCCTGCATAATCTTAGAAAATTCTTGACACATAGATTCGTTAGTAGCACCGAAAATAATATCATCAACATAAATTTGAACAATTAGAATATCATCTTTGTTATGTTTGATGAAAAGAGTTGTATCTACTTTTCCTCTGACAAAATTTTGATCAAGAAGAAACTTTCTTAGTCTTTCATACCAAGCTCTAGGTGCTTGTTTCAAACCATATAAAGCTTTCTTAAGTTTGAAAACATGATCAAGCTTTGTTTCATCTTCAAAACCAGGAGGTTGTTCTACATATACTTCCTCCATAATATAACCATTTAGAAAAGCACTTTTCATATCCATTTGATAAAGTTTAAAGCCTTTAATGCAAGCAAAGGCTAAGAGTACTCGTATTGCTTCCAATCTTGCCACTGGAGCATATGTTTCCTCATAATCAATACCTTCTTCTTGATTATAGCCTTTGGCCACCAATCTTTCTTTGTTTCTCACAATGATTACTGATTCATCAAGTTTGTTTTTGAAAACTCATTTGGTCCCTATAACCGTATGATCTTTAGGTTGAGGAACCAAATCCCAAACTTGATTTCTTTGAAATTGATTTAATTCTTCTTGCATAGCAATCACCCAATCATTGTCAGATAAGGCTTCTTCCATATTAGAAGGTTCAATTTTAGAAATAAAAGAAGAGAAAGTTACCTCATTGAGTATTCTATTTCTGGTTTTGACACCTTCGTGAATATCTCCAATTACTTGATCAATTGGATGATTTTTAATATGTCTCCATGCTTTTGGTTGAGCATGATCATTGACATCTTCTATATTTTGAAAATCATTTGTTTCAAAATCATTTTGTTTTGAAATAGTTTTGTTTTTCTTTATCAAATCCATTTCTTCTTCATCAATATGTTTTGTCTGAGAATCAAGTTCATCAAACACAACATGAATAGATTCTTCAATTGTACATGTTCTTTTATTAAAAACTCTATAAGCTTTACTTCTATTAGAATATCCTAGAAATAAACCTTCATCAAATTTTGAATCAAATTTACCTAAGTTCTCTTTACCATTGTTGTGAATGAAGCACTTACATTCGAAGATATGTAGATGAGCAAGATTTGGCTTTCTTCCCTTGTAGAGTTCATATGGCGTCTTTCCAAGTGACTTGCGAATGTATGCTCGATTTGAAATGTAGCATGCAGTACTCATTGCATCTGCCCAGAACACTTGTGACATTTCTTTTTCATTAAGTATTGCTCTCACCATTTCTGTGAGAACTCTGTTCTTTCTTTCTACTACTCCATTTTGTTAGGGTGTTCTAGGTGCGGAGAAGTTGTGATCTATTCCTTCGTTGTTGCAGTAGTCTTCAAATAGTTGATTATCAAATTCTCCTCCATGGTCTGTCCTAATAAAAACAATAGAAATACCTTTCTCATTTTGGACCTTTTTAGCAAACGTAATAAATTCAACAAATGTTTCATCTTTTGAAGCAATAAATATAATCCATATAAATCTTGTAAAATCATCGACAATCACTAAAGTATATAGATTTCCTCCAAAACTTTTTACTCTTGCCGGACCTACCAAATCCATATGAAGTAATTGTAAAGGTTTGGAAGTAGAAATCTCATACTTTGTTTTGAATGAAGATTTAGTTTGTTTGCCTCTTTGACATGCTTCACAAATCATATTATCTTTGTATTTTAGTTTAGGAAGACCAATAACTAAATCTTTTCTAATCAATTTGTCAAGTTGATTCATATTAACATGAGCTAGACGCTTATGCCGTAACCAACTTTCCTCTGATCTACTGAGAAAACAATTTTTAGAAGAATTTGAATTTAAATCAATAGTATAACAGTTACCGTCTCTTTGAGCTCGGATCTTTGCCTTGATAGATTCTTTGTTTAGTGGCAGATCTTTCTTGTTTACTATCAAGCATTCTTTTTAGTCAAAGATCACCCAGTTATCTTTGTCAGTGCTTTGACTTACACTCAAGAGGTTGTGGCATAATCCTTCAACGTAGTATACTTCGTTGATTTGAACACCATCGGATTTTCCCACTTTACCAATTCCAGCAATACGTCCAGATTGATTACCTCCAAATGTTACCTTTCCTCCTTCTCTGGTTTCCAGCATGGTGAACTTATTTTTGTCACCAGTCATGTGTCTCGAACATCCACTATCAATATACCACTTGTTTGCTAGTGATGCTTTAAGACATACCTAGAGTAAGGTGATCAAGTTTTAGGAACCCACACTTTCTTGGGTCCTTTGTGGTTAGTATGTGATGCATGTGTTCCTTTCGGAACCCATTTATATGTGCCAATAACTTGTCCTCTCTTAAAATAACATGATGAAGTATAATGTCCTTTCTTATTACAATAGCTACATGATGCGAAAGGATTTGATGTATGCACATAATTCCTAAAATATTTAAGATAAGTTCTACTGCTATTCTTCTTATTTCCTCTATTCTTATCATGATCAAACTTATACCCAATTTCAGATTTATCAAATGAAACTTTCTGAGAATTTAGAATAACTTTAAGAGTTTCACTTCCCTTAGTAAATTTTTCAACAATTTTTGTTAAATCTCTTATTTTCTTATCTTTCTCCTCACATATTTCACACGATGATATGACAGTATTTTCTAATTCTTTTACTTTCTTCTTATAACTAACCATTTCTTTAGCTACCTTGATGAATTCTGTATACAATGCATTATATTCATATAACAATTCATCATAAGTAGGTTCAGAATCACTTACCTCAGAATCTGATTCTTCTTCTTTGGCTACCAAGCATAGATTTGCTACTTCGTCATTGTCGCTTTCTTCATCTGATGAACTATCACTCCAGATAGATAATATATATGCTTTCTTTTTCTACTTCTTTTTGTCTTTGTTTCTGAAGCATTCGGATTTGATGTGTCTGGGTTTCCCACATTCATAGCATACTATCTGTTGCTCTTTGTTTTCTTTCTTGCTTGGTCCACCTTGATAATTTTTAAAGTTCTTTTGACCTCTTCTATAGAATCTCTTGAATTTTCTCACGATCATTCCTATTTCATCATCATTAGGGACATCTTCATTTTCGGAAGGCTCTTCTTCTTCCTTGATAGCCTTAAGTGCAACTCCCTTTTTCTTTTTATCATCGAACTCTTCTAGTTCCTTTTTGAATCTCAACTTTCCTTCATACTCGGAAAGACTACCAAAGAGAGCAGCTACGGATCTCATAGACTCTCCTTTAGCTTCTTTAATAGCTGTCACCTTTGCTTCCCATTCTTTTATAAGAATATTAAGAATCTTTCTTACCTGGGATTTTTGGTCAAAAGATTTTCCAAGTACAGATAATTGATTAACAAGATGAGTATACCTGAGTTCGAATTCTGATATTCCTTCTCTAGGTTTCATACGAAATAGATCATACTCAGTAATTAGAGTATTGACTCTATTTTCTTTGATTCCGGATGTACCTTCGTGAGCGATTTCAAGAGCATCCCACATATCTTTGGCAGTTGGTAGAGTACATATTCAAAAATATTCCTTTTGACTAAGAGCACTCTGTATCATTAAAATAGCTTTACTATTTAACGTTACTAACCTTTTATCATCTTCGTCAAACTCCTTTGGGCTCTTCTTAACGACTCTATCTTCAATTTTCTTCATTGGAACATAGTCACCATCTTGTATTACATTCCATAAACCGTACTCGTTAGCCATCACGAATACTTTAAACTTAGCTTTCCAGAACGAAAAATATTCTCCAGCAAAACCAGGGGGTCTAGTGATTGAAGCTCCGTCTGGAAGAATGTTTTCACCCATTGTTGTCATTTATCGGATCCTTCTTAAGCTGTTAGGCTTTTCAGAGAAGACCAAGCTCTGATACCAAATGAAAGAGGCAAGCTTCACCCAAGAGGGGGTGAATTGGGTGATATGATAAATTTTTCACTTGATATAGTGATATGAAAATATATGAAGACAGAGTAGAGTTGAGAAGATTAGAACACAAAGAATTATACCAGTTCGGCCTAAAAACCAGGCCTATGTCTAGTCCTCAGAGATCAAGACCTACTGAGATTTTCACTATTCTTCAAAGATTCAACGGGCTCTCAGAATGCCACAAAACAACAATTGTCCTCGAACGGACTACGAGCAGAAATATTCTCACACTAAGAAATTTCTCTCCCCTTACGACAAGTCTTACATGTAGAAAAACAACCTATGACCTTTCCCACTTGCTTACGTATACAAGTCTTATGAGTAGCAACGTTCTCTCCCACCTACACCACTGTAAGTCTTACGAGCAGCAACGTTCTCTACTGCTTGTATCTTATAAGTCTTATGAGTGGAAGGTTTAACTAGGAATTCTCTCAACTGCTTCTCTTGTAAAGATATCTACCCTCTCAAGGTCCCAATACCTTGAGATCAAATGAAAATAGAATTTGAAATGTATATAGACTCTCTTACAGAGCAAGTATGATAAACACTGAAGATCAATATGAATACAGAGAAAATATGAATAACAGAGACTCATGAATTTGCTTGTGAATTCTTGTGCTTCGTTAACTTTGACGATCTCTGGGACTCTATATTTATAGACGTTCGTTTTTGCCTGTTTGAATAACAATCATTGTGGAGCGGGGCATGTTACTGTGGAATGACATGCGCATGTTTGAAAACTTTGAATGCGGTAGGTACGTGCTTGTCATGATGTTGTCTGCCGTTGTTTGACTTCCTTCGTGTCTGTTTATTTCAACGTTCATCCTCCTGTATCACACTTATAATACATTCAAAATGATGTTAAATAATAATAATAAGTGATGATAAGATAAATAAATATCATTAAACCATATTTGGATTGAACACTGTAAGACTGGTGCATTTTGTCTTCTGGCAGAGTATTACTCGAGCATGGATAGGCTCACTCGAGTGAATACACATATTTTCTCCTTGTTCTTCAGTTTTATGCTTGCACTCTCATAGGATTTCAGAGAGTTAATTTTCTCACTCGCGAGTGATGTGGGGCCTCACTCGAGCACAACTCCTTCTGCTCGAGTGGCCTTGCTTATTACACTAAGAGACCTGTCTCTGGACAACACTCGCATACCATTTTAGCAAGAGTGAGATTTTGCACTCGCAGGTGATGTGGGCCCTTACTCGAGCACACATACCCCTACTCGAGTGAGAAGAATATTCTCATGAAATATACTCTTGTTATCAGCACTTGCATCAAAATTTGAGAGAGTTAGATTTCTCACTCGCGAGTGCTGATGTGTCACTCGGGCATATGAAGCCGTACTTGGGCATACTTGTACTTCTCTGACCTTTATGACTCTTGGCCAAACACTTGCAGTCCCTCACTCGCTAGTGCTTGAGTACAAAGCAGCTTCATGCTCGAGTGTTGGTTACAATACTCGAGTATATCAGTAAGCATGACAGGAATTGCTCTCGGCCAAACACTTGCAGTCCCTCACTCGCATGTGCTCGAGTGAGAAAGAGTCTTCTGCTCGAGTGCTATCTCCAGTGCTCGAGTGCATCAGTAAAAATGATAGTAGTTTGCTCTCGGACAAACACTTTCTGTCTATCACTCACATCTGCTCGAGTACAAAAGAGCTCCATGCTCGAGTGCTAGTTCTTATGCTCGAGTACATCAGTTAAATCTGACAGCAGACATCACAGAACTTTACCATATGCATTTGGTAACTTTGTAATCATTCCTTAGACTTATAAAACTATGCTTTGCACACAATTGCCTTTTGTTATCATCAAAACTTGGGATCTAACACTACTTGCATTTTTAGAAGGTGGAAAAGAGTTTTAAGAAAGCTTTATTCTTACAAATTTGAATTAAATCCAATTTTGTAGTGTTTTCTCTTAAATCTTGTTTCCATGGTTTTCTTTGGTTGTTTAATATTTTGAAATATTGAGGACAAGATTTAATTTGAGTGTGGGGGTGTGATAACTCCCCATTTTTAATATATTTGAGACACATTTTGATGTAACTGTGGAGTTATCAATGCTAATTTAAGATGATTTTCTTGATATTTTAAAAAATATCAAATTGGTGCATTATCTTGGGAATTTGATTATCAATATTTTACTTTAAATTAAAATCTAAGTGAAAGAACAAATAAATAATGAAAGTTAAAAAAAAGTTTCAGTCTAGTTTTAATATTGGGTTACTATTGTAATATTTTGTTTCCTTCTTTCAGCTTGTGGGCTGTGGGGTACACGGTTTAACTATGGGAAATTCAGTAGAAGACCAAAGCAATAAAAGGCTAAGAGAGAGTTTTGGGAACGACAGCGTTTGGTGTAAGGAAGAATTGGAAGACCTAAAGATATACAGAGCATCGCTGGACTGAAGAGGAGGGAGCCGCACAGTGAAACACAGCCGCAATTTACATTGAAAAGAAAAAAAGCAACAGAAGGCAGAGGCGGCACTACTGAGGATCATCATCAAAGCTGAGAACGACGGAAGAGCTACAGGGGGCTGCAGCTGGACTGTTCATCCATCATCATTCCTTGTTTCCGACCAGTGGAAGCTGAATCGGAGGAGGCAGGTTGTTGAGGATAGTTACTGTTCAGTTCTCTTGGAGCTTCTTCACCGCGAACCAGAACAGAGGAGCCGAGAGAGAGAGAGGGAGAGGAGACGTGTTGCATAGTGATTATTTTTGTTTCTCTTGCCTTCATGAATCTGAATCTGAATTTTGGTTTTACTGAGATTATGACTTTGTTGACAGCAATGTGTGGCTAATTAATTTTGAATCTAGAGTAGCTATGAACTAATTTGGGGATTTGAGTATGTATGAACTAATTAATTATACTTAGTATTATTTTTGTTTACTTAATTTTGAATTATTTTGTCTACTTAGTGTTTGATCACCATTAAAAATGAATTTGGGGAATTTAGATTAATCTTGGAAGAGGGATCTTAATTGGACTATAAGATTAAGTAATATAGGATTAGAATTTATTCTAATTTGCCAATAGGATAGGAATATACCTATTGAACCCATATAATCATATCAGAGTGAATTTGGACATTTATTGCCTCTTGAGTAAATTAGTTAGGAATAACAATTTTAACTTGAGAGAGGAGTATAAGTGATTGTAAGATACTTATATTCATTTAAACTCTAGATTAACAATTTAATATTAAGTGCTTTTAATTGGGTGAATACATGCTCTAAAACTTAAAGAAGGGATTAGCCACTCTAGATTGTTTTTATCAATTGAATTCTTTAAATCATTAGATTTATTTCTTTTGCATTTGTTTAAATTGTCTTTCAATATCTTCCTTTGATTTGATCAACTTAAATTAAAATAGGAATTTTAATGCCTAATTATCTATTACCTTGGATCTCTGTGGGACGACCTTAATTTGCTATTATACTATTTCAACGGCCCGTACGTTTGCGGTGCATATTTAAAATTTAGTAGCATCAAGTTTTTGGCGCTGTTACCGGGGAATCAAGGCAATTGGTGATTAGAATTAGAAAACCTTTAGTAATTTAAGCATGAGCTTTGTGAATATTTTTTATTTTGTTTTCTTGTGTGTGATTTTCTTTATTTTCATTGTTTCTTGTGTCTTTGAAAAAAAAAAAATTGATCATTCACATCATTCATTTGGTTCAACCAATGATAAATTAGCATATGTTGGTTCTTTGTTATAACCGTAGCGCTTTCGTATGCATAGTAAGGGTTGTAAAAAGGAGGACGTGACACTAAAGTAGTAGAGGACGACATCATCCAAAGCATGTTCACGTAAAAGTAGTTACAAGCAATGCTAAACCGCAACAACGATTAATAACATCTTCGGGGTCTTTTCAACCTTAATCGTGTGAATAATGCTAATGGACAATATATGTTTATCTCACAAGGGAAAGAGTAGCCACAAATAGAACTATTAACCATCTAGTCATATCCCTACGTATATGGGTCAAATCACTCCTTAGTTCATTATCTATCTTCTCCATATTATTCCTCAGTTCATTAATCATCTTCTGCATATATATATCATTCCTTAGTTTCTCAATTTCATGTTGGGACAAAGAAAAATGATGGTCCTGCAATTTTCCGGGATATGAGAGGTTAGGCAAGCGAGAACTTCCATCGTACATCTAGTAACTAATTAAGAACTTGGGGTAATATTAATTAAGAATAATATTAAGCAACTAAGACACACAATTAGAAGAGCATGGTGTCCCTTCTAGAAAATGGTTTAACATTATAGATCCAAGAAAATTTCTCCCTTATTGTCTATCTGAAAATTTTGAAAATATTACAAGACTGACTACTGACTTTTGTACGCATGAGGATAGTTTATAATTAGAAGTTAAGAGAGATGAATTATCCTTCCAATACAAAATTTACCCACTCGAGGCCAAAATGATTCACGTCCACTTTAAAAACCAGAAAAATGCAGAGAAGTCACCTGAAGATCTGCTTCAATCTCCCTGCGCTCATGGCCAGTAGCATTATTCGCAGCATCTGCTAGTTTATAACGACAAAAAGAAATTAAACAACACGGATCAATAGCGAAAGGAATTATCAGTAATAAAAGAAAAGAGATCACCGGAAATGACACGTCGAGGAAAAACCGAAGAGGGGTGATGAATGAATGAAGAAGTGTTGATTACGAATTCATTTGGTGCAACTTAATTCTTAAGATTTTGACTTTGTTGTAACTCATTCCATAACTTGGACTCATTTCAACTCACTCCCCATAATTTTAAGCATTTTATAATTTGGTCATTTACCTTTTTTAACATTGAGTCATTCACCTTTATTATATATGTGATTTTAGTTTCTAAAATATAGGGACTAAATTATAAAATACTTAAAATTATGGGGATTGAGTTACAATGGGAGTTGGATTACAACAGAGTTAAAATTATAGGGACGAAGTTGTCCTGAACTAAAGTGTAGGGACTAACTTGTAAGTGAGTCAAAACTATAGGGATCAAAAGATTATTTTTCCTTGTAGATCGAAAATCTAGAACAGAAAAATAAAAAATGAAGTTAAAAAAATAAAGGCGTAATTAATGCATGAAGTCCCACATTTAATATATAAAAATTGACAATATATCATTTTCTTAACAAAAAAAAATTAGTTGATCAATTTAATATATGAATTTATTAATATATTTCAAAAATTAGACAATATGTAAGAAAGTCCAGCCATGTAATAATAGATGACTCCCGAGCAAGCCTGCTTAATAGATAATTCTAACAGATACAATATAGCGGTGAGGGTTACTTATAAGTCTGGGAAAATCTCTTAAAAAGATAATTGAACTACCTAAATTTTAAATTGAATAAAATTTAATCATGTTCCACGGCACCCTCTTCCGACATTATTCTCTTAAACAGCCCTCATCTCTGCGAATCCGTGAGTGTCTACTCCTCTTCTCTGTTTTAGTGGACATTTGGAATTGTTGGTTTCTGAATTCACATTATGTGAATATAAATTCAAGACTTCTTGTAGATGAGGAATATTCATACCATGATTAATTTGGCAATCGCATGGTTTGTTGTGTTTGCAATAGAGAGAGTAATAAGAAGTAAATTACTGGCCATACATGTCGGATTCTCCAGTTCTGGACGCTATTTTTCTTGATTTAAAGCAACATTAGTTGCAATGAAGATGTTGCTTCTTAAAAATTGTCGTGCTTGTGGCCATAAGTTTTTAGATTGTTGTGAGTAATGATAATTGAATTTCTAAGTTTGTATTATTGAGGATGAGATACCTTGTTGATGTTGCAGGGCGATTTGTATACGGTGAATGATAGTGCTTTACTGCACTGTTAGGTTTAAATGTATTCTATAATTTAAATTAATTTAAGGCACGTGATTTGCAAGACCACATTAAAAATTATGGCAAGTTGGTAAAATACCCAATTGGGTTTATGTTGAATTTGCCATCCTGATTTAAGATTTTCCTATTTCAAGTGGTTTTAAATGACATTTTCCCTATAAGTTATATGACTTCAAATAATTTTTTTTTTGTTAAAGAAATATATAATGGAGTATTTGCAATATATAACACAAACAGAACCTTTTAAAAAGACAGAACTTTATCACAAATTAACTATCATCGTCAATGGGGATACCTGAAAACTCTCTGAAAACGCAAACCGAGTTCATGACCGTTGCAGCTGCAACGGTCTCAGTTTCCGAAGCCGATCTGTTCCTTCCGGTGTGTCTGTTCTGATTATCCGTCGATCTGTTTCATTGTCGTCGTGCTGTTGATCTGGATCTGTGGATATGTGAATTTGCTTCAATCGGCCGGCTGATATTAACCGTCGAGCGGTTGTCTTCCATAATCACCCAGGTTTGTCTTCCTTAATTTCGGTGATCTGTTTTGTTTTTCTGTCGAACTAAGCCAATCCCGTCGTGCTTCTGTTCTGGTTCGGTGGATCTGTGAATCTGGTTCAGTTGGCTTGTTTCCCTTCCATCGTTTCTGTCGTTCTGTTTGTTCTATGGTTCTGGGAATTTTATGTAGTTCTGTTGTTCTGTTGGATTGCTGATCTTCTGTTGTTTCTATAATTCTGTTGTTCTGTGGTTCTGGATTTGAAAAGGATAAAGGAGGACTTTAATTTGCTGTAGTGTTCTCTCGCCGCAGCCTCCGTTTTGACGGCTTGGGGCTGCGGCTGGGGAAAGCGCCAGTGGTCTACTGCATTTTAAGCTTAAGTTTCTTTAAGCAGAGTGCAAGTGATGAGTGAAAGGGAGAGAGATCGAAGCCGTGAGAGAATGATTTCATCTCCTAGAGTAGAGAAGATTGAGGTCTTGGAGCGTAATACGAAGAAAATTCGTGATGATGATGTAGAATTCACAAATAAACAATCTTTAGCCCCACGGGTAGAGAATTGGATGAGTGATGATATTATTGGAGAGGACACCAATATACCAGAGATGCTTAAAAGGTCATACAAGGATTGATGCACTGAGGATCAGACATTAAAGGATGCTTTAGATGAAGAAGATGATTGGTGGCAAGGGGATGGTTGGAAGTCAAGAATTGAGGTAGAAATGACGCAAAAGGGACCAAATATTATTGTGTCTTCAGAATTTAAGAAGAAGCTAGCACGGAAATGGTCGACATCGTTGATCGTTAAACTTCTTGGAAGGATGGTGCGAGAGGATCAACTGGGTCGCAAGCTACAACAACTGTGGGGACGTAGAGGGGAAGTCGAAACTATTGAGATAGGTTCCGGGTATTTTCTGGTACGTATGAGTAATAAGGAGGATTATGATTTTGCGTTGACAGGTGGCCCTTGGTTATACATGGATCATTATCTGGCTGTACAACCATGGAAATCAGAGTTCGATCCTGATGCTGGCGAGGTCGCTAAGATTGCAGCATGGGTAAGAATTCCTAAGTTTCCTGTTGATTTTTATGACAAAGGTATTTTATATGTGGTGGGTAACCAAATTAGACGGGTTTTGAAAGTGGATACAAATACTCTTCAGCAAACCAAAGGGCGTTTTACTCGTATATGTGTTGAGATCGATTTAAATGCGCCTTTACTCCCTTCTTTGTTAATAAATGGGAAAGAAAAGAAGATTGTTTATGAGGGTTTGCATTTGATTTGCTTTTCATGTGGGCGATATGGTCATGATACTGAACATTGCCCTAATAATCAAACGAAAAGCACGTCAAAGTCGTCAGGTATGGCAAATCCATCGGTTTCTACAGATACAACACCGGAGCATATCGATAGAATGTATGGTGAGTGGATGGTGGCGCCGCGTAGGAGAAGGGGGCAATGGATCTCGAATTTAGGGAACAACAATAACGGGTGTGAGTATAGGCGTGATTTACGTTCTCGAAATATAGGAGGAGGATCACGTTTTGAGGCTCTTACTGCTGAATATATGGGAACTAATGATGGAGGTCATGGTGACAGCATAAATTAGGAGAAGTTTCATGCTAATTCGAAGATAGGAGAGAGATCGCGTGAATTAAAGGTTAAATCTGGTCAATTATTTGAATCAAATAAAGGGAGTAAAGGGAATAATGGATCGGATATTTTAAATGTAGGGAGAAATGATAGAATTTTTGATGCTGTGAATAATGTTGGCCTCTTAAAAAAGTTGAATAAACCACGTGTGATCCAGGCAGATAAGAAGAAGGGGATTGAAGAAGGAGCTTCCTAAAGATCTTATTTGTTGAATTCTCATTTGTTAACTCAAGAATCTGGACCGTCGAGTATTTCGAGTAGGGAGGTGGGGTCAAAAATAAAAAAGAATGCTATAAAAATAAATTCCATTTCCCCCACTATTCGTATACAAGCTTCCAATCCTCTTGACCCAGGAGCAGGAGGAGGGGAATCTTTTGAAACTTGAATTAATCTACTTGGAGGCACTGATGACGTGATGATGCATGGTGTTGATTCTATGGAGGAGGGTCATATGCCTCAATAATGCCTGGTTTGGTTGTGTTCTTATTCTTTTGTATTAAGTTTTTAATGAATATTATGACTTGGAATACCTGGGGTGCCGGTGATGCCTCTTTTTACAGGTTAATTAGCGATGTTGTGGCCAGGCATAGTGTTAACTTTTTTGCTTTGCTAGAACCTAGACAGGTTGGGATGAAAGTGAAGCTCATTGCTAGGAAGCTGGGTTGGATGATATGCACGTTGTTGAAGCACGAGGTTTTAGTGTAGGTATATGGCTGTTCTGGGACTCTACATTATCTTTCTCTGTGATTTCTTCAGGGAATCAATTTATTCATGGAATGGTAAATAAAGGCTCAACCGATGAGTGGTCGCTTACAGTTGTTTATGGGCATCCAAATATGGTTATTAGAGGCAATCTCTTGAGGATATTCAATAGTTGGTTGTTGGAGGATGGGTAGTAATTGGAGACTTTAATGCTGTTTCCTATCCTGAAGAACGCTGGAATAAAAATCATAGGGTCAATACTGGTATTGATAGGTCATACCGAAATTGGCTTTTGGGTAGTAATTTAATTGATATTGTTTTTAATGGTCTTAAATTTACATGGGGAAATTTGACTAGCCAGAGCAGAATAGACAGAGCATGGGTGAATAACAGCTGGTTTATAAATAACCCTAATGCCATAGTTACACATCTGCCAAAGTATAAATCTGATCATTGTCCGGTGTTGATTGATACTGAATCTCATGTTCTTACGGCTAAGAATTGGAGGCCTTTTAGATTTTTTGCCCCATGGGTTATGCATGATGAATTCAAGAAATTTGTAGAATCTCATTGGGGGGCGGAAGATGACTGGTGCGGATCTGTTAAACAGTTTACTGAGGATTTGAGGTTATGGAACAAGGAGGTCTTCGGTAACATCTCTTATATGAAAGATAGATTATATAAAAGATTAGATGGGATTAACGCAAAGACGGCTTTGGGAGGTATCTCGCAACATCTTGAGAAGTTACGAGGGGAGCTATGGGGTGATCTTGAGAAGCTCTTAGCAAAGGAAGAAGTTATGTGGATTCAATACTCTCGGGCTAACTGGTATGTGGATGGGGATAGAAATACTAAATATTTCCATTCTATGGCTAATAGGAGACGGAAAAGGAATAAAATAGAGGCCTTGAGACTTGACTCTGGGAAGTGGACATATGATGCAGCGGAAATTATGAGAATGGGAAGCCAGTTTCTTGAAAATTTGTATAAAGAGACCTCCATATATAATGGATCATTGGTTTTCATATGCACTTATCCTGATATTGAAGATGTGAATTTGCGTAGTCTGGGGAGATCGGTTGCAGATCACGAGATTAAAAGAACTTTGTTTGATATGGGACCTCTTAAAGCGCCAGGACCTGACGGTTTCAATCCGTTATTTTACCAGAGCCAATGGGAAACCGTGGGAACATCTGTTATTAGCTTAGTTAAAAGAGTTTTTGATGATCCTATGTGGATTCGACATATCAATGGTACTCAAATAGTACTCATACCTAAAGTGGACCATCCAGAGACAATTCGTGATTTTCGCCCCATAAGTCTTTGCAATGTTGTGTACAAGATAATTACGAAAGTTATATCAAATAGACTAAAGGTTGTCATGCCTTTAGTAATAGCCCCGAACCAGTGCAGTTTTGTTAAAGGCCGTCAGAGCTCGGACAATATTATCCTAGCTCAGGAGATCATTCACTCTATAAAGTCTTTAAAAACGAAGAAACGCTTCATGGCCATTAAAATTGATCTGGAGAAGGCTTATGACTGTGTCAGATGGGGTTTTATAACCGACTGTTTAAGGGAACTCAAGATTCCTGAATATCTTCTTAAAGTTATCCATGCTTGTATGTCGACGTCTAAAATGCAACTGCTTTAGAATGGAGAGGCTACTAATATGTTTTGTCCTTCCTGTGGTGTGACTGTGTCAGATGGGGTTTTATAACCGACTGTTTAAGGGAACTCAAGATTCCTGAATATCTTCTTAAAGTTATCCATGCTTGTATGTCGACGTCTAAAATGCAACTGCTTTAGAATGGAGAGGCTACTAATATGTTTTGTCCTTCCTGTGGTGTTCGACAGGGTGACCCAATATCACCGTACCTTTTTGTTATTATGATAGAAAGATAAGGACATCTTATCCAAACGGCAGTGGAAGAGGGTGACTGGCAGCCTTTTAGGCTATCCAAACGAGGTACTCCTGTATCTCATCTCTTTTTTTGCTGATGATCTATTTTTATTTGCAGAAGCAGATCTAGATCACACAGGGATTGTGAAGGCCATTCTAGATGATTTTTACGACATTTCAAGACAGAAAGTGAATGCTAGAAAGTCAAGAATTTACTTCTCAAGGAATGTTAATCACATCAGGTGCAAAGAAATCAGTGATTTCTTGAATTTTACTCCGACATCGGATCTAGGGAAATATTTGGGAATGCCTTTATTACATAAAAGGAGCTCAAAGGCAACGTATAATTTTCTCCTGAATAAAATGGATGCTCGTCTGGCTAATTGGAAATCCAACATGTTATCGATGGCAGCCAGACATACCCTAGTATCTTCTGTAATGTCGGCTATGCCATCTTATGCTATGCAGACAGTGCCTCTTCCTTTGGGGACTTGTGATGAAATTGATAAACGATGTCGTAACTTTCTCTGGGGGAGTAGCTCGGCCAACAGAAAGCCTTATCTAGTTTCCTGGGATTTGGTGTGTGCTCGAAAAGAGGATGGAGGCTTGGATCTTAAGAAGGCTCGTTACCAAAACCAGGCATTCATGATGAAGCTTGGATGGAGTATGATTAATAGACGTGACTTGTTATGGGTCAGATTTTTGCGAGAAAAGTATAAAGCTGGCAATGATATTATTCCTAAAGTTGAGAAGCGTCGATCGGAGTCTAGTACATGGAAGGGTATCTGTAAGAGTTGGGAGAAGATCACAGATAGCATAGCATGGAGAGTCACCGATGGCAAGAACATTTCCTTCTGGAAGGATGTTTGGGTGCCACATTTGGATAAGCTTAACAGTTTAGCAACCCGAGCATTACCACGAGATGTAACTGAGTGGAAAGTAGCTGATTGTATCACTCCCTCCGAACAGTGGGATATGAGCAAGTTTGATTATCTACTTCCAGGATATGTTTGTACAGCTATCAGACATGTCAATATCTGTCAGTTAAATGGGCAAGATTTCCCAGTATGAAGATGGTCTTCTGATGGAATATTTTCCATAAGCTCTGCTTATAAATATTTAATAGGTACCCCGCAGCCTCACGCTAAATACCGGTGGAGATGTCTCTGGAAAATGAAGGTCCCTCAAAGGTATCGTACTTTTTTGTGGCTATGTTTTCAAGGGCGTTTAATGACAAACATGGTACGGTTCCAGCGTCGTTGTCATCCCACGGGTAATTGTGAAATTTGCCATAACTCACACGAATCTATTCTTCACGTTCTTAGGGATTGCCCAGTCGCTTCTGAGTTCTGGTATGATTTTTTACCGCTAACTTGGCATTAGCTGTTTTTTGGCATTTTGGATACGAATGATTGGCTTGCATCATGTATAGGGAGAAAGGACATATTTCAGGGATTTGAGTTTCGTCTTTGGTTTACGGTCCTATGTCGATATATCTGATTGGCTCGTAATGAACGTTGCTTTAACAACATCTCTTGGAGTAGTACGGCCATTTTAGCCCGTGCTCGTGCCTGTTTATCATGGGGAAATATAAGCCTGCTTCAAAAATATAATGAGGAAGGAGGTCGTCTCTATTGGAAGCCACCACCTAATGGATGGGTGAAGATTAATACTGATTGATCCAGGAGTGAAAACTTAGGGAAGTGTACTTGTGGAGGTGTGTTGCAGGATCACAATGGTAATTTTTGCTAGGATTTATGTATCGGATTGGCCATGGGATAGTGGTCTCCGCTGAAGCTTGGGGTATATTGTGGGGACTCAAGCTTGTATGGGATAGAGAATACAGGAAAATTCTTATTGAGTGTGATTGTAGTTAAATCATGGAACTTATTCAAGCCACGGTGTCTCAGAAACATCCAGATTCTCACCTTATCATAGAAGTTCACACGTTGATGAACAGAGATTGGGAAGTGGAGATGCTTCATTGTTATAGAGATGTTAACACAGTTGCTGATGCTATGGCAAACGAAGCTTGGAATATGGCGATGGATCTCCATATCACAGATTCGCCCCCTACAGCTATTATGAGCTTGTTATTTACTGATAATAATAGTTCTAGACTGTTTGTTAACTCTGGAGGATAATTCCTGAGGTTATTGTAGTATTTCATGTACTATCCAAAAAAAAAAAAAAGACAGAACTTTTAAACAATTCCTTTTATAATGTCAATACGCCGGCCGATCATGCCGTCACAATATATATATATATATATATCTTCAAAAATGCTAGGCTTCTTCCTCGTAATACTAATTAAGAAATATTAATTTCAAATGCATGTACGGTTTATTTAAA
Source organism: Inga oerstediana (assembly GCA_963210345.1). NCBI lineage: Eukaryota > Viridiplantae > Streptophyta > Magnoliopsida > Fabales > Fabaceae > Inga > Inga oerstediana. Next base: position 70,295,175 of record OY723406.1, read on the forward strand.
TATTTTCTGAAACGACCCCAGTTGGAAAGGTAGGTGAGGTCATAGATAAGTTGTTGTCCCATTGACTCGTTCATTATTTAACCGATATATAATTGAATTCCATATAATTTGTAAAAGTAGATAGTGATCTCCTGCCTGGCAGTACATATAGGACTCTCACCCTTCCTAATATAAGAGACATTTAATTGTTACGTTGTCTTAATTTTTTTTATTTTCTATTTTACTCTCATTTAACTTGAATTCTTAACTTCTAAAACTCTTCTAAAAATATTAATATAGTGTAAAAAGCTCACAAGGATTGGGATAGATAATGGCGGATATGATTAGAGGATAAATAAACATATTGGGGATAATTCAGTTAAATTATTTGAATAATCAAATTGGTAAAATAGTTTAATTGGTGTGAAAGGTTTTAACAGGGAAATATGACATATTTAAGGATATGAAAGGTTAGATTATTTAAAATAATCTAATTTATAAATGGATAAGGCAAATGAATAATACAGATATTTTAAAATGTATCATGGATGACAATATAATTCTAGGAATATAGAATTAGATCATGCATGACAATATGCTTTGTGAAAATAATATTATGGGCTTTTAAATTAGAAGATTAACCAACTAATATAATAAATAAATCCTAATATGCCATTAATGATTAAATGGCACCTAAAACATTAATTAATGCTTATTGGCTCATAGCGGTTATTAAAAAAGTGAAAATTACAAAATAAATAGAAACAATATAACTTAACAAAATAAACAAACTCTAGTTAGATTGATCTTCAAGTAATAGCCTCTTGACTAATCTCATTTAAAATGATAGAATTGCCCTCCAAATTTACAACAATAGGAGTATTAAAGAAGTGTACATTTAAAAAAAAAAATTACACGACAAGTATTAAACTCATATGAGCAAAGAAAGGCATATTAAACCATGTAGGACACATTTTTGTTCTTTTATTACAAGTAGGATTAAACATGTTACCTCCAACTTGTTCATGCTACCAATTGCCCTCTAAACTTTGAAAGGGGAAACCCTTGATATTATCCAAAAAAAAAAAAATCATACTACATACAATGCTACAAGGCCATTGATTATATATAAGAGATTTTAATTTCACATTAGACAAACACAGAAAATTATTCCCACATAGAATAATAGCGGTAGACTTGTTAATACCTCCCGCTTCATGCTACTTTTCAATACCTTGACTTTACAAACAAATACATACATAAATTATAGAGATTAATAAATTTGGTTATATGCCAGTCGATCTAGTGCAGGTCCTCCCATTTGTTTTTATTTTTGTTTTTCGATTCGGTCATATTAATCTCCAGATTATCTTTAAATACATCTCAAAATGTTGACAATTAACAAACGTGTAGGTGATAACCAGAATTAATATATTCCCTCATGTGAATTCTAATGATAAACAAAACCTTGCAACTTTATATGCCAGTCGATCTAGTGCACGTCCTCCCATTTGTTTTTATTTTTATTTTTTGATTCGGACATATTAATCTCCAGATGATCTTTAAATACATCAAAATGTTGACAAGTAACAAACGTGTAGGTGACAACCAGAATTAAATTAATATATTCCCTGATGTGAATTCTAATGAGAAACAAAACCTTGCAACTTCATAAAATTCAGTTTGGGTTTCTGAACAAGTCTCCCATATCATCATCCTCTATAAATCGAGGATCCTCGCAACTTCCCCTTCAAGCCAGATTCTATTTTCCAAGCAAATCAGTACTCTTTCTTCAAATATGAATGCCCTTATTGTTCTCTTCCTCTTGTCATTGTTTTCACTTTCAACTTCAATAAATGGTCTAAGCATCAACTTCGATATTATTCATCGTGATTCGCCATTATCACCATTCTACAACTCATCAAGCTCCTTATCTGAACTCGCTCGAAACGCGAGATTGAGATCCCTGAGCCGATCTAATAGACGGCAGCTCCTTCAAACAGATGTGCTTCCACCAATTATAGTTCAAGGTGGAGGTGAATACCTCATGAGAATCTATGTTGGTTCTCCACCAATAGAGTCATGGGCTATTGCAGACACAGGAAGTGACCTTATATGGGTCCAATGCTTACCATGTAACACGTGTTACCCGCAAGACGCGCCAATCTTTAATCCCCTCAAATCTTCTACGTTCCAGGTCGTGTCGTGTCACTCGGAACCTTGTAGCTTCTTTTCCAAGAATTATTCTGCTTGTGGAATTTCATCTCAGTGTGTGTATGAATATGGATATGCGGACAACTCAACTACGTTTGGAGTCTTGGGAAGAGATTTGTTTAGCTTTGGAGGTAATGATAAAGGGTCTTTATTAGTGTTTGGATGTGGACATAACAATACAGGGATATTCTCAAGCAAGGGTTCAGGACTTGTGGGGCTAGGAGCTGGACCTTTGTCTTTGGTTTCACAGTTGGCTTCCAAGATTGATCACAAATTCTCGTACTGTTTGGTTCCTTACTTTTCAAACTACACTGGAAAACTCAAAATGGGTCAAGAAGCAAATATATCCGCATCATCCAATGGGGTTGTCTCCACTCCATACACACTTGGCTCCCAGAATACCTTTTACATGCTCACTCTTGAAGGTAATATATGCTACTCCCTCCGGTCGTTAAGGACATAGTATATCATAAACTTGTTTGTCATCGTCATTTACGCCAAACTTTGACACATCAAAGGATACAGATTTTCCCCCTCAAGTTAAGTGCTGCATACTTTGTATTTTAAACTGAAAAATGTTGGTAATTTCAACCTTGGAGAATGCTACAAGAGTTAAAAGTATACGGGTATGTTTGGAGTTACCTTATGAGACTTTAAAAGTGACATATTCTTGTAATAAACATCAGTTTAGGCATTTATTCATGTTTGAGATGACTTGTATAAATTAAATAAAAGCTTCTTGTCACAAACTGATCAAAAGTCACATTCAATTAAAACTCATGTCCTCCTTAGCCACTTTATATATATATATATATATTGTTTTCAATTACACCATCCAAACAAGTTTATTCTATTAAATTGACTTTATTTATGTACATATATCTAAACATAAATCACATTACACTAATTAATTTTTAGCCTAACTTTAATTTGTAAAAGTCAATTAGTATAAAAGTCACTTTTACAAACCGTAATTTAAACAAGCACTAGTTAAGTAGAAGCAAAGTTTATATACGTACACATTATGACATGAGCATGCAGCTAACATGTGCTTATTATATATCTACTTGCTGGATATTGCAGGTGTCAGCATTGGAAACAATACAGTGGAGACTTCAGGCGTCAATAAAAGAGAAGGGAACACAGTAATTGATTCAGGAGCGACCTGGTTTTTAATGGAAACAAGTTTTTACAATAAGATTGAGGCTTTGATAAAGAATTCAATTGGGGTTGAAGAAGTCAAAAACGTTTCTAATGGATTCAAATTGTGTTACTCAAACAATGATACTGAAACTATCATGAACAACTTTCCAGACTTCGTGGTTCATTACAAGGGTGGTACTAATGTACACTTGAAGCCTGAATACAACATATTCTTTCCTCTTGACGATGTCATTTGCTTAGCAATATTCCCAGTAGACCATGACTCAGTACTCGGCGTCGACTTCGACATCGGAAATATTCCCCAGATTAATTTTCAAGTGGAGTACGATCTTGGAGCCAAACAAATCTCATTTGCTCCTGCTAATTGCAGCAATTACTAGCATGATGAGTAAAAACATGTGTGTGTAATCACACACTACCTCTGGTCCTTAATAAACGGGATCTCATATTAAGTATATTAAGTACTGGAGGTAGTATTAAATAATTCACCTCAAGTCATCTTATATGAATTATGTATTTGTGTGAATCTAGTGAAATTGTCATGTGTGTTTTGGACAGGAGAGACCAATCCAACCTCTTTCAAAGGGGTTCTAAATAATTGAGAAAATTTTAAAATTATGTAAACATATATACTAAATATATCTATAAGAAAATTATTATTCTGAATAACCAATAGTCGAGTTCAGGCGAGGGAAGTAAAGCAGCAGAAAGTTCCAAAATGGATTGCGATGGAAAATGACATAAAAATTTCATTTTTGTAGGATTGAGATGGAAAATGACGTAAAGATTTCATTTTTTTAGGACTGAAACGAAAAATTACCAGAATGAATAATTGAATACTTTTTTTGATAGAAAATGCAAACACCAAAGTACAAGAAGAGTCCTATGCTTTTCTCGAGCCTGAGAAAATAAGTAATTTAAATAAGATGTACCAAAAACCGATTAAGAAGAATATCATATTCACTATAAAATTTTCATTAAATTTTCTTTAAAGAGATTAACTATAAAATTTTGCCATTTTCCGATGATAAAACAAATAGAACCTAAGACAATTCAATCATGTGCACTATCCTCAACTTTGAGACACAGTTCTTCCATTTGTGCACTTAAGTTTTCATGTTTTTTTTTTCAAAATTTTTTATTACGTTCTTTTTACAAAATTTTTTATTACATTTATTTTTCAAATTTTAGTAATCCCTCTACTCCTAATTCTAAGATAAATTTTGGAGGGTGTGTTGCAGCACCACATAAATCACCAACAAAAACAACACTCCCTCAAGCACGGGTACAGCATCAAATATTTTGTACACAGAGACACATAAACCCTATTAGATCATTCCAGAACACCACACATGTCACTGTATAATTTGTAGAGCTTCCTATATATACTATTGTAAACAGTGATTGCAATACACAATGAATATACAAATCTATTATAAAGGTGCGTCTCTTTCTTCTGTGAGCTTTTATGTTTCTGCAATACCACTTCTTAAAGTGTGACAGTTTTTGACAAGGTTATTAAACATGAACCGACTATTAAATCAATCTTGGTAGTTGGTCAAGGGTTAGTTAGTTAGATTGGAATTAAATTGAAGCTAACTCAGGCCCAAACCGGTGATGAAGTGAACTTAAACAATAATATTTGTTAAAATAATTTTGAAATTTGATAATTTTCAAGAATCAAATTGTAATGGCTTGGAAAATAAAATATGTATATATATTTTTTTTAATTCTCATTTAGAATTTTATTTATTTGTTGTATACATGCATCAACGGGGAATTGGAGACTTTGTGGAAATTGTGATATTTGCCTATCTTCAGGTCCTGAGCTTAAATTCTCACTTTGGCAAGGAACAATTTTGTTTTAGTTCTAGAAAAAAAAAAAAAAAAAAACCTTTCCAGCAAGGGTATTTATGCCTGTTCCTTAATTTAATCCCTAATCCCCTTATTTCCTTCTCAATTCCCATCGACTATCATAGCAGAGCAAGGGAGGAAGAATTCTGGAAGTTTCGAGACCCGATTCAATTCTCTTCCTGGGTTCAGTGTGGTCGCCTACCTTTCTTTGTCACCGGCGTTGGTATGCCTGATAGTTAATGGTGGCTAAAGCTCAGTCCTTTCACTGAATCTTCCTCTCTTCTTCTCATGTTCGATTGTTACTGTTGTGACTGTGTGTGTGCTCGCTTTGGTTCACGGTGGTTTGTGGCTTTAGGAAGTTCTAAACTTGGCTTCTTCTTCCTTGGTTCTGTGATTCGTCTTTGTGTTTGGGTTATAGCTGTGCATGCATGATCCTTTCCTTCCTCCCCTGTGATTTCGTCAGTCAAGGGTTTGCTGCCAGTCCTTCCCCCTTCCCCCTTCCTTGCTACAAGTGGTGCTTGAGGTATGCCCAACACATGCTTCTGCCACTTCGTTGGTTCAATGTAGCTTTTGGCCAAGCTCAAGTTCTATTATTTTCTTAAACTTGTGTGGCCGTGGGTGTAGATTGAAGTTGCATTTTTTTTTTTTTGGTTGCTGTGAGGTATGCGCTGGACATATAAGAAAATAACAATTAGATTTGGTCTAATAATTTGTGGTCATAGAGATTGTTTGAATTAGTTTGAAAGATGCACATGAGATGTTTGTTAAATGGTATAGAATAGGAATTTGGCCGGATTAATATGGATAAGAAAATGTTCTTTGTAATGTGTGAATTAGACTTGATGAGTAATTCTCATTTTCCTCTTGATGGAGTGGTAGTTACAAATTCAAGGATACAAAAATTATATATAATGGTTCTAACTTTTGGTTTCCCATGTAAATTCCCATTGATGCTATTAAATTTTAAATAAGTATAGTAAGTGTATAGGTTGTTGAAATAGTATAATAGCAAATCAAGGTAGTCCCATAGAAATTCAAGGTAATAAATAATTAGGCATTAAAATTCATATTTTCATTTAAATTGAGCAAATCAAAGAAAGAAATTAAAAGACAATTTAAACAAATGCAAAAGAAACAAATATAATGATTTAAAGATTTCAATTGATAAAAACAACCTAGAGTGGCTAATGCCCTTTTCAAGTCTTGGAGCATGTATTTACCCAATTAAAAGTATCTAATGTTAAATTGTTATTCTAGAATTTAAATGAATACAAGTATCTTCCAATCACTTATACCTCTCTCTCAAGTTAAAATTGTTATTCCTAACTAATTCACTCGAGAGGCAATAATTGTCCAATTTTATTCTAATAGGTATATTCCTATCTTATTGACAAATTAGAATAAATTTTAATTCCATATTATTTACTCCTATAGTCTAATTAAGATTCCTCTCCTAAGATTAATCTAAATTTCCCAATTTCATACTTAATGTTGATCAAGTACTAAGTAGACAAAATAATTCAAGATTAAATAAACAAAAATTAATACTATACACAAATTAATGAGTTCATACATCCTCAAATCCCTAAATTAGTTCATAACTACTCTAGATTTAAGAAAATTAGCAGCGGATGGCTTTAAACACAGTCATCCCAGCAACATCAAAATTCAGAAAATGAGACAATAAAATAGAGATTTAGAGATGGTGGTGACAGAGAGATTGAACAAGTGAATAAGTGGCGTAAGACAGCTTCCCTCTCCTCTGAGGTGTCCGTCTTTTCTGGCGGAGACCGATGAAGAAGGTTGAAGTTGAAGATCCTCCGCAACCAGCCTCCTCCCTTTCCAGCTGCCTTCCTTGTTCCCTCCGGCGATGGTGTCGCCGGAGTGCCCTCTGGTTCCTCCTTGCTCGCCCTCTGCTCTCTGATTTTTTCTCTGCGATGATGATGGATATTGCGGCTGCTCTGTATGAGACTGCTCTCCCCCTCCTTCAGCTGATGGCCTCTATCTATAATGATGATTAATCCTCAACTTTCGGTCCTCTAAAGCTCACTCAATCCCCTGGCTGCTCGGTCCACCTCTTCAGATATTAAGTTAGCAATTAGAAGCCCAAGCCCAAGAAAGCTACAAAACATTGTCTGTGGCCCCTTTAAATGTTGGCACTCCGTATCTAAAAAACCCGTAGCTCTTTTTTCTTTCTTTGGTCAAAACGGTGTCACTTCCTTTAGCCCTTTCCATTTCACTTTTCAAATCAAAATGATATCTGTTCATTCCAACATAATCCACGTCACCTCATCACCTAAGGAAAGAAGAAGACTATTTAATAATAATAAAAAAACTAACATAAAGCCAAATAAATATAATATGGCATCATTGTATTTTATTATTATTTTTTCAAAATATTGAAAACTAGAATATTTAAAATAAAATCCCCATATAGTGCACCAATTTGATATCTTATAAAATCTCAAGAAAATCATCTTAAATTAACATTGATAACTCCCCAATTATATCAAAATGTGTCTCAAATATATTAAAAATGAGGAGTTATCACCTGCGTGCTGGGAATTAAAAGTTGAAGTGAATGGCTAGTTATGATGAATAGATAGAGTGGTGTTGGTTATGATTCGGTTGTCATGAGATGCTTGTAGGGAAATAGAAAAGGAGGGGGGGGGTAATTGCTCTTATTCATTGAAAGAGTTTGGTGGTTGTGGGGTTTTATAATTTTGTTGGGAGGAAATTTATTTATAATTCAAAGTGAGATAGTTGGTGCTAATTCCTGAAGGAGTTTGAGAATTTTATAAATGGTTTAAAGAACATAAGTTTAATTTAGAATATTCAGATATTGGTGATAAGGTAGTGAGCATGAATTAAGTGACCACATTTTCATATAGAAGAATTTGGTTTTATAATTCAATGGAAGAAGTGATCGTGACAATGCTTTTGTCTTTGAGAAAAACTGAAATTTGGAAGGAATGTAATGTAGAAACGAAGAATCTTGCAAAGGGAGATATTATGAAAATGTTTATGAAAGTTATTATTGAAGTATTGATGTTATGTTTTTTCAAACATTAGGGGATTGAGGAGTGAAAATAATTTAGAGTTGAGTAAACAAGAGTAAATTATATGTCTAGAAGCACAACAGGTGAGTGAATAGTATCCCATTATAATTTTTATAAATGATATTTTACTTGTTATATTTTTATATTAATTACCTCATTCTAAGCATGGTTTTATCAAGAAAAGTTTATTAGACTTAGTTGGTTTCTTATTTATACATAAATGAGTAAGGATTGATGATTGTATCTATTTTTATTATTTGTTCTTCTATTAGTTCATAGAACATGGAAACGATAAGGAAATTTTCAAGATATCTTTCATAAATTTTCATGTCAACATAATTTTGGAGTTCGGAATGTTTGAATGCGAGTTTTATTACTTGAGAAGAGTTTTTGTCAATAGATTGAATTTGAAAAAAAGTTTTGAAATATTGTTTGTGAACTTTCATGCTGGGGTATACTATTATATAGTATTTGATACGAGCTATCATGGTATTAAAAGAAGCACTTTTCAATGCTTTGATGAATTGGCCCCAAGCATGCTTGAAAACATTTTTGATAGGACTGAATGCAGAATGTTGGTTACTAATAGCAATATTGTTAGTGCTTGGCGCGTCATGGTTAACTCGAGCTCACTTGATATGCATGGGCATAGTACTCACATTTGATATTTGTGGGATTCATTCTCACGATTGTTATTTGTGGGTCTTATACATACGCTTATTTGGTGGCCTTGTGCTGCGCTTGTTTGGTTACTTACCTTCATAGACTGTATCCACGCTTATTCATAGCCTTAAGCTACGCTTGGTTAGTTACTCTTATAGATTGTATGTCCACGCTTGTTATCCGTTCTGTTGAAGTCCTACAGAAAGAGATAATTTTAGATTCAATGTGTTTAAACTATGTTGTTAAACAAGTTATTTTATTATGTATTTGGTTTTATTCATTTAATGGTCTTTTATTTAGTTTCATTTATTATTATGATTTTTTATCTGGGAATTTAAAATTTATTGTCACGTGTTTATCATTCAAGGTTAAATCTTTTTAAATTATTTCCTTTGGTATTTAATTAGTTTCTATAAAAGAGACGTTATTCTCCGGAAAATTATTTGGTCTTAGATAGCATAGTCGAACTTGTATTTCTACTTATTATTGATGGGTTTTTGTACTGAATTGGAGTCGAAGCGTAGTCCTGAACAATCCTCTATTAAGTGTAAAATTTAAACTTATGTATTACACTTTGTAAATTAAGTTCTAGGAACTACATTAAACTGTAGTTAGAGTTGTTGCCTTCATCGTATCTTATAAATATGTTAGTATGGAGCAAAGCTCCTTTTGTTGAAACATTGATGAACGTTGTTGTAATGTGATTGTAGAAATTTTCAGGAGGTCCCATTATTACAATGGAGACTACCAAAGTTCCTACAAGAAACTTCTTATTATTTTTGTTAAGGCAAATATAATTAAGGAGAGTATATTCAATTTAATATATATATATATATATATATAATTTTATATACTATAGGCTTATAGGATGTGAGTTTGTTCACTTTCCACGCCGATCACTCCTTAAATTTCAAAGTATGACACAAATGATAATATTTTTAAATGATTCTATATATATTAGAAAGTAGACATCTCAAGCTTTTCATAGAATCTTAATTTGTAATGTTTGAAAATATATAAAATTATATATAAATTTTCAAAGTTAAGAAAATTTTAAATAAACAGTGAACAGATCAAACTGATTGGAGATGATCGATTTATCGGTTTCGTGGTCAAACCAACCGATTCCGTCTAATTTTAATAGCCATGATTTTTGGAGTAATTAATACGCCCCCCTCCGTCCAAAAGCCTCTGATCAATGAATAAAAAAACTTGGCCCACACCTTAGAATGAAGTTAAAAAAAATATTTACTTCTTTAAAAAAAAAAATCTATTAGCTTTAATTGAGGACGGAAGCAAAAAATGAAGGAAAAAAAATTCAAGACATAAATTAATTAAGACTATTGTACTAGTAAGTGAGATAATTTTTTCCTCTCGAAAAGAAGGGAGGAGTAACTATGGTTAGTTATTATGGTTTTCGTTCTTAAAACATTCAAGTTAAACAAACTTGTATTGTATAAGAAAAAAAAAACTTGTAAATATAAATTTTGCGGATAAAACATTTTCTTCATAAAATGCATAATATATATCTTAATTGAAACCAAATATTTATCTGAACCGCGTAATCTTGTGAACCTAGTTAAATATCGTGTCATGTCATCCAACTAACATATATATAATATCACCGACAAAATCAGTGGAATCAATTGCCATCGTTCATATTTTAACTGTCACTATCATTATCATGTGAATTGACATCCATTATAACTCTAAATTATTGGTGAAACTATTCTTACGAAGATTCAGTGCTTCAGACCCCTATCAAACATGCTCGCTCTTCCACTCTTTTACTTATTACTTTTTTCTCTTTCAACTTCAATAAATGGTCTAAGTATCGACTTCGATCTTGTTCATCGTGATTCACCATTATCACCATTCTACAACTCCTCAAGCTCTTTACCAGATCTCACTCGAAACGTTAGATTGCGATCTCTGACTCGATCGAAACATCTGATCCTTCAAACTGATATTCTTCCGCCAGTTACCATACAAGGACAAGGTATTACGTTAGGTGAGTACCTCATGAAAATCTATATTGGTTCTCCACCATTAGAGACATGGGCTATTGCAGACTCAGGAAGCGACCTCATATGGGTCCAATGTTTGCCATGTCACACATGTTACCCTCAAATCTCAACAATCTTTAATCCCTCAACATCTTCAACTTATAAAATCATGTCGTGTCACTCAAAAGCTTGTGGTTTCCTTCCCAAGGGATATCACCGTTGTGGAAATTCAAAGCAGTGCATGTACGAATATCCATATGGAGCAGGACAAACGTTTGGAGAGTTGGGAAGAGATGTGTTTAGCCTTGGAGGAAATGATAATGATAAAGGGTCTTTATTAGTGTTTGGATGTGGGCATAACAATAATGGCTTATTCCCAAGCAAGAGTTCAGGAATTGTGGGGCTAGGAGCTGGACCTTTGTCTTTAGTTTCACAGTTGGGTTCTGAGATTGGTCACACATTCTCGTACTGTTTGGTCCCTTACTTTTCAAACTACACTGGCAAACTGAAATTGGGCAAAGAAGCCAAGATATCAAGATCACATAGAGCTGTTTCGTCTACTCCATTTATAACCGGTGGTGATACCAATTCAAATTACTTGATCACTCTTGAAGGTATGTACTTCAAATTATGATACAATTATTCATGAATTATCTCTCTTAGCTTGGCTTTACTTTCTGAAATACAAAATACTGTTTGGTTTTCCCCCTCAAGTTAGTTAGAACGTTTCTTCATGAAGTATGGTCCATAATACAATAGCTAGTTGGAGATTAGATTTTGTCCTAAATATAAGATCTCAATTTGAACTCCGCCTATGTTTATAGCCGGTCCCAAGCCCAAGTAAAGGAGGAGGGTTGTGTTAGGCCCCGACAACCAATATAAAACCTGTCGAATCTCTTATGAACATGGATCAACGAAGAAATTGTGCTAATACTAGGTCGTTGCCTGTAAGTAACGCGCTGTATGGCTCGAGTACAATGATAAGTGAGCGAGGGCCGCTGCATCATCACCCGGATGTAGTGTTAAATGAGCAAGGGCTACCGCTCTCTTCTGAACGGAGGGGGCTAAAAAAGCTAGTTCATGAGAGTAAGATCAGATTTGGCACTTGGAACGTTGGGACTTTGAATGCCAAATCTCTGGAGGTGGTGGGCGTAATGAATGATCGAAAGATTAATATCTTGTGCCTTCAAGAAACTAAATGGGTGGGAGAAAGATCTTGAGAAATTAATGGTTTTAAGCTTTGGTATACATCAAAGGTTAATGGAAGGAATGGTGTTGGTATCATCACTGATAATGAATAGAGAAAGAACGTGGTGGAAGTTAAGAGGGTTGAGGACAGAATCATTTCTTTAAAAATGATTGTTAGGAAGGATATTATAAACATTATCAGTGCATATACACCTCAAGTAGGAGCAGAAGCACATCTTAAGGAAAGGTTCTGGGAAGATTTGGAAGGGCTTATTCAGAGTATCCCACTCACCCAAAAGATTTTTATTGGAGGAGATCTTAATGGACATGTTGGTAAGGAGGCAGGACCTCATGCAAGGGCTCATGGGGGTTTTGGATTTGGGGTGCTCAATAATGAATGTCAATCTATTATTGATTTCTTCCTCGTATATAACCTCAGGATTGTTAACACTTGCTTTAAGAAGAGAGAGGAGCATTTAATAACATATAAGAGTGGAGATGTCAAGACACAGATTAACTTCTTTTTGGTAAGGAATTCTGATAGAAGACTTTGTACTAACTGCAAAGTGATCCCTGGGGATGGCGTGACTACACAACATAGGGTTTTGGTCCTTGATGTGAATATTAAGTGTGTAAAACAAAAGCACCGGCAAGTTTTAAATCCAATGGTTAGGTGGTGGCAGTTAAAGGGGGAGAAATGGGAGATTTTTAAGAGAACTTTTTTGGAGGAGGGGGAATAGGAGTTACAAGGAAGTGCTAATATCATGTGGGAGAATATGTCTGAAAAAGTCCAGAAGGTTGCTAAAGTAATTTTGGGAGAATCAAAAGGTTTTGGTCGGCAGGATAAGGAGACTTGGTGGTGGGAGGATACTGTTCAAGAGAAAGTCAAGCATAAGAAAGATTGTTTTAGAGCAATACACTTGAGTAATAATGTTGACAATTGGGAAATGTATCGTTTGGCTAAAAAGGAGACTAAGAAGGCAGTGAGTGAAGCTCGTAATAAAGCATATGAGAAGTTTTACAAGGAGTTAGGAATAAAGGCGGGGGAGCATAAGATTTACAAGATTGCAAAGAACAATTAGAGAAAATCGAGAGACTTGGACCAAGTGAAGTGTATAAAGGATAGATGAAGAAGGCAAAATTTTGGTTACTGATGGAGATATTAAGAATAGGTGGGAAGTCTACTTTTATAAGTTGTTGAATGATGGAGGGGGAGAGCCATGTGATTGCGAAGATTTGACAACTTGAGAAGGTGATCTTAATTTGTCATTTTACCGTAGGATTCGAGTTGGCAAAGTTAGAGAAGCTCTTAAGAAAATGGAAAATGGAAAGCTGTTGGGTCTGATGGGATTCCTATTGTAGTTTGGAAATGTTTGGATGAAGAGGGTGTTTTGTGGCTCACAAAATTATTTAATGAGATTTTACGATTCAAGAAAATGCCAGATGAGTGGAGGAAAAATACTTTGATTCCTATTTATAAGAATAAATGAGATATTCAAAATTGTGCAAATTATAGAGGAATTAAGTTTATGAGTCATATAATGAAATTATGGGAAAAGGTGATAAAATGCAGGTTGAGGTTGGAGACTAAAATTGCTAAAAACCAATTCGGATTTATGCCAAGAAGGTCTACAACAGAAGCGATTTATTTATTAAGGGGGTTTATGGAAAAGTATAGGAGCAAAGGAAGAGATTTGCATATGGTTTTCATTGATTTGAAAAAAGCATATGTCCGTGTGCCAAGAGATATACTTTGGAAAGCCTTAGAAAAGAAGGGGGTGCGGTTTGCATATATCAAAGCCATTCAGGACATGTATGAGAGGATTACAACCAATGTTAAAACGCCTGGAGGTGTAACAAAGGATTTTCCTATAAGGATTGACCTATATCAAGGATCAGCTTTGAGCCCTTATTTGTTTAACCTAATGGTAGATGTTCTAACTGAGCCTATAAGAGAGGAGATCCCTAAATGCATGTTTTTTGCGGATGATATAGTTTTGTTGGCTGAATCCAGGGAGGAAATTAATTCTAAACTTGAGATATGGAGACAGACTTTGGAAGTGAAGGGTTTTCGTCTGAGTATGAGCAAAACTGAATATATGCATTGCAAGAATGATAAGAGACAAGGTGGAAATGAAGTGGAAGTTAATTGGGGGGGCAAGTTATTCCACATTTGACAAAATTTCGGTATTTGGTATCAATTATACAACAAGATGGTGAAATTGATGAAGATGTCAATCATAGAATTCAAGCTGGATGGTATAAATGGAGAAAAGCTACTGGAATTATTTGTGATCAGAAAGTACCTAATAAAGTAAAAGGGAAGTTCTACTGCACTGCTATTAGACCAGCAATGCTATATGGTAGTGAGTGTTGGGCTTTAAAGGGACTACATGAGCATAAAATGGGGGTGGCCGAGATGAGAATGTTGAGATGGATGTGTGGTCATACAAAAAAAGATAAAATTCGTAATGATCATATACATGAAAGAGTTAGAGTGGCCTCTATTGAAGGACAAATGGTAGAAAGTCGTTTGAGGTGTTTGGACATGTTCAACGAAGGCCGTTGAATACACCAGTGAGGAGAGTTGATTAAGCAGTTTGGAGTCCTGTAAAATGAGGTCGTGGAAGGCCGAAGCGAACGCTTAATGAGGTCATAGAGAGAGACTTTTTGATTAATAATATATCTAAAAATATGGTTTTCGACAAAGCACAATGATGTTATGCGATCCATGTAGCCGACCCCACCTAATGGGATAAAGGCTTTGTTGTTGTTGTATAAGATCTCAAATTGTTTTTTATCCCATATATATGACACTAAATTATTCATGAATTATCAATCTTATATAGCTTGTCTTTACTTTCTGAAATAGTGTATAAAACACTGTTTGTTTTTGCTTTTTCAAGTTAGTTAGAATGTTTCTTTACGGAGTACTTGGGTGCTTAATATAAAACTGGAGAGTTGATCTTGGTTTTATATAAAACTTATTTCCTATATTTATTATTTTCCCCCTACACTACTCCTACTAATACTCCCTGAATAAGGTGGTGTGATCTTCTTTTACAACAATGGTTGAAAGCCAAAAATCATATTAGATATTTACGATAATTAACTAACTTAACTGAACTTTCTTAATATAATCAAATTAGTTAAATCGGTGCTACATAACGGGTAGGAAGAGTATTGATTGTATTAAATAGGTCCTACAAAACACTGTTTTACACGTATATATGACAAGCATGTCAACATCTGTAGGTGTCACAGTTGGAAACAAGACAGTGAAGACAAGTCCCAAAAGAGAGGGGAACACACTTATTGATTCAGGGGGGACCTGGTTTCTTATGGAACCAAGGTTTTACACAAAGGTGGAGGCTTTGATAAAGGACTCAATTGGGGTTGAAGAAGTCAAAAACGCTTCTGAACTATTCAGTTTGTGTTACTCAAACAAGCATGCTGAATCTATCATTAACAAGTTTCCAGAGTTGGTGGTTCATTTCAAGGGTGGCGCTGACCTTCACTTGAAGTCTGATCAGAACCTCTTGTTTCCTCAAGACGATTTGATTTGTTTAGCAATAATCCCTCTGGAGGACGATGGATCAGGAATACTATTCGGCTATGGCAATGTGCCTCAGGTTAATTTTCAAGTGGAGTACGATCTTGAAGCTAAAAAAATTTCATTTGCTCCTGCTAATTGTAGCAAGCGTAATTGCTAATCGATTCGATTTGAAACTAATGTGATGCATCGAGTGGTTATATATATGAATCTATGGATCAGCTGAAGTTGATTTTAATTGCATGTAAAGTTATATTAGTTGCATGAATTGAAAAGTTTTATCGAGTCACACATTATATTGAATGAGTATTTCGTGGTCTAGCGAGGGAGAGGGTGTTAAAATTAATGTTTTAGTTTTATTTTTAATTTTTTATGTCCTTGCTCTCGTATCAAAGTCTTTCGCCACTTATGGTGGTCTTTGCAGTGTGTTCGACCATTGATTTAGTTTCAGTTGGACATCTGTTACTGCATAAACACAAGGGTGTTGGAACGTAGGGTGGGCCGAAGCAATTTTGGAGATCCCATTCTCTCTATATTTAATACCACCTCCTGTCTTTAATATATTAGAGTTAGATAATTAATTTTGATAAATTAAATAAGTTAGTTATGTTAGTTATTTGTGACAAATATGGATATAGATTAATTCTCCTAAAACACCATGTTTCATGATGATTAACCTTGGATGAAACCCCTTAATGTGTGCCATCAACAGAAATATTTTAGAAAAAAAATTATAAATAAAGGGAAACAAAATGGATTAAGGTTCTATATTTAGCACCAAATCTAACCCCGAATAAATTTTATATTAAAGACCTGAGGTAGTACAAAGGATGGACTTAGTTATTAGTTGGGGAGGGGGAAAAAATTGGGACATTATAGAGTTGTTGATGGTAATATATAATAGCTTTAACATGCATGGCCAGTACTAAAACATTTAATTTTGATCTCCTCTAGCCAAAAAAAGAAAAGGGCTAAAGTATATTTTTAGTCCTTTAAGTATACACGAGGTATCATTTTGGTCTTTGAAGTTTATAAAGTATTTTTTTAATCCTTAAAAGTTAACATTGTTTGTATTACTAATGAAAAATGCTGACGAAGTAAAATTAAATGGTGATCATGTAATCCTGACAAAGCAAGTTTAAATTTTTTAAATGATAAATACTCATGGACGAATCAAAAAATAACACCTAATTTAATTTTAATCCTAGTTGTCACCGTAAATTTTTGTTGGAATAAAACAACCTCCCTGAACCCACCACTAGCCCCTTCCTTCCCCCTTCCTTGCAGTGCACCGTGGTTATAATTGTGATAGAAAGTTAAAGCAGACTCCAGAACGATTTGAGTCTTCTTCAAGAATTAACCATGTTATGGATGGCAACCATGAAGACTTGAAAAAACAAATACAAACAAAATATAAAAGTGCAAAGTCCAAAGAAATACAAAAATTTCCCCTCACTGACAAGAAATAGGTAATATTTGGATTCCAGAGAATAATTGATAAGCTGTGATTCAATCATACGAAAGTCTAAGACTTGATGGAGCGGAGATATCTATTTTTTTAAAAGAAACTATCAACATATTACAAAGATATTTTTAGGAGGAATTATTGTCTCTAAACATTTCAGAAGTTTGCCGTGATTTACAATATGATCACACAAACTTACAAACGCTGGCACATGAAAAGGTTGTTCTTATTGCGACGGGACATGTGGGGGAGGAGGGGCGCCAATAAGGAAGAAGAAGGAAGGGGGTTGGTGGTGGGTTGAGGGAGGGCTTTTGTTTTTCCATCTAAAATTTAAGGTGAAAACTAGGATTAAAATTAAATTAGGTGTTATTTTTTTGACTCAGCTCGTTGGTGTGTATTTCTTATTTAAAAATTTAAACTTACTTTATTAATATTGCCCGATCATCAAGGACTAACTATATCTTGTGGCATATAGCCACATTCTAATGCAAAAAGACATAGGGAATCAACAAGGGATTATTCTAATATAACAAAATCCTTAATGTTTCCCTAAGCCATTGATAACTCTTCTTTTTTTTTTTTTTTTTTGCCCAATGATAACTCTCCATTTTTAATATATTTAAAGTACATTTTGAAAATATTTAGAGAGTTATTTAGGTAATTTTGAAAGAATTCTATGAAATTTTATTATTATAGGATCAAATCAAATTGGTACATTATTTAAGAGATTTCAAATAAAACATCATAATTTTAAATTAAATAGAAATATTTAGGTGTAGATAAAAAAAATTAAATAAATGATGCTACTTTAAGGTAAGGAATATTTATTTCTTCTCTTTTCTTTTATTTTTATTTTTGTTTCTTTCCTTTTTTAATTAGGTACGAGCCCGTTTGGTTCAACCCCATTGCATGTCTGCAATGGTAATCATGATTGCATTACCAAGAGAAGAGTATTTGGTTGCTCTTTAGCATGGTAATAGGGTTTACCATGATAATGATAATTACCAAAAAATTGGTAATCCTCATTTATACCTTCCTCCTTATGAATCTTTATTACCATCACATTGCTTGGTCTAAAAAGTCCAATTTACCCTTTAGTTTCCCTTATTTTTTTTTCACTTATCTCATTTCACTTGCCGCATCACGTCACAACTGCCACCGCCACAACCTCTTCCTCTTCCACCGTCGTCACCTCCGCCCGCCGCCACCGGCCCACCGCCACCGCCACCGCCACCTCCTCCTCCATCGCCACCCTCACACCCGCCGCCGCCGCCACCACCACCTCCTTTTCTGCCGCCACCGCCACCACCACCGCCTCCTCCTCCGCCACCATCTCCGGCCCCCGCCACCCCCGCCCACTGCCACCGCCACCACCACCTCCTCCACCCCTACTGCCCACCGTCACCACCACCTCCACCTCCCTCGCCACCCCCATCATTGCTACCACCAAAACCTCCTCCTCCTCCATCCCTGCCGTCACCGGCTTGTAACTATTTTTTTTACAAAGATTATATTAAGGCGTAAAATAGGCTTTATGTAATATACTAATTTTAAATAATTGTTAAAATAGTAACTCATTACACGTTGCCTAAAAATCAAACCAAACACTACCCCTGTAATTAATATTGCATTGCATTACCATTACATCGCATTGCACTGCACCACAGAGTGTAATGGGATCGAACCAAATGGGCCCTACGGTTTTAGTATGGGATGAAAGAAATTTTCAACGGTGATGAGTGAAGGATTCAGACGTTGCCGTTTTGGGGAAAGCAATCTCACCTAAGAAACAACAAGAGTGGAGACCTAAAAAGGAAAAAAAATTGGGAAGCCAAGGGATTAGAGGAGCTGGACAAAAGAGAACGAAAGAAAAGGAGGATGCGGCTGGGAAGAGGGATACTATTCATAGTCACTGTTCATTACTGCCGTTCTCTGCAGTGTAGCGTCGCTGTTCAACGCTACTGCTCGTCATCCCTGTTCAGCGCACTGTTCACTTTCTGCTGTAATCGCTTCTTCTTCTCTTGGAGGCTGATTGGAGTTCATGTTCTTGGAAGAGACATGAAGAGTGAAGATCATTAACAGAGTTTTGTTTCCTGTTCTTCTTTAGTTTATTTTTAGTATGATTTTCAATTCTGGACAGTTTTGTGCTAAAGTCGGAATTAATATAGCCATGTGCGACTAGTGTTCTTTGATTCTAGAGCAATTATGAACTAATTTAAGAATTTGAGTATGCGTGAACCATTTAATTATACTTAGTGTTAATTTTTGTTTACTTAATCTTATATTATTTTATCTACTTTGTACTTGATCACCACTAAATATGAAATTGGAAAATTTAGGTTAGCCTTAGGAGAGGGAACTTAATTGGACCATAAGATTATGTAATATGGGATTAGAATTTATTCTAATTTATCAATAGGATAGGAATATACCTATTAGACCCATATAATCCTATTAGAGTGAATTTGGACATTTGTTACCTCTTAAGTGAATTAGTTAGAAATAACAATTTTAACTTGAGAGAAGGGTATGAGTAATTGGAAGATACTTATATCCATTTAAATTCTATATTAACAATTTAACATTAAATGCTTTTAAATGGGTAATTACATTATCTAAGACTTGAAAAAGGAATTAGTCACTTTAGGTTGTTTTTATCATTAAAAATCTTTAAAACATTAGATTTACTACTTTTGTATTTGTTTGAATTAATATTAAATTTTCCTCTTTAATTTGCTCAACTTAAATAAAAATGGGAACTTTGATGCCTAATCACTAATTTTTTTGAATATCTGTAGGACGACCTTGATTCGCTATTATACTATTTTCACGACCTGTACACTTGTGATGCTCACTTAAATTTTAGTAGAATCAGCCATTCTAGCTAAGTAATCCACACAATGCAAATATGCTTTATTGCGGAACAGCTTGTATGTAATTAGCAAGGTTACTTTGCTACTTTAGATATGTAATTAGGTAGTTGTGAGGTAATGGGTCTCACCATCAGACTTGTTTTATGTATAAATAAAGGACTAACCCAATAGGATTTTGGGGAAATCACTCCTAAGTTCTAAGAAAGCAAAATAATAACAGAAATGTCCCTGAAAAAAGTCAAATATGATAAAGTTTCTAGGGACTTTTCTATGATTATTTCCCCAAAATCAAATGACAAAGTTGTCCTTAGTTCATCAGTCATTTACAACTTCATCAGTTATTTTCACATGTTTTTATGCAATGAGTTAATTTCAAGTTTGTCAAGTTCTTATATTCACAACCATCATTGCATGTTATAACAATTGCTTGAGTGATTTTTTACACATTTTTTTTGTTGCCTAAATTAAATGACCTTTTGCAAAACTCCAAATATGACAACTGCATATGTTTTCTTTAACAATTGGTTGTGCTTGTGTTTACAAGATGTTTAGTATTTTTTATAATATATTTTTCAGGTCACAATAAAACTACTTTTTTAACAACTGTTCATAATTACAAATTGCTTAGTTTACAACTCGTTTAAACGTGTTTTCACAATATGTTAAGTCATTTTAACAATTTCTTTCTTATGTCTGGATAAAACTACTTTTTCATAACATGCTTTATTGCGGAACAGTTTGTATGTAATTAGCAAGGTTACTTTGCTACTTTAGATGTGTAATTAGGTAGTTGTGAGGTAATGGGTCTCACCATCAAACTTGTTTTATGTATAAATAAAGGACTAACCCAATAGGATTTTGGGGAAATCACTCCTAAGTTTCAAGAAAGCAAAATAATAATAGAAATGTCCCTGAAAAAAGTCAAATAACAGAAAAGTTTCTAGGGACTTTTCTATGATAATTTCCCAAAATCAAATGACAAAGTTACTCTTAGTTCATCATTCATTTACAACTTCATCAGTTATTTTCACAACATGTTTTTATGCAATTAGTTAATTTCAAGTTTGTCAAGTTCTTACGTTCACAACCATCATTACATGTTATAACAACTGCTTGAGTGATTTTTTACACATTTTTTTGTTGCCTAAATGAAATGACCTTTTTCAAAACTCCAAATATGACAACTGCATATGTTTTCTTTAACAATTGGTTATGCTTGTGTTTACAACATGTTAGTATTTTTTACAATATATTTTTCTGGTCACAATAAAACTACTTTTTTAACAACGGTTCACAATTGCAAATTGATTAGTTTACAACTCGTTAAGCGTGTTTTCACAATATGTTGAGTCATTTTAACAATTTATTTCTTATGTCTGAATAAAACTACTTTTTTACACCTCCAAGTTCAGCATTGAAAATTCCTCAGTTTACAGATAGTTAAGCCTGTTTTTACAATATATTGAATCATTTTTACAACTTATTTCTCGAGTGTGAATGAAATTACCTTTGTTCATAGCTCCAAATTTAACACTGCGAGTTGCTCAGTTTACAACTTTTAACGAATGTTTTTACAATATAGAGTCATTTTTACAACTTATTTCTCGTGTATGAATGAAATTATCTTTGTTCACATCTCCAAGTTTAACAAAAAAAGTTGCTAAGTTTACAACCTCTAACGTGTGCTTTTACAACATCTTGAGTCATTTTTACAACATATTTAGCGTGTGTGAATGAAATTACCTTTGTTCACATCTCTAAATTTAACACTGCAAGTTGCTCAGTTTACAACTACAAAAGTTATATTAACAACTACTACTGCATGAATTAATAACACATTTTTTCCATATCAGGGTTTTCACAGCACCCCACTGATTGAACCATAATTTGATGTACTTTTTCATGGTTTAATTGGGATTTTTAATGTATTTTATGGGATAATATTACATGATTAAGCATTAATTTTAGTTAGGAACATTTGTATTGAATTAATTATAATTAAGGGCAAAGTGGTCATAAATTTGTTGATTATTTATACAAATGTTTTCCTTGAACTTTTGATGCTACATGATGTTTAATATTGTATTGTAGGTGGTTTGGAAGAAAATTGGGGATTTTGGAGGTCAAATTAATATTTTGAAGATTGGGGAAAATCACAGAAAGGGGCCCTAGATTTTGGAAAAATTACAAAATAATGAAGAAAAGCGACAGTGAGAATTATAGATAAGTACCCAAAAAGTTCAGAAAGTTTGCTTCTGCCCACCAAAGTTTCAAAACTATGCAAGTTAGTCCCTCAAGAAAAGGTTTTACAGTTCTCATTTTGGTCCCTAGGTCAAAACACGTCGTTTTGACCAAGGGATCCGATTCCCATGGACCCAACCCGGTGGACATGGGAAAATGGACATGGAACATCCGAGGTGCTAGCTGAGGGGAGCATATATCACAGAGCGCCACAATCATCGAGGGACCATCGCGGATCATCATCTTCTACTCTTTCCTTCCTCTTCTTCTGGTCGCCGACGGTGAGCTTCACTCTTACCATCATTAGCCGCCGGTGACTTAGCTTTGAACCACCACAGACGTGAGAGTTGAGAGAGGACAGCTGGAGCTAAACACAGACCCGAAAGCTGAGAGTTTTAAGATAGAGTTGAACCGCAGCTAGACGTGAGCTTGAGAGAGAACAGAGTGTATCGGAGGGAACGAGAAGGAGACCACCACCACCATCTCTATCTTCGTCCGTCACGGCTAGAGAGACAGAACCAAGAGAGCTCTCCACCACCGTTACACCGTCACCATCTTCCATATTTACCATCGGCTCACAAACACCACAACTATCCTTTGCCGGACTTCACCTTCAATCACCGGCCCACTTCCGTCTTGCATCGGTGAGCCTCATCTTCTCACAATCTCAGTTCTTCCAGGCCGTGACTTCTCTGACTCTTAGCTAAACAGTCATGGTTTCCCCGTTATGAGTTTAATTTCAGCCCCAATTAAATTGATTTATTACTAATTGATTACCTTAATTGGTGATTTGATGGCTGGGTATTTGAATCAGAGTGTGATTATATATCTTGAAGTTATTCTCATGATTAGCTAGGAATTTTGTGCTTTTGGAGATGGCTTGAGTTTACATGTGCTTCAAAGAGGAGTTTATTTTATCTACATCCCATTATATTTGTGATTTCTTAGGTTTAGGAATTCATTTATGTAATGAGACTATGATTTTAGTTATTATTTCTATGGATTGAGTTGTTGTGATTTGGAATTTGTAGTGAAGATTTGTACTCATCAATATATATGGTTATGTATATGTTCATCTATGATTCTATTGTTTCTCTCTATTTAACATGGTATTGTTGGATAGTTCGATTGAATTAGAATTGTAGTTGAACCTAAATGCATTGCTTATTCCATAGTCACTCTCTAAGGGGTTTTAATAATTCTTAAATAAATGGGTTCATGAGTTTAAGCATTAGACTCAATGGTAATTGGGGTTTGATATATTAGAAAACTTAGAGAAACTCATTACACTAAGAGGGCTTAATAGCATTTCAAGGGTAGGGGTTCCTCTCTTGTGATGCTAGACTCAATGGTAATTGTGGTTTGGTATATTAGAAACTTAGTGTATTAACTCCCCAAATATCTTAATTGAGCAAGGATAGCCATTGAAAACCATTTCCAAGAGCATATTTATCACTTGCATTTCTAATAATTTCCATTCCATATCAATTTTATTCCAAAAATCCAAAAATATTAGTTTTAAAAGCATTTTAGTTTGATTGCAATTTAGTTGTTAGATAAAAAGCTTAAAGATCATTTTTAACTCATTTCATGTCAATCATTGCACTTAGTTTCTAGGTAATTAATAAAAGGCTTTTCGAGAGACGATCCAGGATTGCACCCTATATTGCAATCCTTGGTTATTTTTGAAGAGGTTACTAAGGCACAAAGCCTGTTCTTCACCCACCACCATGACAATCAACCATTACCAAGTTAAACATACCAGTTCCTCTGTTACTTTTCTAAAAAACAGAGCACTATGACACCCAACTTCATTTTCTGTATTAACAACTAAAACAGTTATATTAACAACTATTACTGCACGAATTAACAACAATTTGTTTTTTTCCATATAGCGTTTTCACAGTACCCCACTACTATGAGAATCAACTATTCCCACTTCAAACATACCACTTCCTCTGTCACCTTTCCAAAAAACATAGCACTATGACACCAACCTCATTTTCTGTATTAACAACTACTACTGCACAAATTAACAACAATTTATTTTTTTCCCATATCAGTGTTTTCATAGCACCCCACCACTATGAGAATAAACTATTACCACTTCAAACAGACCACTTCCTCTATTACCTTTCCCAAAAACAGAGCACTATGATACTCAGCCTCATTTTCTGTATTAACAACTACTGCTGCACGAATTAAAAATAATTTGTTTTTTTCCATATCAGTGTTTTCAAAGCACCCCACCACTGTGAGAATCAGTCATTCCCACTTCAAACATACCATTCCTCTTTTACCTTTCTAAAAACATGACACTCAACCTCATTTTCTATATTAACAACTACAACTGTTATATTAACAACTACTACTGCACGAATTAATAACAAAATTTTTTTTCCCATATTAACATTTTCACAGCACCCCACCACTATGAGATGGGGTTTCAATGAGGTTGGAAAAGGGGGATGAGTTGGACTATTAATATCATCATCACCTTCATCCCTTCCTTCTTTAAAAATGATGGAAGCTTGAGCATAAAAAAAATCCCACGACCTTCCTTCCATCTTCTTCTTCCTTCTATCTTAAATCTTATCCCACAAATCTTTCACCACCTCAAAGCTTCGGCCTTTACCATCGCCACCATTTCCGCAGGCGACCTCCGACACCAAGCTTCAGCCTTCCTCTCTCATGTCTCATCTTTCACCACCTCCCTTCTTCACACCTCCAGCGCAGGCAATCTTTCCCCATTTGCCATCAAACCATTACCTGCAGAGAGAAAGCATAGGGAGCTGAGAACATAGAGGTCAGATCTGAGAGCTTGAAACACAAAACAAAGAAGAGAGAGAGAGATAATAGAAAGTTTTAAATTCTTGGGGTAACTTTATCATTTGAATTTGGGAAATATTCACAGAAAAGTCCCTAGGGACTTTTATGATACTTGACTTTTTCCAGGGACTTTTCTGATAATATATATGGTCCTCGGGACCTAAGAGTAATTTTCCCTAGGATTTTTGCTTGTGTATAAAAACTTTATTTATATATTATCAATAAAAAAAATTTCTCTCAGAGTCCGTGAGGTTCTATCGTTGGCACTTAACATGGCATCAGAGCCATTGGTTGGTGTGTGGTCCACGTGCCACTAATCGAATGAACCTCCATGTCAAAGGATCATCTTCGTCTTCGTCTCAACTTAAACCCTAAATGGTAGGAAGAAAGCAATCGATTTGATGAATCTGCCACTGACTCATCCATTATTCTTGCATCTATTGGAGACTCAGGGTTCAACAATCATCTCACAAGTTCTTACCGGGTCAAAAAACCACACGATCTAGAGCTGTGCAATGAGAATAGCATTGAAGGAGAAGCATAAGCTAGGGTTGGTCGATGAATCTTGCAAGTAAAGATGATTAATAGTCAGAATTGAGGAATCAATAGGAGCATTGATTTGACCGTGTCTTTGCTTCTCGGAGTCAAAAACAAAATTTCAAATCCAAAAATTGTAGTATAATACAAAACTTGGGTTGTCTCACTTGAAGAGTCTTTTTACTTTAACTTCCTAAATAAAACTAAATGCTAAGAAAAATTGGTTCAAAAAGGGTTTTAGAAATTAAATATTTTTTTTATTAAATGCAATAAAAAACACACCAAAATAAAAGAGAAAATGTAATTTAATTAAATACATAAACAAACATGTCACTCCATTAAATCATCGAAAATATATATATATATATATATATATCCCACAAACACAAATTTAATCACACAAATTTAATCCACATATTATACAAATAATAATCAATGTTCAAACAAAACATTTAAATAACAAAATAAACCAAAATAACTCCCCTGTACAGTGTTCACGCATGAAGTCGAAGTCAAAGAGATGCAATTGATGATGTCAGCATGCCAGGTTCCATTATGACTCCAACTGATCATGGTGCTGATGCAGACGATGATGGTTCCAAGCTTCCAATTCTCTATCTTCTGTTCAGGTCCTCTGGTACAATGTGAGTTGGACTTCACCGAAACTGAAACTCGCCAGAAGTGGGGGTTGGAAAACATGGGAGCTCGTCGGAGTTGGAGGAAAACAGGGGATGATGGCACTTAGCTCTGTTTCTCCTCTCTTTCTTTTCACGACGTTGGTTGCTTGGTAAACAATGATGCAGTGAAGATGACGAATGGTGGATCACGGGGAATGAGCTCCGATCTGGTGGCAGCGTGATGAAGGAATTGAACCTCGCTGGCGACAGTGACAATAAGTGGCTGGGACTTTGATTTTTCAATGGCTAGAAGGATGGAGGTATGCAGCTAGTCGACATTGGTTCTCGTCCTCTAAGGTGAAGCTTGACAATAGTGTGGACGAAGATGATGGTGGCTAAAGAGAGATGGTTGCCAGCGGTCGTAGAGCTTAAGATGATGAAGAGGAAGGTCAAGGTGGTGAGTTTTGGTTAGAAATGGGGGCCAGAAAAATAGAGTAAAAACGTGGTGGTGTGGTGCAAGTCTGGGAACAGAGGAAGGTGACGATGTTGTAAGAAGAAGGGATGACGGCGGTGATGAAAATGGTGGAAAGAAAAATACCGAGGCTTGGTCAAGGTAAATGGTGGTGATGAAGGGAAGAGGTCGGTGGTGATAGTGGCATGGTGACCTCATTCTCACTTCAACTCTCCATTTTGTAGTACCTCGGCAAGGAAAATAGAAAAATATTGAAGCTATAAAGGAAGGCTTATGAAAAAGGGGTGCTGCCACCGGCTTTGGTGAGGAAGAGAGTGCAGCCGACGACAAGGAAAGAAGGAAGAAGGAAGGAAAGAAGAAGAAGGTTGTCCCCTTTCTGTGTAGCTGTGTGCCTGTTTTAAAACAAGGAAAAAGGAGTGGTTGTTGAGATGATGATGCTCTCTCAATTCCTTCTCCATTTCCGCCGCTACTCCACCAAAGCTTGTCGAGTCTCTATCTGTTGAAGGAATTGAAGGGATGATGATGATCTGTGCTTTACATCTCAGCTTCCATTTCCGTCACACTTTTACGTGATGCATGTTTCATCTGTGCCTTTATGATGGGTAAAGGGACTTTAAATGAAATTCTTAAATGTTTTATGTAGGGATTACAAGGAAATATCTTGAAACATTGGTTGGGTTCAACTGCAATTTCTAAAATGTCTGGGTCCTTTTCTGTGATTTTTCTAAGTCCCTTTTCTACATCAACTTGTAATTTCACTAGTTTTAGAGAATTTTGCTGTAACTTTCGCAGACCTCAAAATATTAATTATGAACCTCTAAAATCTCCAATTTTCTTCTAAAAACCTACAATGCAAAATTAAGCACAATGTATATTAAAATTTCAAGAAACAATTGCACAAATAAATAAATAAGCTATTATCATTTTGCCTCTATTTGCAATTAATTCAATACAATTGTACTTAACTAAAAAGAGTGCTTAATCATATAATAGTGCCCCAGAAAATGCATCAAAAATCCCAATTTAATTATGAAATATCATATAAAAATATGGCACTACTACAAAAAAGAAAAGTTGTGGCGCTTATATTTATATTAACTGTAGCGCTAAAGAAGTGCCACATATCTAGACACCACTAAAAAAAGCTATGACGCTTGGAAGCGCCATAGCATTTGAAATTTTTTTTAAAAAAAATACCCTTATGTGGCGCTTGTTGGAGCAAGGGCCACAAGAGAGGGGTCTCCTGTGGCGCTTGCGTCAGCAAGGGCCATAGGAGATTAGACCTCTTGACGCAAGTGCCACAAGAGACCCCTTTCCTATGGCGCTTATGTCTCCTGTGGCACTTGTGTGAGGGTCCTCCTTTTCTTTTTCTTTTTCTTTTTTTTGGTTCTTCCTATGACCTTTGTTTGAAGAAGTGCCACATGAACTCTTTTTTTTGGTATTTTTTGTTCATATCTTTCATAATTACAATACTATTGCACACTGCATGGTCTAATAAATATTTTGTATCTATATCCATAGTACAATAGAATGAAGAAAAGCAAACAACAATGATATATAACTTTAAAATGATACAAACAGATGATTAATTAGTTAAAGTAGTACATAAAATAGTTATAAAATATATTGTACGTGAATGGATTATACAACAAATTCAACTTGAATACATGCATGACACAACAATTAGCAAAAAACAATACAACAAAGGCTAGCAGCTAGTGAATTAAATAGTGTAGCTACCCAGAGATTTGTCTAAACACATATTCACACCATTCCTCGATCACTTCATTAAGTTGATGGTCAGTCAAAGTGTCACAACATTGATCTTCATAATACTACACATATATACAATTAGCCACAAATAAAATGAATTAAAATCAGTAAAATGTAATTATCAAGCACTAGTTAAATTTAATTAAAATACAATATGAAGTACAACTAAATGACTTACTCTTTGAGGAATAAATGACTGAACATGCGTATTTACATCCTTCATAAATTTCATGATGTAATACCCACAATCATTGTTATTGGGTTGGAAAGGGCACTACAAAAATATAATGCAATATTTAACTTTGTTTATGAATAAAAATTGTTTACTAACAAAGTTTGAGTAAATTCATATATCAGTACCAATATCTTCTTCCAAGGATAGTTAAGGTGAGGGTCAGCAGCTTTAGAATAACTTAAGGATACAGAGGATCGATACGCTGTCAATGCGCTAACAAAACAAATAAAAACTAATTACTTTTGGTTATGCAATCACATATGCAAATATTTACACATACGCACATATGCTTACCTATTGAACAATAGTAACATATCAGAATGGTTTTGTGGAAGACCACTTTTTAGAGGATCCACATAGTAAATGTGAGGGCCTAAAGATTCCGCTAGATTGATAACTATCAATATCCAAAGGCGCCTAAAATATTTTAAAAAATTTGTTTGAACAATCATGGTATGATAAAAGTTAAACAATAAAAACAAAAATTATACCACTAATACTTATCCCGTATTGTATGACACTAAAAATAGAGTAGTTGGTGTTGTTTTATTTCTAAAGTAATCTTTTAGATCATTAGATTGCGCATTTATATCTACTTTACCCCCATTATAGCCAACAAGGAAAGGGTTGACAAATACGAATTGGACCCTATTTGTATTCATTAAGATCTCATGGTACAAATGCCTAGTATAAAATAAACAGTGTCATGAAAAACAAAAGAAATGGAACGAGAAATATTAATAACAGTGATAAACGATAATGGTCAAGTACCTTATCCAGAAGTTGATAGTTGAAGCACTAACCCAATTACGAGTACATATGTCGTGCATGACCTTGGCAGTAACATAATCAACTAGACCGCTAACACTGTAGATATGTCTTTCAAGACGTATTTTCAATCCTCCTTCAATGATCAATTATGGTGTAATCGATACTAATTGATCGCGATATAAGGTCGGTCTTCTTTTGCTCTATTGGCTAGCCAATGCTTTCGAATTGGGTTTTGTTGTCGAACACTTTGAGATCTTACCATAAGGTTGGATTTTTTTATCTCTAGACTGTCTACCCTACAAAAATCAGAAAATTAAATCACAGTTTTAGATGGAAGTACTAAAAAGGGTGCAAGGAATTGTAAATGAACAACCTTTTCATATGGCTCGGTAATACTTATTGGTCAAGCAACATAGCCACCTACAACATCTTTCACCATTATTTGCTCATCCCAAGACAGGATCGGTAAGAGGGCGTCTTCATTCGTGCAGATGTCAACCCTCACTCAGAGTGTGTTTTCAGGCAACGGTGAATTATTTAGTGTGTCCTTATCAGTGTTGTAGGCAACACCTACTGCAACCACGTACTTGGAAGCTTGATCGGCATATAACTTGCATTAAAATTCGCCCTATAGAAAATAGAGTTAATATATTATAGTTCGCTAAATTATAATGTGACATAAAGTTAAGTTAAGAAGAAATTAATTACCAAAGGAAAAGGGACTTTAGGCATGGAAGTGCAACTATCTCTGACTCTTGGGTAATCACAGAAGGGAACATTTTGTGTTGGCCTACACTGCACCAATTGTTGTATTTGCATTGTTAACAGCGCATTATGTTCTTGTATCAAACACATTTGTTCTAAGAATTGTTCTTCTCGTTGTTCCTTATAACATATTTGTTCTTGAAGTTCTTACATTTGATGTTTAAAACTAGCCATCTCCTTACGAAGCTGGGAAACGTCACTTCTATTGGGGCGCTTCTGACGTCTGAAGTATGCTGATAGGGTGACAGCAAAACCAGTACCCCGAACACGACCTTCATACTCGGGTACTCCTAGTGCTTTACTCAACAAATTGTCCTGACCAACATAGCTCGCCAACACAGGATCCTCCTGTGTCATTTGTTGTTATCACAAAAAGAATTACAACAATATTAGTTATTATAAATCAAGTTCATTTAAGTAAAGCCAATTATTTATTATACGCATAATCCAATACTTACACAATATTCAGCTACTCTTCTTGCTTCTTCACTATGAATTTCACCTTTCTTATTTGTGACACCGGCTACCCACAGATCATGTCGTGGAACCTGTGTAATATCTGAACTTGATTTTTCTATTTGCACGGAAAATTTAGTTGAAGTTAAATGATATTTATACAATTTATCTACAAATGAAATAATCATTAGTTCGTACTATTTTTTCTTTCTAACCGTGCATATGAAACAGGTCCTAGTGTGTACCGGTATGCCATATTGATCACGTTTGCATGATTTTTCTTGCTCAACTCATGTTTAGATCAAAATGATTCATATCAGTATATAAATGTTAATTACAAATACGTACATTACAAGTAATAAGGAAAGTCAAACAAATTATATTACTAAGAATTCCTGAGTTGTATGTGTTCTGATAAACTCATCCCACATTTCTTGAGTGATGATTCCTTCGTACAATGGATAAGGCGATGTATCAATGATATTCTCATTATCATCCCTCAAGTAGTATTTGACAAGATCAGAACAAAACTTTCTCATAAGTTTTCCGGCTTTTCTTAGCATTAAGTTCTTCCAATCATCATCAATAATAAAAATGTTCTGTAATAATAAAAAAAACATATATAATATATAAGATTGAAATTAAGTGAAATAAAAAAAACCGAACGATAATATAATTAACGTGTTACATGTACTTCATCCTAGACGTCATCCTCATAATTTTTTCTTGCCATTTTCCAGTTTTGAACTGTAATAGGGACTCTGTCTCGAACTGTAGTCCCAATCAAGTTATTTAATGAGGTACCATTCTCATCAAACGGGTTTCCCTTTTCATTCTACCCCAATTATAACTTGATTCCCTTACTTCTCAATTTGATCAATCCCGTCATAATTGTCCTGTCATGTCTTACATTTGCCTCAAATCTTTGTCTACCAATGTTCTTAGGAACATCATCAGTTTTATCGTGTGGTGAGTCCATACTCCTGGAAGTGAAATAAACCAAAATAAAATATCAGTGTACAATGTCAACCATGTCAACGAAAGCAAATTATTTTGAAATTTATAAAAACGAACGTACAAGTAAACAAGTTAAGGCAATCATTATATTTTCCTTTTTCTCGTTTGATTTAAAATTTTATTCTTCAGAATTCACGTTGGATTAAGAATTGTGTTTCTCGTGACCCAAGTGTTAGGATCGGCAGGCATAGTGGAAGAATTTTAAAAATTTTACCGATCCTAATCGAGGATCTATCAACGGCGTTTAAATCGAGTTAGAAAGAACTCGTACCTTTTTCAACTTAGGGTTTTCACGATCTCTAAGAGCCAATACGTTAGGTCTGCTCCCTCTACTGGTATCCACATGAATGCTCTCCAATCGAGACTGTGTGCTAGCGCCTCCAATGTTTTTAGGGTTTACCTTGC
Organism: Inga oerstediana; assembly: GCA_963210345.1. Taxonomy (NCBI): domain Eukaryota; kingdom Viridiplantae; phylum Streptophyta; class Magnoliopsida; order Fabales; family Fabaceae; genus Inga; species Inga oerstediana. The sequence goes on from OY723406.1 coordinate 70,327,311, forward strand.
AGCTCTAAATTCTCATGCACGTATGAGTATATCTGCTCTATCAAGTTTATAACCTATGATAGCTATATTCAAATTTCAAAATTAATCATCATTAATTTTGAAATTAATCAACAATTATTTATCTTGATGAGCTAATTAAATAAATTCAGTTTAAATTAAATCTGTCCAACAGTTTTAATTTAACCTATTTATTTAATTCAAATAAAGAGCCATCAGATTTAATTTATCTTCATAAATTAAATCTGAGATACTATATCTCTATCATGTTAGTTATTAAATTTAATATATCTTAATAAATTAAATTTAAAACTAACACAATATAATAATATCATATAATATATATATATATATATACATATACATATATATATATATATATATAATATAAGATATGTATTTTGAAAATATATATCTATATAATATTATTAACGAATTTTATATTATATATATATATATATAAAATTCATTCACCCTAAATTAAACATTATCTCGTGTTGAGCCATTCTTATATGCGACCTTATAGGCCCATATGAAGTTGGCAGTGGGCCAATAACTATACTAGCCCAAAAGTTGCAAGCGGCCTCTAGCAAGACATTACGACTACCTAAATCATATGAGAATCGTTATCACGATGCAACCTGTCATACAACCATGTCACATCCCTTTTGTCTCACGATACATCGATCAAGGATAAGGCATGGATAATGTCATCCTCTTATTCCTAACCATTACTTTCTCGATTCCTTAGTAGCCTGACAATAGAAATGGAAACTCCTTTCCATTGTAGTGTGGCCATACATTTCTCAGACTCACTCATCGAGGGGCCTAGTAATATTCTCTACTAATGTGAGGGACAAATTCCATCTTGATCATTCATATTCCTCTGCATGAAAAACCACAAACCCGATCATAGCCTTTATCATCACTCGGTCAAAAGTGAATTTTGGCTAGTTCAAAGCTTAGCAACTCTCATGTAGGAATCCATGATGACCTCAGGTCTAAGGGCATTGTGACGTGGTTATACATGAGAAAAACTTATGACTTGATCCATGTAGCTTTCTCATAGTGGGTCGGTCCAGCACCTTGTACTCTTACAAGTGCCTAAAACTTTGATTCGTATCTCCATATCTTATCAAAGTTATACTAATCTTGTTTCATCTCTGTTCCCGCATAGATGACCAACCAGGGACATTTTAGGACAATCTTCATGAATTATCCAAGGATACAATTATCACAGATAACATGCAAATAATATGATAACAGAATAGAGAAATTTCATTAAAATAATAATGTTCAAAGTACAATGATTGGCCCTTAGGGCACAATTTCCAACACCAAGTTCCATCTTCATGATCATGTCTCACGTATATAGGTCCATCTCCATCTCCATCTTCATCTTCATCTTCATCTGCATCTATACCAATGTCTATTAACCATAAATTCTCAAATGAAGGATCATTATCATTAATGTTCAAATATTCATTACTTTCAAAATCAACTTGTTCTTAATGATTCTTGTTGGATGGGAGTACAATAAACCAATTCTTTTTAGCAAGATCCGGAATAAAAACGCTTGTTCTGCTCATGCTACTAAAATAAAAAGGATCATCTTCATACCAAACCTTAGAAAGGTCCACTTGAACAAAGTCTAAGTCATCTATCTGCAATCCACTGTTGTTGTTAACCTACTTACATTTGAAGACAGGGACCCTGAACATAGAGTAATCTAACTCCCATATGCATTCAATGACACCAAAGTATGATATTGATGCATAGATAGGGTGTATGTCTTTAGCACTGGATCTATGCCAAGAATCAGCAACAAGTGTTACCCCACTATTCTGCATCGTGCTCTGTGTATCATAGTCTTGTGTATAGAATGTGTAACCATTGATTGCATAACCATTATAAGATAATACATGTAAGCTCAGTCCCTTCGACAACCACTTTAATTTTTTAGAAACTGAATTAGGATTCCACTCCATCTCATCATTAATGTGATTTTTCAACCAGCCTGAAAATTGTTTATTGTGTTTGTTGTTAACAAATTTTCATTCCTATCACTATGTACCAATCGAAGAGCATCCTTGTGCTCTTCTACATACGGTTTGACCTCATCAGTGTTATATAGCACATACATGTAGGCTTGCTCCCGTTCAGTTGTTGATATCATTATTACATCGCTCCCAGTTGTTCCTTTCCCTGATCTTCGCCTATCATGACGGGACTTGGGGATCCCTACAAGGTCAACATTTGATAGAAAATCAACACAAAAGTCACTTGCTTCTTCAACCATATACCTTTCAGTGATACAACCCTCTGGGCGATATCTATTTTTCACATACCCTTTTAATATTTTCATGAATCACTCATTTAGGTACATCCATCTCAAGTACAATGAACCGCACAATTGAATCTCTTTGACCAAGTGTACAATTAGATGTACCATAATGTTAAAGAAAGAAGGTGGAAAATATATTTCAAGTTCACACAGAGTATACACAATTAGCCTTTACAAATCTTGTAATTTAGTTGAATCAACCAGTTTACTGCAGATCAACTTAAAAAACACGTAAAGTTTAGTGATAGTGTTTCTTAAATTTTTGGGTAAAATGGATCGTATACCAACCGGTTGTAAATTCTGCATGAGCACATGACAATCATGAAACTTGAGGTTCTTTAATTTCAACTCTTTCACTGATACAAGGTTCTTTATATTTGAAGAGTAGCCCTCGGGAACTTTAATTCCTTGTAGAAACTCACAAAACAATTTCTTCTCTTTCCTCGACAGAGTGTATGCCACTGGCGGTAGATAGGTACGATGCCCTTGCTCAATCAATGCCAACTCTTCTCTAATTCTCAAGTCCACCAAATCCAACCTCAAATTGACACTATCCTTGCTTTTCCCTTGGATATTGAGCAACGTGCCAATTAGACTATTATAGATATTTTTTTTCTATGTGCATCACATCAAGAAAATGTTTCACATATAAAGACTTGCAATATGGAAGTTCAAAGAAAATAGACTATTTCTTCCAACCACTTGTCTCAATTTGTTTTGCAAAAGGCTTGCCAAAATTGTTATCTAAGTTTTTTACCTTGGAATACACCTGGGAACCGGTCAACATCTTCAGTGGGCTACCTTCTTCTGAGTTACCATTAAAAGGTTTTTTCCACTTCCTCCAACGATGTTGTGATGGTAAGAATCTTCGATACCCCATATAAATATTTTGCTTACAATAATGAAGTCACACTGAATGAGTGTCATCTTCACATATAGGGCATGCACCATATCCTTTGACGCTGTATCCCGACAATTTACCATAAGCAGGGAAATCATTAATTGTGCCAAACAACATGGCTTTCAAAGTGAAACTTTCTTCCATGTACCCGTCATACATGCTAACACCTTCCTCCCAAAGCAGCTTTAAGTCATCAATTAAAGGAGCCAAGTATACATCTATATCATTCCCAGGTTGCCTTGGCCCAAAAATTAACATGGACAACATCATAAACTTACGTTTCATGATCAAGTGTGGAGAAAGGTTATAAATCATCAATATCACCGGCCCCATGCTATGTGTACTACTTTGAACACCATGCGGATTAATTCTATCAGTTGACAGTGCAAGGCGAAGGTTCCTTACTTCATCTGCAAAGTCAGGGTACTCATGATCAATTTTTTTCCATTAAGGAGCATCTGCAGGGTGCCTAAGCTTCATGTCTTTAATCCTTTCATCTGCATGCCATGTCAACTGCTTAGCAATCTTTGCATTATTGTACAGTTACTTGAATCTCAGAATAATGGGAAAATACCATAGGACCTTCGAAGGACTTTTTCATTTCTTCTTCCTATATCGAGATGCGTTGTATTTAGGCCACTTCTCCAACATTGCATACTGATTTTGAAATAACATACAATCGTTAGGACATGCATGTATCTTCTTATATCCCATAACGGTTGTAGAGCAAAGAATTCGCTTTGCCTCGTCTTGGTAGGAAGTACATTTTCTTCTGGAAGCATAACTTGCAACAGTTCAAGCAGTACGATGAAACCCGAATCACTCAATCCGTAGCGAGCTTTAAAGTTGTACAACTTCAACACTACTAGCAATTTTGTATATTAAGTACTACCGGCATATAATGGTTTCTCTACATTACCTTTCACCTTCTCAAATTTGTTAGGGCAGATATGAAGCACCCTTTCAATCACATTTAGCATTTCTTCAAGACCATAATCTTCATCAAATATACTTTAATCAAATTCATCCGAAGCACCACCGTGGTATGCACTCAATCTCTACATGCATCATTTGTCTCACCATGCCTTGTCTATTGTATATATGTTTGATCAATATCGTAACACACTAAATGATCTAGCAAATCAAGTGGACTAATCCACTTTCCAAAACAACAAGATGAGCAAGGAGACAAGATTTTGTCAAGATCTTTTGTGTGCTCAATTGCAAATGTAATAAAATCTTTCACAACATCTATATATTCCCTTGAACACCAATTAGATGACATCCATTTACGATCCATCTATGCCTTCAATCTATTTTTTAAAAAAGTACGTGGCTAGTTGTATGACTATTGCATTTACTAATTACTTTTATATTCTCTTACCAATTTTAAAATAAATTCCCAACATGAAATCTTCAAAATTGAAGCTTTCTAAGTCTTAAACCCTATGTTTTAATTGACAAATAATCCATTAATTATTCTCATACATTATAATAATTTTTCACAACTCATAATGAAAGAAACCATATTTGCCACAACATATCATAGGTAAATTAGAAAACATTACAAGTCAACAAATGAAATACAAGTGTTAAGAATATATAAATAATTATTTTACTTATGCAATTAATCCATAACAATCATTAGAACACCTACAAATTATAACCAACTATTATTAAATTCAACTAAAATCACATTTGTAAGCTCAAAATTTTAAAAACATACCGTAAATAGAAGCTTCAATAGACTGATAAGCTAAAACTACAAACACAAATTAAACATAAAAAAATCAATAAAATATTAGTGGTTGTAAGTTATTTTTAATAATAATAATTATAATGTGTACAAAACATCACTATATAATAAAATAAAATATGATTTAGAAAAAAAAAGAACAAAAATAAAATAAAACAAAAAGGAAAGCATAATCCCAACATTAATTAAATTATTTTCAGCTCAATGTTGAGAATATAAAAAAAATTATCTTTGACTAGCTATATTGCCAATTATTCTTGGATAGTCATACATACATACATAAATATAAAGAGGGAATTGAACTAGACACACATATTGTAAAAAAAATATTTTCCACTATTAATATGCTAGTAGGAATTGAACTAGACACACATATTGTAAAAAAAATATTTTCCACTATTAATATGCTAGTTAAAAATATATTAAATATACTTAAAATTTCTTTTTTTTTATTAGGTGAATTAAGTTCGCTTAAAATTTCATAAAATACTTTAGATATTTGAATATAGAACTTTAAGAAAACTTTATATATGAAACAAATATAGTAAAATTTATACATGGTATATTTATTAAAAAATATTTTTTATATTGATATATATTATAAAATTTTTGGGAAAAAAATCAATTGAATAAAATGAACTCCTTGTTGTATGCTTTTTTCCCTTACGGTTCTAGTTAATATATTTAAAGTTAAACAATATAGGCAAATTATATTTTATTTATTAAATATTAACATTGATATATATTGATATATTTCTTTTTGGTAGAAATATATATTGATATATTAAAGTCATTTATTTTATCCATATTGATATATTAAAATGTTAATTCTATTAAAGTCATTTATTTTCCAGCTTCATTTTAAAAACATTAATTCTATTATTTTCTTTTTCACACTACAATATATGATGGAAATATACCACGTGTCCAACATCTATCATCATACAGTATGATTTGATTTAAAAATCATGCAATCAATTTATACGCTTGAGACAAAAAAACAACAAATAACTTTAAAGCATCAGATACTTATTTCAATGCTCATATGTACAACAGACAATATTAATTTTTCAAATGTATAGAGAAGAATAAAACAAGGGTATATGCTAAATAATAACTTTTAATTTAATCCAATGAGAGACTTTTCAAATGAATGGCTTATGAAAATTCAATAATTTCAAAATATCACTTGAATTTAACTTTAAAATCCCAAATTATTATGCTTGTTTGGGTTTTATGTTTCTTTTGGTGTGAAGGATATTCCAACATGATGAAGAGTTGCGTAGAGATAGATAAGCAAGCTCTTCTCAAGTTGAAAGATGTACAAATATATACAACATATGTATATATATGTGCGTGTCATAAAAAGAAAAAAAGTACATCATAGAATATAATCAATATATATACACACATGCGTGTGAAAAAAAATAAGCAGAACAACCTGAAAAGAAAAAAGCACGTTGAACTTACAGCTTAATTGATCAGTGCAGTGGAGTGGGGGACCACGTTGCCCGTTGGTGACGCAATCTTGAGTAAGGAAGAGGATGAAATTTGAGTAGTTAGGACCAACTAGAGTTGGGACCAAAAGTGGAAGACAGTACAAAGGAAAGGGAACAATTAGGACAGGAGTAGGGATAACAGTTGGAACAAAACAAGTGGCCCCACCACCAGTTGTGGCGCCTGGTTACCCAAGCCCCACAGCTGCTATATATAGGCCAAGTGTGGCACCTACCTTGTCAAGCGCCACACTTGGCCCAACCAACTGTGGCACCTGACCCACCAGGCGCCACAGCTGGTACCCAAAATTAAAAAAATATAAAATAGAAAAAAAAAGAAGTTGTGGCATTTCTTTAAAGAAGGGCCACAAAATGTGCGCCACCTTTCAACCTTTTTGTAGTAGTGTGGTTTAATCAGCGGTGCAACACCATGGTTTTTTATTGGCTATTGAATTACATTTCAAAAGAATTAGCTAGTGAATGGAATTGTTTTCTATGAAGAAGCCGATCGTGTATGGAGTGATGTGAAAGAATTGTTCAATAAAAGAATCAGATCAAGGATCTTTTCCCTTCTCAGAGAAATTAATGTCCTAAGAAAAGGTTCTCTCTTTGTTTCTTAGCATTTTTTTAGGCTTAAAGAGCTTTGGAGGAGTAGTCAATGCTTGTGAACATCCCTTCTTGCAAATGTGAGACATCGAAGGCATACATGGAATTAATGTAACAACAAAATTATTGCAATTCTTGATAGGGTTAAATAAATTCTACAGTCAAGCCCGTAGTTAGATATTGATGATGACTCCTTTTCCCATTGTTGGCCAAGCATATGGGAAGATTTTAGAAGATGATGCACAATGTTTGATTGCAAGCCAAGAATGCACATCACCCATGGAAGGCATTACCAAGGCAGTCAGGGGGAGAGGACGTGCTAGAAGATGCAAGCATAGTGATCCTAGTGTCAAATGCTTGCAATATTTGAAGAAAGGATGTATAAAAGAAAATTGCTTTCAACTAATGGGTTATCCACCCTATTTTAAAGGGAATAGAGGTATAATGAATAGGGATTCTAACACCAATCAAGCTTCAGGGGAATTAAACACTGATAAGAATGCTTTAACTCACACCACAATCGTTGCAGCACCTACCTTTACATAAGAACAATATGAACAACTATTGGAGCTGCTCAATCAGGACTCAGAACCCTATATTCATGCCCTGGCAGGTACAGGATAGCAAGATGATGGTAACTGGTAGGCTTATTGAAGGATTATATGTTTTGAAAAATTCAATATCTTGTAATGTGATAAATTTAGTTGAGGTAGTAGAAAAGGCATGAATACGATTGATATATGTATGTGGCACAGCAGACTTAGGTATGCCGCCTTTTCTGTTATGAAATATCTTGGCTTTGTATGTGACAATGAGAAAATTATGAATAATACAAGTGAAGTCTATATTCAATCTAAATAGACAAAATTTCCATTTACTCTAAGTTGTATTAAGTCTTCTCGTTGTTTTGAATTGTTACATCTTGATATGTGGGGATCATATAAGACTCCAACATATCAAGGATACCAATATTTCTTGACCATTGTTGATGATTTTTCTAGAGCTTCTTGGACCTTATTGATGAGAACTAAATCTAAAGTTGCAGGTTGTGCAAGGTAATTCATTGCTTATATGAACATACAGTTCTCTATTACTGTAAAGATTATTAAGTATGATAATATTACAGAATTTACAAGAAATGATTTGAAATCATATTGTAAGAATAAGGGGATAGTGCATCAAATGACATGCCCTACACCTGAAGCAAAATAGGGTAGTAGAAAGGAAACATGGGACAATTGTACAAGTTGCTAGGGGTTTGATTATACAGTCAGGGGTGCTGATTAGATACTGGGGGAATGTATTAAAATGGCTATTTACATTATCAATAGACTCCCCTCAAGAATATGGGGATATAAAAATCCTTTTGAACTTGCACATGGAACCTCACCTTATGTGAGTAATTTGAAATTTTTTGGTTATTTAGCTTATGCGATAGATTTGAAAAATACTAACAAATTTCAGGCAAGGTCTATTCCCTATGTGTTTCTTGGTTTTCTTGACAACCAAAAGGGATTCATGCTTTTTGATTTGAGGAGCGAAACTGTTTTTGTCAGCAAACATGTAAGTTTTCTTGAAACCTAACTTCCCTTTAAAGATACTAAGTTGTATGGTTCAGTTGAAGATTGCAGGGATATGAGGCAAATGTTCTGGTTTGAGGATGAGGTTCAGCAACATGAAAATACAGAAGAACAAGTAGTAGATTATTAGAATCATTCATTTCCAAAACCCCAACCAGAATTTCCCAATCCTGCAATGGCAACCATAGAAGGGTAACAAAGGAGAGGCAGTTGCCAATATAGGCAAATGATTATATGTGCTCTTTAATCAAGTCTGAAGAAGAAAGTAAATGTTTATACAGCATTCACAAATACCTTTCTTATGGTAATATCTCTCCAACCCATATATGCTTGTTAACTTCTATTGATTTGATACGTGAACCTTATTGCTATTAAGAGGCTATGAGAGATCATAAGTAGATAGAGGTTATGAATATCAAGATATAGGTTTAGAGCATAATAATATGTGGAATTTAGTCCCCTTACCAAAAGGAAAAAAAAGTAATAAGATACAATTGGATATATAAGGTTAAGTTTAAATATGATGGTAGCATAGACAAATTCAAAGCTAGGTTGGTTGCAAACGGGTATAACCAAAGAAAAGGGATTGATTACCATAAGACCTTCTCCCCCGTCACTAAAATGTTAACTGTGAGGCTTGTTCTAAAATTGGTAGCTTTATATGAATAGGATTTTCATTATGTATGCAACGTGTCTCTACAGGGTGATTTAAAAGAACAAGTATACATGAAAGTTCCCCAAGGGTTTGAAACTAAGGGGGAGCACATGGTGTGTAGGCTAAATAAGTCCTTGTATGGACTAAAACATGCCTTAAGATAATGAAATCACAAGATATTCAAGGCATTGATTCATGGTGGTCTTAAGCAGAGTGAGTATGATCATTTCCCTTTCATTAAGAACGGTGATGATGCTCTTGTTATGTTACTTGTCTGTGTAGATGATCTATTAATAACCTTTAGTAGTAAGAAAGGGATCAAACAAAGAAAATCATTTTTGCATATCTCTTTTAAGATTAAAGACCTAGGATCTATAAAGTATTTTTTAGAAATACAGGTTGCTAGGTCTAAAAAAGGCATTGTCTTATGTCAAAGGAAATATGTTCTAGATCTACTAGCTAGAATAGGTTTTCGTGGTTGTCGGCCACTAGGATTTTTGATGATGCAACATCAAAAGTTAGCAGCATTCAAGGAAGGAGAGAATAAAGAAGATTAGTTGTTGCATAATCCAAAATGCTATATAGCGCTGGTGGGTAAGTTAATCTATCTGACTATGATATGGCCTGATATATCCTTTTGTGTCCAAACTCTAAGCCAATTCATGCACATGCCAACCAAGGAGCACATAGCAGCTACATTGAACGTCATGAGGTACTTGAAAGAAATCTAGGATTTGGCGTGTTATTGAGTACAGATAGGAACTTGTTAAAGTTTGGTGGTTCACTTGTTATATGAAAAACAAAGAAACAAGGGGCTGTCTCAAAAAGTTTGTAGAAGCCGAGCATTGTGCCTTAAGTATGGTCGTGTTAGAAATTGTATGGACACTTAGGATGGTAAGAGAGATGAATATAAGTCATGAAAATCCAGTAAAAGTATACCATGATAATATAATGGCAATTCACGTAGCAAGTAACCCGATATTTCAAGAGAGGACAAAGCATATCGAGATCGATTCCCACTTTGTCCGAGAAAAACTTAAAAGGAAGTTGATTGATTTAAAGCATGTAAAGGCAGAGGATCATGTCAAGATTGATTCCCACTTTGTCCCATAAAAAATGTAACTAGCAGTGTAGTGTGTTATAAGCTTTATAGGTCATGTCAAGTTGTATTAATAATATATGATTTTGTCCATCTTTAAGGTGTCACAATTGGAAACAAGACAGTGAAGACAAATTCCAAAAGAGAGGGGAACACACTTATTGACTCAAGGGGACCTGGTTTTTTATGGAATCAAGGTTTTACACAAAGGTCACTACAAAAAAAATGGCATTTTGTAGCGGTGACATTGTAGCGGTTAAAAAAAACCACTACAAATATTAACATTTGTAGCGGTTTTAACCTAAACCACTACAAATTTGCAGCGGCAAGCTTCCTGCCAAGTGGCATGATAGCTTGGCAATGTTTTTGTAGCGGTTAATTATAAATAATTGCTACAAAAATGGCACGAAATTCACGCCAAAAATTTGTAGCGGTAACATTGTAGCGGTTAATAAATAAAAACCGCTACAACATTGCCGCCAATTGGCGTGACCGAGACGCCAACAGTGTAATGTTTATTTGTAGCGGTTTATCACTATAAACCGCTACAAAATTCCAAATGTCGCGTATTTGTAGCGGTTATAAAGTTGTAACTGCTACAGAATTTCAATAGTCTCAAGTTTTGTAGCGGTTATATACATAACCGCTACAGAACTTGAAATGTTTTGTAATTTTGTAGCGGTTTTTATAGAACCGCTACAAATGTTTTCCGTCTGTAGCAGTTATTTCAGAAACCGCTACAAATTCTTGCTCTATAAAAGCACGCCCCCCCTTCATTTTTCTGTTTGGCCATTTTGTTTCCTGAAGTTTTCTGAGTGTTTTCTTTTAAGATTTGAGCGTTCTGACATCTGTGAAAGAGTTTTTGCTGCATTATTTCTCATTATTGTAGTTGATATGGCTTCAAGAGAGGATAGAGGGAAGGCGCCCGAGGTCCCTAGACCTATTTTACGGGGTGGTAGCAGTAGAGCAAAGGGTAGAGGGAGGGGGCAACACGGAGGGAGGGCGACGGCGGCATTTCAACCCATCCCCCTACAGGAGTCGGTCCTACCACAGGAGTCGATCATACAACAGGCACCGCAGACGATCCCCCCACTAGAGGTGCCTCATTTGGGGGAGGGAGATATTAGCGTTGAGGACTATGAGGCGAACGAGGACTTCGAGATCTCGATTGTGATCAGGGAGATGGAGCAGTTCCTCGATGAGGATGAGGCGCGGGAGCAGAACAACCCACGAGGGTCGTCTTCGCGCTCTACTGGGTTTGAGGTGCAGGTCCAAGGTAAATAAATTTTTTTATTTAAATCTGAAATGTTAAATTTGAATTACAGTTTATCTAACATGCTGTAAATTGTGCAGATGCGCAAGGAAACTTGTCGACGAGGAGGCTGGACTTGGCCGGTCTGAACAACATGGACCGGACACTACGAGTTATAGTGCCGTGGAATGAGGGCACGGACCAGCCCATCGACAATGGGATTCACCTGTTCAACCACTTCTTGAACGAGCTGGCCGCGAATTAGATGCGGTTCCCCCTTCACTTCAGGATGTGGAGGCACGTTCCAAAAGGGCCAAAGGACCTCGCTTGGGAGGAGGTGGTTCAGGTAATTAACAGTATTTAATTAATATTTATTGTAATTAATTCTATTTAATTAATATTTTTTGATAGGATTTTTGTTACTATTGATATTTAAATAATTTTTTTACAGCTGCGGTTTGTTGTCCGGGCCAACCGGAAGAGGTACACCCTCGTGAAGATGGGTGACGGTTGGAGAAACAGGAGGAATCGTCTCTTCCACAGCCTGGATAAGGACGGGAAGATGCCTCTGGAGCAGCTAATCTAGAGCGTCTCGGATGGCTTGCTGCCGAACGACTGGGCGAGTTTCGTCCAGTTCAGAAGGAGCCCTGAGTGGCAGGTAATGTATTTATTAGATTCTTTATATATAATTTTGTAATTGTCAATTATTAAATTATAATTTCAATTTAATTATATTTAATTTGAAATTTATTAATTTTAAATGTTTTTTATTGTTTTAATACATTTAATATTGTTTTTTTTCCAAGAGCTTTCTCATAGGAACACCAAGATCCGTGGGCAGCAGACGATCCACTACACAGCAGGATCGAAGACCTTTGCTGTCACCTATAGTGAGCTGGTAACTTTTCAAAATATTACTGACTTTTAGCTGGTTATTTCATAATACTAATTGAATTTTGTAATTGTTTTAGGAGAAGAAGGCACAGCAGGAGAACTGTCAGACGGACTATGGGGACTTGTACGCCATCACACACAGACACCGTGATAAGACCCCGACCTCTCAGCAGACAGAGGCGGCCATTGTAAGTAATTTTATTATTATAATTTTTATAAAACCAACTTAATAATGAAAAATGCTAATTAGTAATTGTTTCATAAAATGGCAGGAGCGGATGCAGCAGTCGCAGGATGAGGTGCGAGAGACCCAGGCCGAGGAGTCATAGGGGTTAGTGGACCCAACGACTCCTTTGAAGGCGGGTCTGGGTCAAGCTGAGCACCCCGGACGTGTGCGGGGGATGGGGATAGGCGCCAGACCTAGCATGGTCTACAACAGGAGCGCCACCTTTAAGGCTGGCAGCTCTAGAAGGGTCAGACGTCCGAGGGACGAGTCTATTATTGAGCAGCTGCGGTGAGATTTGGAGCAGCAGATGTTGCAACAGATGGTGCAGCAGATGCACCAGCTGCATCTGCAGCAGATGCAGCTGCACGCTGATTTGATCTACGCTCAGCAGACGCAGTGGCGTGATATCGTGAACATGATCGAGCGGTCATGGAGTCGCCTATTCCCGGACGAGCAGCATCCAAGGTTCCCTCTGTCCCTCGGTACGTCGTCCCTCCTCCTCCTCATCCTCCTCCTGCTGCTGATAATAATGGTGCGGTTCACTCTGCCTAGCGGCCTAATCCAGCAGCACCTGAGGGAGCCCCACCTGAGGGAGCACCAGATGATCAGCCCCAGCTACTTAGTTTAGGACATCTTTTTTTTTTTTGTTGAAACATTTGTAAATAAATATATATAATTTTGTATTTCAGAACTTAAATTCTTATTGTGTTTACTATAATTATATTTATATAATTAGACCGTATTGTTGAATTTGCGAATTAATTGCAACAATATTATTTATATTTCTAAAATAAAAAAAAAGAAATCATATATGTATTTGTAGCAGTTTTATAATAAAAACCGCTACAAATGTATAAGTTTGTAGCGGTTATACAATAAAAACCGCTACAAATATACATAATATTTGTAGTGGTTCTACAATAATAACCACTACAAATATACAAAATATTTGTAGCGGTTTTACAATAATAACCGCTACAAACGTATACATTTGTAGCGGTTTTTATTATAAAACCGCTACAAATACTCAACATTTGAATTTTGAATTTTGCCGCCTTTGTACACATTTGTAGCGGTTATTTTATGTATAACCGCTACAAATTCAAAATAATTTTTCCATTTGATATCCAACGGCTTTAATATTAGTAGCGGTTGTATATATAGAATCGCTACAAATACTCAACTTTTAAATTTTGAATTTCCCACCACTATGTGTAAAGTTCCAACGGCTTGAAAATTAGTAGCGGTTTTATACATATAACTGCTACTAATTTCTTAGAATTGTAGTGATTATTGTAGCGGTTTTTGAACCGCTACAAACTTTTAAACGTTGGAATTTCAAAATATAAGGTTCTTGGCATTCATCATTCTCTATTCACTTATCTTCTTTATATTTTCTTCTCTCTCATTAGTAGCTATGGATAAATCATGGATCAGGTTGCCGCGCAATTCTCCGGAATATTTGTACAGATTAAACAATTTCTTGGAATTCGTATTCAATCACGCCAGTTGTAACGGCAAGATCGTCTGTCCGTGTTAGAGATGCAAGTTCAAGAAGTGGCATGCGTGAAATATTGTGAAGGAACATTTGCTTTTGAAGCCTTTCCATGAGGACCATACGTTCTGGGCATTTCATGGTGAGAAGGCCGGCATTAGATATGATGATGATCTTCCTAGAAGTTCTCAAGTAGGCGTTCAAGTAGATGAAGATGATCATGTGAATGATACTGTGCGTGATGCGTTTGGATTTCAAGGCGACAACTTCAACGAAGAAGTGCACGGTTCTGAGCCGATTTTTATGAGGAATGAAGCAGCTCGGGATTTTTTCAGCTTGATGGATGAAGCAGATCGTCCTTTATATCAAGGTTGTCGCAAATATTCTAAATTATCTTTCTTGATCAAATTGTATCATAACAAGTGCTTGTGTGGAATCACACATAAGGGAATGTTGATGCTGTTCGAATTATTACAAGATGCATTCCCCGATGTTGAGATTCCCACAACATTTTACGAGGCCAAGAAGATTATCAACAAGTTAGGGTTGAACTATCAAAAGATTGATGCATGCCCAAACGATTGTATGCTGTATTGGGGAGACAATTCCAGTAGGGAGACTTGTAATAGATGTCACACATCGAAGTATAAGACAATTCGGAAGAGGAAAAAACAGAAGAAGAAACCTACAAAGATTCTCAGGTACTTTCCTTTGAAACCTCACCTACAAAGATTATTTTTGTCGTCTAAAACTGCGGAGCACATGAGGTGGCATGCCGTTGATAACAATAAAGATGGTAAATTAAGACATCCTCGGGATGCAGATGCTTGGAAAACGTTTGACAACCACTTTCCAGATTTCGCGACTAACCACAGAAATGTTCGACTTGCGTTGGTGACCGACGGTTTCAATCCTTTCAGGAATCTTAGCACAAGTTAAAATATTTAGCCGGTAGTCTTAGTTCCCTACAACTTATCCCCTGGATGTGTATGAAACAAAGCTCTTTCATTATGTC
Source organism: Inga oerstediana (assembly GCA_963210345.1). Classification (NCBI taxonomy): domain Eukaryota; kingdom Viridiplantae; phylum Streptophyta; class Magnoliopsida; order Fabales; family Fabaceae; genus Inga; species Inga oerstediana. The sequence goes on from OY723406.1 coordinate 70,342,627, forward strand.
TATGATCATTCCAGGCAAAAAGGCACCGGGCAATGACATCGATGTGTATCTCCAACCGCTTATTGCTGAATTGCTTGACCTGTGGAATGTTGGCTTGGAGACGTACGATACTTACGGCAAGACTTTATTCAACTTGCGTGCAGCCTTGATGTGGATGATTAGTGACTTTCCTGGCCTTGGCACATTATCTGGTTGGAATGTGCATCCTGGGTCGGCGTGTCCAGCTTGCAATTTTGACTCTGACGCAGTGCGCCTTCCCCACAGCCGAAAGTGGTGCTTTATGGGGCATCGGAGGTTTCTCAATGGACGACATAAGTTCATATTGCAACGGAATCGCTTCAATGGGAAACCATAAAAAAGAGGACCACCTCAGACTTTATCCGGTACAGATATCTTACAGCAGCTTGAGCATGTTGACTTCGAGTTTGGAAAAAGCGACGATTCAGCACAAACTCGCCAAAAGACGTGCAGGACTTCGGCGCCTCAGCAGTGGAAGAAGATAAGTATTTTATTTACTCTTCCATATTGGAGATCTAATTTACTTCGCCACAGTCTTGATGTAATGCACATTGAAAAAAATGTTTGCGACAATGTGCTGTATACGCTGCTTAACGAACCTGGCAAGACAAAAGATCACCTTCAAGCGAGGAAAGATTTACGCGACATGGGAGTTCATGAAGATGCTTGGCCAGATGAGCATGACAAATTTCTTCCTCGCGACGTTGAAGAAATTAAAAGTTCCTTATAGGTATTCAAACAACATTTCTCAATGTGTTGATTTGCAGGCTCGAAAGGTTGCTGGCCTGAAGAGTCATGACTCACAATTTCTTATGCAGCAGTTACTCCCTCTGGCTATAAAGAATACACTTCCTCCCGATGTTTCCATCATTTTGGTGAAACTTTATTTTTTCTTTCGGAAGTTGTGCTCTAAGGTTTTGATCGTTGAGGAGCTCGATCAGCTGCAGTCGAAAATCATTCTTACGCTTTGTCATTTAGAGATGATCTTTCCTCCCTCCTTTTTTACTGTGATGGTTCACCTCACAGTCCACCTCGTTCATGAAACAAAGCTCGCAGGACCAGTACAATATCGTTGGATGTATTCGATTAAGAGGTACTCATTTTAAATATGTGCTTTAATTTATACTCCATATTTAATGTTTACTAGTCATCCTTTTCAGCATTTTATATCAATTTTCTCTTCTGTACTTCGTAGGTTCCTTGGAAAATTAAAATCTTACATAAGGAATAAGGCATGGCCAGAAGGTTCTATAGCTGAAGGTTATATAGGGGATGAGGTGCTATATTTTTGCTCAAGGTACTTTGATGATCTTGAGACGGCTTTCAACCACCCACCTCGTGTTGACGATTGTCTTAAACCTGCGCCGACATTAGGAGAATTTCTCCCTCGTGTTGGTAAACCAGTTGGAGTAACTGAGAACTTCAAACTAACGGCAACTGAGAAGTTGCAAGCACATAGACATGTCTTGATTAATTGCATTCAAGTTGAACCTTTCATACGGTAAGAATTGTACACTCACATGTTATTCAATCTATATCTTTCATAACATTTCTCACTTTCATTTCACTAGCGCCTTTCCATTATTAATTGCAGGGAATTCAGAAGTCATGTTAAGCGTCAACTCAGGATCCTACACAGACATCCTTAGAAGTTGATAAGAGGGTCCATAGAGAATTCCCGAGCTAGTTTGCGCACAGAATACTAAATGACCACAACCCACACTCACCAGATTTCAGAGCTCTCGCAATCGGCCCTCTTGATCATGCAAAACGGTTTACAACATACAATGTCAATGGTTTTAAGTTTTGCACGGTTTCACGGGATCAAGGATTGCAAACTCAAAATTCGGGTGTTTATGGCACATTTGGGACAAGGAGTTATGCGAGCAACAGTGACGCCAACATGCAATTCGGAGCCGTCCCTTACTATGGCAAGCTTCTTGATGTGGTCGAATTTAATTATCAAGGCCGTTTCACCGTGACGCTGTTCAAGTGTTTGTGGGCAAATACCACTACTTCTCGGGGACTGACAACTGACGACTTAGGGATCACATCAGTCAATTTCTCACGGCCGATTCATACTGGTATTTCTTAAGATAATGAGCCGTATATTCTAGCTTCAGAGGCACATCAGGTTTATTATGTCGAGGACGAGAGACACAGGGATTGGCACATGGTCATTCATTTAAAGCCAAGAGACCTTTACGACATGGGTGAAGGCGATAACATCGCCTATGAGAGTGAGCCATTTCAACCAGCTGATTTTGAAAACTACTTCCCTGAAGGCGATGACAATTTACCTCTACTGCGGTGAGTTTTTTTAAGTCCACTTCATTTGAATTAAATTTTTTAAATTTAATAATACATCCCTAACAATAATTTTTCTACATAATTTCTGTAGGGATGGCGACGATGAGTGATCAAATTCAAATTATGCTTTTGTCTTTAAAAAAAATGCAAAAACATTTTTTAAATAAAATGTAAAAAAAAATTTAAAAAAAATAAAATAATATTTGTAGCGGTTATTAAACCGCTACAAATATAAAATTAACCGCTACTAAATAAAAACCGCTACAAAATGGATACATTAACCGCTTTAAATAGTACGTGGATCCCTATAAATATTAAACCGCTACAAAAATACAAATAACCGCTACAAAATAGATACATTAACTGCTACAAATAGTACGTGGATCCCTATAAATACCCTTACCACAACTCATTTCAAACACTCCCCAATTTCTTTTCACCTTACATTTCTTTCATTTTCTCTCATTTACAACTTCTTTTGTATGAGTAGAGGAGCTGAATAATATGATCAAATATGGTAACAAGTTTTTTAACTTTTTTTACAATACTTCTTTCCTTTCTATAAAATTTATTCTAACCATTTTTTTCAGATATTTCAGAGCTGTATCTCATTTTCATCTATTTTTCATAAACAATTACATTCTATTAGACAACATAATAATTCCTTATTACCTACCTATCCTTAATAATATTATTAATATAAATTTTATACTAATCCAATTAAATTAAATTTTTCCTTTTAATTTATTAATAAGTTAAACTATTAAATAATAAGCTAATTAAAATAGATAAAATAATAACAAAATAAACTATTTAATTTAATATTAAAAAAACATAAACAAATGATCGTATATTTTTAAAAAAAAATTAAATATTTGTAGCGGTTATTAAACCGCTACTAAATAACGCGCCTTTTTAAAACTCAAATTAAATTTTTTGGCGCTAATTTTGAATTTCATGAAATTCAAAATTAGTAGTGGTTATATAACCGCTACAAATTTCATGAAATTCAAAATTAGTAGCGGTTTATTAACCACTACAAAATAAAAAAATGTCATTTTTCTGTTCCGCCTTCAAAATTTCAATTTTTTATATTTGTAGCGGTTATATAACCGCTACAAATATCTCTGAAAAAAATTTCATTCATCAGGATGTTGTAGCGGTTGGGTTGAACCGCTACAAAAAATGTAGCGGTTTTTTTTTATTGAGTAGCGGTTTTATATAACCGCTACAAAACGGCTTACAACATATGATTTAGTAGCGGTTTTACTAACCGCTACTAATGTTGTTTGTAGCAGTTAAAACCGCTACTAATGCCCATTTTTAACCGCTACTAAATCACGTTCTTTTTGTAGTGGGTGGAGGCCTTGATAAAGGACTTAATTGGGGTTGAAGAACTCAAAAATGCTTCTGATCTATTCAATTTGTGTTACTCAAACAAGCATGATGAATCTATCATGAACAAATTTCTACATTTCGTGGTTCATTTTAAGGGTGGTGTTGGCTTGCACTTGAAGCCATATCATAACATATTCTTTCCTCAGAATGATTTCATTTGCTTAGCAATTTTTCCATTAGGCGAAAGATCAGGATTATTTGGCTATGGAAATAGTTAATTTTCAAGTAGAGTACTATCTTGAAGCCAAACAAATATCATTTTCTCCTACTGATTGTAGCAATTAGCATGAATAGGAAAAAAACAAATTTGTAATCATAGATTCATATGATAAAATAATTCATTTGGCTTGTGTGTGTGTGTGTGTGTGTGTGTGTGTGTGTGTGTGTGTGTGTAATTCAAGTGTAAACTTATCAACTAATAACGGTGATGGTTGAGCATGACCAATTAGGTTCTTTAACCTAATTGAATTTTCAGTATTTCTTCCTTCACTTGAAAAGAAATATAATGCAGGAACTGAGACAATAAGATGATCCTACATTTTCATATCTGCATTAATCTCCAACACAAGTTTTCCTTCGGAAAATCTCTGCTTTCCAATATATATATATATATAACCCCTTACACCATGATGCCCAAATTTAGGGGAAGCACAAACCTTTTGGCATAAGCAATGGCCTTGATTAAAACTTGTCTCCCTACCAAAAGGCGAAAGCTTTTGCTTCCACCCTTGGTAATGGAAATTGTGCCATAGGGGCCAATCATTGTACTTTGAATATTGTTATTCAATGTATTTCTCAATTTGGTTGTCATATTATTTGCATGTTTACTGTGATAAATATCATTGGATAAATCATAATGATTATCCTAAATGTCCGTGGTTTGTCATCTCTGCAGGAGCAAAGATGAAATGAGACTAGTATGACTTTGAAGAGGTATGAAGATACGAATCAAAGTCCTAGACACTTGTAAGAGTACAAGGTGCAGGACTAACCCGCTATGAGAAACTTGCATGGATCAAGTCATAAGCTTGTCTCATGTATAACTACATCACTGTGCCCTTTTAACCTGAGATCATCATAGATTCCTACATAAGTGTATGGTTGTATGACAGGTTGTATCGGTTTATCGATCCTCATATGAATTGGGTAGTTATAATGTCTTACTAGAGGCCACTTACAACTTATGGATTAGTATAGTCATTGGCCTACTGCCAACTTCATATGGGCCTACAGGATCGCACACAAAAATAGCCCAACACGAGCTATAATGTCTAGATTCATTAAATCTATATATGTCTAGATTTAATAAATGTAATAGTTAATCTAGGGTGAAAGAATACACACACACACACACACACACACACACACACACATATATATATATATTCAAAAAGAAAATTAATAATATTATATTACATATATGTATTTTTGAAATACACACACACACATATATTATATGATAATATTATTATATTTTGTTAATTTTAAATTTAGTTTTATCTGATAAATTAAATTTAATAACTAACATGATAAAGATATAATATTTCAGATTTAATTTATAAAGACAAATTAAATCTATTTCCATTTGCTCTTTATTCAAATTAAATAAATAGGTTAAATTAAAACTGTTAGACAGATTTAATTAAACCATATTTATTTAATTTTCTTAACAAAAGATAATTAAGTATTAATTGATATTATATGGATTTTGAAATTAATTAAGATTACTTTTAAAAATCCAATGTCTATCATAAAATAGAAAGCTCTGACTAGTTATTTAAAGGGTGAGATAGCATTTTCTACAAGTGATAAAAAGATTGACACTACAAAAAAAAAAAGGGATTTCGTAACATTGCACTTATAGCGGTTAAACTTAACCGCTACTAATTGTGAAATTTGTAGCCATTATAACATAAATTTCTACAAATTTGTAGCGGTAAGTTATGCACTAAGTGGCACGACTGATTGGCAATGTTATTTGTAGCAGTTAAAAGGATAAAACAGCTGCAAATATGGTGCGAGTTTCCTGCCAAAATTTGTCATGGTTAACTTGTAGCGGTTACAACATATAAACCGCTACAAAGTTCACGTCACTTGGCCCCACCAAGCCGCGCCAATAGTGTAGAGGTTCTTTATAGCGGTTACAACGAACTGAACCACTACAACATGGCAAAAGTCGTTGTTAACTCTCAGAAATTGATAATATTCCAGCATATTTTCTTCTATTTTTAACTATTTTTTGGATTCAAATTGAGTATAGAAAGAGTTAATAGAAGAAAATGTGCATATCAGAGTAACAAGCTAAAGTTGAAGTAGAACAATATATTTGTGGGCTTTAGTTCAAAGGAAAAGTTAAAATTTATGCATCCTCTCTTTTGTAGGAGGATAGAGACAAGTTTGGAAGCTTTTAAAGGATTGAAGATCAAGAGGGTGGAAGATAACAAGTCAAAACTAGCTCATGGGCCAAGAGGAAGTTGCTGCGTTGTTGGCTTCAGCTAACAATACATGTGCTGAAGCCAATAGACTTTCTGGACTTTCTGTGCTATATGCTTTAGCACTTGGTGCTGTGCTGAAGCCAACGAGAACCAGAACTTACTGTGTCATATGCTTTAGCACACACATATGTGTCGAAGCATACCACAGACTATGCAACCATGCGTTTTACTTACTGAAATGCATGTGGAGGTATTTAAGTAAGGGATAGGCCGAAATTAGAGGATTCTTCAGTTTTCAAGTGTTCCTAGGAGTTGGGTGTGCTAGGGTTTTGCCCCCTTGAAGAGTATTGAGCTTGGGTTGGAGTCTAAAAGCAATTTGGGGCTCAAATCCTTGGTTTTTCTCATTCCTTTTCTCTTTCTTTATTAAGTTTCTGTAATGGCTGTAATTATTCTACATAATTGTAGCTTTTTCATGACTTTGTGTAGCTAAACACCTCATTTTAGGGTTGTTTTGAACCCTTGTATGGATTAAGTACTCATTTTCCCCTTTATATTTGTGATTAATGAGGAGATTATGTTGATTTTACTCTTTACTTAAAGCTTCTTGTTGATTGGCCACCAATAAGATTATTGGGTTCACTTGATTAATGCTTGAGAGGTCTAGATTGGGTGTAGAACTTGAGTTAAATTGTGTGAGAGCTTGAAATTTGTGAATTGAATGGATAGCATTGTTAATGAGGTAGAGATACACTCATTAGCCTCACATAGTCAAATATGATTTGTAATGGAACTCAGGGTTTAATTAGTTAATTAAGAGATTAATAAATTAATTGAATTAAACACCTATTTGGAGACTTGAGAGAGCACTTATAGGAAAATTAGTACCCTTGGCTAGCATAATCTTTCATTAAGTAGCACATATGGGAGGATTTAGTGAATGCTTTTGAAATACAAGGGGGATAAATAATCCTACGTTTCATCCAATACTTGAATTCAAAGAATCATTTGCTTTTATAAATTTTCAATTGAAAAATAGTTTTAAATTTCTTTTCAACCCAAACAACATGTTTGGCCTCAACTTGATCAATTTCAAATGATTCTATTCAACCTAATTAAACATATGATTACATTAGTTGGCTCGCTTTTGCCATAGTCCTCGTGGGAACGATCTTTACTTATCACTTTATTACTTGCGACCCGTACGCTTGCGGAAGCTAAAGGACGAATAGTCGCCTATTTGTAGCAGTTAGATTTTCATAACAACTACAGAACTTCAAAGGTTATCACACTTGTGGTGTTATGTTTTCATAACCACTACAGAACTTCAAAGGTCATCACATTTGTAACAGTTATTTTATAACCATTACAAAGTTTTTCCACCCTAGCTTTTTTGTAGCAGGTTATGTAGCGGTTTTTCCAAGAACCGCTACAAATTCCACAACTATAAAAGCCCGCCGCCTCTTCCATTTTCACGTTTGGCTATTTTATTTTTTGATGTTTCTCTGAGGGTTTTCCTTCAGATCTGAGCGTTCTAATATCTGTTGGAGAGTTTCCACTGCATCATTTCTCATTATTCTCACTTGAAGTATGGACAATGCATATTTTATTTTTATTTTCACTATAATTTTACATATAAATGTGACTAATTGGTTTTTTTTTAATTTTTGCAATTGATATGGCTTTAGAGATGTACAAGGATAAGGAGTCCAAGGTCCCGAGACTGATTCTACAGGGTAGCAGTAGTAAAGGAGGGGGTAGTGGGAGGGGGCAGCACGGAGGGAGAGCGACCGCGGCATTTCAGCCCATCTCCCCATAGCAACCACAGGAGTCGGCCCTACCACAGCCACCGCAGACGATCCCGTAGGAAACGACCGCACCAGAGGTGCCTGATTTGGGATAGGGAGATATCAGTGTCAGTGACTATGATGCGAACAAGGACTTCGATATCCCGATTCCGATTAGAGACATGGAGCTGTTCCTAGATGAGGAGGAGGCGCAGGACCAGAACAACCCACGACGATCATCTTCTCAGTCTACTGGGTTTATTAATTTTATTAAAAAAATTAATAAAATATTTATAGCGGTTTTTAAAACATAAAATAACTGCTACAAATAAAAACCGCTACAAAACCTGTTACACTAACCGCTACAAGTTCCACGCTGATCCCTATAAATCCTCCCATCACATCTTATTTCAAACACTCCCCCATTTCTTTCCACCTTACCTTTCTTTCATTTTCTCTCATTTTCACTTTTTTTCTAAGCCGAGGAGCTTATTAACAAGGTGATCAAATATGGTAATCAATTTTTAAATTTTTCATTTCAATACTTTTTCCTTCGCATAATATTTATTCTCACTATTTTTTTTGCAGATATTTAATAACATTTTCTCATTGTTTCCTATTTTCCTTACATAATCATAATCACATTGTAGCATATAACATAATTGTTCCTTATTACCTACGTATCCCCAATAATATTATCAATACAATTTTCATACTTATCTAATTTAATTAAATCATTCCTTTTAAATTATAAATTACCTAAACTAATGAATAATAAGCTAATTAAATTAGCTAAACTACTAGAATAATAAACTATTTAATTTAATATGAAAAAAATGGAAATAGATAATTGTATATATATTTTTTTCAAGTTCACTGAAATTAGTAGCGGTTATATAACTGCTACTAATATAAGGCGCCTTTTAAAAGACAAATTAAATTTTTGGCTCAAAATTTGAATTTCTATTGAAATTAGTAGTGGTTATATAACCGCTCCTAATATTTGCCGTCCTTTTTAAATTCAATTTAGTAGCCATCTAAAATTCATGGTTTGCCATTTGTAGCTGTTATATAACTGCTACAAAGTTCCCAAAAAACGATTGCCCCGATTGAGGATGTTGTAGCAGTGCTAATGAACCGCTAGAAATATAGTAGTAGTTAAAAATAACAACTACAAATCCCCTTGCAATAGTGGATTTAGTAGCGGTTTCAAAAATCGCTACTACTTTTGTTTGTAGTGGTTAAAACCGCTACAAATATACACTTTTAACCGCTACTAAACCACAATTTTTTTGTAGTGAGATAGAGAGCCGTGAGAAAAGAAAACCCTAAAGAGGGATGTTGGTGAAGCTAGCACGCTGTTTGTGTTGGATTCTTATTCATGTGGATACCGGTAGAGGGAGATAATCCAAGTTGTTAGCTCCTTGAGATCGACAAGAAAGACTGAACAAATAAGAAATGTACGTTTCTCTACTACTTGATTTAAATGTCGTTGATAGATCTGCAGTAGGGATTGAAAAACTTTTGAATTTTAATTTTCTACTGTGCCTACCAATCCCAACACTTAGACCTTCAATCCCACCTTAATGTACTAAATATAATACTATATATGTCAATTTAAATCTGCAACTTGCTCCAATATGAATACTTGTAAGGGTAAATGGCTCATAAATCCCTATTTAAAAATTTATTTATGAAATAAGACACGAGACCATGTGAAGGTGTGAGGTTCTTTATGTGAATAATTGTGATAGAAGAAAGACAAAATTGCCCTTAACTAAAACATTACATTTGTGCAATCTCTCCCAAAAAACCAAACATTCATCATAAAACAATTCTCTATCCGCGTTGATTTCATCAAAGAAATGTCAACGAGGTTTAGCTTGAATATCCATACAAGTAAATCATCATCTTCAAACGCAGCATAATTCAATCTAAAAATAATCAATCTCAATAATATCAAACCCATATAATCAATAAAATTAAAACAAAAAATTTTTTCTTAGAATTTATCCAAGACCCATGACCACAGAAGTCATCATTGAGTTAAAGCCCCTATTCTTTATATCTATAATGAGATCTACAAAATAAGCCACCATCGATCGAAGCCATTGTCTTGCTTGGCCATAAAGACGGTGATAAGGAATGGGGAACATATGAAGAAAATTGAAGAGGACCCAGATCTATGAAGATGGAAGTGTAGGAGCCAACAACGAGTTGGCCTGATCTCAAGGTAGAGGTGGAGAAAATGTAAGAGGTGAAGGTTGCACAGTGAAGAAGATGGAGGTGGTTGTCAATGGCAGCAACAATATTGGTGATTGGGGAGGTCGATGGTGGCAATGATATTGATGAGTATGGTGGTAGATGGTGGTCATGTTGGTCATGGGTCATGAACGTAGAAGGACCACAAGTTTGAAGAAGGGGAGGGGCAAAAATGAATTGTAGGTCATGGAATTGAAAGTTTTGAGTATTTTTATGGAAGATGAAATGCACATAAGGGAACATAAATTGCATAAAGGAAAGATGGATTGCAAATAAGGAAAAATAGATTACACAAAGGCAAGATGGTTTGCACATGAGAAGATAGATTGCATAAAGGGAAAATCGTTTGCACACAAATGAAAATAGTTTGTACAAAATGTAATTTGCACATTAGAGATTAATTTTGCACATATGAAAAATGGTTACATAAAAGAAAGATGGATTGCACATAAGAGAAGCCAATTTAAACTTGGGAAAATGATTGCATAAAAGGAGATCCTTTGCATATAAGGAAAGATCGTTTGCATTAAAGGAAGATGATTTGCACATAATGTAATTTGCACATCAAGGACTAATTTTGTAACACAAGAGAAGATAGATTGTACATAAGAAAGATGAATTACAGGAACATAATTTGCACATAAAGAAAAGATTAGATTGCACAAAGGAAATATTTTTATTAAAGGTAATTTTGTATTTTCTCATATTACAATTATTCACATTTGAGCACCCCACACCTTTACAAAATTCTAGGTCTCATTTCACAAATAAATTTTTAAATAGGGGTTTATAGACAATTTTCCCTACTTGCAATTAAAGGGGTTTTCTTTTACAGTTTTGTATTTTAAAATTTTTTATGTCTGTTGCCTTTCAGGAAAAAGGTCACACAAAAAACTGTGTGCCTGTGATTCTGTTTGACCATTTGTCTCTGTATAAAATGCCACGAACACAAAACACTCAGTGCGTACGGACACTTGAAGACAAGAGACAAAGTAAAAAGCAGAGCGATCGCGATGGGACTCGAACCCACAATCTCCCGCTCCGGAGGCGAGCGCCTTATCCATTAGGCCACGCGATCCCTTATGCCTTTGTTTTCACCGTATTTTATAGTCTTAAACTAGCTGCAATCTCATGTTGATGCTTGTACTTACTACCATGTAAAATGACGAATATACAATTATTCATTATTCGGAAATGTTATTTTCTTTTATTTATATAACATATCTGTTCCTGTCAATTATAAAACAAACATTAGGTTTTTTTTTTTAATACAAAATTACAGGCCCCAATGGTTTTGGTGGCTAATCTTCAATGGTTTGAAAAATTAAATCTGCAGATTCATTAGTAATATTATGGATAAGAAAAACTAACATAACTGCGTTAGGCTATATTTGCTTGTAATATTTTTGTTATTGAAGTTCCATTTATGCTTGATTCATTACAATAGGAATTCAAATTCAGAATTTCAGTTGCAAGCTCCTTATTACTTCAACGATGACATATTTGTAAAATGGTCATAATAATTAAAAATCTAAAGTAAGCTATTTTTCTGGCCAGCTAAAGTAAGCTAATTTACGGCTTACCGAGATTAACATGGTTTAATTTAAGGAGGTGTTTGATATGGAAAAAAATAAAACATAAGTATCCATCAAAGATAGATATATGAAAAAACAAAAAATGAGTTAGAGTCACGAGATCGTAGAACAAAAAATGATTTTAATATTTTTGGATTAAAACCAAAAAAAAACAGAGAGAGAAAGAAATAATATTTTTTTGTTGAAAGTAATTAATAATTAAAAGGTATACTAGGCCAGTCCCACATCATCGGTAACTGCCTCCAACTTCCCCTGAATTATCTCCACCCACAAAAGAACACCGTCGGTTTTTGTAGTCTTTCCCTTTTAATTAAATTAATTAATTAGCTCCAATAATAACTACCTCTCACTCTAGTCTCCCTCAGTCTCTCAATCCAGCTTCTTCTTGCACACCAATCTCTCTCTCTCTCTCTCTCTCTCTCTCTCTCTCTCTCTCTCTGTCAAAGATTCCTAGTACGTATATATCTTTACCAAAGATTCTTCTCAACATTTCCTAGGTATCTCTGTTCTTACACGTACGTACACTACTTCTTTAAGCTTCATTCACTTCTCTTTGTAGCATCTGCTCATGTTCTGATGATATTTAGTTTGGTGTTATGTCTAACAGACATAATGATTAGTGTTTTTGGATACATCAGATATACGACATTTTGAAATAGAGTGCGATTGCTATTCAGAGGTTTCTGCTAAAACTGTCCGTCTATGTTTTTTTTTTCAGGTTTCGTTTGGAGCAGTTACAATGGCACTGGCCTCCTACTTCAACTGGGAAAGTAATCTTCAACCTGATCTGAAACTAGGAGAGAGCTTCTTCAATGAAGCAACACCAGAAGAAGAAGTACTTGTTGCACCAGATTATTATTATAACTATAATAATAACCACCACCTCTTCCTTCCTTATTACTGTAACTCACTCGATCCAAACACGTCCTATCTCGATCCATATTTGCTTTACCCTCATGAACTTGTTCCCTATGATCCCTTCATGTATGAGAATCATTATGGCAGCCTGCTTCCTTGTTCAAAACGGCAGAAGTGCTTGTCGTATGACCAGAATCTGACAATGATGGACTTGATTGCACCAACGAATAATAGTTTCTTCGGTGGGAATAATATTGTTGTGCCCAAGGTTCCAGAGTTCAATTATGATGAGGTTGCAGTGCTGGGGAATGGAGAGAGTACTGTGGCGGCGGCGGCAGTGGTGGAAGGAGAGAGGAAGAAGAATGAGAAGGCGCCGCTGCCGCCGCCGCCGCCGCCAGTGGTGTCGGCACAAAGCGTGGCGGCGAGGGAGAGGAGGAGGAAGATAACAGAGAAGACACAAGAGCTGGGAAAGCTGGTTCCTGGTGGCTCAAAGATGAACACAGCTGACATGTTTCATGCTGCTGCTAAGTATGTGAATTACTTGAAGGCTCAGGTTGCCATGCTTCAACTCATGGACCCACTCAAGGTAATCAATGATTAATTTAATTCATAATCTTAATTACACTCCATTATATGTACACAAAACACACACTCACACAAACTATGTGTAAAAATGTGTGTATGTGGGTGTTTAAACACACACATTCACAATTAGCAATTATTTATAGGCTAAATTATATAAAATCTCTAAAAATTTTATGTCATATGTAAATAACATCTTTAAACGTTGAATTCAAAGGTTAGAGATGTTATTTACATATGACATGAAGTTCAGGGTTTTGTATAATTTATCTTAATTATAATTACCCTCAAGTGAGGATACTGTGTTGACAGGCTGCTTTTCAATTTGACTGATGATATGATTCTATTGAGTGTTGCTGTAATTATTATTTTTTTCCCATGTGTTTATATTGTTTTGTTTATTTTTGTGTTGCTACAGAAATAAGCTTAATGTAGATAAAACGTTAAGTCGTTTGTTCGAGTACTTCATTATAAAAATCCTCTCTTACTACCATTTTAGGAATATTTTTGATCTGGACATTGTGTCCATAGCTAGCCTCAGTAAATATGACTGAATGTTTTACGATTCTGTATTCTTTTTTTTTTTTTCCTTAGAATAATATGTTTCAACAGTTGCCTGCCAATAAAAACTGCCGATAACAGGTTTTAGAAACAATTAAAATTAAAATATTAATAGGCTTCAGGAGGAATATTCAGAGAGATTTTAGGAAACAGTTAATAAGGTGTGAGAACAAGTCCAATTATATAAGAAGTTAATCCGAGACTTTAGGAACAAGAGTGTAATTTAGGCGACGGTTATGTATAATACTCTCCAACTGTATTTCTTCAGTTGGAAATATCTTTTTTCTTGTGCAGATAAAAGATATTTTTGTTGTAGAAAACAGAACGTGCTTGTTGCTAAAATTGTAATAATTAGATATATTCAACTTGTTATAGATTTTAAAATTAGATATTATTTCACAAAATTGGTAAAAAGTCCTTTTTAGAAATTTTATTGGCAAGAGGGACTTGATAAAGTTTTATATATAAAGAGTATCCCACCGCACATTTTGTACAAAGTACCAATACTCTAATTTAGATTCCTCTTACCAGTACAATTTTGAAACAGGAATTTTTCACCAATTTTTCCTTTTTATTTTGCATCTAAAATTATTTTCTTATATTTAATCACCATTAGTTTATTCTAATAGGATGGTTAGTCCGTATAGTTTGATTAGCTTTTAGTTTTGACACTTACAGTTTCAAATTGTTGATTTTAGTCTTTTATAGTTTCATAAAGGTTTTATATGAATTTAACGATCGATCCTTATACTTTCAACAAATTTTAATTTTATCCTTATAATCTCAACCAAGTTCATAAGAAACTATAGGAATCAAAATTAGAATTCGATCAAACTATAAAGACCAATAAGAATATTAACATTTTTGGAATTCTTAATTAATATTGGTATTATTTTGCAGGAGGATAATAAGGTATTCATTGAGAATGAAGAAATGCAGAAGCTGCTTACTTGTCCAGTTGTTGAAGAGAAGATGTACATGGAAGAGAAATGCTTTGTTCCAAAAGAGTTTGTCACCAACTTGACAAATCATAAAGACATTCAATCAATACCGTCCATCCTTAAAGATCTTAATCAGTTCATTTCGACAGACACAGAGATTGAAGAACAGTGACCATAGATCTTGCTCTTCCTGTTTCATCTGCCTGTCATATGTTTCTGTTGTTGTTGCTGTTGTTCATCTAATTTTCCTTTTATTTTCATGTATTCCCCAGAAATGGCCCTTTTCTCGTTGGCCTCAGGTTCAGTTAATTCTAGAAAGTAACTAACTTTTCTTCTTCTTTTTGGACATGGAAGTAATCATTCATTCAATCTTCTTCGACATGTTATTAGATTTGACCACGAAGTTATTGGCAGATTAATCATTTGACACAAGAAAAAACACACTGAGGCTTTGATGTCCTGGATAAAAGAGCTTTCCTTGCACACAAACACACACACAGATTTGTCTTTTGGGCAAATCCCTTGAATGCTCAAGAGAATCTAAGAATGTGGCATTCATGAAGTTTCTTTAGCCGTATCAGATTGCAATGCCCATTCAGTCCAAGACCCATCATAGACTGCAATGTCAGACTTTCCGAGACGGTGGAGGCCCTGAAAATATCGGAAGACATAAATCAGATTGCAATGAAAAAGTGAGATGAAAAAAAAGCAAGGAAGGATTGTTATGCAGTTCCACAAAAGCAGTTTAATCACTAAAGTCCCACAAGATTCTCGCTCACTTGTCCTGGGACTTTTTAGTAATTAAATTGCCTATGTGAGACTACACAATAATTCTCCTAAAAAGCAATTTTGTGAATAAGATTAGTGTCCAGCCTGCAAAAACTACTCTAATACCTTCAGAAAAACAAGATACGAGTATCATGTTTTTCCCCCAGTCACGTTGGACGCATAAAATACAAGAAGCCAGAAAGGAGGGAACTTTCCCTTCTTCATTTTTCCCTTTAATTTCCCAAAGCAAGCAATTTCATTTCACTATCAAATTTATAGAGAGAGAGATACCAATACAAGAATGCAAGCGGTTACGCCGGTGCCACATGAGGTAACGATGGGGCCATCCAAAGAGATAGCTGCATTTCAGTAGGGTTGTAAGTAACTAGTATTAATACAAAAATATATCAGCAGGGATACATATGTCAGAGAGTTTCACACCTTCTTGATCAATTCGCTTCTTAATTTCATCTGCGGGTAACAGTGTCTGTGAAGCGTCCAACAACTGAATGTGAAAACAAACAGCATGGACACACATTAAACGCAGATAGCTGTCAGTTAGAATGAAGCATACCAATGATCCAAGGAAGCAGGAAGAAGACTCAAGTCCCTCAGTCATATGCCATTCTAGAAACAAGACCTAAATAATAGAACGTAACGTACAAAACAAACTTTAATAATCCCCTGCAAGAATATTCCCTCAAGTTTCATCCACTCCAGAGGGTCATATTCAAGCCAAGACTCATCTTTTAGATGTCAGAATGTGACGCTGACTAGATTGTTCAAATAGCCATCTCTTCATCTCCTACATTGAATTTAAGAGGCTGAAGAGAGGCATTTTGATGCTGCACACAACTGGAAGTGGCTAGCAAGAAACAGTAATATTGACTAAATCTCTTTTGGGCAATCAAGACAAAGAAGGTGTTTGGTTTAGCTTATTTTAAATGATTTTGCACTGTACAAGATAAATATGTGTGAGAGGAGTTTTGTCATATAAAGCGCAAAAGTGATTTTTCGAGGTATTCCCAAAAAGATGGACAGGACCAGATGTCTGTACCTGAAAGAAAGGAATGCACTTGCTTCCAGGTATATGACCACTTTGTATGCCCTCTCGGGGTTCTGGTGCTACTCCATCAAACCTACCAGAGGATAAAATCTCCACAATATATATGAGAGTAATCACCACAAATATTTCCCAAAGATGATAAAAGCATTTTATCAATGCAAAAGAAGACGAACCAAACACAATAATTTGTAATAAAGAATACGAGAAAGAGCCAAACAACCAATATCGATTTACAAAGCCTTCCAATGTCTTTGGACACCCATAAGTAAGATTTTCCAATCATGCACCAAACAACTAAAGCTAAAAGGAAAATTTATGTCTCACAGCAAATGAGGGGAACGAATTCAATAATCAACCAAACACAAACTGAACGATCTCAAATTGAGCCAAATGAATAATAGTCAAGCCTTTTTCTCCATTCATTTAAAATTAACTAACAACCAATTTCAAGAGACAATTTAAATGTCCTTGGTCCATGATATATTGACAAATTGCTCTCAAGTACCCTTTATGCATTACTCTTTGAGAAGAGAAAAACTGGAGAATCCATATTATTCCTGCTGACATTATGCAACCAATTGGTAGGTTTTAAACCAAGAGCAAGAGTGAACAAATAGCGCATATTTGCTCAGATATTTAGTATAGAGCGAAATCAGGCTCAAGACAAACACCACAAACTTGCAAGAGAGAAAGCTTGGCCCGGTTGGCCCCTTTTCTAAAGAACCCAACCTATCATCAAGTAACCAACAGCTAATATGTCAAACAATTCAAGCAAAACAGGAGGGCCCTCGTCACCATATACAGGTATATCATGTTCAAGTAACCCAAAGGGAATGTAAAATACCTAGGCTTTGATCGTGCGTCTATGTGCTGGTAGCTTTTCTCCTCAATGTTTCCCTTTACCTAAAAAGAGAGGGAAGACTATAAGTAAGGAAATATTTGGCATGTATTATACTAATAGTATACAAGTTACATAAAGTACATCTTGGTATTAATAGGCCAACCATTTCAAGAGACTACATCAGTGCCTAACAATACCACCAAACATCTTTAAAACTAATTTTTGAATAACAATTACCGCCCGAATTATAGATGTCTCTAGCACATTAATACTTTATAAATCCAATTATCAATCAAATTATTATCATTGTACTCATGTTACACAAAGATGCCATAATAATAAACAAAGTGGAATCATGTTAAGCACAAAGCCCAATAATGGTTTTCCCAATGAGCATATAAGACCCTGGTCATATCCAGCACCTGAACTCTCATGTATGATTTCTCTAATGCACCATGCATCAGCGGCGACAGATAAGTTTGTGGTCATTTTTCTTTGTTGTGATTGCTTAGCTTCTAGAGATTTTCATGTTTTAGACACAATCAAAAGGATGTAGCAATACATCAATAGTTAATAATAATGCTTCTTAGACTCTTAGATGATACCAAATAGCACAAAAGCAGGGAAAAAGTCCTTCATTTAACAATTGGCTTGAGTACCAAATTACTTTTTCCAAATACTGCAAAAGCACTCTTCATTACATAGAACAAAAAACCGGACCGGACCGGCCGGTTCGACCGGTTGAACCGGGAACCGGTCCATGGTCCGGTCCGGTTTGCTGATAAACCATCAAACCGGTTGAACCAGTCTGAAACCGGTTCGACCGGCCAGAACCGGTAAAACCGGTGGTCGAACCGGTTGAACCGGTTTCGTTTTTTTTTATTTTTTAAATTTCTTTTTTTTGCTTTTTAGGGGAAAATGGAAGGTTGAAGACTAAAATGAAAAGAAAAATATGTAAAAAAAGAACAAATCTAAAAAAACTGAAGAAGATAATGAAAAAAATTATTTAAAAAGATATAATAATTATTGGAAATGAGATATAATTGCATAAGTATAAGCATTATAACTAATATTAATAGATTTTAAGCTTTTTGTTTTTCTAAAAATCTTTATTTTTATATATAGAATTTTAAAAATATATTAATGTATATTATTACTAATAAATTATAATATTTTAATATGACCGGTTCAACTACCGGTTAGACCCCGGTTGACCCATTAACCCTTGAACCTGTGCTGTGACCGGTTCATTGACCGGTCTGGTTTTTCGTTCCTTGCTTCATTATATTACTAAATTCGGCCTCCGCTATAAGCAACCTGTTGATGTTTATATAACTACTGATCATTATACACTATATTAATGCTTGATGGCATATAACAGCATCCACACCCCATATAAAGAATGAAACCGTTTTATACACCTTTCCTTGAAAATTCTTAAGCAGTCAGCAGCTCTTTGAGCATTTAAATTTGAAGCAGAACATCACTTAAACAATGCAACCCACCTGTTCCAGGGACCAAACAAGATGTGGCTGAAATTTAGTCTGAAATGTGATTGGGCCAACCTGAAGAGAAACGTAAGTTAGAAGAGAAATACATTAAAATTTTGTTCTGAAACTCTGAAGAGCATAAATTTCTTTATCAAACTTGTGGATGCTGACTGCATTCAGTGTTTAACATACAGGATTTGTTAATCAATTTTTCATTGTTTTTCACTCACAGTTTGGCAATTCACAAGTACAGAACAAAATTAATTCAGAAAGTTCAGCTTAGCACTGAATTTGGGTACTTAAAGAAGTCCTTAGAAGAAACAGTTCTGGGCCAGATTAGTCAGAATCTCTGAGTTAGACTTGCAGATTTGTAGCTCCAAGTCAGAAACTACAACAGGTAGTTCAACAATAATTTTGCAAAAAACAAAAAAACAAAACAATTCAGTAAGTACAAGCCTCCAAGATGGTTTGCCTCCGAAACATGGAAAAGAAAAGTGACAGCTTAACAAACTAGGTTGAATAATTTGGAACTTACTGACTGTCCCTGATATACTTTCTCCACTGCTTCAGTAGCGGCACTGGATTTATCACTAGAAGCACTAGTTTCGATATCATATCCAGATGCACGCCATTTTGGCAGTCCACCATCTAATACCCAAACTTGGTCATGCCCAAACACTCGGAACATCCTTTTAATCATCAACAGGCAAAAGTGATATTAATTATAGGTTTATAGGCATAGCTACATAGAAAAGCCTTATTCCACATTCCAGTCAAGTTAATAGCAAATGGACCTTCTTAAAAAATCATGGCTTACCACCAGACACGAGGTGCGCTAAATATTCCTTTGCCATCATAAACAACCACTCTGTCTTCGTTTGCTATGTTCAAAACAGACACAGCAGCAGCGAAAGCTTCCTCTGATGGCAACATATGCGGCAACTAACACAAGTAAAAATTATTATATCAGCTATAATGGGGACAAATATTGAATTAAATGACAGAAGGAAAAAAAACGAACTTCAGTAAACATGAAAGCGCCATGAATTTCAATAATTACATAACCCTCCATTGTAGAGAAGATAAACTTTAAAAAAGCTTAACTTGAGCAGAGGCTGATATCGAAAACATCCCTTTTAACCTGTTGAAATAATATTTATTTATCATATACATAACCTGTTGAAATAATATTTATTTAACATGTACATAACTCAAGCTTTAATGCAAAAAATCTTTAGTTATAATTTCTCTAAATATAAAGGCATAGACAATATGTAAGACGGCAGTATTTTACAGGTAAATGAACTGAGTCTAATATTACAAACAAATTATTGTTGAAACAATCAAATCTAGACAATATTAATGAAATACAGAAGGGGGAAAAGAAAATAAAGAGTTTTGAGAGTCCGAATAGTAACCATTATCAATCAAAAGATGGAAGATATATCAGCTGATATTTGGCTTTAAAGCTCTCCTTTAATTGCAAGATATTAATTTGCACTACCTGATATTCAAGGTGTTTTACCAAAAAAAGCTGCTATTCGCTTTTAGTTTCCAGTTCCTCTGTGTGGTTTACTTCCTTACATTCTAACAGCGTGGGGACAAATGCTTTTTTTTTAATAATAAATTTATACTTCATAAGAAAAGAAAGACTAACTCACATCTGTAGTTTGATCTGCTATTCTGTCTATGTCAAAGAAACGCGCACCAGGAATGTGTGCAGCCTGTTTTGAATGGTTTTGCACAATAAAAATAGTAATATGGTAGAAAGATAAAGAATTGTAAAACAGTAACAAGAGAGTATTTCTAGTTTAAACTAGATACTATCATCTGTTGAGAATTGCCAGACCTGATATTCTTGAATGGGGTTCCTCTGCTCATTTGGCATGTACCAGGATGCATCCAGCACCTAAGCAGGATAGACAAGCATTAGCACTCACATGGATAAAGACCATATGAACTAGATTCATTCCTATTATTAAAATAGTATTAATAGTTCAAAGAAACATTGTGAAGGGATCATATCTTAATATGACACTAGGAACATTTTGGTCTTCTCCTATATTTTTTTCACAAAAATAGCTTTGTAACTTGTTCTATTGGGTTTATCTACAGATTGCTTTGTAACTTGTTCTATTGGGTTTATCTAGTAGTTAGCCTCCACTTTCAATGTATTCTAAATGAAGGAAAGGTAAAGAGGGTTGGGGCGCATTTTTCTCCAGCTCCTAAGTTCTGTTCTGCCAACCACTAATTCAACAATTCTTAATATCTCTCTTTACACACAAATAGGGGGGGGGGGGCTAGAAGCAGCAAAAACCAACACCACAGTAAGAAATTATATTATTAAAATTAAGGTTTCCAATATGTTATCAATAAATGCAAGTACCTTCAAGTCAGGGTCCTTAAGGTTAGCATAAAGCCAATCCACAGTAACAACCGGCTCATCCATAGAAACAGGTTGTGCTGAAAAAGCCATAGAACAGAAGGAGCCCAACCAATTATTTCAGTTAATTTCTTAGTGCTGCATGTACAAAAATTATCTCTTCTGCAGGTAGAAGACACATTATAAAGTACAGTTTTAGCCACAAGAACAAACCAAAACCACAGAACAGCTATAGCCTAGAGCCTGCAGGTGAATAAGGCGATGCTAAAAGAAATTAATGAGTCGTGTTCAGTGCCTTTAATCAAAAGGGGCATGCAAAACGCACACAATGAGTTGCTGACCTTGATGATCTCACTTCAGAGGAAAATTTGAAATGTTCATATCAGACAACGAAAAACTATAAGGGTAAGGCATGCAAGTATGTAATTATCACTCGATTGATAAATATAATCTAGAAGATACATATCGTGGAAGATAAAAGAAATCCAGAAGACAAAAGAAACTCAGGAACACCACTTTCCACCATCAAATGACAGTGAAGAAATCGAGAAGTTAATAGCAGAATATATAATCCAGATATGAGAGCCCAGAAGATGACATCCCCTTCGAATGGAACAACCCAAAGAAGCACAAGAGCAGACATGCAGAGAAATAGCATATATACATTACAGAACGCGAAAAAGAAAATCCAGATAAAGTTTGATGAAGTACAGGAGACTTGCATTGAAGAAAAGGGTTAAAGTTTGATGATTGAAGTAGGCGATGCAATTAGCGACCTAATCAACTGTGACTGCGAGGAGTGAGGAGTGGGATCGGGGCTAGGCAACCATTTTCCTCAGCTAATCAAGTCTACGAGGTACTGATAAGATGACAGCGAAGCCTCTACGTGTCACGACTTACAATTACAAGACCAAAAATTCATTTTATTTGGTATTTTATCAATCTTCTTTATTTTTATTAATTTATTTGTATGGTAATTTATTAGGCTTTACAACACTATACCAACTTTAAATTTGTGCCACTTTCAACATGTTTTTTTTTAATGGAATGAGATTTCATTCATTTGAAATATTTACAATATAGGGGCATCGAAGCAAACTGCAAAAAGCTATATAGATACTGGAGTCATGAAAACATGAACTTTACAAGTAAGATCTTGTTAGTGAAAAAATTTTCTGAGTATGATTAGCTATGGAACTAACTTGTGTGATGATCCCTATTGTTGTATAAGTTTCCTGTATGAATAATCTATAATTTCTTGCTTCCCATAATTTCCAAGCTGTGATGCATAACCCAACCTTCCATAAGGTGTCAACTTTTGGTGTCTTCAGAATTTGACTCAGCCATTGGATAAAATCCCTTCCAAAGAAGTCTATGCTTATATCCGTGGGTAGTATTTATAAGAGTGACAGAAAGAAAGGAAGTGACAGAAAGAAAAGGAAGAGAAAGAAAAGTATTCAGTGTATTATTAATGATTTAACTGTACAAGCTTGGAGATATATATACACGAATGAGTACATGAGCTGGCACATAACAGCCTGTGGTTAAGTCACGTGGATCTAACTTAATCAGTTACAGATGTGACACGTGTACATAAAGCTAACTGAATCAGTCTTAATTATTTATACTCTAACAGCCTCCTGTAAACGCAAGGTATCCTGAACCTTGAGTTTAGACTTGAGCAAGTTAAACTTAGGACCAGACAATGGCTTGGTAAGAACGTCTGCGACTTGATGAACAGAAGGGATATGATGAACCAATAACTGATTCTGCATGACCCGTTCTCGAACAAAGAATAAGTCCAGTTCCATGTGTTTAGTCCGGTGATGAAGAATAGGATTTCGGGAAAGTAGGACTGTACTAAGATTGTCATACAGAACCTGATGAATACGCCTTGAATCATGCATGCGAAGCTCGGTGAGCAAGCTTTGTAACCAAAGCAATTCTGCAGTGACAAGAGCAAGACTTCTGTACTCGGCTTCTGTGCTAGAACGAGCAACTAGTGGCTGTTTCTTTGCTGTCCACGAGATCCGATTGCCACCAAAGAAGACACAAAAACCAGAAACTGACCGACGATCATCAATATCATTACCCCAGTCAGCATCACAGAATGCTAGTAGATCAAGATGTTTTTGTGCAGTGAACACTAAACCATGAGTAATAGTCCCTTGGAGATAGCGAAGAATGCGCTTGACTGCTCGCCAGTGATTTTCTCTAGGATCATAAAGATACTGACATACTCTGTTGACACTAAAAGCAATCTCAGGTCTGGTTATAGTGACATACTGTAAGCCACCAACAATGGATTGATAGAGTTGAGCATTTGAAAAGCTGGGAGAGTCATGTTTGCTAAGTTTATCAGATGTAGCCATAGGAGTGGAAATACATTTGCAGTTGGACATACCAGCTTTATGAAGAAGATCCTTGATGTACTTGTGTTGTGACAAAGTAAGAGCACCATCAGCATGTCTGGCAACTTCAATACCCAGAAAATAGTGAAGATCACCAAGGTCTTTTAAAGCAAATGCATCATTGAGCCAGGTTTTAAGATTAGCAATATAAGATGGAGAGCTCCCAGTAATTAGAATGTCGTCAACATATACCAGAACGTAGGTAACATCCACAGAAGAAATGTGAATAAACAAAGAAGGATCACACTTACTAGGAACAAAACCAAATTTCTGCAAGGCAGCAGTGAGTCTTTGAAACCAAGCCCTTGGTGCTTGTTTAAGTCCATAGAGACTTTTTGTGAAGTTGGCACACCAGTGATGAATCAGAAGACTCAAAGCCAGGCAGCTGACTCATATAAACTTCTTCATCCAAAGTGCCGTTGAGAAAGGCATTGTTAATATCAATTTGAGAAATTGACCAAGACTGATGCAAAGCTAAAGTGAGTATTGTGCGTATAGTAACAGGCTTAATAACAGGAGAGAATGTTTCATTATAGTCAAAATCATGAGTTTGATGGAAACCCTTAGCAACTAGACGAGCCTTATATTTGTGAAGAGTACCATCAGGGTTATCTTTGCAGTGAAGGACCCATTTGCAACCAATAATAGGTTTATCAGGAGGTGGTGGAACTAGAGTCCAAGTGTGGTTTCTAGGTAAGGCATGATATTCGTCATGCATGGCTTGAGCCCAATGAGGTATCTGAAGAGCAGTATGCGAATCAGATGGAATAAATCGAGGGTCAGAGGAAGAAACAGTAGAGGTAAGGACTTTAGGTTTGGAAATACCAGCTTTAGCGCGAGTGATCATGGGATGGTTATTAACAGGAACAGGAGACGGAGGTAAAGAGGAGGACGGAGAGCTGGATGGTGAAGATATGGAGGGAAGGACAGGAGTGGGTGAAGAAACAGGAGAGGAAATAGACACAGCTGGTGTGGAGGAAGAAATAACAGCAGGTAAGGTAGAAGAATGAGGAACAATAGGGACACAAGGAGAAGCAATTGGAATAAGACTGGAACAGGAGGAACTAACAGGAATGGGTAAGGAAGAAGAGGGAGAGCCAGACCTTTTGAAGGGAAAGATGGACTCATTAAATTGAACATCATTGGAAATATACACTCGACCATCAGAAGCGAGATACTTGTAACCATGGTGAATCATGCTGTAACCAAGGAAGGTGCATTCAACAGACCGAAAAGAAAGTTTGTGAGAATTATAGGGCCGTAAAAAAGGGTAGTAAGCACACCCAAAGACACGCAAAGAGGAATAGTTAGGGGTCTTATGAAAAAGCTTGGTAAAAGGAGCAATGTTGCCAATGGCAGAGGAAGGAAGGAGATTGGTAACAAAGACAGCAGTAATAAAGGCATCTTCCCAAAACTTCATTGGTAATCCAGCATGAGAAAGTAAAGCAAGGCCAGTATCAACAATATACCTGTGGCGCCTCTCAACTGTTCCCATTTGATAATGAGCATGAGGACAAGAATAACGATGAAGGATGCCATGTTGTAAAAATTTATCAAAACATCGAAACTTACCACCACCATCAGTTTGAATTGATTTGAGCTTGACATCTAACTGATTCTCAGCAAGCGATTTAAACTTGAGAAAAGCATCAAAGGCATCAGACTTGCATTTGAGTGGATATAACCAACAAAAACGAGAATAGTGATCAACAAACAAAATGTAATAATAGTTGCTATTAGTAGAAGGACATGAAGATGGTCCCCAAAGATCAATTGAAACTAATTCAAGAGGAGCAGTGTAAATAGTGGCAGAAGCAGGAGACTATAGCTTATGTGCTTTGCTCATGCAACAAGCAGAGCAAAATGAAGTAGCAGTTTTATTAGAAAATGGTAGATTACATCCTTTTAAAAGAGAATTAAGCGCACCAAAAGGAAAGTGAACTAATCTTTGGTGCTAAAGAGCAAGAGGAGGACGTGTCTGTGCTACATAATGTGCAGAACAAGGAAAAACATTGTTATAAGCAGAAATTTTTTCAGAAGAACAATGAGGCAAACAACAATGTTGTAACTGAGTGTTGTACACAGATGTTGATTGAGAGGCAGGAGATTGATCACAGCGAGATTTGAAGATATAAAGACCATCAGGCCGACGAGTGCCTTGGAGGAGGATTTGTCTTGGATCCTGTGCAGATTTGATACAACACCATTTGTGATGAAACTCAACGAAAATATCATTATCCTGAGTGAGTCTAGGAATACTCAACAAATTGTTAGAAACCGATGGAACATGTAGTATATCAGCAAGATGTAAGAATTTAGACGGTCGAATAGTTGAAAAATGAGTGAAACCACGGTGTAAAATGGACAAACCTGAACCATCACCGATATGCAGCTGATTTGAACCAGCATAAGGAGAGGCCTGCATCATGGTAGAGGTAGTAGGTGTAGTGTGATGCGTAGCACCAGAGTCAACAATCCAAACATCAGACGATGATGGATGAAGGACAAAAGAATCCGGTGAGTAGTAAGCATAAGGATCAAAATAGTTAGTGGTAGGAGCTGTAGTAGAATGAAAATGAGCTTGAGGAGAGGAGCTAACAGAGTTAGGCCTTGAGGTAGGATAAAAGGTTTGATCAAACCGATTATAGCAAAAGGCAGCAGTATGACCAGATCTATTGCATAATTGACAATGCAAGAGAGGTCTGTTACCAAAATTGCGTCCACGACCCCTGGATCGACCACGACCAGCACGACCGAAGCCACCACCACCATGTCTGCCATTATTACCACCACGAAAAGAGCCAGTGACAGGACGAGAGGACGAGTCAGATGTGGAACTAGACTGAGACAGAGTGAGATGAGCCAGAGGCTTCACAGGATCAGTAAAAACAGGTTTAAGCGATTGTGAAAGCTTGAGCTCATGAGCAATCAGCAAAGACTCAATCTCACTGAGAGAGAAAGGATCTCGCTGTGAATTTACTGAAGAGACCACAGATTCGTAGTCATCGGGAAGACCATCAAGAATTAGTTCAACCTGATCCTGATCACTAACAAAGTAGCCAACAAAAATAAGGGCATCAGTAAGAGACTTAACGCGCAAAACAAATTCTGAAATAGTGCGATGTTCCTTCTTAGTGTTGCGAAACTCTTTCTTGAACTGATGAATCTTAGCTCGAGCATGAGCCTTGAAGAAATCAAGGATCCTCATCCACGCAGTATGAGACATCGAACAACCAACAAGACGAGGAAGCATAGAGTCAGAAACAGTATATTGAAGCCAAGAGAAAATAAGTTGGTCTTGTTTGTACCATAGCAAGTAATCGGCAGAGACTTTACCGGCGGTGAGATCCTTTGAATTCTGAAACTGCGCCGGTTCCTGACCAGATTCAAGAAAATGAAACAATCCATGTCCGCGAACTGCAGATTCAATTTGTTGTTTCCAAACGAGGAAATTGCGTTCATCAAGTTTAGAGGAGACAGAGTGAGAGAAAGCAATGAGATCACTGGATTTAGAACTATCTAAAACAACAAGTTTTCCGGTAGAAGAGGAGTTGGAGGAAACAGTGGTCATAGTTCGGTTTCAGAGAAGCTCTGATACCATATAAGAGTGACAGAAAGAAAGGAAGTGACAGAAAGAAAAGGAAGAGAAAGAAAAGTATTCAGTGTATTATTAATGATTTAACTGTACAAGCTTGGAGATATATATACACAAATGAGTACATGAGCTGGCACATAACAGCCTGTGGTTAAGTCACGTGGATCTAACTTAATCAGTTATAGATGTGACACATGTACATAAAGCTAACTGAATTAGTCTTAATTATTTATACTCTAACAGTATTTTCCTCCATACCAATGATGCTAAGGGGCAATCCTTAAAAACATGATTAATGTTCTCTATGCCACCTTGACAGAGAGCGCAATTTTGGTCTTGTGTCATTTCCCTTCTATGGTGTTCGACATTCGTCAATAGTCTGCCCTTTCAGAGGAGCGCCACGTGAATGTCTTTACCCTCTGTGCCATAGGGAGCTTCCATAATCGTACCCATTTTTCATCTGCATTATTCCAGTTAGAGACTCTAAAGCATGATATGCAGACTTTGTTGTGAATTGTCCAGATGATGTCAAATTCCAACAACAAGATGGTTCAGTCCGTGTAAGCTTAACATAAGTACCTTGAATATCATGAAGTACAGTTGGAGGTAGTAAGTGCTGAAACAAATCCCACTTCCAGACACCATTATCATCAATAAACTCCAAGATTGGTTTTGATGCTTCTAATTCAATCACAAAGAATAAGAGATATTCTTTAGAGGTCCATAATCACCGTCCAGAATTTAACATCATGACCGTCCCTTGGATCCCATTTGATGTTTTAAGGTTGTATCCTGCCACACTTTTGCAATATTCTTCCAAAAATAGGAAGAATTTAACCTTGATACATCAGCCGATGATTTCTGAAAATCATATTTACCTTTAAGAACCTGTACCCATAAATTGTGAGGCTGGAAATGCATTTTATAGATAAGCTTGGAGAGAAAAGCTTTGTTTTGAGCCTCTAGTCGTATAGTCCACCTCCCCCATTTTTCAAGGGTTGATAAAGATTACTCCATCTAAGGAGACTAATACCTCGATGATCATCAGTATACCCCCATATAAATTTTTGTATAATCTTTTCAACATGTTTGAGGCAAGCTTGAGGAAGTAATGTACTCTGCATCACATAAAAAGGTACGGAGGAGAGGACAAATTTTGCCAAGGTGATCCAGCCTGCGAGGGAAAGTGAACGACTTTTCCATCCAGAAAGTTTGGACTATATCCTATCCAGCATGTAATTATAAGTGGATGAGGATAATCTTCCAGTAATTAAGGGCACTCCCAAATATTTCCCAAGGGAGTCAATTTGTTGGTACTCCAATTTGTGACATACATTGCGCCTAATAGCTGCCTCTACATTCTTTGAAAAGTAAATCTTAGTTTTCGAGTGACTAACTTTATGGCCAGAGGAATAGCAAAACTCTTGTAAGATTCTCATAATCACTACAACTTGACAATCAGAAGTGTGACCAAATATAATTAAATCATCAGCAAAGAATAGGTGAGTTAAAGGAACTCCCCTACGCGCCATCTTAATGGGTTTCCATTCTCTGTTATCAACTGCTGCTTGGATGGTTTGGGATAATTGCTCTATGCATAGTACAAAAATGTAAGGTGACAAAGGGTCACCTTGTCTAACACCCCGTTGTGGAGTGAAAGATACTGAGGGCTTCCCATTCCAAAGGACTTGCATACTAGGGGTTGTGATACAGTTCATGATTAACCTTGACATTGCTACTGGTAGCCCCATATCTTGCAATGTATCTTCTATAAAATCCCACCTTAGTCGATCAAATGCCTTTTCGAGATCTACTTTTATGGCCATCCACACACTCTTTCCTTGCTTTTTCCTCATGGAGTACATCACTTCTTGGGCTATTATTATATTGTCCACAATGTTACGCCCTTGAATAAAACTTGTTTGATACAGAGCAATAAGTGTTGGTAGGACATTTCATAGGCGATTTGCAATTACCTTAGTGATGGTTTTGCATACCACAGAGCATAAACTAATAGGGTGAAATTCAGACATATTGCTGGGTTTACTGGTTTTTAGGATCAAAGTAAGTAGTGTACGATTAAGCAAAGGATCCAGATTTTTGCCAGACCATAATCCTTGCATAAGGGAGAGGAAGCTAGTACCAACTATGTGCTACTAACTTTGAAAACATTGAGCATGTAATCCTTCAATACTTGGAGCTTTAAGAGGCTTCATCTCAAATAAGGCCTGCTTAATTTCCTCTAACAAGACTGGCTGATTTAGAACAGCAAACTGAGTAAAGGAAATAGGTGGAAACTTACCATGTATGAATGGCGGGGTAGAAGAAGAATTATCGAGTAAGTATAAATTGCTAAAGTAGTCTCAAGCTAAATTAATTAATTGTCTCTCGTCACTAATCCATTCTCCCTCAGGAGTTTTAAGTTGCGAGATATGATTCCTTCTACGTTGCACTAAAGCCTTTGTATGGTAGAATGAAGTATTTCGGTCACCTAGACAAACCTAATCTAAGCCGGATTTTTGAATCCACAGCAGCTCTTCTTGTAAACAGATATCTTCATACTCTTCTTCTAAGAATTGGTTCAGATATATGA
Source organism: Inga oerstediana (assembly GCA_963210345.1). Taxonomy (NCBI): domain Eukaryota; kingdom Viridiplantae; phylum Streptophyta; class Magnoliopsida; order Fabales; family Fabaceae; genus Inga; species Inga oerstediana. The sequence goes on from OY723406.1 coordinate 70,372,518, forward strand.
GAAAATCAGAGAATGTGCACTCTTCTATTTTCTTTTGGAGTCCTTTCAATCTTGCTAGTGTTCGCCTCTTCTTTTTTCCAATGGATCCAAAAACTTCAACATTCCATCATTTTGCAGCTGCTATGAAATTTTTTATGTTTTCTGAGATATCACTCTCCAATTGCCACATTTGCTTCATTAAATTAAGGAAATCTGGGTGGGTAAGCCATGATGAGAGAAATATGAATAGGGCTTCAATTTTGTTGAAATTATTATGTAAGCCCAAGTGAATTGCAATAGGCCTATGGTCCGAAAGAATCTTGCGTAAATGATCCACCCAACTTTGATTAAAAATATTGAGCCATGCCTGATTACAAATCGACTTGTCCAATCTCACGAACAATGTTCCTCTCCTCCATGTGAATTGAGGCCTATGGGAGCCTAAGTCCAGAAGTCCTTGATGATGAATAAATTCTCGAAATAATCCACAACCATGGTTAATTCTGCTAATGCCTCCTTTCCTCTCTTCCTTGGCAATTGTAGCATTAAAATCCCCAGCCAAGAGCCAAGGGTTGTCAGGATTATGTGCTAGGCTAGTGTTATTCTCTAGAAATTCTTGTATTTCATCACATTTTTCTTATATATTTGTGATTTTACACTAAAATTGTGCATAAATTTTATACATATGAAGGAAAATGTGATGTGATGAAAATACTTTAAAAAGTGCAAAATTTGAGCTAAATGTATAGGGTTTTAGATTAAATTGAAGAAAATTGGAAAGCTCATAAAATCCTTCTCTTTGTAAGAAGATGAGGATAAGAAATGGAAGCTTACATGGATCCTTAGAGGTGGAGAAAAGAAGAACAAAAGCCAAAAAGGAAGATCAAAGTAGCTTGAAGGTACCCCCAGTCGCTTTTGCATTGCCACAGCGAAGCAAAAGCGAAAACACATAAAAAATAGGCCCTTCTGACTGCGTACGCTGTGGGTTTGCTATAGCGAAGCGAAAGCAAAGTTGCGATATTGCAACTGTGTGTTTTGAAAAACTGAAGCTGCAGCTTGCTTTTCAACCTAATGGGGGCGCCGAAATGGACATTCTGCACAAGGAAGAGGTTGAGAACCACAAGAAGACTTCTTGAAGAGCTTGAGGAGGATTTTGGTGCTTCTTGGAGGAGATTCTTAAAGAAATTCAAGATTTTCTTCTCTTTTTCTGGTTTTTCTCCTCTTTTCTTCCCATTTGCTGATATGGATATAACTTTTGAGTTTATTTTTTGATTTGTATTGACTATGAGTAGCTAGAACTTTCATTTAGGATTACTTTTACTCATTGTATGGATTAAAACTACTATATTTTCTTGCTTTTGCTATTTGTTAAGAATATATGCTGATTTTTCTCTATGATTAATTACTATCTTGTGCTTGATCACTATATGATTAGTTTAGTTCAATGGAATGATGCTTAAGAGAGCTATTTTGGTTGTAGAACTTGAGAAAAATCATGCTAGATTTGAAGTTTAAGGATTAAATGGATGGTTTGTTGTTAGAATAGAAATATATCTAACAACCTAGCATAGTCTAATGAAGAATTGCTTTGGGAAAGATGATTTTCATTAATGATAAACAAGAGATTGAATATTGTTAATGAAGATTAAAAATCAATCTTGACTTGAGAGAGCTTGATTGATGATCTTAGAATCTTTGACTAGCATATGGACTCACACAATTAGCATAAGTGAATCAATTGCATAGTTTCATGAAATACAATAAGGAAGAAGTAATCCTAAGCCTTTAAACCTTGAAGTAGAATCAATTTTACAATCACTTTTGTTTTACCTTATTGTTTTTAGCAAATTTCCTTAATTAACATACTCAATTTCAAATGATTTCATTCAATCTAGTTAAGAACATAGTTACAATAATTAACTTACTTTCGTCATAGTCCTTGTGGATCGACACTCGTTTACTCACTAAATTATTACTTGCGAGCCGTGCGCTTGCTGAAGCTAAACGGCGAACAACTAGTAAGATCCTCCCAAAGAAATTTGTGTATACTAGCTTAAGGGCTTCCATAAATTGTAATGAAAGTAAATTAGAGATTTGCTGCAATATACTTGACTTCTATGTGGAAAAAGTGGAGATGATTAGCAAGAATCTTTACCTCCACTTTATTTGACCATAGGATCCATATTCCACCAGAAAACCCAGTAGCTTCAACACAATGTGAGTTGAAAAAACCGAGCTTCTTGATCACTTTATCGACCTTGGATCCAGAGATACGAGGCTCTACTAAAACAAAAATATCAGGTTTATAATTAGCAACATATGATTTAAAGATAGAAGGGAACCTTTTATCATAGGCCCCTTGACAATTCCATGTTATAATTAACATAATTAAAATTAATTCATAGAGGAAGGATCAAAATCAACTCCCTCCGCTAGTGCAGTAAAAGCATTCTCGTCATATCCATGTTGCAGTCCTCTCGCAATTTCCTTCATTGCTTTGACAGATGGTCCAGGCATACTAGTATTGGATTGGCCCCCCAATATTGTGTTTAGTTAGTCCAGAGGATAATCGAACACCTTTCCCTTGTGACTTAGGAACAGGTAGTTTAGGCAAAAAGATTTGCATGGCCCAATCCAACTACTTGGGCTCTTGAATGAGAAGGTTGGCCCAAAAGAACTTTAGAAGTTTTATGGGTTACTTGCTTGCGTGGGGGTTGTCTATCATCACTAATAATGATGGCAGAATTGTAATTTGGCTCTAAAGTTGTGGGTACTTGCATAACAACATAATGTGCGAAATTGAAAATGCATTCGTTATTAGGAACCTTTCTAGAGAATTCTTTTTGTCCATTAGTGAACTCCACCTTTTTTACACTCTTTTGCTCCTTGCTTTTGCGTCTAGCAGTAATGACGTCGCCATTTGGGGCTGGTCTGACATCATTGTACACCTTGTTTATGTCCTCCTCCAAATCTGTCGTCTTACTTAGGACTTTGTACCTTGAGGCTGTGAAATAACTTTTTTTGGCTAGGACTGTCATTTCTTCTATCCCCTCTGTTAGATGGGCGCCTCCGACGTTGTACCTACATCCACTCCCCAAATTGGGCTTGTTCATATGCGTCTTTTAATTCACGCTCTATTTTCCCCGTTGGTTTTTCCGATTGAGTTTTCGGCACAACAGCCATTGTTTCTGATTCAACAACCATTTTTTCTGAGCAATATTCCTGAAGATAACGATACCTTCCACAATTAAAGCATATGGCTGGGAGTCCTTCATACTCTACATAAATCATTTCTCCATCAACTAAGATCTTGGAGGTTAATGGCTTAGTTAAATCAATGATGACTGCAAGTTTGGCAAATTTTTCTCTATCTCCAGGTTCAACATGTTTATATAAAGAAAAACCTTAAAATCCTGCAAATTTCTAATTTAACCATATTTAATATACATTGATTATAACAAAGTTAATACAATAATAAACAAATGTAAAATTACACATTCAAATTAAAATTTATTTTCTGTCCCTACCCCTATGACTAGAATAAAAAATTTTCTTCTCAGGACTAAATGAGTATTTCTACTACTATGACAAAAAGGATTTATATTTGGAAAAATTACCCATAAAGATCTTATTATAAATTTATTTGTCAATTTAGACCTAAAAATATTTAATGGAAGATCTTTTGCACGCAGAGAAGATTGTTTGAATACAAGGGAATATATTTCACACATAGGAAAGATTGTTTAAACACAAGGGAAGATCACATAGGGAAGATATATTGAACACAGGGAAGATTGTTTAAACATAAGGAAAGATCTTTTACACACAGAGAAGATTATTTGAACACAATGTAGTATTTGGTAAATAAATTTCTAATAAGGTATTTCTAGGTAATTTTCTCTTTATATTTTAGATATATTATACTATGGATGTGTTTAGGTTAACTTTTGGAGAATAGTTTCTGGAGAATAGATTATGAAGAATAGATTCTGAGAAATACATGATTTTGATAAAATGAGAATATTTAGATATTGTGATCAGAATAACTTTTTTTTATTATATGAGACTTATGTAAAGAAAAAGTAGAAGAGAGAGGGCTTCTCCACTCCAACGTTCCTTTCATTTTTTTCCAACACCCCTGCCTCTAATCCTCTTCTTTTATAACTTTTTTGAAATCTTTAATGTACAAGCCCTTACTATTTCATCCCCTTTTTCTCTATCATTCTCTCTACCAGTCATTACTCCACAGCCACGTCCTCATTCTTCTTATTTCATATGTCCAGTTCAACTATTTTGGTTGTTTACATAAAGAAAAAGTAGAAGAGGGAGAAAGAGGATGGAGCCCACACAAAAAAAAGTAAAAAAAAATTTTTCCCAAAACTTTTGAGATCCAAACGTAGGTTCGAAAAAATTTCAAGTATTCATCAAACAAGGTTTTGATTGGTTGGCCGAGCACATTATATCTGGTCAATCCATTTCTTTTCACTTCTCAGGAATCATTTAACAATTGCGGAGTCGGCTCGTCATTATAAGGGAAATTGATCCAAAGTGCTATTAATTTAAGAGTAAAATAATTAAGGTTTTTATTAAATTGCTGGTTTAAAATTTGAGGGGCCAAGAATAAAATCAGGGCAAATTTGGAGGATCAAATATTATGTAAACCCATACTTTTCTATATATTGATTTTTTTTAATTGTTGGAACCACATAAATCTTCTTTTTCTTATAGGGCGATAAAAATTTCTTAAAAATAAAAAGAAAATTACAATATCCCTCCTCTCACTGAACTTTATTACATATACCTTCCTTCTATTTTCAGCAGAAATTTGTATATTATATTCTTCATATCATTGAAAGTCCAAGGAATTTTAATCTATGAAGTTACAAAAGTTTATATTGAATAGTGGCATGACAAGTAGAGGCTAGAGCTCCAGGTGTTGAGAAGAAAATTTGCATGCGGATCAAGTATCAACCCTGTTGAACAAATTTGTTCATCTCTCTGTTCAATGTTTCTCTGTCTCTACTCCAAGAAACTAAGTACATGTTTTATATTGAGAACCGCCAAAACCAAATACACTCAACATATATCGTCAACTCAAATTGCTTGTCGACGAAATCCAGTCACAAATCTCTGAATACCAGCAAAATCAGGAACTATTTCAAAGTCGCATAAGCTTGTGCTTTTATAATTTTCCATGTAATCAACAAGAGCCCTGCACTGCTGCTCACCATTTGTCTGTAATAAAGATAAGTTATGAATGAGAAAGTTAGAAGCAACACAGGTCTTCTGCTAAATAAACACATCTAGCATTCCATTCAGGTTTTATAATGATGTTTGAACTATAAAGTGGATCTTAATCTTATACTCCCTCTGCTCTTTAATACAAAATATGAGGAGTTGATCTTAATCCTAAATATAAGACATAGTTTTTATGTTTTTTAATCTTTTCCTAATTTATCCCCTATTGATGATGCTCCCACAATAATAATCGAAGAGGAGAGGGAATGAGGGAATTAAGGTAGATGACTAAGGTATTTTAGAAAATACATGTTATATAACCTAGTGGGATAAGACTTTATTGTTGTTGTATTACCTTACTTAACTAATTTCTTTAATCTAATAAAATTAGGTAAATATATCTTATATTAAAGACCGGAGATAGTACTAGATAAGTGGAGGAGATAACAGTCCCTTATGAAGTAGCCCCAGAAACTTGAGATAATAGTTAGGTGGTGGAGATCCCTCATCCAATAGTCCATTCTTTTTTATTCAGCTCTCATCTCACTGAAACTTGATACTAACAACAACACTGTGTGCACAAGAAACAGCAAATCACAGAAGTTAAGACTGCAGTAGCAGCTCACGTAAGGAAGACACAAAAACAGAGGCCAACAAACAAGAAACAAGAAACTTCTCTAAACAAGGTTTGTCAGTTTTGCATCAGATTTTGGTTGATCGACACTCATCGCATTTGAATAGACTTGTATAATAATAAGGGTAATGATATCCTACACATGATGTGGGGGTGAAGTTGCTTAACTTCTGTGAGTTTATGAGATTCCTGAGGAATTGATGCTATTCATTTAGTAGAGAAATGTGCAGTTTGTGAAAATTTAATGAGAGGTCAGTGTGCTTTGTTTAAAAATTGTTTTCTTACAACCTTTGACTAAAATCACTAAATACTAAAGATCTTCCATCCTATTGACCGTCAGATTGTCATCTAAAATTGCATGAAGCACAGTTCAAAATGGAAGTAAATTAGGAGAAAATGACTCTTACATTGAAGTAAAAAGGATAAATTTAAACTAACAGAAAATAAAAACTCCATACCTCAAAGGCAAAAAATCCACCAGGCTTCAAGAATAAAGCAGCCCCGTCACAGAGATGGAGGAGCGCATCCATGCCATTAACGCCGCCATCTAAAGCGACTCTAGGTTCATGTCTTCCAACTTCAGCTTGCAAACAAGAAATATCTTTACTTGGAATATATGGTGGGTTACTCACAAGACCCGAAAGCTTTCCTTCTACATCCTTAGCTGGTTCAAACCATGATCCCTCCCTTATTTCAATAATTTCCTGAAGTAGGCAACAAAGTGGATCACATAAATGACTAGACACAGAAGAAGTGCCACCAGAAATCATTTACTACTTCTAGTCCTATGAAAACTAATTAAATTATTTATTGTTTTTTCTCCAAACTATTTTACCTAACTCATAAAATCTAATAATACACAATATATATGATATGATTAAGTAATTTATTTAGTTTCTTTAATATCTCTAAAAAAAATCAACTATATCTTATATTTAGAAGAGTAAAATGCTAATGCCAATAATCTTCCGAAAGCAATCATGCTATGTTGCTACTCTAGTCTAAAAGGCTACTACTTTTCTTTTCATTTATATCATCTGCTTAGATAGCAATGAACTTCTAAGTTTAAATTACTAACCTTTAAACCATACCTCCTCACATTGTATGCTGCTACAGCAACTGCTACAAGGTTTAAATCTGTGGCAATAACCCTACCCTCAGTCCCCAAAATCCTACTAATTCCAATGGCAAGGGCACCACTTCCAGTCCCCAAATCAGCCCAAACACCTACCTTCAATTCATCATCTTTTGAGACAACATCGGACACCAAATCTACAATATGTTCTGTCTCTGGTCTCGGAATCAAGACACCCTCTTGGACACTCAACACCAAATCCCTCCAATGCTCACATCCAACTATGTACTGAAAAGGTCTCCTCTCATGGATTCTCTGATTCCATAGATTGTAAAGTTCATCTACCTCTGCCCTCATTGTTACTCTCTTATCATCATTTTGAACACCGATTAGGGGTAAGAGAGTGTGGTCTTCAACGGCATCCTCCAATAGCCATTTGAGCTCCCTACATAAAAGCCTCGAGTCTGGCCCATTGTCAGACTGCTCAAAGGTTGACCCTATCGAAGAAGCAAGATTTTTGGCCCAGTCATGCCACTTTTTGAGGTCATGTAGTGTGGTTGAGTATTTGGGTGGCCTCAGAAAGAGCGGAATTTGGGCTTTTAGAGATGTTTGTGGAGATGATAGCGAAGAAAAACAAAAGGATCGACAAGGAATACTAAAAGCAGAGGATTTGAGGATTGCAGGGAAGTTAGAAGATCGATACAAACTGCTTAAGCTTAGCTTCATTTCAAGAGAAAAAATTGGAGGAACATTAATGCCTCACCACTTCATAATGAGGGTAAACATCTGCACAATCCAACAAAGAAAACTAAGCACGAGCTACTTTCAGTAGTTGCACCATCAAATATTCAAAACTGTCGGCCTTCCACCATTACAGAAGCCAATCTAAATGAATTCAAATCGGGAAATCGAGAGCCGATTTCATGAAATAATCAGAAAATTTCAGAAATGAAACTCTATAGAAACTAGGTTTCTTTTTCCTCAGAAATGTTGACAAAGGGTTCGAGCCAAGCCTTAATAATTTGCTCCTAAAACACAGATCTTCAAGTTAGTTTTCCTCTTAACTCAGAAACTAGAAGACAACAATGGAAACAGAGCACAGGACCAACCAAGAGTGATAAGATATCATGCAATTCTCTAATAATATTGTATTATTGTTGCATTTTGGACCATGCTCTAGAAAGAAAGAAGCGCGGGTTTACGGGCCTTATAAGATCAGCGCGGAGAGAGTAAAAGGCCCACGGCCCGTTTCGGGGTTTTCATGTCCCCGACGAATACCTCCCAAACTAAAAGGAGTTGCGTAAGTTGCAGGATCATTTCCAGGTGAATTTTGCTCTCATTTTCAGTAAGGCAATGGTTGAATCGCAATAGCGGCTTCTTTGCGCTGATGGGAAGTCTTTTGTTTTCCGGCAATATATTGTTATAGAAGCAGTAACTAGAGGCTAAGCTGACAAGGACTACCCCTTCTTTTCAGCCTTGCTTTATCGGTGCATTTTCAAATGCTAGAATTAGATGAAGTCGTGTATATATATTTTTTCTTTTTTAAGGAGAAAAAATCGATTTGTTTGCGACTTCGAATGGCTATTTACAATCTGAATTCAATTCTCAAGATAGTGCATTTGTTACTTATTTTATGCATTTGATGATTGTCATGGTAGTTTTTCATTACTGGTTGTTCTGCAATATCATGGGGGATAGTCAATACTCGTTCTCACTTACCACTTTTAGGTAAGGCTACTAGTAGACTCTTGCATATGAGCCCAAGCGGCCATGAAAGTGTGTTTCTGTCATATCAACTAATTTTTGCTACCCTGTTCAACAATCCTTCTGGAAAACTTGTTCAGATTGAGCATGCTCTTACCGCTGTTGGGTCTGGCCAAACCTCTCCTGGCATTAAAGGTGACACTCTCTATAACGTTTCATATTACTGTTGTCTCAATTCTTTGGGTTGAGATATGATAATTATATTGTTTTACTTTTTCTCTATCACTACAAAGTTTTTTTTCCCCAAAGGGCATCAAATATGAAAAGAAACTTAGATGTTGCCATTATAAAGCAATTATATTTCTTCTCATTCATCAAAACATAGAGAATTTATCTTAAGAGGTAGAGCCATGGATATTCTGGTATCGTTTTCATTGGCAAGCTTTGATTCTTACATGATAAAAGTCTGTTGTTTGCAAACATCATCTGCATCTGTGTTTGATTCTCTGCCTTTATTTTCTTCTTATAGATTCTATTATCTTGTAAATAATATGGATATATAATGTTTCCTATAACTTTTTTTACTTACAAGTCCCTTTTGATCCTTGCAGCTGCTAATGGAGTTGTCATTGCAACAGAGACAAAATTACCCTCTATATTAGTTGATGAAACATCAGTGAGTTTTCATATGGTTGGATCCTTCTTTGTGTGTGAAAATTTCATAAATTTATAATATGTTCCATCCAAGGTCATATGCCCCTATCTTTCTTTTCTCCATTTGTGGCCCAACTTCCTTGAATGATTCAGCACTGCCGAATTTTGACCTAGCTATATAATGGTGAGTTGTTCAGGGATTTATAAGTGAGAAGTTCTGTGTCAACTCTATGAACAATCAGTATAGTGCTGCCTTGTATTATCAGCCTTGCCTGTAATTTGTCCACCTCTTTTTAGTAATATAAAATATAGACTCGTGTGCGCATTAGTGAAGCATTAGAGATTGGGCAATCACGCCTTGTAGACTCGTGGCTTACTGGTTTAGGGGTTCCACCCTTCTCTGGTCAGTCGCGAGTTCGAATAGGCACAGAGAAAGAGATTGGGCAATCACCATTTTATTTTGGGTGATACACGGGATCAAAGGCCCAAAAACAATCACCATTTTCTATGGTCTAGGATGTAATGCTGAACGTATTTTTTCTGTGATTGTTACATTCCAACAAGTGTCTGATGATATGATATGTTATTGATATGATGTTGTAATAAGATAATTTTGAAAGTTAGTTAGGTTAATTAATTAGTCGAGCAGGACTAACCATTAGTGGCACTAGCCGTTTAAAGAGCGGCATTAGCCAAACATGGCCTTACCTGTGTTTAATTAACTAATAGGCCCTGATTAGTGACCCTTAACCCGTTGGTACTGTTCTATCCCTATTGCCTATATTTATGGCAGATTGTATTACTGTCATTCAGTTTTTGCATGTCAATGAAAAACCAGAGTACTATTCAGCACACCTCTCGCTCTCTCTCTTCTCTCTAAATCCTCTAATTCTCTTCTTCAACCTTCTGATTTCTTCTCTTCTACCCTAATACCCAATTCTAAAAGATTCACATTACTTTAGAATATCAGTAGTATCAGAGGTTCTCGAACCTTGGACTCGGTTATTGGCCTTTCGCTTCTGACTGAATGGTTGAGACAAGATTCCAAGAAAACGCAAGAAATATGGAAGAAAGGCTACAAGCTATGGAACAATGATTTGAAACTGTAAATGACCTTCATGATGCTGTTCAAGGTTTCAGGGAAGAACTACAATTGGTTCAACATGGGATGCAGCAAAATTTAGAAACTCTTGCGCAAGCTGTTCAACGAAGAATGCAGCAAGATTTGGAGAATCTCACGCAAGAACTGAGAACCTTGGCAGTAACACCAAGAAACCCACCGAACGGACACCATAGATTTCAAGAAGACCTGGACCAAGGAAATGTCAGGGGCAGGTATCATAGGCCGACCCAGTTCACCAAGATGGAATTTCCACGATATACAGGCAAAGATATAGATACCTGGCTATTGAAGGTTGAACGCTATTTCACCCTTGATAGAACTCCAGAAGCATCGAAAATCAATATGGCGTCGATGCACCTCGATGATGAAGGCTTCCACTGGCATGTCGCGATTGAACGGTTTTGGCAGGGGCAACTTTTGACCTAGGCCGAATACTCAAGATTACTATGGGACACCTTCGGTCCGATACATGAGAAGCCGATGACCAACCTAACTCACCTGCGTCAGACTGGGTCACTCCAAGAATTCAACATCAAATTCAACTCCATCGCGTCACGGCTTGACCTCCTTGAGGCTTACTTGGTCGACGCATATGTCGGCGCCCTGAAGGAGGAAATCGCTGATTCAGTTCTGCTATTCAATCCTACAACCATGATCGAAGCTCGGTGACTCGCATATGTTCAAGAAATCACAGTCAACCGTCAGCTCGCTAAAGGAAATATCGAAACATCTCATAAACAAACTTCAGGGCAATCGCTGTCGTTCGCTTCATCCTCCATGTCAAATATACCCAAAACAGGTTCTTTTTCTAATGGGTACCACCGAAAAGACCAAAATACCACATTAAAAACGCAGAATTCCAGTTTCATCCCCAGGACCATTACACGTTTAGTGAAGGCCTTAACTACAGAGGAAGAAGCAGAGCACCGAGCCAATAACCTCTGTTTCTTTTGTCATGGGAAATTTTCATGGGATCACAAGTGTATGCAACAGCAGAAAATGCAACTCCACTTGGTTTTGTTAGATGATGAGGGTGATGGGACCGAGGCTGCCTCTGAAATTCCAGACACTGATGTTGTTCAAGAAACAGAGCAACCCAGTATTTCTCTATATGTGATAGAAGGAACAGATCATACCTAGTCCATGAGGGTCCTAGGGGCTATGGGGAAATGTCCTCTTCAAATCCTGATTGATAGTGGGAGTACACATGATTTCTTAAATCTGTAAACAGCCACTAAATTGGGATGGAAGGCACAAGATACAACTCCTTCCTATGTTGAAATAGCAAGTGGTGGTAAGTTTAAAATTCATGGTGTTTGGCATGGGTTTCGTTGGAGGATGCAAAGGTTGGAATTTATTTTGATGTTAGAGTCATTGAATTACACACATATGATGTGGTATTGGGTTTGCAATGGCTTAAGAGCATCAGGAATGCTTTTTGGGACTATAAGTCATCATCCATGTATTTTTGGAAGGATGCCCAACTAGTGAAATTGCAGGCTAACATCCCTCATTCTCCAAGGATTGTAGCCTCAAAGAGGGTGGAAGCAAGTTGCCTCAAGGAGAAGCAATTATACCTTATGCAGTTGGTTGAAATTCAAGGTGATAGGATGAGTTGTTTTGCAATTAGAGATGCTGATCCTATTCTGCCAGCAGAGATTCAAGGTGTCTTGGGAGCTTTTCAAGATGTGTTTGATGAGCCAAAGAGCCTCCCACCTTTTAGAGAAGGCCATAATCACCCCATTGTCTTGGAAGAGGGCACAAATCCTATCTCCTTGAAACCATACCGATATCTGGCTGCATAAAAGGATGCCATTGAGAAATTAGTAGCTGAATTACTTGAAACAGGTGTTGTACAAGAAAGTTGTTCCCCATTTTTTGCTCCTATAGTCCTAGTAAAGAAGAAGGATGGGTCTTGGCGTATGTGTGTGGATTACCAGGAGTTAAACAAGAAAACGATTAAGAATCAATATCCTATTCCTCTTATTGAGGACTTGTTTGATGAGCTAAGCAAGGCTAGATGGTTCGCAAAGCTTGATTTAAGGGTTGGTTATCACCAAATAAGAATAGTGCCAGAAGATGCATACAAAATCGCCTTCAAGACTCACTCTGGACACTAAGAGTGGCTCGTAATGCTATTCGGTCTTACGAATGCACCGGTGACTTTTCATGGAGCTATGAATGATATCTTTCATCCTTTTCTTAGACAATTTATACTAGTCTTCTTCGATGATATACTGATATATAGTCCCTCACTTGTAGATCATCAAGAGCACTTGAGGATTGCTTTGCAAACTTTGCAGCAACATCACTACTTTGTGAAGGAGAGCAGGTGTACCTTTACTGCTATAAGTGTGGAGTATCTAGAGCATATCCTAGGAAATGGGGTAGTAGTAACCGATCCTAAAAAGATCCAAGCAATTGCAAATTGGCCTCAACCGACTACAGTCGAGCAATTGAGAGCATTTTTGGGCTTAGCTGGCTACTACCAACGTTTTATCAAGAGTTATGGTATTATTGCAAGACCCTTGACTCTATTGTTGAGAAGGAATGCCTTTGTGTGGTTTGAATCTGCTAGTGAAGCCTTCCAACGTCTCATAGATGCATTAGTTTTAGCTCCGATTCTTATTCTTCCTGATCTCACTAAACAATTTGTGGTAGAATCTGATGCATGTGGGGTGGGAATTGGTGCTGTTTTAATGCAGCAAGGACAGCCTCTTGCATTCTTTAGTAAAGGCCTCTCTCCACGACACCAAAATCTTTTGGTTTACGAAAAGGAGTTGATGGCAGTGGTGCTGGCGGTGTTGCATTGGCACCAATACCTTGAGAGGGGTAAGTTTATCATTCGTACGGATCAGCAAAGCCTTAAATTTCTGTTGGGTCAGCAACTTAAGACACCATTTCAGATGTTTTGGGTGGCAAAACTGGCTGGTTTTGACTATGATATAGTGTACAAGAAGGGGGTGAATAACTCGGTAGATGATGCACTCTCTCGCCTTCCTAAGAAACAACTAATGCAAATGACTTATAGCACTACATCACCTGAATTGTTGCAGCAGGTAAAGGATAGTTGGCATGTAGATGACTTCACTCACTCTCTACTTGAAAAGGTGCAACAAAATGAGGGGGTGTGGAGTCACTTTACTTGGGATGGTACTCTTTTGCGAAGAAAGGGGAAATTGGTTGTAGGTAAGGTAGAAGCTCTTCGGTTGCATATTCTTAACTGGCTCCATTCAAGCCCTCAAGGAGGACATTCGGGGATACAAGCTACTTATCATCATATTAAAGGTCTCTTTAGGTGGAAAAAATTAATCAATGATGTGATGGAGTATGTTAAAAGGTGTGACACATGCTCTAGGTGTAAGTATGAGACTATAACTTCTCCGGGGTTGTTGCAGCCTTTGCCTATACCTAGTAGGGTGTGGGAGTCGATTACCATGGATTTTATTGAGGGTCTCCCAAAATCACAAGGGAAGAATACTATATGGGTAGTCATAAATCAAATGAGTAAGTATGCCCATTTTATATCCCTTGCTCATCCCTTTTCAGCATCTATCTTGGCACAATATTTTATGGATCAGGTTACAAACTTCACGGTGCACCGGCTGAAATTGTGAGTGATCGTGATTCTCTTTTTGTTAGTAGCTTTTGGAAGAAATTTCTTCGTGTGTTGGGTGTGGACCAAAAGCTTTCTACAGCCTATCATATCCTCAAATGGATGGGCAATCAGAAGTGCTTAATAGGTGCTTAGAGACATATTTGCGGTGTATGTGTTAGGAGAAGCTTAACGATTGGACCAAGTGGATATCACATGCAGAATGGTGGTACAACACAACATACCATACAGCCACTAAAACTACACCGTATGGGTTGCTTTATGGACAACAACCTCCACTACACACCCCTTATTTGGCCCACAATTCAGTATTGGAGTTGGTGGATCATAGCTTCACGGCTAGAGAGGAAGTTCTAGCACTTTTGAAGCATCATTTGCACTGTGCAGCCAATTTGATGAAGCAAAGGGCTGATTTAAATAGGACAGATCGTGAGTTTCAGGTAGGGCAATGGGTGTTCTTGAAGCTTAAGCCCTATAGGCAAATCTCTACAGCAACAAGGGTTTCTCAAAAGTTGGCTCCTAGGTTCTATGGACCTGATCAGGTGGTAGAGAAGGTTGGAGCTGTTATATACCACCAGAATCTAGAATTCATTCTACCTTTCATGTTTCCCTATTGATGCTATGTCCAGATCCTACTGTGAGGCCTAGGCACCTCCCATTGAATTTCCGGAGTTGCCACCAGCTATGGAGCCAGAGAGCATTCTGAACCGAAGGGTTAAGAAGTGTCAAAAGTGAATGATTACAGAAGTATTGGTTCAATGGAAGGGCTTACCCGACAAAGAAGCCTCTTGGATGGCCCTTCACTCTTTTCAACAACAATATCCTACCTTTGTGGTTCCTAATCCTTGAAGTCAAGGATGTTTTAGGGGGGTATTGATATGATGTTGTAATAAGATAATTTTGAAAGTTAGTTAGGTTAGTTAATTAGACGAGCAGGGCTAACCATTAGCGGCACTAGCCGTTTAAAGAGCGGCATTAGCCAAACATGGCCTTACCTATGTTTAATTAACTAATAGGCCCTGATTAGTGACCCTTAACCCGCTGGTACTGTTCTATCCCTATTGCCTATATATATGGCAGATTGTATTACTGTCATTTAGTTTTTGCAAGTCAATGAAAAACCAGAGTACTATTCAGCACACCTCTCGCTCTCTCTCTTCTCTCTAAATCCTCTAATTCTCTTCTTCAACCTTCTGATTTCTTCTCTTCTACCCTAATCCCCAATTCTAAAAGATTCAGATTACTTTAGAATATCAGTTATCCTTGTGGTTTTACTTTTTTCTCCTAGTTTATGATTGGTGGAATGATGTTGATACTATCTTTCTTTTTATAGTTTAGGGATATATGGAAGTATGGCCTATGGTAAAATCCAGATTTTGTGCAGCGTTTGTAAGCTTCTTTTGTTCATGTTCCATAATTGTCCTGCCTAAAAGTGTTGTAGTTATTTGATTCCCGCCTCCTCATCTATTGGGAAGTTGACACATTCTGGGTCTTTTTTGTATGTGGATGTAGGTTCAGAAAATTCAGATATTAACACCAAATATTGGCGTTGTTTACAGGTGTATTTAACATGACATCTTTCTATTATTTTGATTTATTTATGCATTAGAGATAATTGTTTCCAATTGTCATTTGTAAGGAATAAACTCTAAAAATAATTCATGAGGTAAAGTCAAAAATAATAATTATCATTAAGTTTTTCCTTTTGTGTTACTCCATAAACAAGCCCTTAACCGGTCATTATTTTTCATTGTGTGTGCGCTTGTTAAGACACTTAAGTTGGTTAATTCTTCTGAAATGAGTTATTATCTTGATTCTTTTCTCTCCTTAACATAAATTTTCAATATGTTGTTCAGTGGCATGGGTCCTGATTTTTGAGTACTAGTTCGAAAAGGTAGGAAGCAAGCAGAGCAGTATCATCAGTTATATAAAGTCCTATGCATAATCATTTTCCAGTTCAAATTTTCGTTCCCTTATCTTCTATTGTCCGCATATACAATTCATAGCCTTTTCATCTACAATAGTTGGATTCTGTGGAATTTTGTTTTTATAATGTTTCTCAACTATGGCACGTGTCATTCCTAATGCAAACATACAGTTGAGCGATCTGAAAGATGGGATAAAATTGTAGAATAATTCCACTGATTGCTTGAGCCCATCAATAAACATGATTTATCAAGAGTAACAACTAACACAATTATTATGATTTCTTGTGCCAACCGTTTACATTCTTTTTTTTGGGGGGGGGGGTGTGGTGGTGAGAATGGAGCATAATTTGTCCTGCAGGAAAACAAAAACTAAAAAGAGAAAAAAGATTAAAAGTATGATTATTAGAAAAAAGAACCTAGAAGAGTGGAAGGTGCATGCATCAAAGCTGTTCAATATCTGTACTATCAAACAGTGACCCCATGAAACAATAACGTGATTATGCTTGTATCTTCAAGTAAAACCCCAAACACTATCCCATAACATATGTAAGGAAAAAGTTCTCTTGAAACTGCAAGCATTCTAGTTTATAGTTTTGCATGTATTAGGCAAAAATATTGTAATTAAGTATATATGATTATCTTTACCACTTCATGTATCTCCTGTTTGCTTTTAGTGGATTCCCCAATGGTTCCTTTCTAAAGTGTAGTTTTTATCTGATATTTGATGGAAATTGCGGGAACCAATCCCTGTAACTCAACTGGTGAGGGAAATTGCTGCTGTCATGCAGGAATTTACTCAGTCTGGGTAATTGATTTTTTCTTTTCATTTCTTGTAAACGATATTTCCTTTGTATTCTGGCCATATAGATGGGTTGACTTTATTTAATTCAATATTAGAATTTGAAACATGAACTATGATTTTGCACCAACTTGGTTGATCTATATAGTAGGTAAACTCTTTATAATTCTCCGTCAGAAAAAAGGGAAACAGGGGGACACTAAATAAGCTTTTGACCTTTTTTTAGTGTAGAACTAAGGCAGATCATGTGTCTAATATTTCTACATGCGGAATCACCCCCTTTTTTCCATGATTTCCGGTCTGTTAGTGTTATATTTTAAACTCTGATTTGCATGTTTTGTCTTGATAGTGGTGTTAGGCCTTTTGGAGTATCCCTGCTGGTAGCTGGGTTTGATGACAAAGGGCCGCAATTGTTTCAGGTATGTCAATATGTATTATCCTATATGCCCATGTAACTTTTATTCCTATTGTGGCCATCTTGATTTTAATGCATCTTCTCAGTTCTGACTAGTAAATTAAAGCAGCAAGCTTTTTGGACACATCTGATCTTTTCTCATGAAGACTCTAGAATGATGCTCCTTGAGTTTTAGGAAGATAACTGCATGTGGGTCATATTCATTGCTCGGACTTTGACGATTCATGGTTTATATATAGTCGGGATTTTATAAATTATACTCCTATCTTTATATATATGTGACCAATATATAGCTAATAATTTCATTATACATCACATTAGTTTCTTATGCATATGATAATCATCTCTAGATTTAGGATGGTCTATTACCCAATTAACTATCATGCCTGGTCTTATCAAATACTGTGGGCCTTTGCTTGAATAGAGTTTATGGCGAACTGCACTGTTAATGAATTATAAATAGTGTAACTTTTCATAGACTTTATATATATATAGATAGATGGTAATTTTTCTGGGGATTTGGTGGAGAAATGTTCTCTTTCTTCGATATATACATGTTGTATGTTGGATGAGCTGTGCTGATATCTTTCATTGTACACTTGGAATTGTTGAGAATAACTGGCTTGTATTTACCAGAAGAAAAGAAACATAAGATAAAGAGGAATGAAGATTGTTTTTTGGTGTATATGTTTTTGCTGCAGGTGGATCCGTCAGGCTCATATTTTTCTTGGAAAGCTTCTGCTATGGGGAAAAATCCTAATGCCAAGACATTTCTCGAGAAGAGGAATGCTTCTCTGATCATTGATATCAATGCTGTAGGAAAATTGTGATTTGCACATGTTTTGATGGAAATCGCAACTCTAGCTCCGACTGTTATTAGCTATGAAGCACCAATTCTCTAATGGAGACATACCCGTGTCGAAGACAAAGTATCATAGTGCGATCTGTATCACTGACCTTTTTCTGTGGACACATTCATACATGTAGTGGTTCTTCTTATTAGGGTATCATTCACCACTGAGCTTTCTCACAATTAAATCAATGTCTTATTATAGAATTTCAGGTTTACTTTTTACCATATAAAAGGACCACATGATTCGATTTGGAAAACTTACCATTTTATATCTTTTCTTCTTTATTGACATTACTTGAGTTGATTGTTTCTTGTATTACAGGTACACAGATGATGTGGAGCTTGATGATGCAGTTCACACAACAATATTAACACTGAATGAGGGTGAG
The DNA here is from genome assembly GCA_963210345.1 of Inga oerstediana. Classification (NCBI taxonomy): domain Eukaryota; kingdom Viridiplantae; phylum Streptophyta; class Magnoliopsida; order Fabales; family Fabaceae; genus Inga; species Inga oerstediana. Next base: position 70,390,925 of record OY723406.1, read on the forward strand.
GATTATAGCATTGCAAGAGAATGTATTAAACATAACTCATGTGAATTATAAAAAACCGTTCAAAATTATCAAAAACAGTTAATCCTTTGCCCTTCTTTTTTTTTTTTTTTGGTGGGGTGGGGGTGAATTCTGAGTGTTCAATGTTCCTTCTTGTTGGCATTCCCCCATATTCTGTATTTAAATTTGCGGTACAACGAAATCAAATCCTCCATAGTTATGTAGTGAGTATTTAATTCTTTTTTCTCCTTTTGGTAGCCTGAAAGTATTGGGAGAGTGACACAGATGGTTGTGATGTATTTATAGAATTTTCTTCTTACTTTTAAATATCTTTCTGAAGGTATAATATACATTTACTTCTGTAATTGTAGAAACTCTAACGTGGGGAATCACACGATTTATCTCTTGCTTGTGCCATGTAGGGTCGAGGGACAAATCTCAGGAAAAAAACATTGAAATTGGCATAATTGGCGCAGACCATAAATTCAGGTACTTGTGCTCTCCATCATCCAAAGGATAAGATATAATAGCTTCTGTGCTTTCATACGATCATCCAATTTTAAGAATTTTACTAAAACATCCTCCATTCAATTAAAGTATATAGTTTTAATTAAAGATCCACTTACAGTTTTGCTGTGGAGGGTAATTTAGTCAAACACTAAGATTAGTCTTGGATTTGATTAAATTGGATTGTGTCAATTGGTGGGAGGTTATGCTAAGCTTAATCAGTAGTCCTGGATTTGAGCCTTTGATATGCAACTACATTAAAGCTTACTAGAAGATCTTTGCTATTCAACTTGAATTAGTACGGATCCAGTTTGGTTCCCAAACATAAGTTGGTTTGATAAAAGGAAAGAAAACCAAGTAATCTGATACATGCACTTTACTACAAGTCTTTAGCAACTTGAGTATGATTCCCTAAATTATCACAATAAATGGGCCTGACAACCGGTCTAGTTGGCACAATTGTTGGCTTTGCTGATCATATAGTTGAAAATGATATTATCTTTGGTCCTAAATATAAGATTTAGTTGACTTTTTTGGAAAGATTAAGGAAGCTAATTAAATTATTTTGAAGTATTTATATTTATTGTTTTTTCTCCAAACTAATTTGTTCGACTTATCAACTGATATATATAATTTAATTATACATAATATATAATTTGATTAAGTAACTTATTTAGTTTTTTTAATCTCTCCAAAAAAAACTCAACTAGCTCTTATATTTAAAAATAATGTAAAGCCCCTCAAAATCCCTCTAGATCTCGATTTCGAGTTCTAGAGTAGACATCCGGTAAAGTTGATGATTATTTTGGTGAAGTTGAGTAATTAATGTGCAATTAATGGAGGAATGAAGCTTTCCTCTTGCTTTAATTTAACATCATGTTTGTTTCATAGTTGTTGGCTGCAGTAAGCTTCCTTCAAAATGTATCGGAAAGTCTTTCACAATGTACTTTTTTTTTTTTTGGTTTACACCCCCCGTGTCCCACCCCCTTTGGAGGCAGACTAATTCAGAGTCGTCCCCCGGTGTAGAGGGACTTCCCAAGGATCGAACTCGGGCCCTTGAGGCAAATGGCTGGGGAGGCACCTTGGCTCTCCCTTTCAAACCATCCGAGCCACGCCCCCTGGGCTCATAATGTACTTTAATGATGTATCATAACACATACATGGCTTATTTAAAACTATCATGTCAGCATTATTAAAATCATTCTTTTCATCGTTGGCCCCCAAAAAAAAAAAAAAATCATTCTTTTCATCTTGTCCTTCAACATCAAAATTTTGGTCCATTCATCCTTGAGTAGTCTTACAAACGTTTGTTCTGGCCTTTAGTTTGCAAGTTGCTGAACCTCTCAATAAATGTAATGATTTTAAACAATCAATTAGATTATAGATGTATGGAAGATATTTTGACCAAATATAAGTAGTTATTTATATATAAGTGTACTTGGGATTATAATTTGTAGATTGAATTATGACAAGGAATATAAGCTGAAGTTAAATAAATTTACCTTTAAGGCTCTGTTTGATCCCCTCCCCATGATTGACAGGATAAGGAATGTAGGAGGGGAGGGGTTTTTTTTTTTTTTTTTGAAATTTTCCCCTTCCTCCCCTCAAAACCCTCCTCTAAAAATCGGAGGAATTTAGAGGGGAGGTTGAAAAAAGATGTTTCATTGGACAAAAATACCTATCCAATTTTATGATAACCCACAATTACCATTCACCATTTTTATTCATCAGAATAGAGCAAACCCTATTCGGCAGCACCGTGTCGTCCAAGAAATCGATGAAACTTCCTCATGATATTTGGCTCCAGATCTGTAGTTGGAATGGGGAAAAAACAAAAAGGTCATTCCTTTACTTTTCCACAATCGGGGTTTGTCATAGTAAACTTGAGGAGGAGCTTTCTCCCTTCAAAATTTAAAACCTGGGCCTCAATAAAAAACGAACATGAATTTTTTTAAAAAAACCAGAAATGCTGATGTTTGGACCAGAGGAGCTGGGTTGACTCTATCCACGTAGGCGACCTTTGTGTTGTAGGTTGGGAAAGTTAAGGTTGGCAAGGTCGGCGATGGATGGAAGGGGATGTGCCTTGGAGGAGAGGGGGTCGAGAAGAGTTGGTCGGGATATGTCTTCCATCGTTTTTTTTAAATATATATATATATATATATATGACTATAATCATAAAATATAAGTTTAAATACACATATGTATATGTATATTTGTATTAAATATTATTTATACAAATGTTATTTATAATTAAATTTTATTATGCATTTAATAGAGTTTGAAAAAAATTACTTATAACGTAAGGATAAAGTTGTAAGTTGCCTATGTGAAAATAATTTCCCTCCCTTCCCCTCCTAAACCAAATAAGGTAATATTAAAATCTCTCCCTTCTCATTCCTTTTGATTAATCCAAACAAGATAATATTAAAATCTCTTTCTTCCCCTCCGTCGAACCAAACAAACCCTAAAAAGGATCCATCGTTCAATGTGTGCTGAATTGTCATATTAATTACTGTAATTTTTATGTGATTTCTTCCTTTCACAAGATTAGAACCATCTTATTTCAGAGTAATGTTTTTTTTTTGCCAGAATCTTATTTAAGAGTAATTGAGTTTATTTCATCATTGAGAATACCGAATACAATGTTTTGTCTACCTAGTTTGATGTGGTCTAAATTTATAATATATTATTGCCTGCAATTTTTTTCTGATTGTTCTATGAATAATAATCGATCTTAAAAATATTCTTTGACACATTAATAATAAATTAAATTTATTATATTCATCAAGAATATTTAAAATGTTAATAGATTTTTTAACCAAATATTTTGTAAAACTAACATAAAATTAGTGTTCAAATCTTTAGAGTAATTACTTTTATAAATATAAATTTTTTTTTTTTTAAAAATGAACTGGTATTGGGCAAAACCTGGCCTAGTACTTTAGCCTAGCCCAACCTATATAACACCAACCTAAAGGCCTTGTATCAAACCTAACCCAATCCATAAGCACTTCTAATTAACTAAGCATATTCCTATATTTTTATTTTTTTATAAGTTTATATTTGTATTTTTTTTCCTTAGTACTGAAGTGAAGAAAACATGTATATATCAACATATAATATAATAATTTTAAAAAATTAAATTATTCATAAGTCATAAAAAATAGAACTCATTTTTTAAAACATTATATAATATATGGACTCAAAATAATTGCTTACTAAAAAGAAAAGCTACAAACACAATCACAAGTACGTAGGAACATATACAAATATCATATGACAATACTAGGTCCAGATTCTCTTCACATTCACATGCACTTAGACATGCCACTCGAGAAATTAATCTCAATACACGCAACACACACACACACACACATTATGTATTTATATATATAATTTGATATATTTATCCGCAAAAAAAATCAAAATACATGCATGTATACGTTTTTATATACGTTCACATGCATGTATTCACAAACATTACTTTTACATATATTCACAGATATGCACGTTTATATATGCATATGCGCATGGTGCCACATTTGAGTTATTAATTAATACGTCAACTTATGTGACCATGTGTTTATTTTCTTCTAATTTAACTAAAGTAACCATAACTGTTTTTTACGAGTACTTGGTGTTCCAATTATAATTGTTAGAGCCAAAAATTTTTGAAAAAAATCGGTAAAAAATTCCTATTTAAAAAATTTATTACTTAGAAGAATTTGAATTTGAGTATTGGTATTTTTTTATATATAAAAATATATCAGGTCGTTTATATCAAAAAAAAATTTCAAACATGGATCTTTTACCGATTTTTGAAAAAAAAAAAAAAAACTTGCGAGGCAAGCCTTTTTTTTTTTTTTTTTTTTTGAGTAAGAATGTTCTACATTATGAGATAAATAGAAGATAAGAATGGCTAGAGCCGGGAATCAGGGTTAGCCCTAAAAGGTTCGGGGTCAGAAAAATTACAGTTTTTTAAGGCCCGGCTTTAGAGCATCAGGGTTGGGAAGTCCTTTTTACGATATTTAACTATTTTTCCTGCGTATTTTCCCCAGAGAGATATAATTAGTAAATAACAATTATTAAAGTTCTAATTTAATATATAAATGTTGTCAACATTAAGGTTTAAATAACACGTCTCTTGCAACAAACAAACATAGTTACTAATGTATAATAAAAGGTAAAATCATGTTCATAAATAACTTACACAAAGGGTAAAGTATAAGAAGGTAAGAAGCTAAATACTCTAACCTCTAAACAACATGAGTATGACGACTATCATTTTCACCTTCTTTGTCACTATCATCAATTTCAAGGACATTTAATTGTATATCACTTTGAGTAGTAGGTTCAAGTAGTCAAATAATCACAACCTCTATAAAAAATCATACTTTATCAGGCAGAATAGTATATAATATGATTTCATTCTAAATAGGCAGAATAATATACTCAAAAATTACAATATGATTCAATTAGACAAAACAATATACTTAAAAATCATACTCTATACAATATGAGGACAGAGTGACATATAGATTTAATAAGGCAATTCAAAAATGTAACATGGTTCCTTTCCAAACAAAAAAGATAAAAAATAAACGGGCTTAAAGGGCTGGCCCGAGGCCCTCCAGGGCCGGCCCTTTTAAACCCGAGGCCCTATAGGGCCGGCCCTTTTTGACCCAACTTCTTTTTGAGGTTACAATTTGTAAGCCCGGCCCTTGAAGCGCCAAGGCCTAAAAGGGCCAGCCCGACAGGCTTGGTCCGTTTTCCCGGCTCTAAGAATGGCTCGTTAATTTATGGCCTGGTGTTTAATTTTTATAGATAAACTGTTAATATATATACTTTTAAGAGGCTAAGCTGATGGCGATGGAGTAATTAAAAAGGATCAAATTGATCAATATGTTAACATATATTTCAAATGAATCTGCTGTACAGTTGGAAAAAATTTTATAAATTAAGAATATTGACTTATGTATAAATATATTTAACACAACGAAAACAAAATGATGCTTTCAAACATTCAAAAATAGGGAGGTTGATCTCTGGACTCAATAATAAAGATGGACCATATCCATTATTACAATTTATTGTCAAATCAACCTTAGTTGGCAGAAAAATCATATAATAATTATCAAAACCCAAAAAAATGATATAATAAATATTGACTTGTAAGGAGACTTTGGGTCAATAATTAAGATGTAATGTTATATGTATTACAGCCTTCTTTATTATTATTTTTAGTCTTCATCTAGAAATAGTCATACAAATTATTTACGTGTCAAACTAAAACCCAATAAAGTATGCTATAATTTGTCAGGTTGTATCTGGATTGATTGTGAAACTATATTATTTATATTGGATACTGGAATAATGCAATGGAACTCAATATCTAAATTAGGTCCAAATTCAATTTATTTTGCATTAGATATCTTCGATTTAAATTGTTGTAAACATATATGCAAAAAGAAAATAACAATTAAAGAGTTTTAATTAAGTCATTGTTGGTCTTTCTTAAAATTATTACTCATATTTTTTAAAATAAATTATCTTGCAAAGTATATTTAAGTATAATTATTCTTACCAACTAGATTATTCTTTGCTATTTCAGAAAAACAAGTTAATTTTATTAATATTTTAAAAATTATTACAATCACTAATAACATGTATGACAAAGAAAAAAACAAAGCAATAAAATTATACTCCCTCCAATAATAAATATAAGAGCTAGACAAAAAATTTACTTTAGTTATAAATATAATATCCTTCAATCCATTTTATCTATCAAATTTATAACTTCCCTCATTCCTATTGATCGCACATATGAAAGAGATTTACACCCAATGCACATTATTAAAAAGGTTATTTTAGAGAAACCAGCATGCGTTTATTACAAATAACTAATTTTTTGTATATCTAAAAATTAGTTATTTTATTCTTATATTAAGGATCAGAAATAGTAAAAGCAATTATGCAACCAACAAAAAAAAAACAGTAAAACATATAAACCTTAAATACAACATGTGTGTATTAAACAAACTAGACTCTATATATATATATATATATATATCCTTCCTTATACTACAATATTTAATTGGTATTTGGCACTATTAGTTAATTTAAGTTTAAACATAGCTAGTTTTATCTTGAACAAAATCCTAAACTGCCTAAGTATAATTTTTTTTTTGGCAATAAAATATGTAAATATAATTAGTTAAACGCATTTGTTCTAAGATCAAATGGGAAATTTTATTGTTCACATTTTATTAGTGATTTTACTGCTACACAATTTTGCCTGTGCATCTTTCCTCATCCTTCATTTTCATTCCATCTCTCTAGCTACGTTGTTTAGATTAACATTATAGTTATAAAATTATAATTCCTCAAAGTTTATATTTCAACTGAGATGTTAAAAATTAATAAATAATTAAATCTAAACCGTTAATATTTTATCTACAAGATCTAATTAAAGGCCCAACAAAAAATGAGGATAGAAGCCACAATGGGTTCATTCAAACAATGTAATAAGTGATTGAGAGAGAATGACGAGTGATTACTGTAATATAATAATACCGTTCACGATAAGTAGTAATCAAGTTGTAGTTTGGTAAGATTCACAACACTCGGTGAAAATTCCATAATCAAAACGGTATCAACAATTTCAAAGTGTTTGGTTTCAGTCAAACCCTCTGTAAGGAATTAATTTTAGTCAACTCACGTAACTTTCTGAAATTTTATTGCACAATGAAATTAATTTTTCCCTACACGTGTGTAAAGCATATTCCCCTATGTGTATAAGATTTTCTCTTATATGCACATGATTTTTCTAGATCCCATTTGATAATTAATTTATTAGTGATGTCATTTTTTATGATTCTTCCATTTAAATATTGTTGGCCCATTTAGATATAATTCTCTCAAAAAGATTTTTCTATCTGTTATATTTTTTTTTGGTCGAAAGTCTATCTGTTATATTCAAACCTTACAATTCTTTCTTTTTTAAAAAAAAAAAAATTTTAATCCGAATTCACACCTTACATTTCAATATGTTATGTTTGGTATTTCCGTATTTGACTCAAAATTTTTTATTGTTTTTTAAATAGAGGCATTCCCTTCAGAAGTAAGGGTTTTCTTGGGGAATGCTTTTAAATTGAAGCATTTTTTTTTATGTTTGATATTTCCGTATTTAAAGTATGAATTCACACCTTACATTACAATACATTATGTTTGGTATTTCCGTATTTGACTCAAAAACTTTTTTTTTTTAAATAGAGGCATTCCCTTCAAAAGTAGGGGTTTTCTTGGGGAATGCTTTTAAATTGAAGCATTTTTTTTATGTTTGATATTTCCGTATTTGAAGTATGAATTCACACTTACATTACAATATGTTATGTTTGGTATTTCCGTATTTGACTCAAAGACTCTTTTTTTTCCTTGAAATAGAGGCATTCCCTTCAAAAGTAGGGGTTTTCTTAGGGCATGCTTTTAAATTGAAGCATTTTTTTTTATACAATATTAGTACCTTCTAATAAAATTAAATTGATTCGCACTAGTTTTAATTAGACCAAACAAGGGATTCTTTTTTTTTTTTTTTTTTTTGATGAAAACCAAACAAGGGATTCTCCCCTTTCCTCTAATGAAGCAAACATGATAAAAAGGGGGAATTCATTTTATTGCACTCAATCCAAGGACAATTTGTTGAAAATTCAAAGTTTATGGCTTGCTTGCATCTTGGTATAATATTATTCCATGCTTCCCTAAAGTTGTTGGGAACGAGCTTTGTCGCTTTTCATTTTATCATTTGAAAGCATTTTTTTCTTCTGTATCCTATTGACTCGAGTATATTTATTACTTCCTCCGGTTCTAAATATAAGATAAAGTTGATTTTTTTGAAGAAATTAAGGAAACCAATTAAATTACTTTAGAGTATTTTTATTTTTATTTTTTTTCTTCAAACTAATTAATTTTACTAATAAATTGATATATAATCTAAGGATACTAAAAATATAAATACTCTAAAATAATTTAATTGGCTTCCTTAATTTCTTCAAAAAAGTCAAATTTATCTTATAATTAGGATCGGAGGGAGTACTCCATAAAAGGGGTCAACAAATCAGAAATCAATATCAATTTGGCTTGTTCTAAAACTTGCCAGACTCAAGTAATAATAGTATTACCTAATCAAGGTTGTTTTCATTTGTTCAAATCTGATGGAAAATCTGTGACAGAGAAAATGTCACACTCATGTTAGTAATTAAGTGAGGAATAATACATCACTTACCTACCCACCCACCCACTTGCAAAGTGTTGGATAGTTCTTGTTTACCAACAAAATATTCAATTCATTACATCATAATCATAGTCTTAGCTTGAAATAAACCTTGTATCATCATTGTATATATGTATACTTCAATATTCTGACAAATAACACATCTATTCACCTTGCTTCTTCTATGACTTTGTGAGAAATAATGAAATACCCACTAATATAATTCAATTTCTAAAATACTTTGGTCGAAAAAAGCTAAAGAGAGATGAAAATACATAGATGAGTCTTACATTTTTACATGTCAGTGGAACTGATAATACAAGCCAACCCAAGTGTTGGCAGGTTGGGTTGGAAATAACCCGTCTCAAAATGGGCTGGCATTTTGCCAAACCAACTTGCCACTTTTTGGCTTTTTGGCGGTTTGAGCCAGTGAGTTCAACCCATATTATCATATCTCTACATGTGAGTTTCACAGAAGTAAGGCTTGCTTCTCTCTCTTTCTCTCTGTCCTTCTCGGATTTCACCTTAAGTATTTTAGAGAACCCCCTGCCTAGTAAATATCACAAAGTACCATGATGATTGTAAATTTTATCACTAAAAAATTTACTTATGATCACTTGTATTAATTTTCTTGTGTGTTGTAATCATACCTCTACATATGAGTTGTAATAACTTGGACTTTTATCACTAAAAAAACTAGTTATGACCACTTGTATTAATTTACTTGTAATCAGTTAAAGATTGTAAATTTCAGGCCAAAAGGACCATGATGATTCCTGAAAATCCATGTCAACATCATTGCTTGCTAGGTTGAATCCCTCTGAAGTTCCCAATCCAAGTTCATTCTCTAACTCACTGAACCACTTGTTCTTGTCTGCATCATCTTCAGAAGCAGTTGGGACCTTAAAATCATTTGACTGGAAGGATTCTGGATTCTCCAGAATGTTCCAAATGTCATAGTCCAATGGATCCATTGGAAATTGGAGTAGAGGATCTTCATCTTCTTTAAGCAAGGACTCTAAAATCTGTTCATCTTCTCCCTCTTGTTTTGATGATGAATGATCAGAGGAAGATACTGAAGCTTGTGACTCTTTTGGGTCCTCTGTGACCACGCCATTGTTAATAGCTTCATTGGGAGCTTGTTTCTCTGCTAAGTCTTGCTCCATTTTTTCAGAGGAAGAAGATGAAGCAGAGGACAGAGTACTAGTAGTAGTAGCAGTAGTGATGGATAATGAGGGCTTAGGCTTTAATCTTTTCTTGAGATGTGTGTTCCAAACGTTCTTGATCTCATTGTCTGTCCTTCCTGGCAAATGAGATGCAATCTTTGACCATCTGAAACCAATTTTTTTGGAACCAAAATTAATCTCTCATCACATACTCTGTTTTTTAATCAAAATAATCTTGTTCATGATCAAAAGCAAGCAAATTTTCTTGTCAAAGACAAGTTCAAATACAAAACAAAAGTTGACAGGCGGAATCAATTTCAGTGATCATCATAGTGATGAACACCATGGTGCTCTATTACTGTGGTGAGATCTGGCCCATGATTTTCCAAACACAGTTTCAATTGTCTAGATTTAAAATAGGTGAAAAGACCTTTAGTGTTTGTTTGGTATGAGGGATTTGGAGGGGAGGGGAAGAAAGCGAAAATTTTTATGAGTTGAATTTTAAAAGATTGAAGAAGTGAGGTTACAAAATTTTAATAAAGAGAATATATGAGATAAAAGAGTAAAAAATTAATTAAAAATTTTTAATCCCATTTCTCTAATTTTTTTTAAATTCAACTCAAAAAATTTTCCCTCCACCCACTTTCCCTTCCCTTCCCTTATACTCCCTCCGGTCCTAATTATAAGATAAAGTTGAGAAATTAAGGAAGTCAATTAAATTACTTTAGAGTATTTTTATTTTTATTTTTTTCTCCAAACTAATTAATTTGACTAATAAACTGATATAAAATCTAAATATACTAAAAATATAAATACTCTAAAGTAATTTAATCGACTTCCTTAATTTCTGCAAAAAAAAATCAACTTTATCTTATAATTAAGACCGGAAAGAGTACCAAATAAATCCTTAGTCTAGTGGTATAAGATTTACTTTTTATGGCACTAGGATTGGAGTTTGATCTCCAACACATGCCGTCCAAATTCAAAAATAAGTGAACAGAGAAAGAGAGATAAGTTTTAGTAGGTCAAATTCCTTCCAGATATCCAATTTAAAAGTAGTTGCCTCTATTTTTCAAATAAATGAAGATTGAATCATTCAGAGGTGACTATCATCATTATCAAATATCAAACTTACACGAAACAATAAATCATAAATATATGGTGAGAGGGAGCATGAAAACATATATGGGAACAAACAAAAAATCACTTTTTTCCTTCACGAGATAAAAGCTCATTTCACGTATTTATATCGTATGACACAAAATAACTTAAAATAAACTAAACCAAACATTACACACGAAGGCTTACTTGTTCCCAAAGGTATGGTGAAGGCCTATGATGGTGTCCTCTTCTTCCTTGGAGAAATTGCCACGCTTCACATCAGGCCTCAAGTAGTTGATCCATCTCAAACGACAGCTTTTCCCACATCTCACCAATCCTAACAACACCCACATCCCCACCACTAATTATTCTTCCATTTCATATCACAATAATTTCCAAGATAATAATTTGCTCTCCAAATTTTTCATGTTCAAAATAAAATTAATTATCAACAAATTTTTACTACAAGTATTCATTAAATATTATGCAAAACATGAATAGAGGATAGATTAAACATATAACCCCTTAGTTGTTACTTTAGACGTACTTCTTCTGATCCCAAATATAAGTTACTTTTAACTAATTCAAACATATTAAAAAATAATTAAAAACATTAAATTTGTCCAGAAATTCAAATAATTTTCAATGTTACCCTTATTAATTATATTAAACTTCAACATCAAATTAATGTATTCTCTTTCTCACCATCGTTATTAAATATAGGTATATATCAATAAAATATTTAATACTCCCTGAAATTAGCAAATATCCGATAAAAAATGATAAAAAAAAAAAAAACACACTCTAGGAGGTATCCTATCATAAGGAGAAGAGGGAGTAATATTCAAAAGAAAAAAGAATGAAACAGTACAACAGTGAATTATGTTGTTTTTTGCTTTTAAGGAAACTGAAATTGTCGGGGGGTTTTTTTTTTTTTTTTTTCACCAAATGGCACAGGAATATTTGAGGGGAAAAAGAATATGGTAGTTTTCCATGTCTGGAATGAGACTCAAACCAGCTAGGTAGGTGAACATGCATAGTCATCCTCATCCTCATCAAAAATATTGTATTATTATATTTGATTGTCTGGGGTCCAAGATTCCAATATTTGGTAGTGGGGGGCCCCCGATTTGACCCGACAAAAAAAAAAAGCTATATAATATAAAATATTGCATTTTGTCATCATTTTAAATGTTGTAAATCAATATTAATATTACAACGCGTACAACAATTTTTTACTATTTACAAATAGCAAACAATACAACTCATTTTTAGACTCCTCACAAGTCACAACATATAATTAGAAACTCCTCAAATAATGTTTTTTTTTATTTGAATAATGTTTTAAATATTGAGAGATGAATCCAAATTAAATTTGCATAAAAGTCATACATCTGCTCATTGCGTAGGGCCTACTTGTTCTAGCACGAAACAAATATTTCATATATATTATTTTTATCAAAAAAATATTTGCATACTTGTTCTAGCACGAAACAAAAACAAAAAAAATTCAGCACCATGTTTATTACAATCATCTCCGACACAATAATACTGTTTTAGATTCAAAGTCTGAAAATTTTGCAGAGAAGCCAACATGCATTTTCTGATAAAAATGGCTTGCTCATGGATGAACAAACAAAAACCTTTTCGCCAAAAAAAAAAAAACAAACAAATAAACAAAAGCCAAAACCAACTCTGGTTTACAACCTCGAATCATATACATACATATATATATATGTGCGCGCGCGCGCGCTGAAAGCCATAGCCTCCTATACCTCAGTTTTCTGTGTAATAAAACTGCAGATTTAGGAGAAGCCATAGAGCAATATATATATATATATATATATATAATGCATTTTCCGAGCACTGAAACTACAAACTCTTAAAGACTCTAATAAAAAGAATGAGAATTTAGAACAAAAAGATGGATTAAACATGAACAAGTTCAAACTTATTTAGAAACACACACGAATAACACATACCTGCAAGCTTAGGAAGAGCTCTCCAGTTATCATGGCCATGTTTGTGTATAAAAGTCATGAGCTTAAGGTCTTCTTCAGGACTCCATGGTCCTCTCTTCACTTTCGTTTTATCACAGCAAGGTGCTCTTCCTTTCCCCATTATTTTAAATTTTCTTCTCTGACGACGACGCGCAATTTGCAGAAGAGATCTTAGTTTCTGGGTTTTCTCTGAAACACTAGCAGAAGACTGCTTCATATATTGTATGTATCAGCATATTCATCTCTCTCTAAAGCAAGTGACAAGAGAGAAGAGGGAAGGATGTTTAAAAGATGAACCCAAACAAGTCAGGCTCGTGCAATATATAGACGTACGTCGAGCCAAGATTATGTTTTAATTTTTTTATTATTTCTGTTTGATTTACTGAAATGTCCCTGATTTTGATGTTGTGTTGTTGTTTTTTTTTTTTTTTTGTGGGGGGGGGGGGGGGGGGAGCTCACTACTGGAAAAGTATGCAAATGGTCAGGCAAGCATTGAGATTAAAACCAATCATTTCTAATGATCTATAATGACTAATGAGTTATACTGAGTTTGGATTCTCCCCCTCTGTTGAAAAGTAGTTTGTTTTAAATAATATTTTGTCGTTTATTTGCGAGAATTTATTTAAAATTATCATTATTTTGAATCCAAAGTTAAATCTTTAAAACTTTTCTGTTGCTAATTGAAATTTCTACTACAAGACATCAAGAATTTTTCCCCCCCGCAGAATCAATATTTTAAAAATTTGAGGTGCAAATTCTCACGGTAAATTATGGCAACTTTTAGTGTTCTCCTTTTCTTTATTTGTCGTTATCAATAAAACTCATACCCCACCTAGTGTGAGGGATAAAACTACTTGTTCTCAATAAAACTAAGAATAGGATGGAGTAGATAATGAGTTTCTTATGAGGGGACTAATAAGCTAAGCTTATACATACAAATACCCAAAATTAATTTAGATGTGCTAAAAAAGTGAGGTAAAAAAATGATTTTTGAGTAAGTTTTAGCAAATATTATTTGAAGAGCGCTTTGTATGGTTTGTTATTCAAATTATGGAAAGATTAATTACTATATAAGTCTCAAGGAAGAAATAATGTAATCACCACAAAATACAAGTGTAGCATAAATAAATTGTCATTTATCACATTGAAATTTGTTATCATATTCTATACTGCTTAATTGCTATGAGACTTCTTAGTGATTGCATTCTTTATATGAGATATATAGTAGTTCTACCAAATTTTTATATGCACCCAATTTGCCTTCTCTTTGAGTGTGGTTACCTTGTATAACACCAAGTGCCAAGCCTTTTTTTTTTTTTTTTGGCTTTTCCACATCTTTCCTTTCCTTTAATTACTTTCGTTCCTCTCCATTTGCATTTTGTGAATCAATCAAACTAGTAATTAGTACTCATTTGATGCAGTTTATAAGGTAAAGATGAATTGAATTTTTAATTATATTTATAAGTAACATCATTAAATTTTTATATAAATTTACAATTTTACATTACATTTATTATTGTATAGACTTTGTACTCTTTAAGTATAGTATATATTAATTAGGGCTAAAGTTAAAAATTTACTAATTTTAAGACAAAGTAAAGAGGTTAAAGGTTTTTTTTTAGTTCAGCGAAATATATATGTTGTAAGTGACTTATAAATAAGATAAGCGGAGTATTCTTTTCTTCTGCCCCATTTTCTTCTTCACTTTAGATTTCATTATGATTATATAAGGATCTGTTTGACGAAGAGAAATATCCATCAAATGAGACTTATAAGGATAATGTAAAGGGATCAAAGGGAATTCTAACTTATATCCATAAGTGATCAGGCGAGTAATCGTTAACCATTTTTAATTTTTCGATCTATACATTAAAAGATAAAAGTAGTTATTTAATTTAGCATTATTGCAATTTTCCACCATATATAAATTCACAATATTAGTACACGTATCGCATGGTTATGATTAAATACTAATTGCATACATTCTTAATAATTTATAATTAAAATAAGGGTAAAATAGCCTCCAGCATCGTGACGTTATTTCTTATTTGTATCCAACACCCTAATTGTAATATCCCGAATTTTAAGATTTGAGGCTAGAGAATAAGCCTAAAATAAGTAGACCGCTAAGCCCCAGTTTTGCCAGATTCCAAATTTCAGTTAAGGGTAAATGACTTCAAAAGTGGATATGATAAGTGATAAATGAACACTTCTGGAGAAAACGATGAGAATTGTGAATTTTGCCCTGATTTTGTGTAATTTCAAAATGGTGGAATTGGATGGTGTAATGTGGTGAAATTGTTGTCATGTTGTGTTATTTGGTCATTGGAATTTGTTTGAATTGGTTTAGAACATTAAATGAAAAGTTGGGAACTTCTGTCCGTTGAAACTTCTTGTTGGGCAGTCTGTTTGTGTTGACATTTTGAATGGGCAAATGATGTCTAAAAATTATGAAACTTTCCAGTCTTGAATTTCACATTCCAAAATTCAAAATGAACATATAAACTGTGTCATTTCGTTTTGTGAGCTGGGAGTTCTGGTTGTCCAAAGTTTGATGTCGAAACTGGACTCTGTTTTGGGGCAGTAGTGAATTTTGTGTAATTCTGGAATTGTGTGATGATTTCTGATAATGGTCCATGTTTTTCCAATGAAAATGACTTAAATAGCTTTCATTTGGCTTTAGAATCACCTCATTTCAAAGTTTCTAGAATTAGTTATGATTTTTCAAAGTTTGGGCAGAAATCTACCAGAATTTTGTAAAAATCCGAAATTGTTGGAAATTTAGTAAATAATTAGAAAATAATATTATATTATATTAAATCCCGAAATTGTTGGAAATTTAGTAAATAATTAGAAAATAATATTATATTATATTAAATCATCATCCACCTCCTTCATCAGCCCAAAACCGTTCCATTTAGCTACAACAAGAGAGAGAAGGTGTGAGAAATTCTAGAGAGAGAAGGAGAAGAAAACTTGTACGGTAAGTCGATTTCTTCGGTAAATCCTTACCTAACGTGTATAACTCCGCTCCTAAGCTATTCTTCTATGTTCTTCAATGTTTGTGGAGCACAAATATGGGTGTTCTAAGGCTAGGATTTTCAGGCACCTTGAGAAAAAGCTAGTAAGAGTTTGAGGTAACTTCCAAACTTTCTTATATTGCTTATTATGGCTGCTGTGGGCAATTTAATTGGTAAAATTTCGCCGGATTGCCGTTGGTTTTAAAGTTTGGAAATGATATGGCCTAGGGGTTATGATGCCTCAATTGGGTCTTAATGTTAGTTGTAACCTAATGTAATGGTTAATAAAGTGGTTAGGAGTAGAAAGAAAAACGTTTGCGGAACCGAAACCGAAAAACCCCAATTTTTCCTAGGGAATTAAGAATTTCGGCCAAGGCTGATTTGGAGGGGTTAGAGATCAATTTTCAATAATTTGATGATTCCATTGAGTTCAGGAGTGAAAATTAGGTGGGGTTACAATTGGTCACTTTTTCGGAAAAGGCCGAAAAAGCATAATTACGAAAACACCCCTGAAACTCTTAAAGTGAGGCTGTCAAGGGTATTTTTGTAATTTGACATTGAATTTGATAATTTTGAGTCAGGAAATGGATTCCTTAGGCAAAAATTATTTAGAATAGCCCATGTCAAAATTTTGAGAAAAATACAGTCGGACCGGGTAAGGCGGGGCCGGGCCGGGTCCCCTAGTGCATTTTAGTAAGTTTTCATAATAGGCTCATATAACCCCCAGAAACACTATGGAAGTGTCTAAATTGTATATTTGGAATTGTAAGACCAAGTTATGAGCGCAGTCGTTGGCACGCTTTACGAGGCACATGTTTCGAGGTGTGAAAGGGTTAAGGTAGGGAACTTACCTCTCATGCATGTATTTGATATTTGTGTTAGTGTATTGATGCATGTTATTACTTTGCTTGATTATGTGAAGCATGTATGAATGATTTGAAGTTATGTTTTAATTTATGATATGGCCATAAGTATATTGTTTGAATCATTGAGCTTATAGATTTGTCATTGTGTGAGCATGAGTTATGTGATGCAAGCATGTCATGCATTAAACATTTATCGTACATGCATATTGGTATTGTTTTCCTATTGAGATTCTCTCGAATCTTACCCTCCCTTACCAATAATTTAGACAGGAGAAGACAGAAGATATGCTGAGAACAATGCAGAGAACCATATAAGAGGATTGCAGTGGTGGAATGAGGACGAGAAGATGTCTCTGTTTCACTGGGACGGGTTTAGATACCCAAGTAGCTCTGTGTGGCTACATTGATAGTAATAATCATGTACGAACCCTTATGGGGAATTTATGTAATCATGCACATATTATCAGTATAATTATGTTATTCCTGTGTTACCTACCGAACAGCATATCATTTTCTGCAAATACCCTGAAAAAAGGTTAAAACAAGGTAAGGGCGTGACACTAATCATCCCATGAGGTGTTCAAAGTGTTATGGTTCCAATCATCCCGATCCAATCCCAGATATGTCAGGATTGAAATGTCCCGTACTATCTGAGACCAGGACAAAATTGGGATTGGGATGGGATGGGATCCAATCTCATACTCAAGATCTCGATCCTTTTTTTTATTTTTTTATTACATAAATTAAATTACCCTTTAATTTTATGTTTTGTATCCCAACACTATATTTTTCATTTCTTTTCTCTCATATTGGATTGAAAGTTTTCCCACATTAATTGTTGTGTTATTATATTTTTTGATTAAATTTTTAAACATAATTATCTTGTCTCTACATTAATTTGTTTAATTAGGAAGATCAAGTAAGGTACATTTTTTCTATAAGTATTATGGTCTTGTTAGTTGTTATAAATGATGGCTTTAAGCAATGAAATAAGGGGAATTTAATTCATATTATGGCATTTTTTAGGTTAATTTTTTTAAAAAAATAAGGATGGGATTCCTAATCTAATCCTAATCCTAGCAAGATCAGGACCTAGACCAGGACACAAATGGCATCCCGCCCATTTTCTAGGACAGGATTTGGAATGGGGGTGTCCCAGTCCCGTCTCAGTATTTGAACACCCCTAATCATCCCTAAAGCATAATTACGATTAGAGTGTTATATGTAACTAAAAACTAACATCAAGAGTTGCTGAATATACTAAGAAAATAATATTAAAGTGCTAGATGCTACTTTACCCTTAAACGCTAAGCCCTTGAAATAAAATAAATCAAGAAGAATGAGTATAAGTCACTACAAAAAAAACGTGATTTAGTAGCGATTAAAAATGGTTATTAGTAGCGGTTTTAACCGTTACAAGAAACATTAGTAACGGTTCTAAAAACTGCTACTAAATCGTATGTTGCAAGCGTATTTGTAGCGGTTATATAAAACCGCTACTCAAGCAAAATAACCGCTACTTTATTTGTAGCGGTTCAATCCCACCGCTACAACATTGCCATAAGCAGTAAACTTCTTCTGGGATATTTATAACGGTTATATAACCGCTAAAAATATCAAAAAGAAAATTTTCAAGGTGAGAAAAGAAAAATGAATTTTTTTTGTTCATTTGTAGTGGTTTATGAACCGCTACTAATATCAATTTTCTATAATTAGTAGCGGTTATAGAAACGCTACTAATTTCATCAAAATCCAAAATTCACGCCAAAAAATTAATTTCTATTGGAAAAGGCGAGTTAAGTAGTAGCGGTTTAATAACCGCTACAAAAATTAATAATTTTTTTTTAAAAAAATACAATAATTTGTTTCATTTTTTTTAATATTAAATTAAATATTTTATTTTTTTAGTAGTTTATCTAATTTAATTAGCTTATTATTTAATAGTTTAGCTCATTTATAAATTAAAAGGAATAATTTAATTTAGTTGGATAAGTATAAAAATTGTATTGATAATATTATTAAGGATATGTAGGTAATAAGGAACTATTATGTTGTCTACTACAATGTAATTGTGTATAAAAAATAGATGAAAATGAGATAAAGCTCTGAAATATCTGGAAAAAAAATGGTGAGAATAAATTTTATACGAAGGAAAGAAGTATTGAAATAAAAAATTAAAAAACTTGTTACCATATTTGATTGTATTGTTAAGCTCCTAAACTCATACAAAAAAATTTATAAATGAGAGAAAATAAAAGAAGGGTAAGGTGAAAAGATATGGAGGAGTGTTTGAAATGAGTTGTGGTAGGGGTGTTTATAGGGATCCACGTATCATTTGTAGCGATTAATGTATCCATTTTGTAGCGGTTTTTAATTAGTAGCAGTTATTTTTATTTTTGAGCAGTTTTTATATTATTTTATTTTTTTAAATATTTTTTTCCAGTTTCTTTTAGACAAAAACATAATTTAAATTTGATCACTCATCCTCGCCATTCCTACAGAAATTATGTAGAAATTTATTGTTAGTGATGTATTATTAAATTTAAAAAATTTAATTTAAATGATGTGGATTTAAAAAAACGCACCGCAGTAGAAGTAAATTGTCATCGCCTTCAGGGAAGTAGTTTTCAAAATCGGCTGGTTGAAATGTCTCACTTTCGTAGGCGATGTTATCGCCTTCATCCATGTCGTAAAGGTCTCATGGCTTTAAATGAACGACCATGTGTCAATCCCTGTGCCTCTCGTCCTCGACATAATAAACCTGATGTGCCTTTGAAGCAAGAATACACGGCTCATCATCTTGAAAAATACCAATATGAATCAGCCGTGAGAAATTGACTAATGTGATCCCTAAGTCATCAGTTGTCAGTCCTCGAGAAGTAGTGGTATTTGCCTACAAACACTTGAACAGCGTCACGGTGAAACAACCTTGATAATTAAGTTTGACCACATCAAGAAGCTTTCTATAGTAAGGGACGCCTTCGAACAGCTTATTGGCATCACTGCTGCTCGCATAACTCCTTGTCCCAAATGTACCACAAACACCCGAATTTTGAGTTTGTAATCCTTGATCCCGTGAAACCGTGCAAAATTTGAAACCATTGACATTGTATGCTGTAAACCTTTTTGCATGATCAAGAGGGTCGATTGCAAGAGCTCTGAAATCTGGTGAGTGTGGGTTGTGATCATTTAGTATTCTGAGTGCAAACCAGGTCGGGAATTCTCTGTGGACCTTTTTGTCAACTTCCGAGGATGTTTGTATACGGATCCTGAGTTGACGCTTAGCATGACTTCTAAATTCCCTGCAATTAATAATAGAAAGGTGATAGTGAAATGAAAGTGAAAAATGTTACGAAAGATATAGAATACATGTGAGTGTACAATTCTTACTGTATGAAAGGTTCAACTTGAGTGTAATTAATCAAGACATGTCTATGTGCTTGCAACTACTCAGTTGCCGTTAGTTTGAACTTCTCAGTTCCTCCAACTGGTTTACCAACACAAGGGATAAATTCTCCTGATGTTGGGGCAGATTCAGGACAATCGCCAACACGAGGTGGGCGGTTGAAAGCCGTCTCAAGGTCATCAAAGTACCTTAAACAAAAATACAGCACCTCATTCCCTATATAGCCTTCAGCTATAGAACCTTCTGGTCACGTCTTATTCCTTACATAAGATTTTAATTTCCCAAGGAACCTACGAAGTAAAGAAGAAAAAATTGATACTAAATGCTGAAAAGGATGACTAGCAAACATAAGAACTAACAATGAAGCACATATTTAAAATGAGTATCTCTCAATCGGATACATCCATCGATATTGTACTGGGCCAGCGAGCTTTGTTTCATGAACAAGGTGGACTGTAAGGTGAACCATCACAGAAAAAAAGGATGGAGGAAATATCATCTCCAAATGACAAAATGTAAAAATGATTTTGTGTTTTACGGTTATATATAAGTAACCGCTACAAATTTGCAAAAAGTGGGGAGAGATTCAAAATTGAAAAGTTGAGTATTTGTAGTGGTTATTTATATAACCGCTACAAATAGTTAACAATTCAATTTTGAATTTTGCCGCACACATGTCTTTACATTTGTAGCGGTTTTTGCATTAACTGCTACAAATATGGAACTATATTTCAAAAACTAATATATATATATATATATATAATTGTAGCGGTTATATTATAAAACCGCTACTAATATATATATTTGTAACAATTTTTAATATTAACTGCTACAAATATATATTTTTTATTTTTTTTAGAAATATAAATAATACTGTTGCAATTAATTCACAAATTCAACAACGCATTCTAAGAATATAAATATAACTATTGTAAATGCAATAAGAATCTAAGTTCTGAAATAAAAAATTATATATATTTATTTACAAATGTTTCAACAAGAAAAAATAAATATGTCCTAAACTAAGTAGCTGGGGGCTGATCATCTGGTGCTCCCTTAGGTGGGGCTCCCTCAAGTGCTGCTGGATCGGGGCACTGGGCAGAATTAACCGCACCACCATCATCAGCAGAAGGAGGAGGAGGAGTAGTAGTAGTAGTCTAGACAACGTACCGAGGGACAAGGGGAACCTGTGGATACTGCTCATCTGGGAACAGGCGACTCCACGACCTCTCGAGCATGTTGTTCGTGATATCACACCACTGTATCTGCTGAGCATAGATGAGATCGGCCTGCTACTGCTGCTGAGCCACTATAGCCTGTTCCGCTCCAAATTTGACCGTAGCTGCTCAACAGACTTGTCCCTCGGACGTCTGACCCCTCAAGAGCTGCCAACCTTAGAGGCAGCGCTCCTGCTGTAGACCATGCAAGGTCTGGTTCTATAATAACTGCTACAAAATATAAAAATGTTTGAAGTTTTGTAGCGGTTATGGTACAAAACCGCTACAAATTTTGAGACATCTGAACTTCTGTAGCGGTTATAACTTTATAACAGCTACAAATAGGCCACCTTTCACATTTTGTAGCTGTTTAATTGGTTAAACCGCTACAAATAACCGCTACTGTTGGCGCATTTTGGTCGCACCAAGTGACAGCAACTTTGTAATGGTTATTATTTAGTAACCGCTACAATTTTACCGCTACAAGTTTTGGCGGGAATTGCGTGCCATCTTTGTAGCGATTTTTTATACTTAACCGCTACAAAAAACATTGTTAATCTATCGCGCCACTTGACGCGTAGCTTGCCGATATAAATTTGTAGCGGTATAGGTTTTAACCGCTACAAATGTTAATATTTGTAGCGGTTAATTGTAACTGCTACAATGTCACTACTACAAAATACCATTTTTTTTTGTAGTGAGTAATATATCTTTCTTTGATCAATGTTCATACTATTGTTGAGAAGCAGAGGAGTTGGAGGCTGGCACTTTCATCATCCTGAAGCAAAAGCGCCAATAGAAGAAGAGGTCATTAGCGACCACGTCATCTTCTTCGTGGAACCAAGAAGTGGTGTTTTTTTTTTTTGGCTAAGCATAGATATCTTTTTATTGGAGATAATCTTATTTGAGGCACTATCGGGTACTAAATATAGATACCTCTCCCAGCGGGGATTTGAAACCTGGTCCACCACGTTATGAATGACTAGTCTCTTCTTCTAGACCAAACCCCTTGTTGGTTAAGAAGTGGCATTTTTCATTGTTTATCATAATTTTCTTCGACGATGATTGGATTGGAGTAGGGAGCTCAATATGAAGTCCCACATCGGTTGTGGAGAAAAATGAAGGATGCCTTATAAGGATCTGGATACCTCCCCTTCATGAGTTTTAAATTGTGAAGGGCCATAAACCGAACAATTTTGAGGGTAAAGCGTTGCGAAGTTACAGGTGGTATCAAAGTCAAGGGTCGATGTGCCAACAAAGATGATGGGCTCTGAGGGGGTGGATTGTGAAGTCCTACATCGATATGGGAGGGGAATAAAGAAACCCTAATAAGGGTCTGAGTACCACATCTTTTCGATGTATTTTAAAACCGTGACAGGTAATGAGGTTGAATCAGTATTAACACTAAAACCGAAGGTTTTTTTTTAACTAATGAAGATGACAATGTCCCCAAAGAAGATGACAAATGCATTTTAAAAACAAAAATCACATATCCAGTTCAGCAAAATGAGCTTACCTAGTCAGCAGCCAACATCACCAATTTTAATGAATAACAATGTCCCCAAAGAAGATGACAACTGCGTTTTGGCTTTATTTTTTAAAAAATAAATATCACATATCCAGTTCAGGAAATGAGCTTACCTAGTCAGCAGCCAACGTAACATCACCAATTTCAATGAATTTAGTTATATCTAGGCAAACTTAACACTGATAATATTAACTCCAAGTCCTTTTCAAACTATAAGGACGAACAGTTTTAAATGGAGTGGACTTAAGCTATCAAAAATAATGATGTCAAACCTTAGGAATCATAACCAAAATGAGAATAGACTTTAAGAATCAACAATGATAATAACCCTTAATTAATCATTATGACTCTACAAGCATCTATTTGAAGAGAGATATCGATCAAATGAGACTTATAAGGATGATGTAAAGGGATTAAAGGGAATTCCAACCCACGTCCATATACAGAGGCACTGAGTGTCACACCCCTCAATCTCTTATTGGACCCCACTTACTGATAACAGATCATCTGGCCAGAGGCACCTACCTCGGGGTCGAGGAATAGACTCACAAGGAGTATTTGCACACCCCTTGTGCATTTCTTTCGCCTCCACAAGTATCGAACACTTGACCTGGGGGTAAGTACAAGTGTTTGATTATACTTACTACCATTGAGCTACTCCAATCAGAGATTGAGGGGTGTGACACTGAGCTGAGTAACCATTAATAATTTTTGTCAATCTACATTAAAAAACTAGTTTTTTAATATAGTATTATTGCATTTTTCTCCATGTATAGATTCACAATATTAGTTACACGCATAAAATAGCTATAATTAAATGTTAATTATATAATTTATTAATAATTTTTAATTAAAATAAAGTTAAACAAGAAAAATGGGTATATCAGGCCCAAAAAAAGAAGAAGAATGAGTATAAGTAATTGATATTTATTTAATTTCAACCAATAGGTCTTTTTTTTTTTTTCCAGAATAGGTCATATTTTTAATTGATAAGTGATGTCATGGATGATACTAACTTAGTATTGGATTTTCCTCCCCATATGACTTTAATTACGCAAAGGCAACGAAATTAATTAGTAGTAGGAACTGCTTCACACGATTAATTATATAAAGTTAATTAAGCATTTGACTAATCGATGCGCAATTCACCAACTAATAACAATAAAATTAGAATTTTATCACCAGCTAGCTGGGTTGGCCAAGGTACCAGCTAGTTAGGAAGAGGAAAATTAAAAAAAAAAAATAAATTTAAAAATCCTGATTTAAAAATGTTTCTATTAAAAATTTTTAAAATTAAAATTAATTTTAAAGATATGGATATTAAATTTTTAAGAGTGACAATTAAAAAAAAATTAATTGAAACATTCTTACAATTTGATGAATCCTAATAATTTATCTAAGACTTCGTAATAAGTCTTATAATATTTAATACCAATTTTATTATAACATGATAATAACTTTTAAGACCTTTTAAAATAATATTTAAAATTTTGGGTCCTCAATTATTTTCTCTTTTGGAGGCAGACTTCATCCTTTTTTTTTAGAGTAAAATACTCTAACCTCCCCTCTGTTTTGCCTTAATTACACAGAGCTCCCCTCTATTTTGGAAACTCATATAAACCTCCCTTAAAACTAAAATATATGTTACACAAACCTCCCTTATAGTTTGAGATTCTATTTCCATCCACCCAAACTGTTAGTTGACCGTTAAATTTGACTTTTAAACTTTTTTTAACCAAAATGCCCTTCTTCAGTATTAAAATTATTTATATATATATAAGGGCTAATAAAAATTTATACAACCATAAATTTATTCTATTAGATTCTCTAACTTTCTAATTTTTTAAAAAATTTATTAATTTTGATATTATAAATTAATTTTGACTTAAAATATATATTAAACACATATTTTTATCAAATATAATAAACTATATAAGTATGAGATTGTATGTATCATTTAAATTTATAATTTAATATTTTTTTTCACAAATATTTATAAACACATTTGATCAAGCATATTTTTATTTAAAATCTTGCTTGAATATTCAACGTTTGTGATATTTACATTAATCAATGCTAAAATCATCAAACAGATAACTACTTGTGAAGATAAAAATAGAAATTAAGGAATAGATTAAAAAACTCTTAAATTCTTTAAAACAACTTTAGTCAAAATGTGCAAGAAAAATTAAATTTAATTAAAAAAATATATTTTTGGAATCTTTTTAGAATATTCTTAACAGAGTTAATTGTTTGGATTTAAGTGTATGTTTTTAAAATAGAGGGGAGGTCTGTGTAATTAAGGTAAAACTGGAGGGTGGTCAGAGTATTTTACTCTTTTTTTTATGGACGCAGACTTCATCTTATTTATTTAAAAAACATATTTTACTCTTAATGTCACGATTCTCATTTAATGACTTATTAATGAACCTCAATTAGACTAATCGCTCATGTATGCAAATTTTCTTAATTGTTTTTGAATTTTGGACATGTTGGGATATGTTAAAGAGAGATACTTGCGCAAGAAATTGAAAAGTATTTAGATGAATCTTCTCGATTAAAATCAAAGGAAAATAGTATTCATTTATCATGATTTTTGTCCTCTATATATTTGTCCATGGCCACCTATTGATTTATACAAGTGAATCTTGGTTCATGCTTTTAATTAGCTAGAGGACTTTTTTTATCGTATGAATTAAACATTATCTCAAACAAATTAAAACTAATGTTAAAAAGGACAAATTACACTTATTCAGTTTAATCTGTTGGGTTCGCAATTTTTTTTCCATACTTAATTAACAATATATAATTAATATAAATTCATTTGTCAGCCCCATCCATCTTAATGAATTAATCAAATAATATAAAATCATATGAACGGCTCATCTAAATTATAATTTTACCCCTTTCTTATTTTAAACTCCGTGATTGATTTTCTAATGTTGGAGCATAAGAAAAATCAAAACTTTGAATAGTATAAGAGCTGACTTCGAGTGGTCATCCATATAACGATTTCATTCTGTTTTTTAAAGTTTTACAGGGTTAATATTTCTTTGTTCTATAAAATTTGTTCTCATTTTGATTTTAGTCTCTCAAATTTTAAAATCATAATTTTTTGTCTCTCAAATTTTATTCTGTTTAAAATATTAATCTCTATCAATTAATAAGAACCTGAATCATTTTATCACTTAAGGACTAAAAACTATATTTTGATATTTAAAAGATAAAAATTAAAATAAGGACAAATTTAATTTTCACAAAGCACAAACACAAGTGTAGGTAAGGCTAGACAAACTCTATGGCTTCTTTTGACTTTTCTAAGTTTTTGTGGACTAGGTTCCTGCTTTTTCTTATTTGGCACGAATGAGAAGCTAATATATTATATCCAATAAAAATTAATCTTTTCATATGTATGATTAGGACATATATTGGAATATTGTTGGTCTCAATTAAATGCAACTCTCCTAAAGGTCTTTCTAACAGTCACAAAAATTCAAACTTAAAACCTCATGTTTAAGTTGTCAAAATCCATTTTATTAGACCAATATTTATTGGTCAATAAAAATTAACTTCAGTAAGATGTAATGTCACGCCCTTATTTTAATTTCACATTTATCAGAGTATTTGCGGAAAACGATATGCGGTTCGGTGGGCAACACAAGAATAGCATAACTATACTGATAATATGTGCATGATTATATAAATTCCCCATAGGGGTTCGTATATTATCATTACCATCAATGTAGCCACACAGGACTACTTGGGTATCTAAATCCGTTCCAGTGAAACAGAGACATCTTCTCATCTTCGTTCCACCACTGTAATCCCCTCATATGGTTCTCTGCATTGTTCTCAGCATATCTTCTGTTTTCTCCTGTCTAAATTGTTGGTAGGGGAGGGTGAGATTCGAGAGAATCTCAGTAGGAAACAGATACCATAATGCATGCATGATTGATGCTATGTGTATGACATGTTAGCTTTATCTAGATGTATGCCCCATAATGACATTTCTGCATGCTCAATGTTTCATGTAACAAAACTATGGCCACAGCAAAACAGAAACAAAGCTTCATTTATTCAAATATGCTCTACACAATCAAGTAAAGCAATCACATACATCACTACACAAGCAAAGATATCAAATACATGCAAGTAAGGTAAGTCCCCTACCTTAACCCTTTTCGGTCTCGAAACGCGTGCCTCGATCTACGTGCAATCAGCTCAGGGCTCCATATTCGATCCTCAAGCTCCTTCTGACTTTTCCCAAAGTGGCTGAAAACCCTAGATGCCAAACCTCCAAATTTGAGCCTCCAAACCTTAAATCATATGCAAAGGAAGCTTAGGAACGGAGTTATACGCATTAGGAACCGATTTACCGAAGAAATCACTTACCTTTGTAAGCTTTTTCCTCCCCTTTTCTCTCTCTAAAATTTCACACTTCCTCTCTCTATGTTCAGCAAGTTCACGTCAGAAATGAGCTGAAGAAGGAGGAGGATGATTATAATGATATATCTAATTTAATTAATTAATTTTCCCAATTTTCGGATTTTACAAAATTCTGGCAGATTTCTGCCCAAACTTTGAAAAATCATAACTAATTCTAGAAAAATCGAAATGAGGTGATTCCAAAGCCTATAGAACTCTTATTGAGTCTATTTTCAAGGAAAAATATAGACTTTTACTTTATGGAATCACAAAATTCCCAGAATTTCATTCTTTGCATGTTGTTTCAGAAACTTTCCAGTTTTTCTGGTCTAACTTCAAAAATTCATATCTTTTTGTGTATAGCTCTAATTGAGTCATATGACCTATCAAATTAAAGCTTAGGATGTCTACTTTCATCCTGTAAAATTTCATAATTTTTAATTATCATTTAGTCTTCCAAAACCTTATGATAAGCTCACTGCCTCATAGGCAATTTTATCGAAAACATAATTATATTCTCCAAAATTCACCATTTTACTTTCTTAATACCCCAAACATATTAGAATCATTAGGGAATATATTTGGGACATCTACTAAATCGGGGCTTAGTAGTCCACTCAATTTAGGCTTATTCCAAAGCTTCTAATCCCAAATTTCGGGATATTACATTTCTCCCCCCGTTCAATAAATTTCGTCCTCGAAATTTGAATGTCTACAACTTAGGGATTAATCCTATCTCATTCTATTATCACATGCAGGCTCAAAAGCCATGTAACACTGTAGTCATACTTCCATTACTAATATCAGATAGTATTCAACATTCATCATCCATTCTGTACACAATATGTAACATGCAATCAAACACAGGTTCCCACAACGCTTGGTTCTATAGGCCTTACAGCCTCTTTGGAACTTCACCCGAATTCACACGATCACTTTTTTTTAACGGCCCAATCCTCACCCCCTTAACGAGGTCTGTTGGGCTAGTAAGCCGATGTCTTTTTATGTAACGGCCTAATCCTCACCCGAGTACACGGTCTTTTGGATGTCCCACACCCCGAGTCCACGAGGTTGGGCTAGTGAGCCAGCCATGGTTCACTTCGTTAGGTTCCTCTCATAGTAGAATATCGCGCCTCATGTGAGACATGGTACCATTGGACACCAAAACATTTGGTCACACTGGTCTTACTGCCTCGAGCCTCGGCTCATCACAATTTTCAGTCACATCACATTTTGCCGACCTATTCAGTGTTTAGGATCAAATGACTATTTGACCCTTATTGGCCGTACTGTGTGCACTATTTACTAGCCATACGATGTGCACTATTCATTGTGTGACCATCCACTGTTTGCGCTATATCACAAGTGGATGATTCATTCTGTGAGGCTACAACCATGGAAATGCTCATGCCTCTACTCGACCTTGTTGTATTAGAACACATCCCAATCCATGCCTACTTGCATATGTGTAGACCGTAAAGCTTGACTGTGGATCTGGGATTGTTATTACTGGTGCTGTTTAGAGGTATTCACCACCATTCTACTCTACTACACTAGGGTTCATCCCAATTCCAGTTCACATGTGTCACCACAAACTACAAAGGTTGTGTGACTGTTGACCATGCAGGTCATCATACTGTACACCACGCAGGATGTAATACTATACACCACACAGGATGTAATATTGTACACCCCTCAGGGTGTAATACTGTTCATCACATATACTATAACACTGTTGACCATCAAGGCCATATTATGTTTTGGGATGATCAACAATGGTACGAACATCAACCCCTCCTGTAAGTTTTGAAATTGCACCTAGATTCACCACACTTCCACTACCCACTCTGAGGTCTATCTCCTCATATGAGCTTTAATTATATCACGATGATTTAATAGGAGTCCTATAGGAACCTCCCATGACACTTGACAGTACTCACAATCTATATTCCTCTGTGCCCACTCTTTGCCCGATTCAACTTGAATCATTCTGATCCATATAAACTCTTATCTCAAGAAAACCCATTCAATGTGGAATTCATTACAATACACCATTGTTGAGGACCGACGTTTCTATAGCTCTACTCTACGATTCGACTTCATGGCAGCTGCACTCTAGGGTTTATCGTCACGGTAGCTGCACTCTAGGGTTCATCGTCACGGTGGCTGCACTCTAGGGTTCTATACTCGGTGCTTCACACAGGCGCCCATACACCTGGTCATCCCCCTTCCGGTCAGAACTTTCCTTAGGTAGCCCTCTCCGATCAGATTTCACCGTAGGTAGCCCTCTCCGATCACATTTCACCGTAGGTAGCCCTTTCCGATCAGAACTTTCAATCTTTGTGGTCGCAGTACAACTCCACAATTATGCCATAAAGGCAACGTTTCCCGATTCAATACAAACATTCTTATCATCAACTCAAGATTATAGATGGAATAGTTCAATTCTCGAAGCTTCAGCTGACGAGATGCATATGCCCTTACTCGGCTCGCATCAATTCTCATCTCGATCTATGCTTGCTCGTATCTGGGGATTCAATTCCCTTCCCAATCCATGCCATCTGGCATCAGTGAAGACAACAAAGGCCCACTATGGATCTGGGATTATCAGTGTTGGTACTTTAATAAATTTTCATCATCAGCTCTTTGAAGCTCCTTTCGCAATCATCATCCTATGCATAATGCTGAGTTCTAGGAAATTTTGATATAAACATCTCATCCCTCTTTTTTTATTATTGTCATACCTATAGCCCTTCTTGGCCTCGTACCCGAGTCCCTTAGGACGTGGCTAGCAGCCTCGTCAAGTAGGGTGCCTTTTTATTCACACCACATGGCCCTCCGTGGTAACCCACAATCATCCATAGAAAATGTGATAGATAAATATGTCATGCACCATATAGTGTAAAATGAAAATCACATCAATCCGTGTGTGTACACAAAGTTCAAGGCCAAACACCCAGTTAAAACAACAATCCGTGTGTGTACACAAAGTTCAGGGCCAACCATCCAGTTGAAACCCTTACGTGTACCTCAGCCGAGTCACCGACTACAGCTAGGTAAATCGTGTATCATAGCTGGGTCCTTACTAGGCCGAATGGTACATATATACTTCCCATCGGACGGTACATATACACTTCCCGCACCACAGCTAGATAATATTCATGTACCTCGGCTGGGCACCCAACCACAACCAGGTAAAGTTCGTGTACCTCAGCTGAGTCCCAGACTACAGCTAGGTAATGTGCCCTAGGCACCTGTTCATTCACAGAATATAGAACATACAACATATTAATCATCACGTAGTGTACGAGAGATTATAGTTACTATATTGGCCTTTCCAGGATAACCTTCCTGATGATCGTTGATCATTGTTTGCTATTCTATTCTCTTGCCCTGTGTTTGCTGTATTAGGCTAGGTCTAACTTCCTGACCTTGCCCAGCATCTAAACCTCTTAGTCTTACCACCTTTATGTTTCACTATATGAAGTAAGAAAGAGGTAAATTACGCATAAACACATGGGCTTATCTATCATTTCACAAATTTTTGGGTTCATAGGTACCCCAAAAACAACATATCACAGATGTTTACAGTAGTCAAGGAAAGCCTGCAACAACATACAACCTCTGAACTACTGTACAACATGTCTTACTCTTTTTTCATAATATGACATAACATGTGCAACAACTTCCCAGGGGGTCACCCATCATGGCATTTCCCTGGGTTGAGCACGCTTAACTCTTTTGTACTAGTGCCCAAATGTAGATACCGGTTTCTATTGTTTCCATCCACGGGTACCCTGTGACTACCCTCGTCTCAAAAGACATGCCGGCTATCTCCGGTCACCAAAATATTGAGTGTGGACCGCATATTAGCCTTGGCCGTACCCATATCCTTGGGTTCCGCAATATCCTTATACCATTCTCGTCTAGTATTGCACCACTAGCGGCCCTTCAGTACTCGCCATTTCTCAGGGCAGATTCATAAATCAGAAAGATACCCTCCTTTGGTACTTTCTGTCCATGCATATTTCCTATCACTGTGTAATCAAGACCTTATCAGTATACCATCCTGTTGCCAAAACCACCGCACTTACTCTGAGCAGACAATTCTGTGGCCAGAATCCTTGCTCTGATACCAAAATGTCACGCCCTTATTTTAATTTCACATTTATCAGAGTATTTGCGGAAAACGATATGCGGTTCGGTGGGCAACACAGGAATAGCATAACTATACTGATAATATGTGCATGATTATATAAATTCCCCATAGGGGTTCGTATATTATCATTACCATCAATGTAGCCACACAGGACTACTTGGGTATCTAAATCCGTTCCAGTGAAACAGAGACATCTTCTCGTCTTCGTTCCACCACTGTAATCCCCTCATATGGTTCTCTGCATTGTTCTCAGCATATCTTCTGTTTTCTCCTGTCTAAATTGTTGGTAGGGGAGGGTGAGATTCGAGAGAATCTCAGTAGGAAACAGATACCATAATGCATGCATGATTGATGCTATGTGTATGACATGTTAGCTTTATCTAGATGTATGCCCCATAATGACATTTCTGCATGCTCAATGTTTCATGTAACAAAACTATGGCCACAGCAAAACAGAAACAAAGCTTCATTTATTCAAATATGCTCTACACAATCAAGTAAAGCAATCACATACATCACTACACAAGCAAAGATATCAAATACATGCAAGTAAGGTAAGTCCCCTACCTTAACCCTTTTCGGTCTCGAAACGCGTGCCTCGATCTACGTGCAATCAGCTCAGGGCTCCATATTCGATCCTCAAGCTCCTTCTGACTTTTCCCAAAGTGGCTGAAAACCCTAGATGCCAAACCTCCAAATTTGAGCCTCCAAACCTTAAATCATATGCAAAGGAAGCTTAGGAACGGAGTTATACGCATTAGGAACCGATTTACCGAAGAAATCACTTACCTTTGTAAGCTTTTTCCTCCCCTTTTCTCTCTCTAAAATTTCACACTTCCTCTCTCTATGTTCAGCAAGTTCACGTCAGAAATGAGCTGAAGAAGGAGGAGGATGATTATAATGATATATCTAATTTAATTAATTAATTTTCCCAATTTTCGGATTTTACAAAATTCTGGCAGATTTCTGCCCAAACTTTGAAAAATCATAACTAATTCTAGAAAAATCGAAATGAGGTGATTCCAAAGCCTATAGAACTCTTATTGAGTCTATTTTCAAGGAAAAATATATAATTTTACTTTATGGAATCACAAAATTCCCAGAATTTCATTCTTTGCATGTTGTTTCAGAAACTTTCCAGTTTTTCTGGGCTAACTTCAAAAATTCATATCGTTTTGTGTATAGCTCTAATTGAGTCATATGACCTATCAAATTAAAGCTTAGGATGTCTACTTTCATACTGTAAAATTTCATAATTTTTACTTATCATTTAGTCTTCCAAAACCTTATGATAAGCTCACTGCCTCATAGGCAATTTTATCGAAAACATAATTATATTCTCCAAAATTCACCATTTTACTTTCTTAATACCCCAAACATATTAGAATCATTAGGGAATATATTTGGGACATCTACTAAATCGGGGCTTAGTAGTCCACTCAATTTAGGCTTATTCTAAAGCTTCTAATCCCAAATTTCGGGATATTACATGTAAAACCTCTATATTATTTTTAATATCAATATTAAAAAATATCAATTTTTTAGTTTAGGATATTGGTGATATTATTATTTATAATTTTTTATTTAATATTTATATAATATAAAAATTTGAAATAAATTATATTATTTACAAGACATGATTCTTTTTCAAAGTTCATGTATTGTACAAGATCCAAACTAAGTTTGCTT
Organism: Inga oerstediana; assembly: GCA_963210345.1. Taxonomy (NCBI): domain Eukaryota; kingdom Viridiplantae; phylum Streptophyta; class Magnoliopsida; order Fabales; family Fabaceae; genus Inga; species Inga oerstediana. Next base: position 70,424,275 of record OY723406.1, read on the forward strand.
CATATATAATATAGAAACAAATATCTCAGCTGAATAATAGTAATTTAATTTTATTGTTTTTCAAAAGAAATCACACTTTATTATCACGAACACCTTATATGACACTTAACATTTGTATTTTAGTAAATTATATGAGTGAATGTCAATAACCTTTCATTCTTAGGATTCCATATGTTCACTGCTCTAAACCTGTAACTTCCCTAATGAATGGTTTGTTGGAGTTTCTTATGATTAAATACCATTATGATCATCTTTATTTCCTTGTGACCATAAGTGCATCATCTCAGCGCCTCACTCTCGATATTGTCCATTTTGGGGTCCCATCAGCCGCTTTAAAACACATCAAGATAGGGAGGTATCCAGACCTTTATAAGGCTTCTTTCGTTCCCTTTTCCAGCCAATGTGGGATATAACACTCCACCCACCTTTAGGCTCAACGTTCTTACTGGCACATAAGCCCAGCTTAACCCGAGTCTAGCTCTGATACCAATGAAGGAAAATTAGCAGAGAGAAGAGACTTGCGTACCTAGACAAATCCATGTTCGGATCCGTGTCAATGCTCCATAACTCGAGTATAATAATGCTCACACAATTATTAGACTATTAGAGCCTAATTAAGATTGGCACAGCAGATCACCAGAATAAGAAAGATGGTAGGAGAGAGAGATTACCAGATAGCTTAAAGGTAGGGGTGAGGTTCAATTGAGAGAGGTATATCCTATTTCTAGAGGTCTAGGGAGACCACTAATTAGGAAGTTATGTGAACTTCTACTTGCCCTCTAAGTAATAATAAGAAAATTAATTTTTGATTAATTTCCTAATATACAACTACTTGTTTCTCAATTAACAAATATGTAATTAATGCTGATTTGTTTATTATTTGATAAGACTACTTGTTTCCTAATCAGATAGTCCGGCTCATTAAAGGCGAACATGGACCTAAAGTCTAACAGCTCCCACTCGCACTTGATAGGCCTCCCATCGTGCATCTATTAGTCTTTCTTATTTCACACTTGGCGTCTACCATAACCTCGTGGGCAAAACATCTTCAAAAAATTTGGTGCTTGTGATACTATAAGTCCATCATATCGGATTAGCATCCACGGACACACTTTATATATCTGTAAGCTATCTATTTGTTGCCTCATATGCCCCAGATTCTCCCATACACATCACCCACGGCATATCTAATCCCTCTTGAGTTAATATGTTGATTAACTCATATTGCCTTCCATGTGCATATTATCCATACTTACAGGCTACACATAGAACCAGTAAGGGGTTGACCACAGACACTCGCACATCTCATGTATCTAGGAGTAAATCTTCCTTTTTTGACTAAAAAACAATCTGTCTTGACTTGGTCGCTTTACTACTTTTCACTCATTTGACCGAATCGTGTGTGATCATAGAGCTTCAGCTAAAGCAGCTATCAACAAACCAAGCTTTCATGATACCGCCTAAGTCTTAAGGGAATTATGGAAGGATTTTTCCTTCCTCGGACTCACACTATAGTGGACCAGGAATCTTTCATCTATATCTCATGTTGCAGTCTAACTCTCAAGCATATGCAATATGAATTGCATACTACGGTGAATGATTTGTAGTGTACGTCGATTTCTTTTTCTTTCACCGTATAGACATTAGTTCCAAAATGTACTTAACATTTTAACCAAATTTGTTTTTCACAATAACTCTTTTATAATCTCAATTGTGAAAAAGATTTCTTTACCTAGCTACAGGTCTGTATTCATGCTTTGATCCATTTTTTATGTATATATATACATATGGATCTCATCTTAGTTTTACTAAAGTGACTCAAACATAAAGATTCTTTTTAACCATTTCATGGTGATCATTTGCTCGTCTTACCCTCTCATGCCCCTGAAAACATGGGAAGACAGTTGTTAGTATGAGTGAACCAACCTTTTCTGACCTGTACGACATACAACATTGTGTACCTTACATGTATTTACTCATAACGTACATACTAGTTCTTCTATCTGCATATAAAAGAAGTTCAAGATCTTGTATTCTATTTGTGCCTCAAGATTTTCACTAACTCAATGAATATCACACTACGGGATTAGTAAGGTAATCTACCAACATTCTGTCAACAAAAGGTCGTTGAACTTTTGCTTTCCTTCTCTGAAAGCATATCTCTCACATAGATACATCAGATATATGTTTTGCCTTGCTGTGATAATTAGAATCCACATTATAAGATATTTTCGTTTGGATCCTTTTATTCCCTATTTATTCTTAGTTACTCATAGGAACTTCTTTAGCCATATAGCTCCTTGAATAATAGCAGAACGCACTCTGTGTTCTGATTCCATGGATGATAGAGATACATTATTTATTTCTTTACTTGCTTAACTCCATTATCATTTGCCTAGGTATTGTATTGAAGTATCCTTTCTAATGTGAGTTATTTCCTTGACAACTCAATTCATAATTCCTCTCATAATCTTTTTCACAGCTAAACCAAATATAGCTTCCAAGTTTAACCAAAAATATATTTGGTCTTACATACACCAATGTGTACATTTATGTTACCAACTATTTTCTTACTATGGGACTCTATCCACCTTTTCTATGTTGGATTCTTTATAAGGTGCATAACCTCTCTAGGGTTGTGTCCTTAACTTCAAGGGTGTTCATGAGTTTGAAGTTTAGCACACTAAGATGCTTAAGGATCACACTTGTACATGTCTTAGGTGGCAAAGACTGTACCTCCTTTGTACAATCTCTATTTATCTTATCATTCAAGATATATTTGGTTCCATCCATTATCTTTCAACTCAGAATTCAAGGATAACTCTCATCCTTTATTCTTTTAACTCCCTTGATACTCGTTTCAACTCAACATGTCACTTAACAAAGAATAACTTCACAAAGAATCATCTCAAGACCGTTTGGCACTCATATAGTGTTCTTCGATTATCTCAAAGTTGGCAAGGCTTTCACCTTATGAAATCTCATATACTACTACTTGGATTATTGTTTCTACAAAGCCCTCAAGCTACTTCATATAAAGTTAATAATCCAATTTCCAAATTTCCAAATTAAAAAGCGGTCTTTACATCATCTTGATGTAATTTCAAGCTTAAACTTACTGTTATAGCCAAAATTGATTGTTCAGAGTTAAAGTGCACACTGGGCAATCTTCCTATTGTAGCACTCCTTAGCTACTAAGTGTTTTAGGTTTAATATGTTTCTTAGAGTGTGTTTTGTTTGAAGGGAGGGGATGGGAAGGGGACCTCTTTCCTTTATTTGGTTTAAATTTTTAGGTGGGAGGGAAGCCAAAAGATTTTGGCTATAATTCCCTAGCTCCCTCCCTTTATTTTGTGTTGCCTCAAATTGGGGATTTTTGGAGGGAAGTTAAAGTTATTTACAATTTTACCCTTATGAATATTTTAAAATTCCAATAATACCCCTACTAATGGTCAATTAGTTATTACCTCTCTTCCCCTTCCCTCTTAAACCAAACAAAGGATCTTCTCCCCCTCCCCTCCCCTCTAATAAACAAAACAAGGTAACATATCCTCCCTTCCCTCCCCTCCCCTCCCCTCCCAAACACACCCTCATGGATTTGAGAACCTACTTCTTCCTAATGACCTCTTGGCTAGGTGATAAATCACCCAAACATTTACTTGGCTAGTTTAAAAAAGAATCCATATCCTTTTTCATGACAATTTACAATTCTTCTTAGCAGGTCCTTCTAGTGTCTTTCAAACACTTATAGGTAGTCATCATCACCTTCTAATGATAAAGAGAGCATTCAATCTATTAGGGAATCTATCCCCTTATTGTCATTTATTGAATGGCAATTTACTTCGAGATAGATTCCATAGGATTCTCTTCCTATTTATGGGTTAGGTATTCTTCTTGTAACTTGCCTTTTACCTCTTTTATTGTGAAAATAGTCTCAACCCTCCCACTCAGATCAATGAACTTAGGAACACTTGGTTATTCCTTGTCACTATTAAGCTCAAAGAGAAATTCAGTATGATCAATACTCATTTCCTACTAGAAAATTTGTGTTCTATGAACGTTGTGTCCCTTCATTCTCTTAGTCACTGAGCTATCATCACTTTCACTAATGAAGACATATCATTTCAAATTCTCAAGCCATCTAGTGAAAACATACCTTTTGTGCCTTAACCCCAGTTTTCCATACTCATAGGAAGAATTATAGATATTACATTGTTGACCCTTGTAATAACCCAAATTTTGGGATTAGAGGCTTGAGAATAAGCCTAAATTAAGCTGACTGCTAAGCCCTAATTTAGCATATGTCCTAAATATATTCTCTAATGTTTCTTATATCTTTGGGGCATTAAAGAAACTAAAATGGTTAAGTTTGAAGAAAGTGATTATGCTTACGGTGAAATCGCCTATGAGGTAGCGAGCTTGTCATGTGATTTTAAATGACCAAATGATGAGCAAAACTTATGAAATTTTACAGGATGAAAGTAGACATCCTAAGCTTTAATTTGATAGGTCATATGACTCAATTAGAGCTATATACAAAATGATATGAATTTTTGAAATCAGCACAGAAAAACTGTGAAGTTTCTGGAATAGCATACAAAGTTTGAAATTCTGGGAATTTTGTAATTTCATCAGGAAAAATTCTATATTTTTTTCTTGAAACTAGACTTAATAAGGGTTCTATAGGCTTTGGAATCACTTCAATTCCATTTTTTCTAGAATTAATTATGATTTTTCAAAGTTTGGGCAAAAATCTGCCAGAATTTTATAAAAATCCGAAAATTGGGAAATTAAATTAATAAGTAAATACCATATGATATATCATCTTCCTCCTCCTCTTCAGACCAAAACTGACGCCATTTCAGAAAAATAGAGAGAGGAAGTTGTGTTCTTTTAAAGAGAGAAGGAGAGGAGAAAACTCACGAGATATGTCGATTTCTTTGGTGAATTCGTACCTAACGTGTATAATCTTTTTCCTAAACTTATCTTCTATGTTGTTTGAGGTGTTTGAAGCAAGATTTTTGGAGTTGGGAAGGTTAGGGTTTCAGCCAAGAAAAAGAAAATCCAAAGGGAGCTTGAGGTAACTTACAAACTCTTGTATATTTACTATTTTGGCTGTTGTGGACAATTTAATCGGTGAAATTTCACCGGATTGTCTTTGGTTTTAAATTTGGAAATTGAGATGACTTAGGGATTATGCTGCCAAAATTGGTACTAAATGGTAGTTGTAACCGAATGGAATAGTCAATAAAGTGGTTAGGAGTAGAAAGGAACGTGTTTATGGAGCCGAAACTGAAAAACCCCAATTTTTCCTAGGCAACCGAGAATTTTGGGCAAGGCTAGTTTGGAGGGGTTAGAGTTAGATTTTCAATGATTTGATGGTTCCATTGAGTTCAGGAGTGAAAATTAGGTGGGGTTACAGTTGGTCACTTTTTCAGAAAAGGCCGAAAAAGCATAATTAAGAAAACGCCCCTGAAACCGTTAAAGTGGGGTTGTCAAGGGTATTTTTGTAATTTGACATTAAATTTGGTAATTCCAAGTTTGAAAATAGATTCCTTGGGCAGAAATATGTGATGATAGCCCAGGTTAGAATTTCAAGAAAAGTACGGTCGAACCGAGTAAGGCGGGGCCGGGTCCCCGGGGTCATTTTAGTAATTTTTTAAGATAGACTCATATAACCCCCAGAAACACTATAGAAGTGTCTAAATGGTATGTTTGGAATTGTAGGACCGAGCTGAGAGCTCGAGTTGCTGGCACGCAAATTGAGGAGAAAAGCTGGAGGTATGGGACTTACCTTACTTACATGTATTTGATATGTTTGCTTGTATAGTGATGTATGTGATTGCTTTACTTGATTGTGTAAAGCATACTTGAATAAATGAAGTTCTATTTTTGTTTTCGTTGTGGCCATAGTTTTGTTACATGAAACATTGAGCATGCAAAAATGTCATTATGGAGCATGCATCTAGATAAAGCTAACATGTCATACACATAGCATTTATCATGCAAGCATTATGGTATCTGTTTCCTATCGAGATTCTCTCGAATCTCACCCTCCCCTACCAACAATTTAGACAGGAGAAGATAAAAGATATGTTGAGGGCAAAGAAGAGAACTACACGAGAGGATTGCAGTGGCGGAACGAAGTTAGGAATATGTCTCCGTTTCACTAGGACAAGTTTAGACACCCAAGTAGTCCTGTGCCGCTACACTAATTGTAATTATCAAGTATGAATCCCTAAGGGGAATTTTGGTAATCATGTACATATTATCAGTATATTTATGCTATTCCTGTGTTGCCCACCAAACCACATATCTTTTTCTGCGAATACTCTAGTAAAGGTGAAATTAAAATAAGGGCATGATAACCCTTATGGTCTTAATGTGCTTGGGCTTGGTTTAAAGCCTATCCATAATTCACAGGCAAGGTCATGACTAACTTGGAGGGTAATTGGCTAAGTGTAAAGACAGTAGTTGTGAGTTTACCTGCCAACATATAGCTGATAATTTCACTTATGATATTATTTACTCAATCATATTAAGAAGAGGTCTATCTTTGTAGTTCAACAACTCTATTATGTTGAAGTGTTCTAGGTATTGATAGTTGCCTAACAATTCTTTTCTTGTACACAGAGCATCTGAACTAATCAAATGGGTGTTCTTAACCCTTGTTAGTTTAAAAAATCTTATCCTTTTAGTTTAATTGAATTATGACTAGATTTAGCCATTATTTAACAGCCTCACACTCATCTAAAAACAGGTAAACATAATAGCATTTTGAGTAAATGTCCATGATGTTAATGAAACACTAGGCTCCATTTACTGTCCTTACTTTATTAGTTCACAAACGTCATAGTTTGCTAATTGCAAAGGATGTTTTCTCAAAATATTTTCTTTTCTTTCTTGCTAGTTAGACTAATAAGTTGTCAGCTACTCACAGGGATATTCATCCTTTAGCACACATTATTTAGCAAATTCTCTTTTGTTAATTTGATCATTCTATTTGATCAATGTGTGCATGTGGCAAGAAATGAAATTTTTATTTCCAAAAGGAAACATCAAATCCAATATAGAATTGAGAGTCATAGTCCCATCGATCTTTAACTAAAGAGATAACAAAGATGTGATTTTGTCGGTTGTATTTTGCAACATCCCAGTGCCTCACTCTTGATATTATCCGCTTTGGAGTCCTGTCATCCCTCATGACTTTAAAACGCATCGATAAGAAAAGGTTTCCAAACTGTTATAAGGCATCTTTCGTTTCCCTCCCTAGTCAATATAAGACATAACACTCTACCCACATTTGGACCCAACGTCCTTGCTAGCACATTAGCTCAGCTTTACCCGAGCCTGGCTTTGATACCAATGAAAGAAAATTAGGAGAGAGAAGAGACTTGTGTATCGGTGTAAATCCATGTTCAGATCCTGGTTAATGGTCCATAACTCAAACATAATGATGTTAACTCAATTATTTAACTACTAGAGCCTAATTAGGATTTGTACTGTAATCACCAAACAAGAAAGATGGTAGGAAAGATGAGAGATTGCTAGATAGCTCAATGGCAGGGGTGAGGTTCAACTAAGAGAGGCACATCCTATTTATAGAAGTCTAGGGAGACCACTAATTAGGAAGTTATATGCACTCCTACTTGCCCTCTAAGTAATAATCAGGAAATTAATTTTTAATTAATTTCCTAATATATAATTACTTGTTTCTCAATTAACAAATATGTAATTAATGCTGATTTGCTTATTATTTGATAATGTTACTTATTTTCTAATCAAATAGTCTAACCCTTCAAGGGCAGACATAGATCCAAAGTCCAACAATAGGTATAGAGTTCAATGGTTAGAGGCATATAAATAGAGGTCATGTGCATTGTATTGTTACTAAGAATGAAGTGAACTACAGCTCCTCCATATTTCTCCTCTAACTTTCTTTCAATCTTCTCTATCTCCCTCATGTCAATCTCTTATACTTTTATGATTTTCTTAATATGTATAACTTAATCGTCAATAAATTCAACTAAACCATAGTCCTATTCACATTACCATAAACTCTAAGCTGTAAGCACGCACATGATTAAATTACATCAGCAATGAATTTACATTTATGGTTATATATTACTTTCATATAAAATTTCTCGTCAAGGGTTACTATCATTCTTTCTCTAGTTTTATTTACAACTCACCTTTAAATAATACTCCATACATAAACCAATAAAGTTAATTAAAATTAGTTGGTATTTTAAATTACTCAAATTTGAAATTCCCTTAATCAAGTGCAATAAATTTTAACCCAATTCAACTCATCTCCTTCAATCTCGTTTTTCACCATTATTATTCAATAATATCCGTACCAATAGACTAGATTAAAAAAACATTAGATACTTCATAGGCTCTACAAAATGACATATAGATAAGATCATTAAAAAAATTTTAAAAAGAAGAAAATCTGTAAAAGGCCCTTATTTAAAAATTTTATTGGTCATAAGAACATGAATAAGAATATCCGTACTTTCAATGTATAAAAATATATCAAGTCTTATTAACTAAAAAAATGTACAAACCGAAACTTTTCACCAATTTTTTCAATAACTTTGTACATAAGCTCGAAAGGCATGATTTAAAATTGATGCATCGTGTATGGTTGGGATGTATTTGAATGAAGAAAAAGTATAGTTTTGTGAAATGAGCTTTCATTTTCAGGTTTGGTAATATATGATATGTTGACTAGGAGGGAAGGTGAAGCATTTTAATTATTATGAGATAGAGATGCAGGGAGAGGTTCAACCACAATTATCTTTCCTTCAAGAAAACTCCAATCGTAGTTACAGGACCATGCACAATCCTTGTACAACTTTGGGTCTAAATCATTTGTATTCTTTCTCATTTTGATTTTTACTCATTTTGATGTTGATGTAATCTAGCTTTTTACTCCACTACACTAATATATAAATTAAATCCATACACTAGGTGAACACGGAAAATAACTACCACATGATTATTTTATTATTAAGTCAATTTCACTTTATCTTCTCTCATTACCTCCTGTCCTAAATATAGGATGAAGTTGACTTTTTTTGGAGAGATTAAGAAAACTAAATAAGTTACCTAATCATATCATATGCTATGTATCATTAGATTATTTATTAATTTATTAATTAAACTAATTAATTTGAAGAAAAATAACTTTAAAAAATTATAAATTGAGACATTGGATTTAAGACCAATTAAAATAAAACTCTCAACTAGCATATATGTTTAGGACCCAAAGGAGTATGATTTTGGATTCGGCTACCCTCCTTTGCAAAGGAGGGTCCGCTGCAGAATCTGGGCCGTTGGATCAGATCTCAACGGTCAAGATTTAATATATTATAAAAATATTAATATAATATTTTTATAATATATTAAATCTGGATCGTTGAGATCTGATCCAACGGCTCAGACTCTGCAACGGACCCTCCTTTTCTCCTTTGCAAAGGAGGGTAGCCGGATCGTCATGTTTTACAACAAATATGTAATAATTTCTACCCAAGTCTGACTATAATTCATATATAGGCCAAACGCATTCTTTCTTTTGGACAAAGGCCAAACACATTCAAATTAAGTATATATGTTTCTAATTAATGACTTAAAATATATTCAATCAATAATTAATTTCAAGTTTAATGATGCATGCATGACGAAATTATGTAGCGTGTGATCGTTTTTTTTTTTTTTGATAAAAATGTAGTGTGTGATCGATGGTAACCTTTTTTATTAAAAAAAAATCAACTCACAATAATGTTTGACATGGCTAAATTTTACAGGTCAAGGGTAGGCTATGACTTCATGGAACCCCTCAAACTATTCTTACCAACTCGCAATATATAAATAATATATTATTGCAAATAGTATAATGTCGTAAGATTGATGTCATGTAGTGGAAAGAAAGAACTACTTTGTATGGTCCAATTTGTTTTCAAAGGCTAAAGTACCATAATATTCTATATATAACAACTACTAACCAGAATTACTATTATAGAATTATAGTTTTCATAAATAATACTCCATTCAATCATAAATATAAGACCTTTATTTTTATTTTGTCTCTCAAAATTATAATTTTTTTTATTAATTGGACATATTAAAAGGAACTTTTTTTTTTTTTTATCAATGGCTAGTTTCCAAGGCAAACAAATAAAATTGGTACTTTACTAGAAACGACACAAACTTTTTGACAAAAAAATATCTTAAATATGCTCTTAGTATTTATAAATTAGTTATTTAGTTTTTACATTTGGGATAGAAGAGAACGGTAAATAATTTATATGAAAATACACGGGGAGAGGGAGGACAAAACCAGAACAATAATAATTTTAAAATGATAAAAAAAATAATTAGTGAAAGCAAAACCTTCAATAATTTAAAGTTCAAAACACTGTGTCCCATGCAATGCACTAATCCTACCTACCTACAAATAGTGGAATACAAATCAGTGTTACCCCACATGAAAACAACATTCTAATTAATCAAATCAGAATCAATTAAATTAATTGTATCTTAATCTATTAAACTAACAGCTCCAAATCTATATTAGAGAATTAAACAGATTCAGAAGCCATTGTCTATCACTGTGTACCTAACTTATTTGACATGTTTTTTCTCTTGGGTTAGTAAGCTTTCACTTGCCATTCATGACTTTAAGCGACTGCCAAACTAAATCAGTCCAAGGGGATAGAGAGAATAAGAGAGAGAAAAATTGAGAAATTTCTTACTAAAATTAATTAATATAGGATGCATGCATGTGATGATGGAAAATACTAAATATAACTCGTGTTAGGTTTTTTTTTTTTTAAACAAAAAAATATTATCATGACATTCATGTTTTCTTATTAAACCATTGCGGAGGCGGTTACCATGTAGCAAGGTGCCACTCTCACAAAGATAGGCCCCACATAAGTGAAAAATGTTATTTTTCTATTAGTATTGGTCAAAAAATATTGAGAGAAATACACTCAAGTCCCAAGGTAGTAGAAAAATGAAGAAATGATCCTTTGAAATAGCAAAATGAAAAAATGGTTCCATGAAGTTGTTAATACAAGTACTTTGAGTTGTTAATGACCTGCTCCTGGAGTTGTTAATGTGACCATTTTTTCATTTTACAATTTTAAAGGATCATTTCTTCATTTCCCTTCTTCCTTGGGATTTAAGTGTAATTCTCCCAAAAATCTTTTAGATTCACAAAAATAAATGTGTATGAGTAGTGGAGGTCTGTGGTGGAAGGATGAAGTTGTGGTGAATATCCTTTTCTCTTCAGCAAATATAATTCACACGAAGGTCTCATCTTCAACATTTGACTTGCTCTCCTATATTTCATTTGTCTACAGACCCCCGAATGAGAATGAGCGTCAATTGTGTTGGCAAGAAGTAAGGCGTATTGCCCAACATGTTGATCAATCGTGGTTATGTCTGGGTGACTTTAATGATATCGCAGCTCAAGGAGAAAAAAGTGGGGGCAATCCAAGAGCTTAGAGGAAGATAGTTAATTTCCAGAACTTTATGGCTGACTGTAATCTTATGAATCTGGGATTCAATGGTTACAGGTTCACATGGTGTAATAAGAGGGAGGGACAAGGAACGATTCGTGAACGTATTGATATAGCTCTGGGTAACACTGAATTAAGAGAACATTTTCCTCATCTACAGGTGTTCCATTTAGACCCGTTGGGGTCTGATCACCACTTGCTACTAGTTAACTGTTGGTGTAAGCAACAATTTCGAACCCGCTCCTTTAAATTTGAATCTGTCTGGACTACACATATGAACTATCTGGCTACTGTACGTAATGGATGGCAACGACCCTATGTAAGTAATTCTTCATCTCTTACTGAGTTTGTAAGCCGCTTATGTTCTTGTAGATATGAATTAACCAGGTGGAGCAAGAAGGAGTTTCCGAATTCCAAAAAAGTTATTGAGCAACTCAAAGTAAAGCTCGCTGTCTGTGAACAAGGGGTATTAACTCCTGAGAGTAAGAAGAAAGCCTCTGAAATTATAGCTAAAATCGAAAATGCCATGGATAAGGAAAAGAGTATTGGTGGCAACGATCGAGAATTAATTGGCTACAGGCAGGAGACAGGAACTCAAGGTTTTTCCATCTTACTACAATCCATCGCAGACAATACAATAGCATTCTACGTTTAAAGGATGATTTAGGGACCTGGCTATCAAGTAGAGAGTCAATAGCCGCCAATATCTCCTCTTTTTTTGAGACACTGTTTCTTCCTTCTGGGAGTCGACGTACCGAAGCGGTATTAAATTTCATAGAACCCAAAATCTCAGAACAGATTAATCTTAATTTATTACTTCCTGTGACACGAGAGGAGATCCAAGAAGCTGCTTTCAGCTTGGGAAGTACGAAGGCCCCTGGTCCTGATGGATTCTCAGGTAAATTTTATCATTCAGCTTGGCCTGAAATTGGTGAAAATATATGCTCCATGGTTCAAGAATTCTTTGCTGGCAATTCTTATCTTCATGAAATCAATGATACTAATGTTACTCTGATTCCCAAGATAGAGAAACCAGATCATGTTTCCCATTTTCGTCCTATTGGGCTCTGTAATTTCTCTACAAGATAATATCTAAAATTATTGCAAGCCAGATGAGACCTTTACTTGATGCCTGTATTTCCCAAAACCAGAGTGCTTTTATTCCTGGTCGTCTTATTCAAGACAACATTATCATTGCACATGAGGTTTATCATTATCTTCGTCGAAGGAAAAAGGGGAATAAATATGAATTTGCACTTAAAATGGATATGAGCAAAGCCTATAACCGTGTGGAATGGGATTTCTTAGAGCTTGTTCTTTTGAAATTTGGGTTTTGTGAAGATTGGGTGCGTTTAATTATGAAGTGTGTGAATTCTGTCAGGCTAAATCTGTGTGTTTCAGGAGAGAAAATTGGCTCTATCTCTCCAGGTAGGGGTCTACGACAAGATGATCCTTTATCTTCTTATCTATTCATTCTAGTGACTGAAGTTTTGTCTGCTATGATTACCAAGAGTCAAATGTCTAAAAATCTCCAAGGGATTAAATTGAGCAACTCCTGCCCTGAGCTTTCTCATTGCTTCTTTGCGGATGATGCCCTATTTTTTATGAATGCTAATGAGAGGAATTGTACAAACCTGGCAAATATTTTGAATCAATACTGTGTTGTATCTGGTCAGTCTGCTAACTTGGATAAATCCAACATCTTCTTTTTGGCAAACACACCGGAGATAATTAAATCCAGGACAAGTGGCATCTTAGGCATCCAGGCTATGCAAGATCTGGGTAAATATCTGGGTATCCCGAGTGTATGGGGTAAAACAAAGCACCAGGCTCTATCTTATATCAGAAAGCGAGTAAGAAATAAAATTCAGGGATGGACAAAATCCACTTTATCCTTTGCAGGGCGGGAAGTTATGATCAAATCAATTATCAATGCCATCCCAATTTATCCCATGAATTGCTTCAAGTTTACAATCAAAGCATGCAAAGAATTAATAGCTTAATAGCTAATTTCTGGTGGGAGGGCAATGCGGCTGGATATAAGCTTCACTGGAAGTCTTGGGATTCTCTCACTGAGGCCAAGTGTGCAGGAGGTATGGCATTTAGAGATTTCATTATTGCTAATGATGCTTTACTAGCTAAAACAGCCTGGCGCCTTCTTAATAACCCAGATGACCTGTGGATTCGAGTTTTGAAGAGTATTTATTTTCCACAGGGGGAGTTTATGGATGTTGAAAAAGGATACAAAGCATCTTGGTGCTGGTCTAGTATCATTGATGGTAGAGATTTTCTCAAGAAAGATTTACTATGGGATCTAGGTGATGGCTCCTCCATCCGTATTTGGGAAGATAGATGGATACTAGATGTTCAATTTCCTGAGAAACCTGTTAATAATTATGATGATATTCTCCAGCAAGGGCGAGTGTGTGATCTCATTGTACACGGTAGCTGAAACTTGTCTCCTATACGACACTTAATCTCTGATGATCTTGCACATGCAATTATCCAAATTCCTATCCCCTTGAATGGTTTGAAAGATAAAATCATTTGGACCCTAGCGAGAGATGGTAATTATTCAGTCAAGTTGGGGTATAGAAATGCAAAGGCTAGGCGTTACACTATACATAAACCTAGCTCCTCTACTAATATGTCACCAGCTAGCTGGAGAAGTATATGGAAGCTGAACATTGTACTACGTGTCCAACATTTTGTTTGGAGGATTCTGAACTAGGTTGTGGCCACTAATGATGCTCTATTCCGACGTAAGAGGGCATCTACTAAATTATGCCCTATATGTGACAGAGAGGAGGAAACAGTTGAACATCTTTTCTTTCACTGTCCATGGACAAGGTGTGTCTGGTTTGGTTGCCATTTAGGTGTTAAAACTGATGTGATTCAAGTCAGGAACTTCACTTCTTGGTGGCTATGCATTACAGATGTGGGATCAAATTTTGCTTCATCTGACATTACTCTTATTTGCTGGATCCTTTGGTTTATATGGAAGCAAAGGAATGAAAAGGTGTTTAATCTGCGAGAACCTAGTCCACAGTTCATTATTGAATGGGCTATGCGATCCAATCTGGAATTATGTGCTTTGAATGATGTAACTAATATGAATGAGTCTATTTCTATAACTGACCCTGATAGTGTACATTAGTGCTTTCCTCCCCCAGGTATTCTCAAAATAAATTGTGATGGCGCTTACTCATTAGCAATGGGCACTGTAGCTATTGGAATTATCTGCCGAAATGAGTATGGAGACTTCGTTTGGGGTTTTGCTGATAAGATTAAATCCTTGTCGGCGTTCATGACTGAGGCCTTAGCTTTAAAAAGAGCATTAATGTTAGCGGTGGATTTGGGTCACGACAAAACTTTGTTTGAAACGGACAGTCAACTTCTGAAATCAAGTGTTGAAAGCCAACAACCGGATCTGTATGACTGGAAATGCCGGAGTATCATTCAAGACATTATCAACCTTCTTGCTTCTCGAGTCGGGTTCTCTCTTACTTTTACTCCTCGTAGGGGTAATTTCGCAGCTGACCTTCTTGCAGCTGATGCTTTTAAGGGAGTGTGCCCTATGGGGTGGGTGTCACAACCATCACTCTCTTTGTCTTCTATACTGACTTTGGATGCTCAGAAGGCGGGCCGTCATTTTGATGCTACTGCTTCTCCATGAACCAGATCAGTCTTTGGCCTATTTTTCTCAGTTTTATGCTATTTTGTTGTGTTGTTTACCATGTTAATTTTCTTCTGTTATTTGTGGGATTGGCTTTCTGTATTGTATTAGACATGTTTTTACAATATTAATAGAAATACCCTTTTGAACAAAAAAAAATTAAGTATGTTTGAAATTAAGTTAGAAGGCGGATAAAAAGAAAAAGAAATTAAGTTAGAAGGAACCTTTCAAATTAGTTACTACTTACTAGCAAGGGCTCTCACATGTTGAACAAATATAATTAAGAATAGTTTATCATCTGTCATTCATACTCTGAAAAACATTGGTCTTTTTTATAAAATAAATTAGTATAGTCCTATATATTGATAATTTTACATTTAAAAAAACGAAGTATTAATCACCCTTTTTTTCAAAATAAAAACTCTTTTTCCAATCGTTCAGTATGTTTTTAAATTCATATTTTCACATTGGGATAAATTAAAAAATGTAGATTTTCAAATCTTAAATAATTTGCCTACATTTTCTTACTTTTGGTAAAATAGTTAAATAAAACGTTGCGTTTAGAACCTTGGAGTAGGATCAAAAAAAAAAAAAAAACGGTGTGCTATAAGTCTTCTGCTATACCTTTTGTGAGAATTCACGTATGAAAATATGAATCCGCATTCCCTGACCATCCCCAATTTTGGGGCTTTTTTCTATTTTTATTTTTTTTAAAAAAATATTCCATACACTAAAAATTAATTAGCTTAAGGTAATGAGTTTTTAAAAAAATATTTCAGATATTGGATGTTATTAGAAAAATATTTTAGAATACTGATGTTACAGGAAAAATATTTCAGAATACCGAACTAGAAATTAATTAATTTGATATACCAAATGACAAAAATATTTTAAAATTGAGCATACAATTTAATCCAAATAAATAAGAATATGTAAAAAAAATTTAAAAATGACCCCACCCCAAATTTAGTGGGATGAATGTGCTTATCCAAAGGACTGACAAAAATATTTTAAAATTGAGCATACAATTTAATCCAAATAAATAAGAATATGTAAAAAAAAATTAAAAATGACCCCACCCCAAAATTGGTGGGATGAGTGTGCTCATCCAAAGGACCCTGAAATTATTTGGATGGTGTGTGTGTTACACTTATTTCCGTTTCTCCAAAGTCGTGAACGTAGAGCATTTTAATAGAAACCAATCCTTTTTTCTTGGCCACAAATAATTTGAGCACTTATTGAGAGAATGACACAATACATTGCGTAGGTCTGACGTAGCTGAGTGGGCTTTTTGGTAGTTGTGAACGCAACCTCTTCAAAGTCCAATACATACACGAGTGCCGTTGTCATGGATTTTGTTGGTGAGAGTTTCTGTTTGATAAGACATATTATGTGTTTCTCCATTTTTCAATTCATTATATTAATGAATTTCCCGCCACTACGGACTCAACACAATTCATTGAATTGCCACATAAAGAAAAGATTAATTATAACTTTCACATTTCAACTAATCAATATCTCTATCTTTAAATATATATATTTTAAATTTGAGAATGCCTCTGTCCCAAAATATAAGCATCATTTCACTTTTGTTTCAATAATATCTATTGCTTTTTTCTCATTTCACCCTTGTTGACTTCCTTCTCTCTCTCATATATTGATTTTAATAAGGGCTCTCACCTCTCAATAAATATGCTTTTTATAATTTAAACTTGTGTTCTCCTCCTTATGAGAGTGGGGTCCTTTACCACCTTATTCAACGGCTTGTTGGTTTACTGCATATATAAATTCCATTTTTTAATTGCATTAATTAAGATGGTGGATGAAATTATATTCACAAGGGAGGGCATAATTGAGAAAAAATTATAGGGAAAATTGTGAAAAAATTCCTCATTGACAACTTATTTGTTAAATGGGACCTTCGCATACAGATTATCTTCCACGTGTATAGAATATCTTTCCTGGTGTATAGATGATCTTCCCTATGTGCAAAAATATTCCCTACGTATATAGAAATCTTACCTCAATGTGCAAATATCTTCACAGGTCTCATTTAGCAAATAAGTTACTAATGAAATCTTTTTTTTAGAAATTCTCCCAAAATTATATTACTTACATGTTTATTGCTTTTAACTACTTTCTTGATAAACAAAAAACGATTATTTGAAGTTTATATTTAGGGATGGAGGGAGTAATTAATTAATTAGTAAAATGTCGTAATTATATGAGTAATTAAGTGAGTTGATTAGTAAGTAATTAGACATACTTATATTATCAGTTGGATATGTGTGTGTCTCATTTAATTTGAAGCAAATTTTTTTCCCAAAATCTGAAACAATTACTTTCTACATTCTCAAGTTAAATTTTCACAAAACAAAAAATGACAGAACAACACATAAAAGTATAACATTGGGTGTGTGTGTGTGTGTTTGAGAGAGAGAGAGAGAGAGAGAGAGAGAGAGAGAGAGAGAGGAGAGAGTGTCCATATGCTTCAGCTTGATTGGACTGGCCTTTTAGACCAAAACTTTATTGAAATATATATAAATATATATATAAATATTCTTTTTTGGGCCCATTAATAAAAGAACTGTTCAGTTATAAATATGCATTAATTTAGTTTGATTTTTTTAAAAAATTTTTTGGTTATATTTTTATGTTACTCAAGATGATAACTGGTAATAAAATTTATTCATAGAAAAATTTTTCACGAAAAAATTGATTAACGTCAAGATGCACTAAAAATTCAAACCAACAAAAAAAAATTCAAATGATTGTACATCAACAGATTGCAGTGATATGAACAATTATGATCAACTGATTTAACAACTAGAAAACGATGAATTTAAAAAAAAAATTTAAAAATATGGTTTCTTCAATCATTACCCAACAAAGAATACCCTTCTCATTTAGAAGTCAAACCGACAGCCAATCCAATCATTAAAAAAAAAAAAAACAATTTTGGCTTTGGTTTGCTTAATTACATTTTAACCAGTTTGGATGGATTCATAGTTTTTAGATTATACAAACTTTTTCTATTTAATTTAAATTACAACACTTTTTCTATTTGAAAATTTATTAGTATTTTCTTAAAATTAAAATGTATGTGACACAAACCTCCCTTCTAATTTTGAGATTTCACTTTTATCTATATAATATTTTGTTGACCGTTAAGTCCTAGCATTGACCTTTTATTTTGACTAAACTACTCATTTTTATTTCTAAATACAATATTACTTAACAATTATTCTTTAAGAAAAAAATTTAATTTATTTTTTTTATATTTTTAAATTGATTGAAATTGTTGATACTATAGAGATAATTAACTTTATAAATCATAAATTATATTTTTCAACATTTTTAAATATTTAATATCATTTATTTTAGGAAGAATTGTGAAAAAATATCTCAGTGAGAGCTTAATTTCCAAATGGGACCTTGGTGTGCAAACAATCTTCCAGGTGTGCAAAATATCTTCCCCTGTGTGCAGATGATCTTTCCTATGTGCAATATTCTTCTCTATGCGTGTGCAAAACATCTTCCCCTGTGTGCAGAAAATCTTCCTTTATGTGCAGACGATCTTCCCAGGTCCCGTTTGGAAATTAATTTGCCAATGAGGTCTTTTTTCATAATTCTCCCTTTATTTTAACTTATTTATAAGGTAATCTTTTAAATACATGCATTTTCAATGAAGTATAAGATTATAAAATGATTAAAATTTTAAAGTATTATATAAATATATTAATATTTCAATTTTATAATTTAAAATATGTAAATATATTTTTTCAACGTACAATTTGTAAATATTACTCAAATTTTGACTAAATTTTTAATTTTTATGGTAAAAATTAATTAAATTTTGTTTAGATTTACTAAAAATTTTAAACAGAAAGATAGTAAATATAAATTATTGAAATTTAGTATGACAAGGGATAAATTAATAAATAAATTTTATTTTAATATAATTTCTAATGAAAAATTATACTATTCCAATCTCTATTATGGGGCATCTTTCAAAGGCTATTCTTGGCCATATTTTATATGGTATTTGATGGTTTTAAGAAATACTAAATATCTTTTTTTTTTATATGTGCTCGTATTAAATAAGGGTACTGAGAGAGAATAGAAATTAATATGACGTTGGAATTTAGTGTAGTTAATAAGAGTAATGATAAAAGCTCATGAATTTTATAAAAATTTAAGCCCATCGTCGGTCACTGCCCATCGTCTTCCGTCTTCTGCAATGGTACGACATCTGACATCGGTAATTGCCCAACATTGCCTAGAGCCGGTCATCTTTGCAACTGATCTGTTGAATGTTTTGACTGCTACAACGGTCGACAGCATCGGCCTAGAAATGGTGTTGCCCATCATCAACTAGCCTTTTTCTTCATTTGCAAAGATCTAACGCCCAACATTGGTGCTTGCCCAGTGTCTGAAAAGGTGTCTGCTTTGTAACGTCATCCCTGGTTATGTTGCTGCAGATATAGAAGCTTCAATTTGGATAGGCAACTCACATCTGGGGGCCCTGTTTTGCTGCTGAGAAAATAGAGTCACAGTGAGAAGGGTGACCGAGAGAGAACGAGAGAGAAGTTGTGAGAGAGTGCCCCCGGCGCTGACGTTGAAGGAGCATGATGCTATGGTATGGAGTCATAAGAAAGTTAGAGATGAAGGGGAGAAGTTCTCTGGAAACCAATCCCTTGTTCCGAGGGTGGAAGATTGGATAACCGGTGAAGCACATGGGGAAGAGGCTCCAACACAACAAAAGAAATCGTATAAGGAACCATGCATAGATACGCCGATGGCGGAAGACTTGTCTGATGAGGAGGATGAATGGTGGCTTGGGGATGGATGGAAATCCATAATTGAAGTCAAGGTTACTCCAAGGGGTCCAAATATCGTTGTCTCATAGGAGTTCCCCCAAAAGCTAGAAAAGAAATGGAGTACTTCCCTGATTGTAAGGCTTCTAGGGCGCATGGTTCGCGAGGAACAACTTGGTCGTAAGTTGCAACAACTATGGGGTTGGAGGGGCGAGGTAACTACGATCGAAATTGGTTTTGGATATTTCTTGGTTCGGCTAACTAGTGAAAAGGATTATACATTTGTTTTGACTAGAGGCCCATGGTTATTCATGGAACATTACTTGGCTGTGCAGCCATGGAAACCAGAGTTCGATCTTGATGCTAGAGAGGAGCCGAAGTTCATTGCATAGGTACATATTCCTAAGTTTCCAGTAGATTTTTATGATAAAGGTATCTTATACGTGGTGGGTTGTCAGATCAGAAGGGTTCTTTAAGGTGGATAATAATACTTTGAAACAAACCAAAGGTCGTTTCGCTAGAATATGTGTTGAGGTAGATCTAAATTCCCTGTTGCTTCTATCACTGATGATTAATGGTAAGGAAAAAAAATAGTGTACAAGGGCCTATACCTGATATGTTTCTCATGTGGGAGGTATGGGCATGGATTAGAACAATGTCCACACAAGAAAGAAGCTGGGGTTTCGGGCATTCGAGTGTCAGATAATGAGTGTAAAGGGAAAATAGTAGATTTGACGCAGACTACTCACAATTTAGTAGAATCGACATATGGTGAATGGATGGTAGCACCTAGGAGGTGCCGGGTGCAGCGTGGTACCTGAGGTGAGTTGAATTTTAGATGGGAAGGGGGGCGATATTTGCATAGTCAAAGTAATATTGAGGATCAAGATTTGCGATATTGTCGAACGAGAATAGGAAAGAAAAAGGGGAATGAAATCCTGTTAATGGTGCCTAATAATTTGGCCCATAATACTGCAAATCAGGAATCTTCAACAGTCAATATTCTTAAATTACGTGGACAATTTTTCACTAAGAAGAAGCACATGGAGATTAAATCTGGGAACATAAAAATTGTGGTAGACCGTAAGATTGATTTGGTGAGCCCAACGGAACATTATCAACAAGTGAAAAATAAAATGGTAGCACAAGAGAATTCTAGTTTGAACATAAATAGTGTCAAGTGCAGAATGCTGAAGGCTTGGTGCAAGGTATTAATGAAAGAGGGAACAGTGTGGCGCGATGCTCGAAATTGCAACCAATAAAAGCAAGTTTGGGTATGTTTTTAAAATCCACAGATGGGAAAATTCAAATCACAAAATCCAATGAAAATAGCCCTATTTTATTCGGGCCCCACTTAAAAAATAAATGAAAATCCTCTAATTGATGATGATTGATATCTAAATTGGCAATCATCATTAAAAGGATAAAAAGAGAAAATAAGAAAATCCTCTCACTGATGATGATCGGTATTTAAATTGGCAATCATCATTAAAGGGGAAAAATAAAATAAAATAATGAAAACAAAGAAAATTCTCCTATTGATGATGATCGATGTCCAAATTAGCAATCATCATTAAAGGAAAAAAAAATGAAAGATGAAAATTAAAAAAATTCTCTTGTGAATGATGATTGTGGTTCAAATTGGCAATCATCATTGAAGAAAAAATAAAAAATAAAAAAAAAATCCTCTCATTGAAGATTGTTAGTGTCCAAATTGGCATTGTCATTCATTAAGGGAAAATAAAAATATTAAATATATATATATATATATATATAATATCTCTCATTCATAGGTTTAAATTAGGAAACTGCTTGTAGGGAAAATACAAGACAAGAAACAAAAAAATGAAAATAAAAAAATATCATTTATGTTGATAGGTTTAAATTAGGACACTACTTGTGGGAAAAATAAAAAAAATTAAAAAAATCTCCATTATTGGTGATTAAGTCAATCTAGGAAGTTTTATTAATAGAAAATACAAAAATAAATAAAAATTAAAAATTAAAAAAAAACTCCATTGATGGTAATTGGGTCAAGTTAGAAAGAACATTAATTTAATTTTCTCATTTTTCATTGCTCATACATAATTCTTATGGAGAAGGGGAGTTGACATAAGAGGCTGTATTGTTTTACTTTATCTAAATAAGGTCTTAATATTCTTGTTCAAGCCAATGAACATTTCTTATTAGAGATGGAGGCGTACCCATTTGAATGCTGGGCAAATCTTTATATATAAGGCTTGCAAGAGTTTTGTTGGTTTCCATTTACTTGCCTTATACTCATTGATTTGTGCAAATGTATACACCTATATAGAGATGTTTTTGTTTTTATTTGCGTTCAACCACTTGTGCAAAGGATATCTTTGACTACCTCTCCCTTCACTATGACTTTGTTCTTGTCTTTGTGCTCATCCCAATATACGTTACGTTCCTGGACGTTGTGGACTTGCTTTTCATTGTCCGGTTGAATTATCTCATACATATAATTGCTAGACATGTTCCATTTGGGATCAAGAGTTATGTGTTGCATTGTCTTCTAATGGTGCGAGGTGTCATGCTTAATAGATAGTAGTAATGTGATTATAATTGCCTCTTGTTTATTATGTGATTCTACCACCCTATCTCTTGTTGTAGTGGGATTCAAATCATAAAAGGTACACACTCTCACCATGTCTTCATTGATTTTCTTATCTTCTTAGACTTTCTACAATGAATAATATGATGAGAATACAATTCCATGTTGGCTTGATGAGCTCGTTTCTTTCCTTCTCTCCCTTTTGATAAAAAAGTTTTAAAATAAAAAGAAAGAGGTTTTTTTCTTAAAAAAAAGAAATTTGGCTTCATATGAGAAAAAAAGAAAAAAATATTTTTTCTAAAATAAAAATCACAAACCAAACAAAAAATATTTTTCTTAAATAAATTTTTTCTAAAAAAAACCAACTAAGTAACGCGCTTTTCTACCCCCCGAACTACGTGGACTTTGATCCCTCTAAAGGGTATATAGGCCATACGCTCTCTCTTAGATCAAGTCCAACTTTGTAAATAAATATATTTTTCCTTATTTTCTTTTTGTAAATAAATGTTTATTTTTTTTCTTTAGTTTTCATTTCATTTATTTTTATTCTCTTTTTATTTGGGTAATTATCATAAGATTAAAGGTCTTATATGTTTTTAAATAATTATCTTAGGGTAACCATTCTTATAAATGGGTGTTGTGAGGTGCCTAACACCTTCCTCATACATAATCGACTCCCAAACTCTAAATGATTTTTGTAGATTGGTTTCATTTAAAAAAAAAGGTTTCCAAAATTATCCTATTTTAAAATTTTGGTGGCAGTTCCATATTTTCCAAATTTCGGCGCTACAGTTTAGCGACTCTACTGAGGACAGTTTGAGAGTCAAGCCCATTTAAATTAAGTGTTTAAAAATAATGTGGCCTCAATTTTTTTTAATTACCCTTTTTTTGTTTTTATTTATTAAATTCTTTATTTATTCTTTTGCTCTATCTATCTTGTGATCTGCTTAACAGATGAGGGTTGGGTAAAACTTAGGTCTACAAGTTGGTATGCTCTCCACACACACACTGAACATATACACTATTATCCTCACACACATTTTGAGTCCTATACCCAGGTTTATGAGTCCTTAGGTGAGCGGAAGTTTCTAGTGGTCTCCTTATGGGGTTTTCAGAACCCCCTGAGGTTACCATGAAAACTTCATCCTAGCTGTTACTTATTTGGTGAGGTTAATCCCTGTGGAGTTTTCAGAACCCCTGAAAGTCAATTTCATCAGATGGGGTCTTCATCTTTATGATGGGGGTAGTTAGGAGACATTTATCTGTGAGAATTAGAACCACCTTGAAACTATGACACATATTAGTAGAAATTATTGACTAGCCCAATTAATTAGTGCTGCCTTTCTTAGGGTAGACATCCCCCAACCTAGGGTTATTTTCAAAATAAGACACTGAAGGGGATTTATTTGTTGTTAACAATATTATTTGTCATCTATGCATAATCAATGAAACCCCTAGGATCAAGCGGCTAATTATCGCTTCACCTGAGTATGTATTTAACATCACTCCTCATATAGATACATTACAAGGAAGGTGTATGTATTAGATAGCCAACATCAGTCTAAGGGTTTTTGACCCTAAAAGACCATGTGCTCATTACATCTATCATGTTAGAAAATATCTCAATGAGAGATAACCCCTTTAGGGCTCGTGAGGCATCATTACATCATTTATAGGCCTTTTAGCTTCATTTGATATAGGCATTGGACATAATAATCATTTTTAAAATCCTTAGCTGCATGATGGCCTGGGCCATTCGCAGGTTAATGGGAAATTCATTCTCCTTATGACGTAATAGATCTCTTGAGGAGATGAAGTTTATTTTTTCAATGTCCATCACCAATATCAAAACTTGAAGTACAAGTTATTACTCTTTTATGTCTCATGAGGCATCCTTATATCATTCATTGGCATTTAGTTTCATTTGATAT
The DNA here is from genome assembly GCA_963210345.1 of Inga oerstediana. Classification (NCBI taxonomy): domain Eukaryota; kingdom Viridiplantae; phylum Streptophyta; class Magnoliopsida; order Fabales; family Fabaceae; genus Inga; species Inga oerstediana. The sequence goes on from OY723406.1 coordinate 70,448,802, forward strand.
GGGCCTTGAACATAATCATCATTTTTGAAACCCTTAGCTATATGACGACCTGGCCATTCGCAGGTTAATGGGCACTTCATTATCCATATGAGGTAATGGATCTCTTGAGAAGGTGGAGTTTTTTTTCTCAATGTCCATCACCCATATCAAAACTTGAAGCACAAGTCATCACTCTTTTATGTCTCATGAGGCATCCTTGCATCATTTATTGGCATTTAGCTTCATTTGATATTGGCCTTTGACGTAATCATCATTTTTAAAACTCTTAGCCACGTGATGGTCTGGGCCATTTGTAGGTTAATGGGCACTTCATTATCCCTATGAGGTAATGGATCTCTTGAGGAGGTGGAGTTCTTTTTCTCAATATCCATCACCTATATCAAAATTGGAAGTACATGTTATCACTCTTTTATGTCTCATGAGGTATCCCTGCATCATTTATTGGCATTTAGCTTTATTTGATATAGGCCTTAGACATAATAAACATCATTAAATAATGAAGCAAAAAGATGGAAAATGAGCAAGTAAATAAAAAAAATACAGTCATATCTTTAGTTAATAATGCTTGTATAGAATATCTTTCCTTAAAAATGACTTCATTTACCCTTGTCCATGTCATCCGCCCTTCACATAAATGGTTGTTTCTTATTTCTGATGTGAGGCTAAGACTTTTGTCTCTCTTTTCACTTTTTGAGAGTATTATTCTTGGTTGGAGGAAACTGTTAAGGGTCTAAAAACCTGTTTTGTACAAGTTGCATGTATAGAGTTGATGTCATACTATGGAGAAGCTTAGTTTTGAACTCGACCTCATCTTGATGTATAGAGTTGATGTCATACTATGGAGAAGCTTAGTTTTGAACTCGACCTCATCTTGATATGGCTAATTTTAAAAGGTAAATTGTTTAACTTGGATGCAATGTGATGATGATTACACAAGCCACGTAAGGATTTGAGCCTATTGATATAATTTCATTTTCATGTGTGTACCACTTATCCTTGACCCAATCTAGAACTTGGCATGTATCTTGTTTGAGGTCAGATTTGATGTTCTTTTGCTTGATACAGAGAGGACCAAGGCATATTTTCATAGATGGCCATGGGTTCGCATTTTCAGCATCATATGTTGGCTATTATGGAAAAACAGATGTAAAGGCGTCATGGAAGGAGTCCGAGCGCAGCCGAACGAGCTTATTCATGGTGGCCTGTATTATCTCATGGAATCCAGCGTGGCGGACAACCTGAAGCACCAGATCTTTTCCTACAGCGTTGGGGATGATCAGAACTGGAAGTTTCCACAGGAGGGAGCTGTTCGTCTAGATACTGACGGTTCAGTGGATATCCACCGCGATGCAACTTGTGGGGGCCTTATTCGGGATCATAGAGGACAGTGGATTCTTGGCTTCCAGCATCGGCTGGGCTTTCTTCCCCCAACTACTGCTGAGCTTATAGCTTTACACCAAGGCCTCCAATTATGTAGGCAGTATGGGTTCCAGAAGGTAGTGGCATACACAGATTCACTTGAGACATACCACTTGCTTATGCAGGATAGTGGTCTATACCACCCACTTAGGTTGGAAATTAATGCCATTAGGGACTTGATTTACTCTGATTGGGACATTGAAGTCCGATATGCACCGAGAGATATAATCCGGTGTGCTGATTTTTTGGCAAAGGATGCCCATCACTTAGTACAGCATTTAGTTGTTTTACCTATTCCTCATCCTGGATGTATTCCTATCATGAGGGAGGACGCATTACATGCTTTTGATGTTTAGATTGTTTTGGTATATGTACTCTCCAAGTTAGCTTGGCCATATTATGAATGAAAAAAAAAAGAGAGGACCAAGGCATTCATTTTTCATCCTTAACAAAAACAAAGCCAAATAGTCACCCTTACATGATAACCATTTGAGCCTGTGTGATATTCTTTTCCTCAAGGAACGAAAAAGTGGACCGGGCAATGAACCGGTCACAGCACAGGTTCAAAGGTTAACGGGTCAACCGGGGTCTAACCGGTAGTTGAACCGGTCATATTAAAATATTATAATTTATTAGTGGCAATATATATTAATATATTTTTAAACTTCTATAGATAAAAATGAAGATTTTCAGAAAAAATACTTAAAATCTATTAGTATGAGTTATAATGCCTATACTTATGCAATGACATCTCCTTTTCTATAATCATTATATCTTTTTAAATAATTTTTTTCATTATCTTCTTCATTTTTTTAAGATTTGTTCTTTCTTGACCTATTTTCACTCAAAGGCAAATGGTCGAAGAAGACGGAACCGGATTTTAGCTATTAAACTTGAATATGGGGAATGGTCGTATAATGAGAAGGAAATACGAGATATTGGCAGTAAATATTTTGTAGAGCTATATACAACACTAGCATGTACCAGGGGCCCTTGGTATTCGGGTGCACTTATCTTGAGATTGATGCAACGAATAAATGAGCTTTGGGAAGACAGGTTGATGACATGGAGATTAAACGGGCTTTGTTCGATATAGGATCACTCAAAGCTCTGGGACCGGATGGGTTTAACCCTCTTTTTTATTAAAGCCAATGGGATATGGTTGGCATTGATATCATTGGTCAAATGGGTATTCTCTTATCCTCAATGGGTCCATCATATTAATGGTACTTTAATTGTGCTTATTCCGAAACTTGATCATCCTCAATCTTTCCGTGATTTTCGCCTAATAAGTCTCTGCAATATAGTGTATAAGATTATTACACAGATTATTTCTAATAGGCTTAAATCTATTATGCCATTGGTTGTGGCCCCGAACCAATGTAGCTTTGTGAAGGGGAACCAAAGTACTGATAATGTTATTCTAGTGTAGGAAATAATCCACTCTATACGGAACATAAAGAAGAAGCAGGGATTTATGGCAATAAAGATTGACTTGGAGAAACCATATGACCCGGTCAATTAGAGTTTTCTCTTTGAATTCTTAAATGAACTAAGGATTCCTGACTATCTGTGTGACGTGATTAAAGCTTATGTATCTACACCTCAAATGCAACTACTTTGAAATGGGTGTACTGCAAATGCTTTCCACCCTTCTAGAGGATTTTGTCAAGGAGATCCTATCTCACCATATCTCTTTGTCATTATGATGGAAAGGTTGGGGCACTTAATACAGACTGTGGCAGAACATAGAGATTGGAAACCATTTAGGTTGTCGCGATAAGGTATGTATATCTCTCATGTCTTTTTTACTGATGATCTTATTTTGTTTACCGAAGCAAATATGGATCAAGCCAAAGTAGTGAAAGCTAAACTGGATGATTTTTGTGAGATATCCGACCAGAAAGTAAATGCTGACAAGTCACGGATTTACTTATCAAAGAATGTGGGACACATGAGGAGCAAAGAGATTAGTGAGTTCTTAAATTTTTCCCAGTCTTCCAATCTGGGGGAAATATTTAGGAATATTGGTCTTACATGAGTGAAGCACTAAGTCCTCTTACAGATTTATTCTTGACAAGATTGATGCTCTCCTAGCAAGCTGGAAGACAAACTTGTTATCCATGGTAGTAAGACATACCTTGGTATCGTCTGTTGTGTCAGCCATACCATCCTATACCATGCAGACTATGCCCCTTCCTCTAGGTACTATGATGAGATAGACAGGAAGTGCAGGAATTTTCTGTGGGAAAGTACATCCACGAATTGTAAACCCTAAATGGTAGCTTGGGGTCGATCGTGTTCCCGAAAAAAATATGGTGGACTAGGATTAAGACATGCAAGAATTCAGAACCAGGCTTACATGACTAAATTGGGGTGGAACTTGGTTCACAAGCAAGATGCACTATGGGTTCGTTTCCTTCAGAAAAGTATAAGATGGGCAGTGATTTGGTGCCAAAAGTGGAAAATTATAGACAGGATTAAGTACATAGAAGGGGATTAGACAAAGTTGGGAAAGTATAAGTGAGAATATTGCTGGAGGATTACAGATAGAGCTTCGGCGTCGTTTTGGCATGATATATGGGTTCCTCATTTTGATAGATTAGAGAGCTTGGTAACTCATCCGTTAACAAATGACATCCGTGAATGGAAGGTAGTAGATTGTATTACTCCGTCTGGTTAATGGAATCTAAATAAGTTTGGCAGTTTTTTACCGAATCAGGTTGTGTTAGCAATCCAAAGAGTGAATATTAACCGCAATACTAGTGGCAATATTCCGGGTTGGTGTTGGACAGTTGATGGTAAATTTGCTTTAAAAGCGGCGTACAACAAGTTAGATGGACACGGGGAAAATCAAAATTGATTTGGATGGAGACTCATGTGGAAACTTAAGGTTCCTCAATGGTATAGACTGTTCCTGTGGCTATGCGCCTATGGGCGTTTATTGACAAATTTGGCACTAGTTCAACGGCGAATCCACATGACTAAGATGTGCCCTGTTTGTCAAGAAGAGACTAAATTAGTTTTGCATGCACTTAGAGATTATGATGTGGTAAAAGAAATCTGGAGTGAGACATTGCCTAGTCAATGGCATAGGCATTTCTTTGACTTAAACAATAGAAACATTTGGTTAACATGGTGTTTAAGACGTTGGGATAAGGTGTATGGCTATGAGTTTTGACACTGGCTTATAGTTTTATGTAGACACATTTGGTTGGCGAGGAATGACTGTATTTTCAACAATAAACAGTGGAGCAAACAGGAGTTACTATCACATAATAGTTCGGTGTTGTCTTGGGGTCTATCCAGTTCCATGCAACCGAAGTCCTATATCGCACCAATTATGGTTTGGCATCCTCCACCCGCCGAGGTGGTTAAAATTAATACAGATAGATCCAGGAATGAATCGACGAGGTGTTGTACGTGTGGTGGGGTGATATGGGACGACCATGGTCAATTTGTTCAGGGGCTTATGTTTCGGATTGGATGCAGGTCGGTGATCACAGCATAAGCCTGGGGAATCTTGTGGGGTATGAAGTTGGCTTGGGACAGAGGATTTAGGCATATTATTGTTGAAAGTGATTGCAGCAAAGTATTGGAACTTATTCAAGGAGTGGTATCTGGTGAACATCTTGATGCTACGGTAATATTGGAAATTAAGTCGATACTGGAATGTGAGTGGGAAGTGGACCTGCTACATTGTTTTCAAGAGACGAATTGGGTGGCAGATTGCTTTGCAAGGAGAGTATGGGATATGGCGGTGGATTTTTCTTACAGTTGATAGAGAATCTGCTAAAGCTAAATGTTTGCTCATAGATGATGTTGTAAACCAAAATATGTCTTCTGAGTTAGTAGGGTAGATCCCGTGGGGCTGTTTGTTTTTTCTCATTCTCTATTAAAAAAAATATTCTTTAATGAATCATGACTAAAATTTCTCTTTTCAAAATAAAGAGAAGAGGGGCATGCCATATGTGGATTAAGGCAAATAAACGTTTGTTTAGAGTATTTATTTAACTCTAGTTTGTATCACCTTACACGGAATCTAACTTTTTTCTTTTTCTCATGTGAAAAAGACTTCGCACAACTTTTGATTTATCTCATGATATAAATCTTAATATAAGAGGTCCTAATTAAATATTGAATGTTAAACGTGTATATATCATTAACAGATATATGTATATATTTTTTTGCTTCAACATCATTAACAGATATATGGCACACGACACGTATATGGGCTTATTTTATCAACATTATATTTCGTGTTTAAGCTGTGATATTTGGTGTCCATGCTCCAATTGGTTAATTAAATAAACAGTTATGATTATTATTTTTATTAATATTGCCTCTTAACCAAAAAACATGTCGTTTTGCTCAATAATTGTAGTCTCTTTTTTTGGACTGAGCTCAATAATTGTAGTTAGAGTTTTCATTTTTTTGTATAAGGGTGCAAGTTAAATAAATAAAATTGTTCCCAGCCAAATCAAATGGACTATCTTTTAATCCGAATGTTTTAGCATTGTAATTTTTTCAAAAAAAATTTAAAAAATTAATCTACAAATCCTTAAAAATTCATCTTATTTTTAAGTAGGTCCCTATATAGTTTTTTCTTTTTATCAAGTCCTTATAGTTTCTCCTATTTTTATAAGGTCCCTAGGGTTTTTTGTTATAAGTCCTTATAGTTTCAATTGATTTTTAATCATATCTCTATAATATATTTATCACTCACCTGACATTACATGAATATGGTCAGCAATAAACTTACAACAACATGATTGTAAAGCTATAAGGACTTGAAAAAAAGAAAAAAAAAAATCATAGGGAGCTAATTAAAATTCAAGTGAAACAATAGTGACGGGCATATTATTTCACCCTTAGTTTTCTTTTTGACGTGATAGAGTATGTATTAAAAAAGATGAAGATATGAGAGAGAGAGAGAGAGAGAGAGAAGTAACTTGAAGGCAAAGCAAGAGGAGAAAGAGACAAGAGGAAAGAGGTGAGGTGGTATTGGTGGGGCTTGAGAGGAGAAAGAGAGGTTGGTAAATGGATATGGTGACGGCTTTGAAGCATTAGAAGGAACAAGACATTATATTAAACCTCACACTAAATGGCTGCACATCACTCACACATATTGTCGTGTCCTTTGCATTCATCAATGTCACCTCTTCAACATGTTCATTACTACCTTACGTTAACCACGTTCGTTCAATTCATTCACTCAATCTAATAAAATCTTGACAAATTAAACATATTTGGTCTTCACCAGATCAAATGTTAACTTACCTGACTTCAACACATGTCCCTTTTTTATATGTTAAGTATGGTGCTTAATTTTTGTTTTTCCAATTTACAAGCAAACATTTTTATCTTAATTTTTTTATTCGAAATATAAGTTTAGATTGGTTGGGTCTTATGGCTCATCAAGATCAGAGCATATGCTTTTGGGTTTAAAGAATGCTTACGGAAGTACTTACAAATATCGTTTACTAATAAGATCTTCATATCAGTGAGATTTAAACTCAACTTCATAGGTCATAAATCAACCCCTTTTGAACCAATCTTTATTGACTATTATTTTCATCCTATGTTATATTTACACTAACACCAGTAAAACATTTCTAGTTTTTTACCCTACTTAACTTTCTGGGGCCCACTTGCAGATAATTATGCTATTACAACATAAATATGTTACTTGAACCTCAATTTCTACAGCCTCATATTTACTTACTCCCTATAATTCCTATTATAAGACACTTTGAATCACCTCATCAAAATTAATGAAAAGCAGTTAAGTCATTAAATTTGTATGAAAATGAAATAAATTTATGATTTTACCCATATTTAAATAAAAATTTTCTAATTTTTCATTACAACTGACTTGAATTAGAGGTGATATTGCTAGAAAAACTTAATTAATACCATATCAATTAATTTATAATAAGAATCATCAGTCTCTTTCTAAAAAATTTGTTATTATAATGACTTTAAATAGAGGAAATATTGAAAAGACTCAATTAATACCACATGAAGTGATTTATAATAAGGAGAATTGTGAAAAATGACTTCACTGGCAAATTAGTTGTCAAATGAGACCTAGAAAGATCGTCTGCACATAGAGGGAAGATATTGTGCATGTGGGGGAAGATCTTGTGCTCATAGGGGAAGATGTTTTGCACACGCATAGGGAAAAATATTACACACAGGGAAGATCGTCTGCACATAGGGGAAGATTTTCTGCATACCCGAAAGATTGTTTGCACACCAAGGTCTTATTTGAAAATTAAATTCTCACTGAGGTATTTTTTCATAATTCTCCCTTTATAATAAGAATTATCCCCCTCTTCTGAAAAGTTCTTTATAGTAACTCTTTTAAGCTTTTTTTTTTTTTTTTTTTAACAATTCGTTGCATCTGAAGCTATCTTAGCCCACTGAAACTGTTGTCGGATAGGCCCAACTTGATAAGCCGTATCAATTCAATTGAAAAGGCTCCACATATTTTTAATTTTTTATACGAGAGAGAGAGAGCCCCACATTAATTCACCAAAAACGAAAAACATTTCATATGCCACCGAAAAAAAAAGAGAGGAAAACATTCCTAGTTTTTTTCGACCATCTTAAAAAAAAATATATTCCTAGTTAACAGCTAAGACCAGGATTTAGAGGGGCATTCCACAGCTGAAATATAGCAGCTACATCGTGAAGCCAAATTCATTTTCCAAAACGTTGGGACTAAATCAAAAAATGATTAAAACTATAAAGATTGAATTACAGTAAGTCAAAATTCATAAACAAAATTACAACCGAATCAAAATTATAAGATTAAGTTGCACAAAGTCAAATTATAGGGAATGAGTTACAATGGAGTCAAAATTATATGGACAAAAAGATTATGATTAAAAAAAACTACAGAAACCTTATCAAAATAATGTGAAACTATAAGAAATTAAGAACCTAATAAAAAAAAAAATAGAGGGTAAACCATAGGGACTTACGGTTTGATTTTTTCATATTTATATTATTTGGTGTGCAGTTGAATTTCAATTATGTGGCAAATCTACTTCTCAAATGCATCTTTCTCTGTATATCACTTTTATTGATATTATTCGTTGTACAAGGGAAAATATTCAACGTGGTTTTATTTCTTTAAATTCATGGAATGCGCAAAATTTATTTACCCAAATATCATACAACTAACCATTTTCAAGTGCCGTGTTACATTTATATCTTAAAATCTTAATCACTTGAAGGAGCTCTATTTTTTTTCATTTTAATTTTTCAAATACTCCATCCAATCTTAAATATGCAAGGTATTAAAAACCGAATCGGATATTGAACCAACCGAAGTACTGGGTTAAGGGTCAGTAGTTCAGATTGGGATTAACCTAGAGGTCAGACCGGGGTCAATTAAACAAATATATATATAATTTAAATGTTCATCTATACCATTTAAAAAATTAAGTAGGAGTTTTTTTTTTCAACCAATAGTCCAATATAACCTCCTGAACCTAATACCAACAAAAATATTTTTAAGTATATAAGAATTTTTCTTCAACTAATGCCAAAAATATTCCACAATCATTTAAAAGTTCCTTAAAAATTGAACAATTTCAGAGAAATAATTTTTTTGGAAAAAAAAAGTCAAAACAACGTTGTTTGGAGCATAAAAAAGTACAATTTTTTTTTAAAAAGGTAACTCGTGACTCGGCCAGGTTGCACCGGGTCATCTCTCGGGTTGACCGGTTCAACGCCAGGTCACACAGGGTCAGAACAATACCGGTTGGCTAACTAAATTGGACTGGAGAGTTGGCCGGTTCGCTGAGTTCCGGTTTGAATCGGCCGGTCCGATCCGATTTCATGAACCATATAAATATGAGAGTTATGAAGGGGTTCATTTTAATTCAAATATCAAACTTCTCTCACATACTATCTCTTATATCATAAATCACAATTAAAAAATTATGTTTAAAATCTGTAATCACGGGCAAAAAAACAAAATAGAAAAGACAACTTCAGATTTAGAGTCGGGAAAACAGACTGAGTCCGTCGGGCCGGCCCGTTTAGGCCCTGAATTTACAAGGGCCAAGCCTCAGATTTTGCTTCAAAAATGAAAGCGGGCCTAAAAGGGTCAGCCCTGTAGGGCCACGGGCCAGCCCTTTAGGCCCTGTATGTTTTTTGTTATTTTTTAAAATTATTTATATGATAATATTATTATTGTTTTTTTATATTTTGTTAATGACGTTGCAAATATGTAGTTGATATTAACTTTTTTAGAATTAAGTTTCATAAGAATATCTTATATTAATAATCCTAAAAATTAAAAACTTATAAAAAAATATTTCTTATTTCATAAATATTCTTACCAATTTTGTATTTTTTTAACTTATTTTCTTGTGATTGTTTTATTTATATTTTGTGTTATTTATTTTATTGACTATTTGAGCCAGGAAATCGGGCTGAGCCCGTCGTCATACTAATATTGCTTAGAGGTTAGAGTGTTTAGTTTCTTGCCTTTTGCTTTGGCCTTTATGTGAGTTATTTATAGACATGATTTTACCTTTAATTATGCATTAGTAACTGTGTTTGTTTGTTGTGCGAGACGTGTTTAAACTTTCATGTTTACAACATTTATGTGTTAAATTAGAACTTTGTATATATTTCTGAAAGAAAATACGCAGGAAAAATAGTTAAATATTGTGAAAATGACTTCTCAGCCCTGCGGGCCAGCCCTGGCCCGCATGCTCTTGGGCCGGCCTTTGAAAAACTGTAATTTTCTTGACCCCAAATCCTTTAGAACCGACCCTATTAGATTCTGATCCATCAAAGATTGGCCCTGTAAGACCGAGCTGACCCTGATTCCCAACTCTACTCAGACTCAATTGTCTTCTGATTCTATAGCAATGCTTCAATTGTCTTCTGATTCTATAGCAATGCTTCGTACCATGTACCAATAAAAATCTCAGCCCTTCATTTCATCAATGGCCCATGAAATCACACGCATTCCATTTAAGAGTTCAGACCCACCTTGCATACCTCTGCCCCTCAACTTCTGCTCTCCATCGTCTTCCCTTCCCCCTCTCCGGTCGACGGCGAGCCCGTAAAGCTATTTTTTCGACGACCTCTAGGTGTGTTATGACGTCATTTGCCCACCATTTTTATTCTGTAAGTGATCATGCTGTGTGTTTTTTTTTTTTTTTTTTGAAAAAAGGCTCAGTTTTTGTTTGGACGCCATTTTTTTTTTAATTGAAGAACGCCATATTCTCCTTTTGGTTTATTTAATTAGGCTAGTCGTATGGCAGGGTTCACCGGATCTCCTAATGCTTTATCAAAAGACTGAGCAGATCACTTCAATATGCTTCTTATCTGTTCGAGACTCATGTTTATATGTGTATATATTGCACATGGATTATGGATTTCTTACTCATTCTCTCCTCATCTTTCTCCTTCTTTCTCAGTTGGCTGAGTTCGGCAGCAACACACTGTCGGCCTCCTCTCCCATGGGCCTGGATCTCCATGAATTTTTGAAGCTATGTACTGTCCTATGTCTGTCAATTCGTGGTTCTGCTGTTGTGCTTATCAAATCGGTAAGGCTACAATACAAGTTTTGTACTGTGAAAATGGATTTCTGGATCTCATTCTCTCATTCTTCCCTCTCTATATCTCCATGGATTTGTTGTTTTCTAGAACTAAAATTCTCAGTGTGATGTTGTGATTCCTCTTAAATTTCTTACTATTTTTTCTCCTTTGCATTTTGGTCCTTATCAGATATGCAAGTGTCAGTGACTTTCTTTGATTAAATCAGGCAAGAGTGATGAATCTCTTCTTTATTTCTTACAAATTAATTTTCTTTTCTGTTCTTTTCACTGAATTATTTTACCAAAAAGTGTTGAATTGTTGGTGGATGAGGCTGTCATTTTCTGCTTTGTCCCTCTTGGTTATCAGCAAAATTCTTAACCTCTCTTATCACAAAAATTTGCTATGCAGAGCCACATTCTTCTATGTTGCAACTTGAAATTGATAAGTGTAACACCCAAATTTTATTCACAAATAAATCTTGTACTTATTTATGGCATTTAATTAAATGAAATGGTGAATATTCATGATCATAGGAATTAAAGACTGAAAATTTGAAATGTGAACAATGCTGCCAGTAAAATTTCCTGCGAGCCAGTAAGTTTGTCATGTGGTTTTGGATGACCAAATGATGATAAAAATTTTGAAATTTTACAGGATGAAAGTAAACATCCTAAACTTTAATTTGAAAAGTCATGGGAATTATTTGGAGTTGTATACAAGGAGTTATAAATTTTTGGAGTTAGCCCAGTGAAAGTGGCCAACATTCATGGCAGCGTTTAAAAACAAAAATTCTAGGAAGTGTGAGCTTCCAGTTGGCTAAAGGTTATATTTTTCCTTGAAACTACACTCAATAAGGCTCATAAAGCTTTTGGAGTCACTCTAATTTAAGTTCTACAAAAAAAATTATGATTTTTCAAAGTTTGGTTAGAAAATCTGCCAAAATTGCTAATTATTGTGAATTTGAAAAAAAAAAGAATGTAATGACAATTGTGTAAATTGTGGAACAAAGAAATAGGAGGGGAAATAATTATTTGAATCATACAAATGCCAAGTGTCATCAATCTAAAGGCAAGGGATTAAACTATAATTGTTAGAGTATGAGCACACGCTTAATTAGAATAAAGTACTATTAACTTGCGCATGTAGTTAGGCTAATGGAAGAAGCCCAATTTAGTACGAAGGACCCCTTAAGTGGCGTCTTTTATGGGCTTAACAAGAGGGAAGAATTGGTTCAAATTGAATGGGAAATTACAACACAAATTGGTAAGAGATAGGCTTAAGTATATAAGCCATGTCATAAATCTATTTTTTTGTAATAAAATTAATAAGTGAAAAGATGAAGATGTTTCATTAAGTCTTGCTTCATTTTTCTCTTCCCTCATTTCACGTCCAAGCCTACACAAATAGAGAGAGAGAGAGAGAGAGAGTTTGAGAAAACTTAGAAAGAAAGGAGAAAATCCAAAGGTAGGGCTTAAGAATTCAAGTGTTTAAGCTTTTCAACTTGTGTAATCTCTTCTCTAACCTCTTGATCTTCATGGATATCATGGTGTAGCAAGCAAAATCTCAAGGAAGAGAGAGAAAGGGTGGTCGGTGTAGAGAGAGAAAGGCAAAGAAAACCAAGGTATCCTCAAGAACATCAAATCTCTTGATTTATTGTTGTTGTTGTTGTTGTTGTTGTTGTTGTTATTGTTGTTGTTCTTGGCTTGGTTTGTGGTTGGATTGTTGATTTTGTAAATTTGGGAAATAGGAACCTTAAGGGGTTATGCTGCCCAAATTTCCTCAAATCTTGTTTAGAATGTGTTTAAATGCTTTAACAAGTGATTATGAGTGAAAAGGAGCAAGCTTTAGGTGTTGGATTTCAAAAATCACAATTTCCTTTTTTGTGTACATATTTTGGCCAGAGCTGGTATGGGGGTTAGGGTTGGAATTGCATGAATATGAGGATTCCATGGTGTTCAGGAGAGAAAATTGTGTAGAGTTGATGTTGATCACTTCGTGAGATAAGCCTTAGAAAGTAAAATTACAAAAAGACCTCTAAAACCCTAAATAGGGGCTGTCAAGGACAAAAATGTTATTTGGTAGTGATTTTATGAAAATTGAGATAAAAAATGGATTATACATGCAAAACTGTGTAGGAATAGCCCGGGTCAAAATTTATATAAAAGTACGGTCAGATTGGGTAAAAAGGGCTTAGACCGGGTCCCAGGGACATTTTAGTAATTTTACATAATTGAACTAATATAACCAATAAAAGTATATTGGAAGAGCCTAAGTAATGCATGAATGTGTATTAACCTAATTTTTGTAAACTTAGACTTTTAGGACTAAACTGTTAAACCTGAGTCGGATCGAATTGAGGACTTATTTGCGAATAAAAAAGGACTTAAGGTAGTAACTCTTTCTTTCATACATTATGTCACTGATTGTGTGCTTTGCGTATGCCATTTTTCTTAATATGTATGATGTACAATGCCTACGGGTACATTGAACTGAGTATAGTGTCTATGGGTGCACTCATGTGATTGATATGCCCAATTGGTAGTCTCAAGCCCAGCTGAGGTATGAAACGAGTAGAGGTTGCAACAGTAGTTGACTCTGAATGTTTTTGACTAAACTAAACTGAATTGTGTGTTATTATCATATTGCTGTATGTGGTGCATGACATTTATTATTGCATTTTGTATGATTGATTGTCTGTTAATATTGATATTCGTTTAAATCTCACCCTTTTTCAAAATTAAAATACTCCAACTGAAGCTAGCGGCTCTAGAGGCAAAATGGTAGATACAAACAACTAGGGGTGTGCATTCTTTTCCCGTCCCGGTCTTCCCGTCCCGATCCCGAGCAAATCGGGACGGGATTTTCCCGTCCCGAAAATTTCGGGTCGGGAAAAAATCGGGATCGGGAAATTTCAGTTCGGGATCAGGATCGGGATCGGGAATGGTATTTCCCGATCCCGAAAATTTCCCGATCCCGAAATTATTGCTTTTTTTTTTTTTTTTTTAAAGTCATCTCGGTAACTCACTTTCTCCTAAGTCTAACACTCTCACACACTCAGTCTCACACACGCTGACACCCACGCTCCTGGTTTCCTCGAGACCTCGACCCAGACCGAGAGTCCCAGATGCTCCTGGCTTCCTCGAAACTTCGAAGTTTCGATCCCTTATTCCCTTCCTCCCAGTTCGGCAGTTCACCAGTTCCCACTCCCAGCCTCTCTCGGCGTCGGCGTCGGCGACTTTGGAGCCCTAATTCCCTTCCCAGTTCAGCAGTTCCCAGTCTCTCTCGGCGTTGGCGTCGGCGTCGGCGACTCTGCCTGAGGACGCCTAATCTCGGTCTCTCATCCCCTCCCTGTGCGACGGACAACGACGCGTCACATTTTCTCTAGGTGTCGGCGACGGTGACGCATTGACGCTGCCTGAGGACGCCGAATCCGGTCTCCAAATCCCCAATCTCATATCCTCTCTCGGCGTCGGCGACATTATCGCATATTCAAGATCTGTAAGCGGCAATGTTTGTTTGAATTGGTTTTTTCTTCTTTGGTGTTCCTAGTTGTTTGCCTTCCTCAGTCCCCAAATCCCCAATCTGATATGATTATGTTATTTTCTTTTTTTCCCAAGGTTCTGTGTGCATCAGGAGATACTAGTACTACTGGTTTATTGCCCAAAATGTGTAGTCAGTTTTCCCTCCTTTTCAGTTTTCTCATTAACATGAATGATATGCTTTACTGGTATTGCCTATACTTAACCAGTAATCCATGTTCTTTAATCTTTATCACCATCTTTTTTCCCTTTTAATTAGGATTAGGAATAGTCATCTTGAGATTAATTCCAAGGTTTAATTATACATGGCTTTTTCTGTCGCTTTGCCCACAGGTGTGTTTCATTTTCCCGAAGGATTTCCACCTCTGGAAATTCGGGAAATTCCCGATCCCGATTTCGGGATTTCCCGTCCCGTCGGGACGGGAAATTCTCGGGATCGGGATCGGGATCGGGAATGAAATCCCTTCCCGATCACTTCTCGGGATCGGGATCGGGAATGGGATTTCCCGATCCCGATCCCGATCCCGATCCCGATCCCGAACAGGCCTACAAACAACTGAGGTGTCTAGATTTTGGTTAGAATTAGTTTATCTTGATATTTTTGGATGAAATTTGTATATATTTTCAAACCGAGCGGGGAGACTCTTGTATGTAAACAAGTAATTTTTATCAGTATATTTATGTTATTTCTGAATGCCTATGGAACTGTACCTTTAAAACTCTATGCATTTCGAAATGTTAAGGGCTTTGACAATAAGGACAGGTAGTGGTTTAAGGAGTAACCTGGCAGGTGAATTAATGAGTGATGTAGTGCAGCCTATGTAGGTGAGAGGTGAATTGAGGTCTATTATTATGTCTTAGTCAACTTTGATCAACTTTTGTACCCATGCTTATTTTATGATGTTATGATCAACTTTGATCACATTGGTTGTAATGCAGATATGTCATGGATATACATGTGTCGGATAAGAGATATTCCTAAATATAAGACATCAATCCACATCATCTCCAAAATTTATGATTTCTTTTTGCAAAATTTTGGGCGTACCTGAAATCTGATTGACTTGCTGAAGTACCCACACGGAATCGAAACATTGATGTAAACCTCGATTATGTTACATAGAAAATACATCAAAGAGAGGAAGAGAAGAGAAAATTCTTTTGAGAAAACCTTTTAGAGGGAGAAGAGCAATATTCTGTGTATGTTATTTAGATCATCTACTCTCTCAATCTCACATCCTATATATAGTATACGTATAGTCAAATAGGAATAGATGTAACTTTTAAGCAGACGATTATATAAGAATAGACATAACTATTAAGATTTATAAAGGGATATTTCTCTTTATGAACCCATATCTCTCCATTACAGCCCCTCTTGAATTTGGTTTGGGCCCTAATCCACTAAGGGTGGACTAGTATATTCCAGTATCTCCCACTCATACTTAGTGGATTAGATGTTGTGGGTCAAGTGTCTTTCTCTTACTTCTTTTATGCTAGGTGCTTTGCCGTAACTGCGTGGGCGTGATGTCTCTATTTGGGTGTTTGTACTAGAAAGCTCTTTTTTAGAGATCAACACAAGACAACCTATAGTGCAACTTGATATTGATATAATGATTGGATGTCCTAGATTTACTAATATACGTTTCTCTTATGGTCAATTTAATCCCTCTTGAGTTAGTATAAAATTCAGATTGTCTTTCTTGTATGTATAGTATCCACACTTATGAAATTACAAAATAATATCATAAGGGACCAGTCTCATACACCATAAGTGTGAATATTTTAGGTAATAACATTCCTTTTGCTTATATATCACTTTGATATGAATCAACCACTTTCCCAACATAATACCTTTAGATTGCATCAACCATGATCACAGGACAAAATGTTATAGTAGCAGACCTTGAAACATATCTCCATGACAATGTCAATGTCAATGTCAAAGGACATCATTGAAAGGGTTAACCTTTTTAGGACTCACACAACAATGAAACATGGATCTATTCACTTGCTTCTTATTTGCGATTTTTTAGCACATGCGGTATGAATCGCATACTATGGTGTTACTCTTATACTTTAAGAGCGTATGTCGTTTTGATTTTATTATCAACGTACATCATACAGACTTAAATTTATACACCCATAGTATCTAAATCTAAATTCTTCAACTCCACTCACATGATGTCAATTTTAAAGAATTTGTTGTCTGACAGTATGTATTATGGATGTGGGTTTTCATGATTCGATCCATATTTACAATCAAAGATCTCATCTCGACTTAATGCATTTTAAGTCGAGACGATGTAGTTATATGTTTCTTCTCTATCATATTAGTACTCTTGTTACTTTACCAGTAAACACAATTGTCTCATTTTTACACACTCCTCATGAGTGTCAAAGACAGTCGCTCATGTGAGAAAGCCGACCTCATCAACTTGTATGACATACTAGACATTATATACATACACACACATTAAAAGCCAAAATGAAATATCATTACTTCATATCATATGTATGCCAAAGGACATAACATGTTTCTTATACATGTCCTTAGTTATTAGGCTTAGAGAACTGTTAGCCATCTAGCTTAACCGCAAGCACACGGATCATCACAAGTAGTATAATAATATCGTTCTAACGAGGACTAAGGCAAAAACGAGTTAATTATCACACTTATGTTTTTAATTAGGTTGAGTGAGAGTAATTTGAAAGAGAATTTATATTTAAGAATTAATTGATCAAAAGAGAATGTATTCAAGAACTTTAAGACAGGAAGAACCTAAGATTACTTATCTCTATTATACTTCATAAGACTAACTGAAATCTTAAATTTATAATGAAAAATGCACTTGTTAGAGGTTCAAAATTAATTGATAAAGCTTTCTCAAGTAAAAAATAATTTTATATTCTCAATTAACATGCGCAATCTCTTGTCTCAATTAAAGACAACACTCATTAAGCTCTAACCTCAATTATACAATGCTAGGTTAATAGATATATCACTATTATATTAACAAACCATCCATTTAACCCATAAACTTCAAGTCTAGCATGATTTTACTTAAGTTCTACAATTAAATTAGCTTCCTCAAGCATAACTCAATTGAACCCAATAATTTAAGTAGTGGCCAATCACCCAGAAGTATTGAACATGAGATAAAAATAACACATAAATTTCATTAATCAATAAAAGACAGAAATAAAAAAAAAAATCTTAATCCATCTAATAGTTCAAAGCAATAAAAAACAGAAATAAAAAAATCTTAATCCATCTAATAGTTCAAAGCAATTATAGAATATGAAATTTAGCTACTCATAGTCAAAATCAAACAAAAACCAGAGATGATAATTCGGTTCATAACAAAAGCCAGGTGAAGGAGAAAAGAAAATGAAATAACCAAGATTAAAATTCTAAATCTCTATGAATCTTTAAGCTCTAGCTCTCCAATCACTCAATCTTCTCTCTCTAGCCCTCAGCTCTAATGCTCTCCTTGGTCTTTGTATTCAAACGCTTTATATAGATCAGGTTCCTAGATCCTCATTTCATAGAATGTAATATCCCTCAGAAAAATAAAATCAAACAATAAGATAAAAAATAAAAAGATAAAAAAATGGATGGTGATGATGATGAGGATCAATGAAGTATCTTTTCCTTTTTATCTTAACTTATTATTTTAATTACTAATATCGTTATTTTTATCTTTAATATCAAAATTATTATTTTTGGCCTAAACTTTGATATTTATAATGAAATTTCTCTAAATCGATATCTTATCAAAATCTGATTAAAATGTTTTTTATTTATCATAGATGACTCCCAAATATATTAAAATGTGTCTTAAAATTTCCTAAAAATAGGGAGTCATCACTTTGCATAGGAATACATTGTTTTTTTTTTTTGTTGAAAGCATACGAATACATTATTCAATAACAACTTTATGTGTTATAGCATCTCTCATATAATTATATCCTTCTATGTAGTTTCAATATGATGTTTAGGGTCTTTTGTTTAGGTCATGGCTATGTGCACTCACAATGCATTAATTTGAATGCTCACTTTCAAATCAAACATATTCCATGAATATTACTAGTCATATAACCACTTGTATTACTCTACAAGTATTTCTCAACCTTTTTGTGAAGCCATCTAATGTCTTTCACAATGGTTTGACTAGTACCAACTTATAAGTCCTACCATGAATAGATATTTGGTCTTGTATATATCACTGCATACATCACACTTCCAACGGTATTTGTATGAAATTTTTTTTCCATTTTATCCTTGGTTGGTTTAGTTGAAAACTTATCAACAAGACTCAAACTCACTTTTAAAATCACTGGGGTATTTATGGGATTGTATCTCTGACAATTATTTCATTTATTGTTATTATTATTATTATTATCATTATCATTATCATTATCATTATTTATTATTTATTATTTATTATTTATTTATGATGGGTTACAACAGTAACTATTTTAATTTAATGACATAAAATAATATAACAATTACAAGTGTTAAGTGTAAGGATCCTCTCCTTAATAATATTATAATATTAACTTATCTTTAAGAATTACTCATTTCATTCATTTTTTTTTTTAAAGAAAGAAAGATTTACCATGGTAGAAAAGAGTTCAAGTAACTATTTGAAAACTCTACCATGGTAATAAAAGATTTAAGTCATTACCATGGTAGAAAAGAGTTCAAGTAACTATTATTTGAAAACTCTACCATGGTAATAAAAGATTTAAGTCATTACCATGGTAGAAAAGAGTTCAAGTAACTATTTGAAAAATCTACCATGGTAATAAAAGATTTAAGTCCCTACAGTTATCATATCAAACATTTCCATTTCAAAACCAAGGTCACCCAACTTTAACAAAGTACGTAGAGGAATTTAGAATTTACAAAATATGGTCCCTAATAAGTGGCAATGTACATTCATTCAACACATAATAAACTACAAGAGGCTATACAGATATATATATAGAAATATATCTATGCCTCAGGAGCTCCTCCCGACATTCCAGCAAGAGAATTATCACCTGAAAAATGTTGAATTAACGGGGTGAGACAAAAGTCTCAGTAACCAGCTATCCGACTCATTACACATGCTAACATGTGTTCATGAGGTGCTAAGTGGAACAATTTATATAGCAAATTATAAAAATTCAATATCACGGTTTTATACATAAATTTCTAATTACAATTCCCATTGCCTCCCATCAATCCAACCGAACCGCCTTATTTCCACTCGACTAGACCCATGGGCTAAGTTACTAACCATGTGACTGGCCACTCAAAAAGCTCACCGGTCACGTTATGAGGATCGGCCAAACCCTCAGAGCACGTGCCCCGGACCATGGGTCTTTCGGTGTCGCAGCCCCTCATTGAAACTGGTGGGGCAGTCCCTCATTGAAACTGGTGGGACAATAAACAGCCAACCATCGTGCACCAATGGAGGCTATACCACGTGGTAAAATAATATACTCCATCTTATCCCAAACCCATTATCACAATAATTTATCAATAATTATTTCAATGGGATTTTCCCGAATATATACATATTTTTCTCATTTCAAATCATAAAATTTCACAAAGCTAGTTTATATCAAAATACTTCACAATATAATGAAAATTTTCTCAATCACAATAAATCTTTACTCATTGGAGTAAATATCAAAATACTTACAAACAGCATATCAACACAAATAACAAGTGGAAAGTGGTTACCTTTCTCCAAAGCAAAATTATAATCACAAGCTCCTAATCCAAGAGCTCAAATATACGCCAAAAATCAATCTACAATAATCAATTTATAAATGGCTAAATTATAAATCATCATCCTAAAAAATATCTAAACCGATTAAAACCTCAAGAATACCTCTAATAATCCAAATAAATTATTTAACCTAAATTTAATCGGTTAAAAAGCCTAATATAGAATTATTCATAGATTAGTTATGTAAAGATTTTATTATAAAATTATATGCTAATTAAGTAACAAAAGTAACTTGATTAAAATTAACTATTAATTATCCTCTACATTCTTATAGCCTCATATTAACAAAACTCAAATTTATCCAAAATCATAATCTTAAAATTTTCTCTAATCATCATAAAATTCTTACCATAAGAAAGAGAAAATTATTTAGAACATTTCCATAAAAACAATTCTGAGATGAGAAGTAATATTGAGTACCTTATCGATCTCCAAAGATATGAAAATACTCCTACTAATGATTTACTCTACACTTTTCTTCACACTTGAGGTGTGTGAAGTGAAGACGGGGGAGGGGGGTATTTATAATCCCTTCCTCTTTGAAAACTGCGGAAGACACTGCGTGCCTTCCCCAGTTTTCATTTAATCATTAATTAAATAGTGCCTCCCCGTTTTTTTGTTGGCGCCCACATTTTTTTTAATATATATATATATATATTATTTATTTATTATTATTTTTAAATATATATTTATATTTATTAATTTTTAATATATTATTATTATTATTGTAAAATATATTTTAACTAAATTTCTCTTTTCTTTTTACCCAAAAATTACTATTAATTTCATAATTATTTCTAAATTATAATTATATAAAAATTAAAATGTTACATTAAGGAATCATTCAACTTGGAATAATGTGAACTAAGAAATTAAATGTTGAACATAAACTTTCACAATTCAATACTAAAGAAAACACACTAAATACTGTGCATAAGTTGACAACGCATGCATATTAAATCGATGACATTGTGGTAATAATGTGATATGCATAATTAGTTATTGATTAAAATGCATTTAAAAGCGTTACAGCAAAATTCATTTACCACACCATGATGAAGCGGACAAACAACTTATAAGAAATTATGTACTTGATCCGGAGAAGAGGGCACATCTCTTTAATTTTTCGCAAAACAATGCCCATTTATTCATTCTCTGTTGTGTATAGGATCAGGAAAAGAAGGTACTTCTCTCTCAATTTCTGCGCTTAAGCACCCATTAGTTCCTTCTCCATTGTGTATTGGGTCAGGAGAAGAGGGTACTTCATCTCAATTTCTGCAAAAATAAAACCCCATTTGTTCCATATGGATAAAGAAATCTATATGCAGTGGCTATTAATTTTTGCTAAAAGTAGTGTTTGAAGTTTCACATAGTGGTGACTTCACATGTTATTGTAGATGTTCTTTTATGGATTGAAACAATCATTGGGACAGTAATGTTTAATGCTTCAAGAGAGCTGTAACCTAATGTGGCTTTTTCAAATGGTTGAAGAAAACCATTAAGAAATAATTTATAATATTATTCCTTTAAGTGGATGATATATTATTGACCATAAATAGTTTGAATTTGATAGTGCCTATTAAAGAATGATATTAATAAATTTTGAAAAAAAAAATACATGGGTAAAATAATTGGATTTGAGATCCATAGAGATAGCTTAAGAAAAGTACTCTTTTTTACAAGTGAATTATATTAAGAAAGATTCTTAAGCAGTCAAAACTCAATTTAGTCATATAAAAATTGTAGGTCACAAACTTAGTGTAATGTAAAAACTTAAAAATTTGATTTATGAAACTCTAGGAAGAAGGTTAAAACAATAATCACAGCAAGCAACAAGAAGTTTTCTTTGATCTAACAAGCCATGCAAGCTAATTTTTACAGATTCAGAAACGCTTAAATGCTTTTTAAGGAATTATTTGATTTTGAATTTTAAAAAAAGGAAGTAGTGCAAAAATGGCATTTTTATGCCTCACCTCAAACCAGATTCAAAACTTAGGGCCATAAATAGGGACTGTTGAGGAAGGTGCAAAATTTGGATCCTCTTCTGCGTCCTTCTTCTTCAGTTTTATAACCGAACTTAATCCTATGATTATAGGATCCCTTTGGATCATTTTCTCTTGAGAGCTTATCCTAGAATAGCCTTCACTATCCTTGAGTTACTATTGATAAGTGATATGGTTTGGTTGATTCACCAGTGGCTCGAATTCATAACCATAGTTAAGTTGGGAACTGATTTTCTTATGCTCTATCCTAGAGGAAATATCTGTCAATAACCAACTAATAACATTCTAAATACAAATAAATAGAGTTTTGGCCAAACTACTAAGGAGAGCATTCTCGCCTATAGCCAAAAGCTCTACTGTGATGCAAAAAAATGTCATACATTGCTCTTCGATCACTTCTTAGAGTTGCTTAACCATTTAACAACCAACCTTGACCAACAACAACCCTTTAAGAACCTAGAAATTAAAGAAAATCTACTTATAATTCATCTTGTTATTTTTCCCTTTTGGAATAGTATCTCTCTATGAACATTTCGAAACTCATAACCAATTCTATAAAATTCCAAATTAAGCGGTTTGAAGTTCTAACTAAAGCCCTAAAAAAAATTCTCTCTTGTAGAAATATTTCACAACTGGCCCTCTAACAAGTTTTCCAAAAGAAAAAAACATCATTTCTTAAAGGGTTAAGGTGCAAAAATACCCATAAATTTTTCTTAAAAATGCATCTAACATCATAAACTTTTTTCAGGTGTAAAAATACCCATGAATTTCTCAAAATGGGGTAAAAATGTCCACACCATTAATTGGTACAAACGTCTGTTTTGCGAGACCCACATTATTATTTTTGAGGTGTAAAAATACCCATAAACTTTTCTCAAAAGTGCACCCAACACTATAAACCTTTTTTGAGTGCAAAAGTGCCCATAAACTTATCAAAATAGAGCAAAAATGCACACACCGTTAATTTATACAAACTTCTTTTTTGTAGGATCCACATTATTGTTTTTTAATGATTATTTAGTTTTAAAAAAAAAAACTCTCCACCCCCTCTCTTTTCCCTACCCCTCTTCCTCTGATCTCCTGTGAGACCCTTCCCACTTTGATGATTCAATCTGCTTCGCTCTCAATCTCTCCATGGAGCATCATCTCTCTTCACCTCACACTTCTTTTCCAACTAAGGCCCAGTCCTTTAAAGAATAACCCTGCTTCTTCATTTAGTCAAGCTAATTGAGCATCAAAGGAAAGAAGCCCTAAAGTCACTGGCCGCAAACCACCCATCAGTGTCCCGTCACTTGTCCCCAATATCTTTAAGAGTTTGATTATTTGAATTCAAATGAAAAAAATTGTTGCATTGTGTTATGAGTCCCGCATCGAGAAATCTCACAAGTAGAGTGGGGTTTATAAGTTTAAGGGGTTCACCCTCATAATAGGCTAGTCTTTTGAGATGGACTCTCCCTTGAGCTTTTGATCATCACATTGGTGCTTTCATTGAATGCACGCTAGAAGCCTAGAACTTGATGGAGAGTTTGAGAGTGACGAAGAGTGAATCGTCGAAGTGGCAAGGGTCTCATGGGAGATCAGAGAAAGAAGGGTGGGGAAGAGAGAGGGGGGTGGAGAAGTTTTTAAAAAAATTTAAATAATCATTAAAAAACAATAATGTGGGTCCCAAAAAATAGAAGTTTGTACTAGTTAACGGTGTGGGCATTTTTACCCTATTTTGAGAAGTTCATGGGTACTTATGCACCCAAAAAAAAGTTTATGGTGTTAGGTGTACATTAAGAAAAGTTCATTAGTAATTTTGCACCTCAAAAAATAATAATGTGGGTATCACAAAACAGACGTTTGTACCAATTAACAGTGTGGGCATTTTTGCCTCTTTTTGAAAAGTTCATAGGTATTTTTGCACCTAAAAAAAGTTTATGGTGTTGGATGCACTTTTGAGAAAAGTTCATAGGTATTTTTGCATCTTAACCCTTTCTTAAATATGTACATTATTTTACAAAATCATTTTCAATATTCTCTCAGTCAACTTAGAAAAATCATAATTTTTTTGTACACATCTAAAAATTATGATCCATGGTTGTTTAAAGGCATGTAATGTGCACTATAAGCCTACCAAATGTCTCCTAGTTTGCCCGATTGTCATGTCAACATCAATCCAAAAATACATGGCTTAAAAATATAATAACATTTAGGTCACAAAACTAGGGGTGTTGACAAGTTGGGATGGTATCGGAAACTCTGATGCTGGTCCTATCCCAACGACAGGGCTCAGGACAACAATGTCACGGACAACAATGTGACCCCAGTTCCAGGACAATACCGGGACGGGGACGGGATTATCTCGAAATTTTTTTTTTTGGAAATTTTTTCCTGGATTGTCCTATCTAAGATGAATGGGAGCAGCAAAGTGTGAACGGTCTCCCCCACAACAACTCATTAGATCTCCCCCTTCTCAAATCCTTCAAATTTCTACTCTTACAAATCCCAAGAATCCCCTCTCCATACGCTCATAATTTCATATCTCCCATGAAGCTCCACAATCTTAGCTTTTGAACTATAGCAATGAAGAGTAGAGGAGGAGAGCAACTTTAATATAAAGAAAAAAAAGAAGGAAATAGGAAAAGTAATACCAATACACCATCTCGAATGAGATATTCAAAACATAAAGGCTGCATGATGAAGTTGGGGAGCAAACAATGGTGAGTGGTGAGGGCGGTTAATTCTGATGGCAATGTGCAGAGTAATGTTTAGGTTTTAATTTTTTTTATATAAATTTGTTTGGGTTTTAGATGTTAACAAAATTGGACCAACGATCCGTTTTGAAATATATGACCCCAATAAAGATTGGGCTACCAGTCTGTGCTATGAATTTTGAGTAAAAGTTTATACACTCATTTAAAATAGGATGCATCAAGTTAAAAAAATGTAAATAGACATAGGATAGGATTGGGAAACCCTGGTCCTAGTCCCATCTCGACGCCATATTTTTCTTGATCCTAAAATTTCTCGTCCCACTTTTCTCAGGACCAAGACAGGGCGGCCGGGGCAGGAAAATTGTGAACACCCCTATGTAAAACACTTCTTGAAGCCAAGATCCTCTTCTATCTCAAAATTGATGCAAGTTTTCTAGGTTTTGTTACAAGTTCATGCTT
The DNA here is from genome assembly GCA_963210345.1 of Inga oerstediana. Taxonomy (NCBI): domain Eukaryota; kingdom Viridiplantae; phylum Streptophyta; class Magnoliopsida; order Fabales; family Fabaceae; genus Inga; species Inga oerstediana. Next base: position 70,474,274 of record OY723406.1, read on the forward strand.
TTCATCTATTTTTATAACATGCATAAGCCTCTCTTGAAATAAAGACTTAATCAAAATTCTCATTAACACTACTACAAATTCTTGCATAGTTGATGCTCAATATTTAATGGTTTTCATGAAACCATAAAATATACAGAGGCAAAGTTAAGGGAATAAAATAGATAACAGTTATTTAAAATGACCGTTAAGTATTTGAGACAATATTTGATGGTTTTATATGACCATCGTGATATATGAGTTTGTTTTTTGGAAAAAACCATCGTTTACTTGACGGTTGTACAAAAAAAAACCGTTATATATATGCTACTAACATATGACAGTGGTTTATCAAAACACCGTGAAACACCCATCATTTACTTGACAGTGATATATAAAAAACTGTTATATATATGCTACCAATATATGATAGTTGTTTATCAAAACACTGTGAAACTTATATATTTGATATTTTTTCAAAATAAACCGTCAAATATATGGCTTTAAAATCCTTTTTTGAACCCTATTCCCGCAATTTCAAAATTCCCACTAGTTCTCTACGGACTCGTCGAACAACTCCGACCACTCTTTACGGCATCTCCATTATTGTTTCCCTCTCTATTGTTGACAAAGTCATGATTCTCTTCGTTCTCATTTCTATGGCTATATGTAAAGTCATTCGTGGTTTGTTCAAGGTTCTAGGTTATGCAACTCATTATCCTCCTATTGAATAATTACGAACATTTTTCACAGTTACTCATTTTCACTAAAGCTTCTTGTATTTCATTTTTTATTTTGTTTAGGTCTCTTTATTGACCATACTAAGCTCTCACTCACAAAGATGATTGATGACCATTGGCTTGTTCTGTACTGCCTTTTTCCCTATGTTTTACACAGAGATACAATGTGATAAGTTTCATCCTTATCTAGAAACTAATTCACAACAAATGGATACCTATCAATTCTTTTTTGTCACAATTCTATCATCGTTTTCACTCTTGAAAATGTGACCCTAATAAGCTCCCACCTACAACCACTATAGGAATTCGCAAATGACCCTCATGGTTAACGAAGAAGCTTAATATGAATTTTGCTTAGTCCAACATTTATGGGGTGTAGAAGTGACCCCTTTAGAAGGCACCTAAATGGTTAAACTCAAATCCATGTACACCTAATGAAACTAAGGATGTGTGCCAATCCACCAAAGGTGGACAATATAATACTCTCCCACTCATATTTGGTGGGTTAGCATGAGCCATCATATGTTTAACCAAATATAATAGCGTTCTTTTACGCCTATATAAACTATTTTTGGTAATGGAGTTCCTGGGATAATTAACTATTATTTATCACTATTTCAATCAGTTCGTAGGACCTTTAAAATTCCTATCTAGTTGATTCTCAAACCTCATTCACGTATTGTCTAAAGAAACAATCTTCAAACTTGTGTGAAATAAAGTAATAATCATAATATGAGAAATCATTAACAAAGGTAATAATTTACCCAGTTCTATGTCTTACCCTCAAACTTATCGAAGCACAGCATCATAATAGAATAATTGCAATGTATACTTAGTTCCAGTTCTAGTATTGAAAACCTTTCATTATGCTATTTCCAAAATCAATTTATACATCTTTAACTAGCAAGACATATATTCTGATCAATACTTAAATTAGAAGAAATGGGAAAGCATTCAAGCACAGAGAATTTACCAACTTGTCTAAATTACAAAGAAATTTCATGAAAGATTGAATCAAAACCATACAATTGACAAGGAAATTCATATAATGTTGTCTCATAGTCTCTTCTATGCTAAGTTGATATCTCAACTTCAGCATTGCCTTTACCCTTGGTAAATGACTCAACAAAAAGTTTTATATGAGACATTTCAATACCAGATATATTAATGGTCCCCATTAAATTTATCAATTTTGTTCTTGGTAGCCTTTCTTGGCTTAGTCACTAAAATCATCTCACATATAGGATTACTCACAATTGATTTAATCCAAGAACTTACCATTAAATTAGTACATCGAAGTATACCATGTCATGTACTTGTATTATTATTGACTAGAAAAATAACAACATCATTGGGTCTACGATCAAGAGAGTACATTTGTATCTCCTATCACACAGATTCCAACTAAGTTACTATCATCTATCAAGAATTTCATAAGAATACTTTAATTAACATGCTCAATTATGACTCTCAGAATACTCATTTTCTAAAAGCTCCCACTTAGATAAAGTATATGACACTCTTAGAAGGCTCATCTTGAGACAACTCCCACTCATGAAAAAGTATTTGACATTTACTTCTTCATGTCTTTTATTGCATTATGCTCATAATGCCTTATACCTCTTATCTGGGATTCAAGAAAACATAATATTTTATCTAAGTTTTCTATTCAACACAATTTTCAACTAAAACAAATCCTGTAAAGCGTTGAGTCTTCATGATTCTCAAACCTAGTCTGATTGGTTCTCAATAACTATTGTTTTCCTACAATTGCAACAAATTTATATCTTCTATTATTTTAACAATATTCCAGAGTTTCTCTATATTTTCTAGAAGAAATATTTCAAATTTCTTGCTCGAATTATATCTATTTCTTAAAAAGAAACATTTAGCATTTGCTCTTAAATCTTTTATAGTTTCAAGTATTGGGGATTTGGATTGGGCTTAAGACTTTGTTCTTCTCTGAGATGGGCTTTCACTCTTTACCTGAGGAGCAATATTTCCCTAAACTCCACCATAATCTAAAGTTTGGATATTGGAAAATCTCTCCATTTGAGATTTTTTTTCACTTTCAATCAGATACTACTTCCTCAGTATCCTATCTTTCACTTTTACCTCTTTGAGGTTTCTCTATATTTGAATCTTAACATTAAATTTCTTAAGATTTTGGAGATTCAAGTTCCTTTTAGAAATTATCTTCTAATTGCTCCTCTTATTCCATTTCAGGATCAATTTACTTTGGATTATTTTCCTCTTGATCCTTCTTAGGATTTTCTTCTTCTAGATTGTCAATCAAGGGCTCATACTCAAATGGAAAAATTCCTATCTTATTCATTACTCAAAAAAAAAAAAACATATTACTCTAAATTATTTATATTTGGATCATTGTTCAAAGACTTTAAGCAAGAAACTTCTTTCTATTTTAAAGCCATCAAGTTCATGTTTAGGAATGAGTTTTTCAACAAAAACATTATTCAAAAGACAAAAATATTTTAATTTAGTGCTTCTAAAACACTTTTAAATCATATCTAACTCAAATAAAAAAAAGATAAGCCATTGCAAATATTTAAAGTATTTTTCAACACATAAAAATCACTATACTAACACTAAAAAATGTTTAAAATAGATCCAAACATGTTGTAAAACAGACAAATTATATGTTTAAATATAGAACATAAATTTAGGGATTTTTTAAAACAGGGTTAAGGGGTAAATCTACCAATGATGTTTTAAGAAAAGAGCATCTGGCACAATTATCTTTTAGAAGGGGCAAAAATACCAATGAACAATTAAAAAGGGATATACGCCACAAAAACCATTAATCCGTACTAACGCCGCTGGAAGCTGTTTTCGTCAACCTCCAACCGAGTCACTTGTGACCCAAATGGAGCATGGGTTGGGTCCATTGGACCCGGCTCCTTCTCTATTCCATAACCGGTGTTTCTGACATCGATTTTTTGTCTTCTTGGTATTGTTCTCTTCGCTTTTTCATGTTTTACATGTTAGAACCAATTTGGTTCCCTAAAACACATGATTTCCAACAACCCAATTTCAAAGAACGAAAGACGTTCATGTCCATTCCCTCCACTAGTATCCATGAATGATTTTCACGTCGTTTTAGATTTGTTTTCCCATTAATTTCATGCTTCTATGATCTTTGTAGCCTGAAAGTTCAGATTTCATGGAAAAACAATCTCAAAGGTTCAACCACGTTAGTTTGGAAAGTCTTCCTACTGGTTTTAAAGCTCTTGAAACTTGATATTTCTCATGCTAAGACATTTATGTTGAGTTTTCTGGCCTAAAACGACAGTTTTTCCACAACCAATTCTAAGCAAGAAAGTTGTAAACATAATGTTGTTTCCATGAACAAAAGCGAATCCAGAGAAGCATGATGTTGTCAACAGAGACACTTTGCGATAATGTATCTACTTATATATAGAAAACAGTTTCAAACTCAGAGAAACGCTCAGCGGAAGCATAAGAAAAATTTATATACTCAATAATAACATGAATATAAATATAACAAATTGAATATATTTGTATGCACACCTGAAATATAAACTGAAAGATACTTCACTCTATCAAATATTTCAATATGCATACCAGATGCCCTATTATATTCTCAAATAGAAGAGATGATAAAAGGAAAAATATAGCATCAAGAAAACAAGTATCGTTGGAATGCACCAATATGCATATTATAATATCAAGATTATTATATCATTTATACTAATAACATGGAGATCATAATCTCATAATATATTAATATCATAATATGAAGATTAAATATCATGCCGGCTACAGGAAAAACCTGGCTCTAACATTATGTAAGAATTTTGGACATATCTGGAATCCAATTAACTCGTTAAAGTATCCACACAAAATTGGAATACCGATGTGGACCCTGATCATGTTACACAAAAAATACAACAAAGAAAAGAAGAGAAGAAAACATTCTTATGAGATAACCTTTTAGAGAGAGAAAAGCAATATTTTGTGTGTGTTATTCAGTTCATCTACTCCCCCAATCCCACATCCTATATATAATATACATATTGCCACATAGAAATAGATATAATTTATAAGTGTATGGTTACATAATAATATACATAACTATTAAGCCATAAAGGGATATTTCTCTTTATGAACTCGTACTTCTCTATGACAACCCCTTTTGAATTGAGCTTGGATCCTAATTCACTAAGGGTAGATTAGTATATTTTAACACTTTTCTTAACTATCCTTATTAATTGTATATGGTCAGGGAATTCTCATCAAGAGTGGTTATAATGTACATTATTACAAAGGTTATTTTTAGGAAACCAATATTCATTTTTTATAAATAAATTAGTTATCTAGCTCTTATATTAAGGATCGAAAGTTACTTCATAGCTACCCTTGTCTTGTTTTAATATTTGCGGCTGGCCTTGCTGTTGTTTTGCCCTTTTGATGTAATGTTACGTTGCCCACCCTTTTGATGTAAAGACTAATTGTATGTTTGGGAAGTCACAAAACTGTGGTTTCAGAAGTCCTTTTTCATAAGTCGAGACAAAACTCCTCTCATATACTTATCTCATAAATTGTAAAATCTATTCCCTAAAAACTAATCCAAACATGATGTGAAGATAAGTTGTCCACGAACATTCACATGATTAAGGTCAAAATGACCCTAAAGATTAACCGTTCTAGGCTTGTTCAAAATGAAAAGTCGCCACATTAATTCACCAAAAACGAAAAACATTCCTAGTTAACACGTGAAATATCCATTCATTTAGTCCCATTACCATTTCCAGCAAATAACAGTTAAGATCAGGATTTAGAGAGGCACTCTGTATGCTAGAATATTAACAAAATACCCATGATATAGCAGCTACATTAGCCCATAACAGAGGGGTTCTAAGAGAAATATAAAACCAAAAAAAAAAAAAAAACAAAGGCAAGGAGATAGAAGCAAGCAAGGAGGCAGATTTTTTAACAATCACGATGCCAAGTTCCTTAGCAAATCAATCGGCATGTATGATAGCTACCTTTATCCCCATCATAAACTGGATCGCATTACATGCTAAGCTCATGGATGAGCTTAGCTGCTCATCCACCAAAACAACGTCATTTTAATATAAAACGGCATTGTTTTGAAGAATGAGCTCCTAAGCTCATAGATCGCTGAGTACGTAATGTAGACCCACATAAACATCTAATGCACTTCCATGAGAGAATGAACTATTGGGTATGAACCCTGCACTTCCAAGAGCAGAGTTCCTAGACATGAAGAGCATTCTACTTAATTAATGGATACCACCTCTCAATGCAAGCTTACTTTATACTCCCTCTTATCCTTATTATAAGATATATTTACCTAATTTAATTATATTAAGGAAATTAGTTAAGTTAGTTAATATAACATGTATTATTCAAAATACCCTAATCATCTTACCTAATTTCCTTATCCCCTCTCCTCATTGATTATTATTGAGGTAGAATTAATAGGAATAAATTAGAAAAAGATTATTAAATATAAAAAATATGTCTTATATAGTTATATTTAAAATTAAGATTGACTCGCCAAATATATCTTACTCCATATATTAAGAAGCAAAGGGAGTATTTGTTACTCCCTCCGGTCCTATTTATAAGCAACTTTCTCTCTCATAGGGTTGGTCTCTTTTATAAGCAACTTTCACTTTTTGTCTAAAAATGTAAGCTTCTCTTTCATATTTTACCTTTATTAAATGATCATTCTCTCTCATATCTTATACTCATTATCTCTCATACTTTTTATTTATTCTCTCTCCTATACTCTTTTCATAAATAAGGGCATATATGGAAAAAAAATGGCATTTTTGACACACTTATTGCTTTTAACTACCAGTTCATTTTACGTTATCAAAAAGAAAGTTGATTATAAATAGGATCGGAGGGAGTAAATGTTAAGAGCATTGTCCATGTCCCAGAATTTAATGGAGAAATCATCGCCAGCAGCCAAATATCGTTTTTTTGTGGTATCAAACTGCACAACACCCAAAGATCGCTTGCGGAATCCCAGATAAGTTGTTTTGACTGCTCCTTCACTTTCATTCCACTCAACAATAGAGGACTCCCCGTCTTTGCTAGCCCCACATGAAAAAAATCTGTGAAGAGTAGGTGTAGTCGGTTTTTATGTCTTGGTAACCTCTTCAAAATTTAACTAAGGATTATAATATAGAATATAATCCCAGATCGTCTCTCGAAGAGCCTTTTATTAATTACCTAGAAAATAAGTGTAATAATTGACATGAAATGATATAAAAGGGAAAATTTGATCTTTTGAAACTACAACTATATGAAAGTAATAAAAGTCCTAAATTATAATGTTTTTGGTATTTTTTGGATATAAAAGGATAGGTGAAATGAAATCGATGAAGTGAATCTCTTAAAAATGGCTTGCAAGGGCAATCATAGTTCAACTAATGATAATGGGAGTTCAATTTACTAGCTTAGTCAAAAATGCCCAAAAAACCCTTTGAGCTAGCTTGAGTTAGATTGATTAAACACTTTCACACTGGGTAAGGTTTAACCCCTCTAACCAAAACTCAATACAAAACACTAGCAATTGCAACCAAAGTCCCTCAAAATACCAAACCTCAAACACCGTTGAGTCTAGTGCATTAATTAATGATTATTCCTAAACCTAGAAAATAATCACGTCTTAAAACACTATTAAAAATCACTTTGTATGCAATTTATGAAATCACTAAGTTTTCTTAAATACCAAACCCCATCAACCGATGAGTCTAGCACCAAAAGAGAAAAACCCTACCCTAGAGATGCTATTAAGCACTCTTAGTATGTGATTATGAATTAATTGATGCAGTTGGTTCAATGTAACTCCAAAATCAACTCAATATCTAAACAATACCATGCAAGACAATAGAGAATCAATGGAATTATATTTAAACATATATGTAACCACATATATTGATTAGCACAAAGTTCAACATCAACTAATGCAAATAACAAATTAATCCAAACTAATTACTTAACCAAATAACAAAGGTTTAGCAATATAAATTCAATCTCCAAAATTAAAAATCATAATTATAAAACTAAACAAATGGATTAAAACAATAAAACTCCCCTTTGAAGCTTGAAAACTCATGCCATCTTCACCATTCTCAAGAGAGTTGAAGCTTCTAACCACAATTTAACATTTGCACAGCCATTAAAAACCACCAATTAACTTGATAGATTAATGGATATACAAGTAAATCAGTAATTGCAATTAATTGGAACCAAAAACAGAACAGAGAATCCACTGCTTGGAGAATGAAAGAGCTCGCCAGAAATCACAGAGGAAGGACGAGATTGTGGTAGAGGTGGTTGGACGTAAGGTGTGCAAATGAGCAAGAAGGAGAATCTGAGATGTATTGTGAAGAAACGGCAATGATCTCGCGACAGCTCCCCCTTTAAATTCCTGACTCTCAGCTCTATTCCTCACGGCTCCCCACTTCTATTTTGATCTGAGATTATGGAACTCGCCGACGGCTATGGTGGCGGATGATGCCGTCGGCGAGAGAAGAAGCAGGAGACGAAGGTGGAAGATGAAGGTGCAAAGGTTTGGATCGAAGCTCTCCCCGGTTCTGTGGGTTGCGGCTCTGTTCTAAATATCTTCCATGTCCAGCTGCTCTCTTAATCATATCTAATGCTCATTTGGAATAACTTATTTTTGGAAAATAAGTGCTTATAAATCGTGATTCATGGTATACGAGATAAGTATATGAGAGGAGTTTTATCTCGACTTGCGTAATAAGGACTTATTATCAAAAAATAAGTGATACCAAATACATGCTAACTTGCTGTGTCAAAACGCTGTGTTCAGAAATGGACCAAACTGTAATACAAAAAAAAAAAAAAGAAATGGACCAAACTGACATTTTCACAATTCGCATCCCAAACTGTCATTTTCAATCTTAATCCAATTTTTCAAGAACTTATAATTAAAAACAATTAAACCAATGTCAAACCCTCCCAAGAATCAATGATTAATAGTAATTGTGATTATTTTGCCAATTTTACCCTTTTTAGTCCTAATTTAATGTGTTTACTCTTAATATCTCTTTTTATGTCAAGAAAGGCATTTTAAACTCAATTATCATGACAAAATCCCCAAATAAAATATCAAGATATATGATAAAATAGGGATTTGTTAGTCTGTAATATGCATAAACATTAGCAAAATCCAAATGTTTGAACAGATCAAGGTGATGAAAACCATATGGACTTACAATTTGATTTTTGGGAGAATTCTAAAAAAATACCATTTAAACTTCAAAATCCCGTTGACAAGAAGCGTAATGGGATTAATAAAAAGAGTAATGAAATTAATAACGCAAGTTCTTGTCAAATCACTAATTTAAGATTTTGAAGTTCAAGTAGTATTTTTCTGAAATTTTCTCTTGATTTTTTTTCATATATATATATATATATATATTATTTGTTGTGCACGCTCTATTTCAATTATGCGGCAAATCAACTTCTCAATGTTACTGTCAAGACAATTCAAATCCATGCTTCTCTCTGTATCAATTTTATTTATATTATTCCTTGTACAAAGGAAATATTCAATGTGATTTTATCTCTTTAAATTCATGGAATGCACAAAATTTATTTACCCAAATATCATACAACTACGTTATTAGATTTGCAGAATTAGTTATTGACATCAGTACTTTACACCATACATATTGTTGGTATCAGTACCTGCAAAAATACAACAGAAGTATAATTCGTATAGCGCCTAAGGGCACTCTCCTTAGAATATATTCATTTGACATACTCACACACATTATTTACAAAGTGAATTAACTATCTTAAAATCTTAATTAAAAGAGGTGAGGAATGATGAAGGAGTTTAGATTCTGTCGGTCTATGTGACCATTGTCTTGGAATTATTTAAGTACTTGTTCAAAACAATTTTAATTACTCTATGGAACTCTATTTTATTCTTTTTAATTTATTGAATACTCCCTCCAATCTTAAATATAAGAGTTAAGTAGGAGTTTATTTTAATCTTATAAGGTCTTGTATGTGTTTGGATCAACTTTTTAAAGAGATAAATATAACAGAGGAGTAATATAAATAAGAAAAGTAAATGATAAAACCAACACGTTTTTTATACTTTAGTTATCAAATCACAGTTAAACCCTAAATGTTAATCTGTTCTTTATCATGGTCAAAAAAATTTGTTCTTTACCGGCCTAATTCATACCTTCGTTACATTGACATGTAGAGTATCATGAAAATGGGACGAGAATGTTTAAGTGCGGATTCAAATATAATGGCGAAAAATGCTCTGGTTCTCTCTGGGAAGAACAACTCTTTCGTTCCCTCTTCCAATGAAGAGGATAATTTACTTGCTCGAAGTTCTAAAAAGATTAAGAACACGGTTCAGGAGCATTGCCCTAGACCTGGTGAGAAGGGAAATACATGTAACCATGGTGGGTTTACTGGTAGTAAGATGAAGGAGGGTGCTCCCTCGTTCACAGATAAGTTAAAAGGAATTAACTGGATGGAGGAAGATGGGTCCAGTGAGGAGTGTGATGAAGAAGGTGGTGATAACTCCAATGACACCCTCTCTAAAGGTGGTCTGAATGAGGGTGAGCCACTGTGCAAGACTGTTGAAGACCCTAAATAGAACTTTCTGACTTTTGTGTTCTCGGGGAAGATGAAGAAACTGCTCTACAGAGCCTAGAAGAGAGCCGTCATTGTTAAGCTACTGGGCTGGAGCATAGGGTACAAGGCACTTAAAGCTAGGTTACAGACCTTATGGGTGAAACGAGGGGTGATTAGGCTGATTAATATTGGGAACGACTACTATATCGTTAAGCTCACAAACAAAGATGACTATTTCCATGGCCTAACTGGTGGCGCCTGGATGTTGTATGATCATTACTTGACAATTCATCCTTGGGAACCAAACTTCAGGTATGATAGAGCTTCCATTGATAAGGTGGCAGTATAGGTGAGAATGTGAGCTTACCAAGGATCTTCCTTGAGTATTATGATAAAGAGGCTTTAACCTGTATAGGAGATAGGATCAACACGACTATAAAAGTTTATGTGAATACATCTTGTCAACTTAGAGGCCATTATGTTTGAGTTTACACGAAAATAAAGCAAAATTCCACAAGCTCTCAACCAATTATTATAACATATATATTAAAAGGTTGCTTTTGCTCACCTCTATCACTTCTTCTAGTTAATTCTTTAATTCTCCAACCTCTAGTTTTTATTGAGTGCATAAAACTCCTCCTCTTGAAAATCTAAAATCATAAGAATAAAGCTCTCAACAAAATAAACAAGATTAGGGAAGAGATTTTTTGCACTAGAGGCCAGTCATCTACAAGGTCAAAACTTAAGAAGAGAACTCACCTTCAACCTTGAACTTCCTTCTCTTTCCTCCTCCAACTTCAGCCGACTTTGAGAGCTCAACGAGAGAGAGAGAGAATAATGTGATATGATCAATATTCAGCCCCTCTTAGCCCTTTTGGTCGAAAATGAGAAGAGAGAGGGAAGAGAGTTGAGTGTTTGACTTATCCCATTAATTGCCTAAGCCATCTTGATGCCAAGTGTCACAATCCTATGGTTCCATCATAAAGCAAATGATTGTTCAGTTACTCTAACTAATTCCATTAGCCATTTAGTCACACCTCTTATTCATTTACCTAATAGCCAATTTCCTCTTCGGTTATAACTATTTGGTCGATAAATTTCTTTCTTCCCGTTTTTACCCTGACTATGGCAATTTTAGTTAGATTGCCACATAGTGAATTATTTAACTCCTTTTCCTCTTCTATGCTTTATTCCCTTATCTTTTAATTCAATTTAAATTAAGTTTAAATATTGGGTTAAGGCACTTTCTATTGCTAATTCCGGTCATAATTAACACTTTATTCTCCGAAAAAGTTTATCTACATTTATTACATATACTCTTAACTTCGATGAGCCCTTAAACATATTTTGGGGCATTATCATTTTTAATGAAGTGGAACGATTATAACGCAACTTCATTTGGGGAAAGCAGAATAGCAGCCATGGATACCATGTGATAGGGTGGAATCAAATTGTGACACCTAAAAATCAGGGAGGTCCCAGCTTCAAGAGGTTATCGCCAATGAACAAGGCATTTGGCTGTAAAATTGTATGGCAGTTGATTGCTGGAACGAAGAGTTTGTGAGCAGAGGTTCTACAGAATAAATATATGTTGAGAGATAAGACTAACGTACTTGTTTATAAGCCGGGGGACTTATTACTATGGCAATTTGTCTGTAAGAAGGAGAATCTGATTGAAGAAGGCACTAGGTGGCAGGTCAGGAAGGGGCAATCTATTAATTTCTTCAATGATTACTGGTTAGATCCAGGAAGGAAATTGAGGTATATGTGCTTGAGACCATTATCTGAGGAAGAAAATGCAAGTACTGTATCGGACTGTGTTAAACATGGATCATGGGACTTTACAAGGCTAGGCAATATTGTTGCTAATGACATTTTTCAGAAGCTTATGGCTAATCTTCCTCCTCTTTCAGACACAGGGAATGATGTTATGCTTTGGAATGGGAATGGGAATGTGAATGGCATTTTTTCGGTTAAATCAGGGTATTATCTCCTTGAGCAACCCATATCCCAACGACTTGATCCTTTGTACAAGTACAAGTGGAAATGGCGTGGTGCTGAAAGGATAAGAGTAATTCATGAGTGTTTAGGAAACCACAAAACTATGGTTTCAGAAGCCTTTTTCCGCGAGCCAAGACAAAACTCCTCTCACATACTTATCTTATAAATCGTAAAAGTTATTCTCTAAAAGATAATCCAAACTATTCTCTAAAAGATAATCCAAACGCACACGTTCATGCGGATTGTTGCACACAATCGATCCCCAACGAATGATTGGATGAGTAAGTGGTCTTCAACTTCTCCATTATGCTCATTTTGTAATTCTGGATATTTTGTGAGATAGCGAATATAGTAAGAAGTTATGGTTGGAGCTTGTTCAACCCAGATTCCATCAATCCTTCTTTAACAAGGCAGGATGTGGATGAGTAATCCATGATCATCAAGGCAAATGGTTTGCTGGCTTTGCTCATGCGATCAGTCAATGCAACTCATTTGAAGCTCAAGTGTGGGCAATGTATTAAGGGCTTAACTTAGTCTGGGACATGGGATTTAAACAGATAATCCTCGAATCTGATTGCAAGAATTTGGTGGACATGATTAACCAGAGCACCGTCAATGTTGGATGCAGCTTGATGTTATCTCAGATTTTTAATATGCTGAAGTACAACTGAAATGTGAAGATTGTAACCATTGTTCGATAGCAAAACCGGTTAGCAGATAAACTTGACAAGGAAGGGCTCACACATTCCATTTTTTTGACCCAGTGTCCCTTCCATATTGGGTGTCTTTGGTTTGAAGGGAGTGGTGGTAAGGGGATGGCGGAATTTTACATTATTTGGTTTGTTAGAGGGAAGGAGAGAGGATTTTTTGGAATGAAAGCCAAAAATAAAAGGAGGGAAAGGAATAAGAACCAAAATTTTGGTTTTCCTCCCACCCAAAAATTCAAACCAAATGAGGTAATGAGGACCCCCCTCGATACCCCTCCCCTCCCCTCCCCTCCCCTCCCCTCAAACCAAACACATAAGGGACTTAGTGCTTGCTGATTGTTTGTGAGATGATCCCCATCTTAGTTAATTATTGTATAGGGCTTAACCCTTCATCATTACCAAAAAAAAGGAAAATGGGATCAAGATCCCAATTAAAAAAAATAATATCAAAAAAATCTTGTAACTTGTCAATGGTAGCTCTTTCACTAATCAATGATTGCTTTTTTACTTGTCATTAACAAATCATATGATTTTTCTAACACTATTTTTTTTTAATTGAGACTTTAATATGATATTTTTAAAAAAAGACAAGAGATAAGAGAATAGCATGTACTAGCAGTACACACATAGAATGAGGGGAAGAGACCACCTCCCAATTAATTCTCTTCTGATCCCATGTCTGTAGCAATGCTTAGTACGATGTACCATAATAATCTCAGCCCTTCATCTTATCAACGGCCCACGAAATGACACACATTTCATTTGGACCCACCTTGTATGTCTCTCCCGCTCAACTTCTGCTTCTGTTCCATTTACTGCTTTGTCCATCTTTTTTATCAACAAAATTGCTAACCTCTTAATCCCTAATTGGATTAACAGTAAAAATTACTTTTCTAACATAATTTATTACATATAAGGTAAGAATATGATAGAAGTTTTATCACGACTTGCATAAACATGCTTTTTGAACGCTAATTCAAATAAACCCTTCTTTTTGCTATACAGAACCACATTCTTCGCACTTGTTTGAGTTAATATTAGAGAAACACACTCACAAATCAAAACAAAATTCCTCTACATATTTACCTCATATCCCAAAATTCACATTAGAAAAATAACTTCTATCGTCAATTCAAATAGGCATTTCTATGTTCCACATAGTTCAAGAACATTAACATGAATAAGGTCGATAAGACCCCAAAATTAACCATTTTAGAATTGTTCAAAATGAAAAGGCGCCACATTAATTCACCAAAAACGAAAAAAAAAAATTCTTAGTTAATACATGAAATATATCAACATTTCCAGCGAATAACAGCTAAGATCAAGATTTAGAGAGGCATTCTACAGCTAGAATATAAACAAAATACCCATAATATAGCAGCAACATGATCTCAGAACAGAAGCGTGCTAAGAAATATAAAACAAAAAAACAGGGGTGAGGAGATAGAAGCAAGCAAGGAGACAGATTTTTCACAATCACGATGCCAAATTTCTTAGCAATCAATCAAGCAACCACCCCGCAGTGCAAGCACTAAGTGAAGCACCGAGCCGCCCTCAATATTGTATTCTTTGGCGGTCTTATCGTCGGCCAGCTGCTTACCAGCATATATGAGCCTGCAGTAAGTAGCAAATATTGTAATTACCAATCTTTCTAGTGGAATAAGAGAAACTAAAATCTTCAATTGCTCATGATTACACACAAATAGTTCAGAAGATTCATAAACAAGAATTTGAATACACACAGTCCGTGGGAGTTATATATAAACGTCATCAGCAACAAGCAAATGATGGAACTATTGCCAGAATTCCTTAATCCAAATGCCGGAACAAATTGATACAAAGGAACAATCGTTACAAACAAATTTAAACTAGAAAACTTCACATAACTTATCTTTGAATTGAAAAGATTACTTACAAAGCCAAACCAAAGCAAATGCTATGTTTTGTTTTTGGCTAAGTACGGGGATAAACAAAGAAAAGCTCTGATGTTCACTTTCAAAAGTCATACCATCGACAAGATGACAGCTTAGTGCATATAGACGGCAAGACTCACGCAAAACCAGGCTGATTTAACTTTTAACAGTATAAGAAAATAAACCAATAATACACAATATTGAACATATGTGCGGGTGTGTGCCTGCAGTCAGAGGGCTATACATATTATTATTCAAAGAGTTATCGTCTCAAGTGAAATATTTTCAGTGAATTGCCCAAGTCCGATTAGCATGTTAAGGTGAGCAAAGGACAAACCTCTGCTGGACTGGAGGAATTCCCTCTTTTTCTTCCACCCTTTCCTTGATTCGGTCAATTGTATCGGTCGGCTCAATGTCTATTTCAATCTCTTTTCCTGTTAAAGTCTTCACTTTAATCATTGTCCCTCCTCTAAGCCTTAGAACCAAGTGAAGCGTTGATTCCTTTTGGATGTTATAATCAGCAAGCGTACGACCATCTTCCAGCTGCTTGCCAGCAAAAATCAACCTCTGCTGGTCAGGAGGAATACCTTCCTTGTCCTGCAAATAAATGTTCCACCGACAGTTAGAAACCAACCCTGCAACTTCAAAAATTGAAGACAGTTTTATGAATCTCATGACTAATAAATCTCCTGTGAAGTTAGTAGCATTGCATGATGTCATATAAAACACACAAATATATCACGGACAAGGCAGAATTAATCTACTATACAACAATTTCCGACACACGATAACCTACTATGCAAGAGGAAACCACTGCTTGAAAACTTAAGAGTACTGTTGTTCTAAACCCCTAAAATGGCATGAATTTGACGAGGGCAAAGAGTGGAGCTTCAGCACAGAGCCCACGGCCCAAGCTTTTGCTCAATCCAAAGAATGATTCTAAGATAATGATTTTCGCTACAAAGAAAGGTTTTAGTTGCAAGAACAAAGCATTAAAAACCAGATTCATTATAAAACCCTTATTGACCAGGCAGCATTTATCAGCGGGGGAATCAAAATAGGAATCAAATATCAACAAAATAATTCAACGCCCAGCAAAATCCCACTCAAAAGCAATCGCAAGAAAACTCTATCCAGAAAAATAAATGACAGTGGGGGCGTGGGAAAAGCAAAGGAGAACCTGAATCTTGGCCTTGACATTGTCGATCGTGTCACTGCTCTCAACCTCGAGAGTGATGGTCTTTCCCGTCAAAGTCTTCACGAAGATCTGCATCTCGGTGTGGTTACTTATTGTTTGCGAGGAGGAGGAGTAGCCGCGTGACGGCGCGAGAAACAGTTCAGAGAAGAGTGAGAGAATGAGGAAGAATTTTGTAAAGGCCCAGGGGAAGAGTTCCTGTAGATTCGCTGAGAGGCACAGCCTGCTTGGGTCTGGGAATTTGTGACTCCATTGACGAACTTCTTGGGCCCAATACTCCTTTCTCCTCTAGGCTGATTTTAAATTTTATAGTATAATTGTCTGCGGTAATTTTAATTTATCAAATGACAATATTAAATAAGGGAATGAAATTAGCAATTTGCTTATTACATAAAAAAACTCAATTTCAAAATAGTCTCTAAAAAACTTCAAAGGAATTACCTCATGATGCAAATCTGGAGGGCAATTTAGTCACTTTGCATGAGATTAGTACGAGGCTAGTATTTTGAAGTCAATCCAACTAGAATCTGTCATAGTTTTTATTTATTTGATAATTTTTATTTTTTAATAAGGACATAAGGTAAGAGTCATTAATTAGTGCTTTAGATACCATTTAATTATTAATAAACACAAACTTTTTCATCAGAATTTTGCAAATCTTCTCTTTCCGTAGCCAATTGATCTCCTTTTTGTCCACAATGCTTGACCAGCACCATGAAGCTTTATACCCTTTCACTGCATCAAGAAAATTGCAGTCAGGAAAATAAATTCCTTTGAGGACTTGTGCCTCCAAGCCCTTTATACAAGTAAAGCATTATTCAATTGAATATAATCTTTGGTCTAGTTATAGAGTCCCAAGCAACCCAATGCATTTTGCTACTCTTGTTACTTCCTTCTCACCAAAATTTTGAAGCAAGATTATCCAGCTCTTTGCACGTCTTAGCAGGAAACTTGAAACATATCATTGGGAAGATAGGGATAGAATTAATCATTACTTTTATCATAATCTCCCTTCCTACAAATTAAGGATAGATGTCTAGTGCCCCACCCACGAATCTTCTTACTCATTCTTTCTCTAACATGCACAAAAGCTTAGTGTTTTGTTTGACACACACTAGGTGATAGGAGTTTAAAGGGCATTTGTCCATTTTGCTTGACACCTGGCGGCGTGGCATTCAACTTTCAAGATGTGCAAAATAAATGGGCTCTCAATTAAATCATTTTATTTTTATTTTAATTTTATTATTTAAAAGAGTCTTTTTGTATTTTCTTGATTATTAGGAAGATTTGATATACCTTTTAGATATTTTGAATTATCCTAAGAATCTTTTAAGTTTATTAGTAGTTTTTTTTATGATATTATTCTAGATACATGAGTTTCCAAATAATGATCTCAAAGATATTATTAATATCTTTTTATTATCCTTGATTTAATTATTTTTAGATGGCATATTATCCTCAATATCTTAGAATATCCTTTTTCAAATATGAGTTGTATTAGGGTTAAAAAGTTTCTCCATTTAAAAGTCAAGTTGTACTCACTTATTTTCATATTTTGAATGAACAAGAATTTCTCGTGATAGAATATGGTGAGGTTGCAAGACTCTGATCATCTCTTACGGAGACATTGAACTCTTCTAGGGTTTTAACTTATCAAGTTGTCATATAATTCCGGCATCACCAGGGATACAAACAGTTGCTTTCATATAGTTGCGAAGTAATCTGCAAAAGCCGCATGAATTTGATTCTTCTCTCGAAGCCAATGGTCACTATCATCTCTGATTTGAAGAATATTGTTTCGCCTTCTCCTGAACAAGGTCGTACTAGGATGAAAAAAAGCTTGTGTTTATACACGGGATCTTTGCATCCAAAATTTCTCTCCACAATCAAGCTATTCTTCAATTTAAAAAATCAGATCAACTTCTTCAACGGC
Source organism: Inga oerstediana (assembly GCA_963210345.1). Taxonomy (NCBI): domain Eukaryota; kingdom Viridiplantae; phylum Streptophyta; class Magnoliopsida; order Fabales; family Fabaceae; genus Inga; species Inga oerstediana. The sequence continues at coordinate 70,492,390 of OY723406.1, forward strand.
ATTATCATTAGTTAGGGCCTTTGTCTGCAAGCTGTGAGTTGGGTCTTTAAATACTCAATCATTTTGATGTTGTTGGGAAACTATATTATGCTTCAGCAGATGAGATAGATGTCTTCTTCTTGTTTTTTTTTTTTTTTTTTTGCTGAAGATGAGATAGATATGACACTCTGCTTTTTCGTTTTCCAACAAATAAGAGACCCACCAAATTTAACCAGAAAACTTATTACAGAATGTCTAGTATCTACACAACCTGCGTGGTCAAAATCACAATAACACCATAATATCGAAGAGTTCTCATTTGAGAGAAAAACCCCTCTACTCAGGCTATCCTTTAAGTACTTTACCAATTTAAGTACTACCTTCATATGTGACTCATTTAGCTCTTACATAAATTGACTTAACACCTGTACACTAAAAGATATATCAGGTTAGTCAAAGTAAGATATAACTGCTTACCAATGAGTCTTCTATAGACACCTCTATCTTCAATGAAGTGGTCTTTGTTGGTTTCTACAGCTGAAAGTTTCACATTTTGTTTCATAGGAGTCAGCGCACTCTCAGATTCATCTAATCCAGTTTGATCTGAGTTCTGGGAAATTGCTCTGTACTCCATCGCATCAGATTTTTTTTTTGGTCCTGTAAAGATTTAGCCTTGAAATAAAATCATAAAAAGCACTCCATTTTTGTCAAATTGCTTGTCATCCAACTCCTCTTCGCCACCTGCATAAATTCATTCCGAGAAGTCAAGGAAGCCTCGAATTTGAATACTCTTTGCTACATTCTCATAATTAAGAGTTACCAATAACATTCCTTGATTTGGGTCTGAGTAGCCCTTAGTATTTGTATCAAGCTTTAGCTTGTCTTTGTTAGGTAAAAAAAAAAAAAAGAGTTACCAATAACATATGGTGATCCAAGCCAAGAGGTTCTACATTGAAAACTTGCACATTTGGGAATTTATGAACAAATAAATTATCAAAGGCACACCTCCGGGTCAAGGCCAAGACACGCCTTCAGGCTCAAAGAGTATTTAGAGATCTTGCACCAACAAAGTCATCATATCGATGAGATTTGAACTCACAATCTTATAGTTATGAGCTAACCTTTTTAACAATTGAACCAACATTTGTTGGCGTTCAAGCTGGCTCTTTTTTTCTAGGCACAAGTATCACGTATCCTCTTATTGGAAACAATCATGTTCAAGTCTGGCTCTTACTACTTCGTTATAGGCTTTTGTTTGGTCCCAACTTCCGCCTCCTCAGGCTCTGCAAATAGCTTACTCCCTCTGATCCATAATATAGGGCACTTATAGAAAAATAGTTTAGTTCACAATATAAGTCACTTATAAGATAATTAATGCTTATTTTTCAGTTTTACCCCTGTAATTAATGCTTATTTCCAATTTGTCCACTTATTAAATTTTCAAAACACATTTTCCAATAAGGGTAAAAGTGAAAAAAAAAAATTCAATTTATGACATATTTATTAAGTTAATTGTCATTTCTTGTTTCCTATAAATTAATTAAAGTACCATATATTATGGACATTGTGGACGGGAGGGAGTACGTCTTTTCATGCTAGTTGGGCTTCAAAGATCACTCATGGGCCTTTTTAGCCTTATATTCTCCCGCCCAATAAACAATAGTCATTGGAGATAGGCCCACAAAAGGAACTAATGCATTCTGGGTTTCTTCTTTATTAGACGGGTACAAGTATATAATCTTCATTTTGACTATGATTTTGGGTTCGCACATATTTTTATTTATTAGGGAGAATGACAAAAAAATACCACTTGAATTTCAAAAACCCCAATTAATCCGTTAACAAATATTTGCGTTGTCAATCCCATTACAATTCTTGTAAGTGGGATTTTGAAGTTTAAATGGTATTTTTCTGTCATTCTCCCTATTTATTAAGCTCATTTATATGGACTTTATAAAAATACAAAAAAAGGCCCATGGAGGACGCTTCTCTGTACCAAGTTACCAAACAATTAATTAGACTTGTTCGGAGTGCCGAGTGCATTATCACCAGTTCAACGCTAGACCTTAAACAAGTCACTTGTGCCAAACAATAAACTTTGTCCTTGACGTCACAAATATATATATATATATTATATATATATATATATATATGCAGACACATACTAGACTGACAAAGTTTCCAATATTCATTTGTAGAGGTTCCAACATTCAGTGCTGGATAATGTTTCGAGTAATCGCCTTTAAAAAGAGAATACATGTGCATATATAAGAGTAAATATACGTACGTACATATATATATATATATATATTATACACTTTTATTTTCTTTCTTTCTTTTTTCTTGGTTAACCATACTTTTATTTTTCTAAACAAATAATACCTCTTTTTCTATCTAGATAAATTGACATGCGGGATATCAAATAATTGAAAATTATTTATAATCAAAACCCATACACATTTCATTAATTCATTGCATTCGATAAAGAGTTATATTTTTTGTTCCAAATTTTATTATAATTAGCACACGCCTTTTATATTTTTTTTTTTAAAAAAAATTACACAAAATATCTTCAAAAATAAGCAATAAATTTTACATAGCGTAGTTCTCTTTTAGTAAAGAATTATATATATTTCAAACTAATAAAGAGAAAGAATGTTTAAATTCAATAAAACTTGCAATTTTAAATTAAATCGAAAGGTTCGTGCTTTTAACAAAAATTAATTAAAAATATATGATTTTTTTAAAAATAGAAATCTTATAAGAAAAAAGACAGAAAAAGAACTTTGAATTTGTAAAATTTCAAATAAGGTATTTCTTAAAAAATGAGTTATTGCTATGCAAGTTTCGTCATTCCTTTATCAACTCTTGGTAACAAACCTGATTTGAGATTTTACAATTTTAAAGTTTTTTTTTTGTCTTTTTCCCAATTTTACACACACACATATATAACTCCTATTAACATCGACAAAAAAAAAACTGTAATTAGTTACTCTAAAAAAATCACACTTTATTATGGAATGCATCGAAAAAAAAAACGGAATGCATCAATGTAAGAATTTTCAAAAATTCAATGTAAATTAATGTAGCTAGAGTTATTTGCAACAAAAAAGTATCTAATAAGATACAAGGAAAGTTTTAGGGAGAATATCACTTAAGTCCAAACTAAGAAAAATAATATATTGACAAGTTACACTTATTAATAGTAGCTCGGACTTTTTTTATATTATTTTTTATGGTTGAGACTTAAATGATATTCTCCTTAAGTTTCATCCCACTACTATAAAATCAACAATGTTTTATGATAGTAATGTTGGGCTTTGAAAGAACAACATGTATAAAATGGGGATAGCTAAGTTCAGGATGCTGAAATGAGTATGTAGTCATACAAGAAATGATAATATCCATAATAAACATGTTCATAAAAGAGTTGGAGTGACATCTATTGAAAAAATTGTAGAAAATCGTTTAACATAGTTTGGATACGCTTAAAGAAGGACATTGGATGAGTTAGTAAGAAGGATTGATCGAGCACTGTGGAGTCATTTAAAAAAGGTAGAGGAAGACTGAAGAGATGAGTCAATAAAGTTATTGAGCAATATATTTTTGTTAACAATTTCTCTAAAGATTTGGCTACTGATAGAGAACTATGACACCATCCGATCCACATACTCAACCCTACGTAGTGAAATAAAGCTTTGTTGTTGTAGCTTGTATATAAATTAATGTGGGCTCATTTCTTCAAAATTAAGGGGGGGTGATTTCAGTTTAAATATGCATAAAAGAATTTAGAGAACCTTGAAATATAGGGGGTATTGGAAAATATATATACTCCTTTGTTCTTTAATATAAGACATATTTATCTAATTCGGTTAGATTAATGAAGTTGGTTAAGTTAATTAATATGACATGTATTTTCTAAATTATTTTAATCACCCTCTTTAATTCCCTTCGTTCTTCTCTTCCTTGATTATTATTAATGGGACATCAATAGGAGTAAATTAGGAAAAGATTGACAAATGTAAAAACTTTGTTTTATATTTAGGACAAAGATCAACTTTCTTAATATGCCTTATATATGAAGGACCGGAGGGAGTACATATATATAATTATATATTGATGAATGTTTAATTTACTTCAAGATTTTTCCAACAATTCTCACCAAGTCACTGATCCGTCATGTCTTTAATTTACTCCATTTTATTCTAAATATAAGAATATTTGTAAGTACTGCATGAGTCTTGAGATATTTTTCGGCTTTGGTGAGCTTTTGTATCCAACTCATGTAAACTTTTCTTGATTAAAAAAATATCTGCAGTCATTTTAATTAACTTTTATGAATAAAAAAGGTAGACAAGATGTTTATTTGAAATTAATATGCCGAGAATTTGTGACATTTTTTCAAAAACTTCCCTCACTAATTAATGATTGTTGGTTAACAATTTCTTTAAAGATTTAGCTACTGATAGAGAACTATGACACCGTCTGATCCACATACTCAACCCTACTTAGTGGAATAAAGCTTTTGTTGTTGTAACTTGTATGTAAATTAATGTGGGCCCGTTTCTTCAAAATTAAGGGGGGGAAAGTTATTTTAGTTTAAATAAACATAAAAGAATTGAGAGAACCTTGAAATATAGGGGGTATTGTAAAATATATATACTTATCCGCTTTTTAATATAAGACATATTTATCTAATTTGATTAGATTAATGAAGTTGGCTAAGTTAGTTAATATAACATGTATTTTCTAAAACATCTTAATCACCTTCCTTATTTCCCTTCTTCCCTCTCTTGCTTGATTATTGTTGAGAGAACAACAATAGGAGTAAATTAGGAAAAGATTGACAAATGTGAAAATTTTGTCTTATATTTAGGATTAAGATCAACTTCTCTAATATGTTTTATATTAAGGATCGAAGGGAGTACATATATATAAATATATATATATATATATATATATTGAGGAATGTTTAATTTACTTCAAGATTTTTCCAACAATTCTCACCAAGGTCACCAATCCGTCATATCTTTAATTTACTACATCTTATTCTAAATATAAGCATATTTGTAAGTACTCCGTGAGTTTTGAGATATTTTCGGCTTTGGTGAACCTCTATATCCAACTCACGTAAACTTTCTTGATTAAAAAAATATGCGAAGTCATTTTAATTAATTTTCATGAATAAAAAGGTAAACAAGATGTTTATTTGAAATTAATATGCCGAGAATTTGTGACATTTTTTCAAAAACCTCCCTCACAAATTAATGATTAAAATTTAATGTGGCTAGATAAAAAAATTTCAAATAAATGATCTTATAGAAAAGAAAAAAAATAATATACAAGATAATAGGAATTTTTATTGGGAAAATTCCAGAAAAACACTCTAGAAATTAGAAAAGGACAAATAAGTTATTCCACTATATAAAATCCTATGTCAGTACAGTAAAGAAATCTGTGATTATAACATCTTGAGAAAAAGATGTCTCTACCCTTGAGTTGCTTTCCCATTCATTTTCTTCTCCCTTTCTCTCAGCTCAGAATAATTTGACCACTTTTTTTTGCCTTAACCCGTCTCTCCACCGACTGATAAGTCCAATGCAATTCAGAGAACAGTTTTTTGGTGTTGAGACCATAGACAGAGCTGGAAGACGCCCACAAATGGCAGGTTGGGGATTCGCGGCTTTGGCAATTTCTAGGAGGTTGACAAATCCAGTAATATGCGTGAAGGGTATGCGTCAAAGAGTTTTGACAACAAGGGCCCATCATTAACATCGCCTTCAACAATGAAGATTTGGTGCTTGGAATTTGGAAAGAAGCGCCTGTCTGGCTCGCTTCAGGGAGGGATCATAGTAGCCGTTGAAGTTATCAAGGTCAAGAACTCTGTCGCTGCGCTTCTTGAGGGTAAAGGAGCATAGCTAGTAGCACCGTTGATGAGGAGGGACATGCCATTAGGTTAGCGATGGGTGTGAATTGAGATAAGAAGTTGTGAATTGAGATACAAAGTTGTAAAACAAGAAAGTGAAGTCGTTAATGTAAAATATAGTGGTATTAATACAGATACATGTATTGTTATTGGCTCCTGAAACTTTTGAATTTCAAACTTGTCCCTGTGTATGTGTTTTTTTAAATACGAAGTTGTGAAATAAGAAAGTGAAGTCATTAATGTAAAATATGGTATTGTTAATATGGATACAGGTGTTATTGTTGGCCCCTTAAACTTGTTAATTTTAAACTTATCCCTAGGCATGTATCGGTTTCTGAGATATGAAGTTGTGAAATAAGAAAATTAAGTCGTTAATGGAAAATATGGTGTTATTAATAGATACAAGTGTTATTATTGGCTCCTGAAACAACACTTGTTTCACAACTTGTTATTTAAAAAATTTACAAGTTTCAGGGGTCAATAACAACACTTGTATCTATATTAACAACACCATATTTTACATTAACGACTTCACTTTCTTGTTTCACAACTTCGTATTTCAAAAATCATCACATGCTTAGGGATAAGTTTAAAATGAACAAATTTCAGGGGCCAATAACAACACATGTATCTGTAGTAACAACTCTATATTTTTCATTAACGAATTCACTTTCTTGTTTCACAACTTTGTATCTCAATTCACAACTTCAAATCTCAATTCACACCCCTCGCAGACCCAATGGCATGTCCCTCCTCATCAATGGTGCTACTGGCTTCATCGGCTCCCAATGCTCCTTTGCCTTCAAGAAGCGTGGCGACGGAGTTCTTGGCCTTGATAACTTCAACAACTACTATGATCCCTCCCTGAAGCACGCTAGGCAGGCGCTTCTTTCCAAATTCCAAGCACCAAATCTTCATTGTCGAAGGTGATGTTAACAATGGGCCCTTGTTGTCGAAACTCTTTGACACACACCCTTCACGCACATTGCTAGATTCATCAACCTCCTGGAAATCGCCAAAGTTGCAAATCCCCAACCCGTCATTGTGTGGACGTCTTTGAGCTTCATCTATGGTCTCAACACAAAAAACTTGTTCTCTGAATTACATCGGACCGATCAACCGGAAGAGAGGCGGGTGAAAGTCAAAAAAAAAAAGTGGCCAAATTATTCTGAGCTAAGAGAGAGGGAGAAGAAGATGAATGGGGAACCAACTCAAGGGCAGGGACATCTTTTTGTCAAGATTTTATAATCTCAGATTCCTCCACGGTACTAACATTGGATTTTGTAAATTGGAATCACTGATCTGTCCTTTTATAATTTCCAAAATATTTTTCTGAAATTTTCCCAATTTTTTTTTTGCTAGGACAAGATAATAGGAAATTATACTTTATATTTAGGATCAAATTTAAACTCTTTTGGGACCTTATACTTAGGATAAGAGTAGTACTAATTGCTTCCTAGTTCCTCTAATCTTATTTATAAGCAACTTTCACTTTTTGTCTGAAAATGTAAGCTTCATTTTTTTATTTTACCCTTATTAAATACTCATTCTTTTTCTTATCTTATACTCATTATCTCTTATACTTTTTATCTATTCTCTCTCTTATACTCTTTTCATAAATAAGGGCATATATGAAAAAAAAAATATGACAATTTTGACACACTTATTGTTTTTAACTACCAATTCGTTTTACGCAATCAAAGAAAAAATTACTTATAAATAGAACCGAGAGAGTACATTACATTTTTTTTTATTTAAAAAAATTGACAAACGACCCTGAAAGTAATTAAGAACCCAAAGCCATTTATTAAATGGGTCATTTTAGGTAGGTACTGTGTTAATGGCCACCTGTACAAGCATGGCAAATAACCGCATTATTAGGTGTTTTCTATTGAAAGCAATTCGTTGCAAATTAATTACATTCTAGAAGCAAACATTTCCAATAAACATTTAATACTACTCCAATGTTTTTATAATTTTACGCGGTTAAAATATTAATCGTTTAGGATTTTTTTTTGTTTTGATTTAAAATAATTATATAATTTCATAATTTTTGCAATAGTTTTACTTTTTACTTTTATTAATACTTTAAAGAAGAGAGTCCAAAAAAATGGAGGCTATATTAGTTAAATAATCTTGTTAACAAATGTCCATAATTATTTTAATGGGAGTATTACTATATTACAACAACTTCTTATAATTAAATATACTTTTTAGATGTTATAATTATTTAAGAAGAACTTGGACGAAGTCGGAGTTACCAAAAAAAAAAAAGGGAAAAATCTCACAAAAATTTGTGAGGTAAGATAGACAAATTTTGTTGCCTTAAAATAATATAGGTAAAGTTGCTGTTAACACCTCAAACTATTTTTGAATATGTAATTAGTATCCTAAAATATTTAAGGGCACAATTTTATTTATAAATAATTAAATTAGAATAATTGTGTCCTTCTTCTAACATCTTGTTAACACCGTTTAAAAAACAAGAAGCTTCACTTTCACTCTGCATCACCGTCTTCTTCTAGGATCGTATCTTCTTGCTCCTAGGTAAGGAATGATCATCCGATCATTTCAGAAATATCATAGCAGCAAATCCCCGACTCACCACAACCATTGGATTAATTTGCATCATCCTTTGCTGGCGGAACAGAATTTGCGTGCGTCAGATGCAAACATACATGAGATGGTTTCAGAACACTCAATAAATTACAGAACTGGAGGATGTAGAGCATCTCTAATGATTTCCCAGAAACACTCATAAAATCAAGAGATGGTTTCACTTGGGGAAAACTAGTCCAGGTTGACGAAGATGCAGAAGGAAGGACACATACGGAGTTAATGGGATAGAAGATTGACTAACATGGAAAAAATTACGTATAAAAAATTACCAACCCTTAAAAAAAAGTTGTTTATAGAATAGGATCGGAGAGAGTAATATTTTAAAATAAAAAAATGATACTCCTTCTTATCGTTTTTATAAATAACTTTCTTTTTCTTTAGGTTAGTCATTTTTATAAGCAACTTTTTCTGTGTCTCAAGTTTTAAACTATTTTTTTCTTTAATACCTCTATTAAATACATATCTTTATAGTAATTATTCCCCACTCACCACTAATTCTCTTTCATTTACTTATTTATTACATATTCTTTCTCATATTTTATACCCATTCTCACTCATAGTTATTATTCATTCTCTTTCTCATACTATTTTCATAAATAAGAATATATTTAAAAAAATATAATATTTTTAATACATTTATTATTTTTAACTAATTTTATCAGTCAGTTCATTTTACATAATAATAAAAAAGAAGGTGGGGGGAGTGTATGTGAGTTGGGGCTTGGGCATCATAATGGAACATAAATGAGGGGCGCTGAATATTATGGTTCACCTTAAATGCCTTATCTCAGTCCAATATCTATGAAAAGAAGGGAAGACCAAAAGAGGCCTATTTATTGCTTTTATTTTTTATTTAATTTTTTCCTATGTGTAAATGCATTCATAAGCATTCAATATCATTATTTAATGTTTACCAAAGAAAGAAGAAAAAATTTAGTTTCTAACATAAATGTTTTCCCACCACATTAATTAACTCGGATGTCTATTCATTCTTTCCTTCTCCTTATTTAATTAGCTAATCTTTGGCCAAAAATATATATATTCAGTTAATCTCAATTAAGAATTAAAAAATTTGTTTTGTCAAAATAAATTTTTTAAAATTGTAGTAAAATAAGGAGGGAGAAGAGACTAGTATACCGGGGCGAATTAATGTTCGCATCCGAGTCAAAGCTCCATATATAACTCGAACATAATAATGCTCACGTAATCATTAGATTACTAGAGTTTAATTAGGATTAGCATAGCATATCACCAAAATAAGAAAGATAGTAGGAGAGAAGAGATATTATCAGATAGCTCAATGACAGAGATGAGGTTCAACTGAGAGAGACACATCCTATTTATAGAGATATTGAGAGACCACTAATTAGCTTGGTATAATTGGGCCCATAAACATGTTGGGATGGTAACTTTAGCTTCGTGTAATTGTCTCATCGTTTTGATTGGATGGAATAAATCAACTTTTGATCAGTTTATCAACTTTTTTTTTTGAAGTAGAGTTAAAATCAATAAGATTGAAGCAGTAGTAGTACTAAGTTTCAACAAGTTTCAATAAAGCATCATGCCTTCTTGTTGATAATCCCAAGTGAGCTGGCTTTTTGAGGAATTAAATGATGCATTTAAAACTTGATGTGCCCTTTTAATTATTCACACCAAATCCATGAGAAGTCACTGAGTATTAATTATTCTCTTCAATTCTTTTTATAAATAATAACTATAACTTTCACACAGATCAAAATGGTTGTTAAATTCTGTTGAAAACAATAAGTATGTAATATATATAGATTTTTTTTCCAATTATACCATTATTCATAAAGAGATCTTATGAGAGATAACAAGTGGAAATTTAATATAGAGATAATCAGTGGAAATAAGAGTAATTTAGAAAAAATGTGAAATAAGTATAATTTATTGTAGATAGATGCTAAATAGAGGAATTTCCTCATTCTTAGTGCATGTGTGATAGTAATTATTATAAAGGTATGTATTCAATGGAGGTAACAGTGGAAGGACAATTTTTCATTTTTAAACTAAGATGATTTGTTATTTATAAAAAGGACCATATTCAAGAGAGATAATGTCCTACCCCTAGATATCAGCTTGGCCGAAACTTAAGAATACTCCGGGAAAAATCAAGGTTTTTCTATTCTAACTCAGCAGACGTGTTCTTTTCTACTCGTAATCACTTTATTAACTATTACATTATGTTAGAACTATCATTTAGTTCCAATTTTGGCAGCATAACATTTCTAATACCTCATTTTCCAGATTTACAAACAAAGACAATCCAACAAAATTTCACTGATTGAATTGTGTAATACCCCGAATTTTGGGATTAGAGGCTAGAGAATAAGCCTAAAATAAGTAGACTGCTAAGCCCCAGTTTAGTATGAGCCCCAAAGTTATTCCCTATGTTTCTTATATCTTTAGGGTATTAAAGAAAGTAAAATGGTGAATTTTGGAGAATGTAATTATGCTTCTACACTACAATAGAATATAGATTCTGTCACCCTAAAGAACGTCCCTTTTTAAAATAGGGACATCTAAAACATAGGCGGTGATAATTTTGTAATTCTAGGTGGGAACTAGATAGCTTTAGGCGTCCCAAATGCAAATTGGGATGCCTAAAGGCACCTTTTAGACGTCCCTTTTTGAATTTGGGACGTTTAAAGTGAAAAAAATTTTATTTTTTTTATTGGGATATCTAAAGTGGGATTTTAGACGTCCCAAATTTAAATTTTAAATTTTAAATATTTTTTACTTTAGGACGTTTAAAGTAAAAAAAAAAAAAAATTCTATTTTTTTTCCACTTTAAACGTCCCAAATTGAAAAAGGGACATCTAAAGTCCTACTTTAGACGTTCCTTCAATTTGAGATGTCTAAAGTAATTTGAAAATTTACTTACGAGTTGCATTGAATACAAGGGACGCCTATCCCTTATATTAAATATAAGGGAAGTTTTCCTTCCCCCCCTCTCTCTCCCCCACAACATTTTTCAATTTCTCTAAGAGTTGAAGAGATAGACCCACATTCTATAGATTTGAATGGCTTCTTCCTTCAGTGTTCTTGCCATCCTCTCCCCTCTCATCATGCCCTTCGGTGCCCTTATCTGCGACGATAACTCTCTCTTTATCACTTTTCAAATCTAACATGCTTGTTTGCTTATTATTATTATATAATTTCTTCTCTTTTTTCACAATCAGATCTGTACAGTGCATCTGGAGATGAAAAAAATCTAAAGTTTGACTAAAAGAAGTTTGAACAAAGCTAGTAAAGTGGTGGAAGTGTGGTGATGCCGGAAAAGGAAATTCTGGATCCAAAAAGAGAATGGAGAAAGCTAGCATTTGTGTTCAACAAAACTATTGCAGAGGATTCTCGTCTGAAACTTATGTTTGCTTCTGTAATTAATGACCTCAATATCTACAGGAAATTTGAAATTCAAATGATTTTAGACATCACTTTTTTTTAAAAAAAAAAGAACATCTAAAATGGAGACTTTAGACGTCCCTTTTTCAAAATTAGGACGTCTAAAGTCCTACTTTAGACCTCCCTTTTTTTAGGGACATCTTTTCTAAAATATACTACGCCCCTCACATAGACGTCTCCATGTTTTTGGACGTTAAAAGTGCCAAAATAGGGACGTTAAAACCCCTGTTTGTAGTAGTGCTAGTGAAATTTCTTGTGAGGCAGTGAGATTTTCTTAGGCTTTTGAATGATCAAATGATGTCCACAAATTATGAAATTTTACAAGGTGAAAGTAGACATCCCAGGCTTTCATTTGATATGCATTATAAGCCATTTTGACTAGTGAATTGAGAGTTATGAATTTTTGAAATTTACCCAGCGAAACTAGAAAGTTTCTGGAATAGCTTCCAAAGATAAAAAATCTGGGAATGATGTGCTTTCAATTGACAAGATTCTTTATTTTTTCTTGAAACTAGACTCAATAAGGGTTTCATATCCTTTAGAATAGCTCTGAAATGATGTCTATAAATTTAGTTATGCTTTTTTAAAGTTAAGGCAGAAAATCTACCAAGAAGGCCAACTATTCCAAAAATTGGAAAATAAAATGTGTTGACAATTGTGTAAATTGTGAAATAAGTTAATAAGAGGGGGAAATAATTATTTTGATTGTGTACATGCCAAGTGTCATTATCCTAAGGTAAAGGATTTAAATATAATCGATAAAGCTTGTGCACATGTTCAAATTAAGAGTAAAATAGTATTTTTGTACATGTGGTTTGACCAATGGAAATGAAGCCCAATTGTATGCATGAAGGGCTTTTGGACGTCATTTTTGGGCTAACTAGAGGGAGGAAAAGTTAGTTCAAGTGTATGGAGCTTATGACACAAATTTGATAAAGATAGTGTCAAGTACATATGTGATGTCATAAACCTATTTGTCACCATTTATTAATTAAGGGGAAAATGGTAAGATATTTTATGAAGTAAAGCTTCATCTTTCTTTCTCATTTCATGTCAAGAACAAGATAGAGAGAGAGAGAGAGAGGCCTTAAGAAATATAGAGAGAAGGAGAGCTCAACTAAGAAAGATCAAAGGTAAGCTTGTATGTTTATGTGATCAAGCTTCCTCTTTTGTATGATATCCTCTCTGATCTCTTCTTCTCCATGAAACACTATGTTTAGCAAGAAAATCTCAAGGGAGAGAGAAAGAGGGTGGTAGGCCTTCAAGAGAGAAAGTGAAGAAAACCAAGGTAACTTTAAGAACATCAACTCTTGTGGTTGATTGTTGTTGCTATTGTTGTTTTTGGCTTGGTTGGTTTATTTTGTAAATTTGGAAAGTGATAACCCTAAGGGGTTATGCTGCCCAAATTTAATCTAATCATACTTAGAATGTGATTAAGTAGTTAAACAAGTGATTAAAGGTGATAAGAAGGTATTTTATGGATTGAAATAATACTGCAAATCAGGAATCTTCAACAGTCAATATTCTTAAATTACGTGGACAATTTTTCACTAAGAAGAAGCACATGGAGATTAAATCTGGGAACATAAAAATTGTGGTAGACCGTAAGATTGATTTGGTGAGCCCAACGGAACATTATCAACAAGTGAAAAATAAAATGGTAGCACAAGAGAATTCTAGTTTGAACATAAATAGTGTCAAGTGCAGAATGCTGAAGGCTTGGTGCAAGGTATTAATGAAAGAGGGAACAGTGTGGCGCGATGCTCGAAATTGCAACCAATAAAAGCAAGTTTGGGTATGTTTTTAAAATCCACAGATGGGAAAATTCAAATCACAAAATCCAATGAAAATAGCCCTATTTTATTCGGGCCCCACTTAAAAAATAAATGAAAATCCTCTAATTGATGATGATTGATATCTAAATTGGCAATCATCATTAAAAGGATAAAAAGAGAAAATAAGAAAATCCTCTCACTGATGATGATCGGTATTTAAATTGGCAATCATCATTAAAGGGGAAAAATAAAATAAAATAATGAAAACAAAGAAAATTCTCCTATTGATGATGATCGATGTCCAAATTAGCAATCATCATTAAAGGAAAAAAAAATGAAAGATGAAAATTAAAAAAATTCTCTTGTGAATGATGATTGTGGTTCAAATTGGCAATCATCATTGAAGAAAAAATAAAAAATAAAAAAAAAATCCTCTCATTGAAGATTGTTAGTGTCCAAATTGGCATTGTCATTCATTAAGGGAAAATAAAAATATTAAATATATATATATATATATATATAATATCTCTCATTCATAGGTTTAAATTAGGAAACTGCTTGTAGGGAAAATACAAGACAAGAAACAAAAAAATGAAAATAAAAAAATATCATTTATGTTGATAGGTTTAAATTAGGACACTACTTGTGGGAAAAATAAAAAAAATTAAAAAAATCTCCATTATTGGTGATTAAGTCAATCTAGGAAGTTTTATTAATAGAAAATACAAAAATAAATAAAAATTAAAAATTAAAAAAAAACTCCATTGATGGTAATTGGGTCAAGTTAGAAAGAACATTAATTTAATTTTCTCATTTTTCATTGCTCATACATAATTCTTATGGAGAAGGGGAGTTGACATAAGAGGCTGTATTGTTTTACTTTATCTAAATAAGGTCTTAATATTCTTGTTCAAGCCAATGAACATTTCTTATTAGAGATGGAGGCGTACCCATTTGAATGCTGGGCAAATCTTTATATATAAGGCTTGCAAGAGTTTTGTTGGTTTCCATTTACTTGCCTTATACTCATTGATTTGTGCAAATGTATACACCTATATAGAGATGTTTTTGTTTTTATTTGCGTTCAACCACTTGTGCAAAGGATATCTTTGACTACCTCTCCCTTCACTATGACTTTGTTCTTGTCTTTGTGCTCATCCCAATATACGTTACGTTCCTGGACGTTGTGGACTTGCTTTTCATTGTCCGGTTGAATTATCTCATACATATAATTGCTAGACATGTTCCATTTGGGATCAAGAGTTATGTGTTGCATTGTCTTCTAATGGTGCGAGGTGTCATGCTTAATAGATAGTAGTAATGTGATTATAATTGCCTCTTGTTTATTATGTGATTCTACCACCCTATCTCTTGTTGTAGTGGGATTCAAATCATAAAAGGTACACACTCTCACCATGTCTTCATTGATTTTCTTATCTTCTTAGACTTTCTACAATGAATAATATGATGAGAATACAATTCCATGTTGGCTTGATGAGCTCGTTTCTTTCCTTCTCTCCCTTTTGATAAAAAAGTTTTAAAATAAAAAGAAAGAGGTTTTTTTCTTAAAAAAAAGAAATTTGGCTTCATATGAGAAAAAAAGAAAAAAATATTTTTTCTAAAATAAAAATCACAAACCAAACAAAAAATATTTTTCTTAAATAAATTTTTTCTAAAAAAAACCAACTAAGTAACGCGCTTTTCTACCCCCCGAACTACGTGGACTTTGATCCCTCTAAAGGGTATATAGGCCATACGCTCTCTCTTAGATCAAGTCCAACTTTGTAAATAAATATATTTTTCCTTATTTTCTTTTTGTAAATAAATGTTTATTTTTTTTCTTTAGTTTTCATTTCATTTATTTTTATTCTCTTTTTATTTGGGTAATTATCATAAGATTAAAGGTCTTATATGTTTTTAAATAATTATCTTAGGGTAACCATTCTTATAAATGGGTGTTGTGAGGTGCCTAACACCTTCCTCATACATAATCGACTCCCAAACTCTAAATGATTTTTGTAGATTGGTTTCATTTAAAAAAAAAGGTTTCCAAAATTATCCTATTTTAAAATTTTGGTGGCAGTTCCATATTTTCCAAATTTCGGCGCTACAGTTTAGCGACTCTACTGAGGACAGTTTGAGAGTCAAGCCCATTTAAATTAAGTGTTTAAAAATAATGTGGCCTCAATTTTTTTTAATTACCCTTTTTTTGTTTTTATTTATTAAATTCTTTATTTATTCTTTTGCTCTATCTATCTTGTGATCTGCTTAACAGATGAGGGTTGGGTAAAACTTAGGTCTACAAGTTGGTATGCTCTCCACACACACACTGAACATATACACTATTATCCTCACACACATTTTGAGTCCTATACCCAGGTTTATGAGTCCTTAGGTGAGCGGAAGTTTCTAGTGGTCTCCTTATGGGGTTTTCAGAACCCCCTGAGGTTACCATGAAAACTTCATCCTAGCTGTTACTTATTTGGTGAGGTTAATCCCTGTGGAGTTTTCAGAACCCCTGAAAGTCAATTTCATCAGATGGGGTCTTCATCTTTATGATGGGGGTAGTTAGGAGACATTTATCTGTGAGAATTAGAACCACCTTGAAACTATGACACATATTAGTAGAAATTATTGACTAGCCCAATTAATTAGTGCTGCCTTTCTTAGGGTAGACATCCCCCAACCTAGGGTTATTTTCAAAATAAGACACTGAAGGGGATTTATTTGTTGTTAACAATATTATTTGTCATCTATGCATAATCAATGAAACCCCTAGGATCAAGCGGCTAATTATCGCTTCACCTGAGTATGTATTTAACATCACTCCTCATATAGATACATTACAAGGAAGGTGTATGTATTAGATAGCCAACATCAGTCTAAGGGTTTTTGACCCTAAAAGACCATGTGCTCATTACATCTATCATGTTAGAAAATATCTCAATGAGAGATAACCCCTTTAGGGCTCGTGAGGCATCATTACATCATTTATAGGCCTTTTAGCTTCATTTGATATAGGCATTGGACATAATAATCATTTTTAAAATCCTTAGCTGCATGATGGCCTGGGCCATTCGCAGGTTAATGGGAAATTCATTCTCCTTATGACGTAATAGATCTCTTGAGGAGATGAAGTTTATTTTTTCAATGTCCATCACCAATATCAAAACTTGAAGTACAAGTTATTACTCTTTTATGTCTCATGAGGCATCCTTATATCATTCATTGGCATTTAGTTTCATTTGATATGGGCCTTGAACATAATCATCATTTTTGAAACCCTTAGCTATATGACGACCTGGCCATTCGCAGGTTAATGGGCACTTCATTATCCATATGAGGTAATGGATCTCTTGAGAAGGTGGAGTTTTTTTTCTCAATGTCCATCACCCATATCAAAACTTGAAGCACAAGTCATCACTCTTTTATGTCTCATGAGGCATCCTTGCATCATTTATTGGCATTTAGCTTCATTTGATATTGGCCTTTGACGTAATCATCATTTTTAAAACTCTTAGCCACGTGATGGTCTGGGCCATTTGTAGGTTAATGGGCACTTCATTATCCCTATGAGGTAATGGATCTCTTGAGGAGGTGGAGTTCTTTTTCTCAATATCCATCACCTATATCAAAATTGGAAGTACATGTTATCACTCTTTTATGTCTCATGAGGTATCCCTGCATCATTTATTGGCATTTAGCTTTATTTGATATAGGCCTTAGACATAATAAACATCATTAAATAATGAAGCAAAAAGATGGAAAATGAGCAAGTAAATAAAAAAAATACAGTCATATCTTTAGTTAATAATGCTTGTATAGAATATCTTTCCTTAAAAATGACTTCATTTACCCTTGTCCATGTCATCCGCCCTTCACATAAATGGTTGTTTCTTATTTCTGATGTGAGGCTAAGACTTTTGTCTCTCTTTTCACTTTTTGAGAGTATTATTCTTGGTTGGAGGAAACTGTTAAGGGTCTAAAAACCTGTTTTGTACAAGTTGCATGTATAGAGTTGATGTCATACTATGGAGAAGCTTAGTTTTGAACTCGACCTCATCTTGATGTATAGAGTTGATGTCATACTATGGAGAAGCTTAGTTTTGAACTCGACCTCATCTTGATATGGCTAATTTTAAAAGGTAAATTGTTTAACTTGGATGCAATGTGATGATGATTACACAAGCCACGTAAGGATTTGAGCCTATTGATATAATTTCATTTTCATGTGTGTACCACTTATCCTTGACCCAATCTAGAACTTGGCATGTATCTTGTTTGAGGTCAGATTTGATGTTCTTTTGCTTGATACAGAGAGGACCAAGGCATATTTTCATAGATGGCCATGGGTTCGCATTTTCAGCATCATATGTTGGCTATTATGGAAAAACAGATGTAAAGGCGTCATGGAAGGAGTCCGAGCGCAGCCGAACGAGCTTATTCATGGTGGCCTGTATTATCTCATGGAATCCAGCGTGGCGGACAACCTGAAGCACCAGATCTTTTCCTACAGCGTTGGGGATGATCAGAACTGGAAGTTTCCACAGGAGGGAGCTGTTCGTCTAGATACTGACGGTTCAGTGGATATCCACCGCGATGCAACTTGTGGGGGCCTTATTCGGGATCATAGAGGACAGTGGATTCTTGGCTTCCAGCATCGGCTGGGCTTTCTTCCCCCAACTACTGCTGAGCTTATAGCTTTACACCAAGGCCTCCAATTATGTAGGCAGTATGGGTTCCAGAAGGTAGTGGCATACACAGATTCACTTGAGACATACCACTTGCTTATGCAGGATAGTGGTCTATACCACCCACTTAGGTTGGAAATTAATGCCATTAGGGACTTGATTTACTCTGATTGGGACATTGAAGTCCGATATGCACCGAGAGATATAATCCGGTGTGCTGATTTTTTGGCAAAGGATGCCCATCACTTAGTACAGCATTTAGTTGTTTTACCTATTCCTCATCCTGGATGTATTCCTATCATGAGGGAGGACGCATTACATGCTTTTGATGTTTAGATTGTTTTGGTATATGTACTCTCCAAGTTAGCTTGGCCATATTATGAATGAAAAAAAAAAGAGAGGACCAAGGCATTCATTTTTCATCCTTAACAAAAACAAAGCCAAATAGTCACCCTTACATGATAACCATTTGAGCCTGTGTGATATTCTTTTCCTCAAGGAACGAAAAAGTGGACCGGGCAATGAACCGGTCACAGCACAGGTTCAAAGGTTAACGGGTCAACCGGGGTCTAACCGGTAGTTGAACCGGTCATATTAAAATATTATAATTTATTAGTGGCAATATATATTAATATATTTTTAAACTTCTATAGATAAAAATGAAGATTTTCAGAAAAAATACTTAAAATCTATTAGTATGAGTTATAATGCCTATACTTATGCAATGACATCTCCTTTTCTATAATCATTATATCTTTTTAAATAATTTTTTTCATTATCTTCTTCATTTTTTTAAGATTTGTTCTTTCTTGACCTATTTTCACTCAAAGGCAAATGGTCGAAGAAGACGGAACCGGATTTTAGCTATTAAACTTGAATATGGGGAATGGTCGTATAATGAGAAGGAAATACGAGATATTGGCAGTAAATATTTTGTAGAGCTATATACAACACTAGCATGTACCAGGGGCCCTTGGTATTCGGGTGCACTTATCTTGAGATTGATGCAACGAATAAATGAGCTTTGGGAAGACAGGTTGATGACATGGAGATTAAACGGGCTTTGTTCGATATAGGATCACTCAAAGCTCTGGGACCGGATGGGTTTAACCCTCTTTTTTATTAAAGCCAATGGGATATGGTTGGCATTGATATCATTGGTCAAATGGGTATTCTCTTATCCTCAATGGGTCCATCATATTAATGGTACTTTAATTGTGCTTATTCCGAAACTTGATCATCCTCAATCTTTCCGTGATTTTCGCCTAATAAGTCTCTGCAATATAGTGTATAAGATTATTACACAGATTATTTCTAATAGGCTTAAATCTATTATGCCATTGGTTGTGGCCCCGAACCAATGTAGCTTTGTGAAGGGGAACCAAAGTACTGATAATGTTATTCTAGTGTAGGAAATAATCCACTCTATACGGAACATAAAGAAGAAGCAGGGATTTATGGCAATAAAGATTGACTTGGAGAAACCATATGACCCGGTCAATTAGAGTTTTCTCTTTGAATTCTTAAATGAACTAAGGATTCCTGACTATCTGTGTGACGTGATTAAAGCTTATGTATCTACACCTCAAATGCAACTACTTTGAAATGGGTGTACTGCAAATGCTTTCCACCCTTCTAGAGGATTTTGTCAAGGAGATCCTATCTCACCATATCTCTTTGTCATTATGATGGAAAGGTTGGGGCACTTAATACAGACTGTGGCAGAACATAGAGATTGGAAACCATTTAGGTTGTCGCGATAAGGTATGTATATCTCTCATGTCTTTTTTACTGATGATCTTATTTTGTTTACCGAAGCAAATATGGATCAAGCCAAAGTAGTGAAAGCTAAACTGGATGATTTTTGTGAGATATCCGACCAGAAAGTAAATGCTGACAAGTCACGGATTTACTTATCAAAGAATGTGGGACACATGAGGAGCAAAGAGATTAGTGAGTTCTTAAATTTTTCCCAGTCTTCCAATCTGGGGGAAATATTTAGGAATATTGGTCTTACATGAGTGAAGCACTAAGTCCTCTTACAGATTTATTCTTGACAAGATTGATGCTCTCCTAGCAAGCTGGAAGACAAACTTGTTATCCATGGTAGTAAGACATACCTTGGTATCGTCTGTTGTGTCAGCCATACCATCCTATACCATGCAGACTATGCCCCTTCCTCTAGGTACTATGATGAGATAGACAGGAAGTGCAGGAATTTTCTGTGGGAAAGTACATCCACGAATTGTAAACCCTAAATGGTAGCTTGGGGTCGATCGTGTTCCCGAAAAAAATATGGTGGACTAGGATTAAGACATGCAAGAATTCAGAACCAGGCTTACATGACTAAATTGGGGTGGAACTTGGTTCACAAGCAAGATGCACTATGGGTTCGTTTCCTTCAGAAAAGTATAAGATGGGCAGTGATTTGGTGCCAAAAGTGGAAAATTATAGACAGGATTAAGTACATAGAAGGGGATTAGACAAAGTTGGGAAAGTATAAGTGAGAATATTGCTGGAGGATTACAGATAGAGCTTCGGCGTCGTTTTGGCATGATATATGGGTTCCTCATTTTGATAGATTAGAGAGCTTGGTAACTCATCCGTTAACAAATGACATCCGTGAATGGAAGGTAGTAGATTGTATTACTCCGTCTGGTTAATGGAATCTAAATAAGTTTGGCAGTTTTTTACCGAATCAGGTTGTGTTAGCAATCCAAAGAGTGAATATTAACCGCAATACTAGTGGCAATATTCCGGGTTGGTGTTGGACAGTTGATGGTAAATTTGCTTTAAAAGCGGCGTACAACAAGTTAGATGGACACGGGGAAAATCAAAATTGATTTGGATGGAGACTCATGTGGAAACTTAAGGTTCCTCAATGGTATAGACTGTTCCTGTGGCTATGCGCCTATGGGCGTTTATTGACAAATTTGGCACTAGTTCAACGGCGAATCCACATGACTAAGATGTGCCCTGTTTGTCAAGAAGAGACTAAATTAGTTTTGCATGCACTTAGAGATTATGATGTGGTAAAAGAAATCTGGAGTGAGACATTGCCTAGTCAATGGCATAGGCATTTCTTTGACTTAAACAATAGAAACATTTGGTTAACATGGTGTTTAAGACGTTGGGATAAGGTGTATGGCTATGAGTTTTGACACTGGCTTATAGTTTTATGTAGACACATTTGGTTGGCGAGGAATGACTGTATTTTCAACAATAAACAGTGGAGCAAACAGGAGTTACTATCACATAATAGTTCGGTGTTGTCTTGGGGTCTATCCAGTTCCATGCAACCGAAGTCCTATATCGCACCAATTATGGTTTGGCATCCTCCACCCGCCGAGGTGGTTAAAATTAATACAGATAGATCCAGGAATGAATCGACGAGGTGTTGTACGTGTGGTGGGGTGATATGGGACGACCATGGTCAATTTGTTCAGGGGCTTATGTTTCGGATTGGATGCAGGTCGGTGATCACAGCATAAGCCTGGGGAATCTTGTGGGGTATGAAGTTGGCTTGGGACAGAGGATTTAGGCATATTATTGTTGAAAGTGATTGCAGCAAAGTATTGGAACTTATTCAAGGAGTGGTATCTGGTGAACATCTTGATGCTACGGTAATATTGGAAATTAAGTCGATACTGGAATGTGAGTGGGAAGTGGACCTGCTACATTGTTTTCAAGAGACGAATTGGGTGGCAGATTGCTTTGCAAGGAGAGTATGGGATATGGCGGTGGATTTTTCTTACAGTTGATAGAGAATCTGCTAAAGCTAAATGTTTGCTCATAGATGATGTTGTAAACCAAAATATGTCTTCTGAGTTAGTAGGGTAGATCCCGTGGGGCTGTTTGTTTTTTCTCATTCTCTATTAAAAAAAATATTCTTTAATGAATCATGACTAAAATTTCTCTTTTCAAAATAAAGAGAAGAGGGGCATGCCATATGTGGATTAAGGCAAATAAACGTTTGTTTAGAGTATTTATTTAACTCTAGTTTGTATCACCTTACACGGAATCTAACTTTTTTCTTTTTCTCATGTGAAAAAGACTTCGCACAACTTTTGATTTATCTCATGATATAAATCTTAATATAAGAGGTCCTAATTAAATATTGAATGTTAAACGTGTATATATCATTAACAGATATATGTATATATTTTTTTGCTTCAACATCATTAACAGATATATGGCACACGACACGTATATGGGCTTATTTTATCAACATTATATTTCGTGTTTAAGCTGTGATATTTGGTGTCCATGCTCCAATTGGTTAATTAAATAAACAGTTATGATTATTATTTTTATTAATATTGCCTCTTAACCAAAAAACATGTCGTTTTGCTCAATAATTGTAGTCTCTTTTTTTGGACTGAGCTCAATAATTGTAGTTAGAGTTTTCATTTTTTTGTATAAGGGTGCAAGTTAAATAAATAAAATTGTTCCCAGCCAAATCAAATGGACTATCTTTTAATCCGAATGTTTTAGCATTGTAATTTTTTCAAAAAAAATTTAAAAAATTAATCTACAAATCCTTAAAAATTCATCTTATTTTTAAGTAGGTCCCTATATAGTTTTTTCTTTTTATCAAGTCCTTATAGTTTCTCCTATTTTTATAAGGTCCCTAGGGTTTTTTGTTATAAGTCCTTATAGTTTCAATTGATTTTTAATCATATCTCTATAATATATTTATCACTCACCTGACATTACATGAATATGGTCAGCAATAAACTTACAACAACATGATTGTAAAGCTATAAGGACTTGAAAAAAAGAAAAAAAAAAATCATAGGGAGCTAATTAAAATTCAAGTGAAACAATAGTGACGGGCATATTATTTCACCCTTAGTTTTCTTTTTGACGTGATAGAGTATGTATTAAAAAAGATGAAGATATGAGAGAGAGAGAGAGAGAGAGAGAAGTAACTTGAAGGCAAAGCAAGAGGAGAAAGAGACAAGAGGAAAGAGGTGAGGTGGTATTGGTGGGGCTTGAGAGGAGAAAGAGAGGTTGGTAAATGGATATGGTGACGGCTTTGAAGCATTAGAAGGAACAAGACATTATATTAAACCTCACACTAAATGGCTGCACATCACTCACACATATTGTCGTGTCCTTTGCATTCATCAATGTCACCTCTTCAACATGTTCATTACTACCTTACGTTAACCACGTTCGTTCAATTCATTCACTCAATCTAATAAAATCTTGACAAATTAAACATATTTGGTCTTCACCAGATCAAATGTTAACTTACCTGACTTCAACACATGTCCCTTTTTTATATGTTAAGTATGGTGCTTAATTTTTGTTTTTCCAATTTACAAGCAAACATTTTTATCTTAATTTTTTTATTCGAAATATAAGTTTAGATTGGTTGGGTCTTATGGCTCATCAAGATCAGAGCATATGCTTTTGGGTTTAAAGAATGCTTACGGAAGTACTTACAAATATCGTTTACTAATAAGATCTTCATATCAGTGAGATTTAAACTCAACTTCATAGGTCATAAATCAACCCCTTTTGAACCAATCTTTATTGACTATTATTTTCATCCTATGTTATATTTACACTAACACCAGTAAAACATTTCTAGTTTTTTACCCTACTTAACTTTCTGGGGCCCACTTGCAGATAATTATGCTATTACAACATAAATATGTTACTTGAACCTCAATTTCTACAGCCTCATATTTACTTACTCCCTATAATTCCTATTATAAGACACTTTGAATCACCTCATCAAAATTAATGAAAAGCAGTTAAGTCATTAAATTTGTATGAAAATGAAATAAATTTATGATTTTACCCATATTTAAATAAAAATTTTCTAATTTTTCATTACAACTGACTTGAATTAGAGGTGATATTGCTAGAAAAACTTAATTAATACCATATCAATTAATTTATAATAAGAATCATCAGTCTCTTTCTAAAAAATTTGTTATTATAATGACTTTAAATAGAGGAAATATTGAAAAGACTCAATTAATACCACATGAAGTGATTTATAATAAGGAGAATTGTGAAAAATGACTTCACTGGCAAATTAGTTGTCAAATGAGACCTAGAAAGATCGTCTGCACATAGAGGGAAGATATTGTGCATGTGGGGGAAGATCTTGTGCTCATAGGGGAAGATGTTTTGCACACGCATAGGGAAAAATATTACACACAGGGAAGATCGTCTGCACATAGGGGAAGATTTTCTGCATACCCGAAAGATTGTTTGCACACCAAGGTCTTATTTGAAAATTAAATTCTCACTGAGGTATTTTTTCATAATTCTCCCTTTATAATAAGAATTATCCCCCTCTTCTGAAAAGTTCTTTATAGTAACTCTTTTAAGCTTTTTTTTTTTTTTTTTTTAACAATTCGTTGCATCTGAAGCTATCTTAGCCCACTGAAACTGTTGTCGGATAGGCCCAACTTGATAAGCCGTATCAATTCAATTGAAAAGGCTCCACATATTTTTAATTTTTTATACGAGAGAGAGAGAGCCCCACATTAATTCACCAAAAACGAAAAACATTTCATATGCCACCGAAAAAAAAAGAGAGGAAAACATTCCTAGTTTTTTTCGACCATCTTAAAAAAAAATATATTCCTAGTTAACAGCTAAGACCAGGATTTAGAGGGGCATTCCACAGCTGAAATATAGCAGCTACATCGTGAAGCCAAATTCATTTTCCAAAACGTTGGGACTAAATCAAAAAATGATTAAAACTATAAAGATTGAATTACAGTAAGTCAAAATTCATAAACAAAATTACAACCGAATCAAAATTATAAGATTAAGTTGCACAAAGTCAAATTATAGGGAATGAGTTACAATGGAGTCAAAATTATATGGACAAAAAGATTATGATTAAAAAAAACTACAGAAACCTTATCAAAATAATGTGAAACTATAAGAAATTAAGAACCTAATAAAAAAAAAAATAGAGGGTAAACCATAGGGACTTACGGTTTGATTTTTTCATATTTATATTATTTGGTGTGCAGTTGAATTTCAATTATGTGGCAAATCTACTTCTCAAATGCATCTTTCTCTGTATATCACTTTTATTGATATTATTCGTTGTACAAGGGAAAATATTCAACGTGGTTTTATTTCTTTAAATTCATGGAATGCGCAAAATTTATTTACCCAAATATCATACAACTAACCATTTTCAAGTGCCGTGTTACATTTATATCTTAAAATCTTAATCACTTGAAGGAGCTCTATTTTTTTTCATTTTAATTTTTCAAATACTCCATCCAATCTTAAATATGCAAGGTATTAAAAACCGAATCGGATATTGAACCAACCGAAGTACTGGGTTAAGGGTCAGTAGTTCAGATTGGGATTAACCTAGAGGTCAGACCGGGGTCAATTAAACAAATATATATATAATTTAAATGTTCATCTATACCATTTAAAAAATTAAGTAGGAGTTTTTTTTTTCAACCAATAGTCCAATATAACCTCCTGAACCTAATACCAACAAAAATATTTTTAAGTATATAAGAATTTTTCTTCAACTAATGCCAAAAATATTCCACAATCATTTAAAAGTTCCTTAAAAATTGAACAATTTCAGAGAAATAATTTTTTTGGAAAAAAAAAGTCAAAACAACGTTGTTTGGAGCATAAAAAAGTACAATTTTTTTTTAAAAAGGTAACTCGTGACTCGGCCAGGTTGCACCGGGTCATCTCTCGGGTTGACCGGTTCAACGCCAGGTCACACAGGGTCAGAACAATACCGGTTGGCTAACTAAATTGGACTGGAGAGTTGGCCGGTTCGCTGAGTTCCGGTTTGAATCGGCCGGTCCGATCCGATTTCATGAACCATATAAATATGAGAGTTATGAAGGGGTTCATTTTAATTCAAATATCAAACTTCTCTCACATACTATCTCTTATATCATAAATCACAATTAAAAAATTATGTTTAAAATCTGTAATCACGGGCAAAAAAACAAAATAGAAAAGACAACTTCAGATTTAGAGTCGGGAAAACAGACTGAGTCCGTCGGGCCGGCCCGTTTAGGCCCTGAATTTACAAGGGCCAAGCCTCAGATTTTGCTTCAAAAATGAAAGCGGGCCTAAAAGGGTCAGCCCTGTAGGGCCACGGGCCAGCCCTTTAGGCCCTGTATGTTTTTTGTTATTTTTTAAAATTATTTATATGATAATATTATTATTGTTTTTTTATATTTTGTTAATGACGTTGCAAATATGTAGTTGATATTAACTTTTTTAGAATTAAGTTTCATAAGAATATCTTATATTAATAATCCTAAAAATTAAAAACTTATAAAAAAATATTTCTTATTTCATAAATATTCTTACCAATTTTGTATTTTTTTAACTTATTTTCTTGTGATTGTTTTATTTATATTTTGTGTTATTTATTTTATTGACTATTTGAGCCAGGAAATCGGGCTGAGCCCGTCGTCATACTAATATTGCTTAGAGGTTAGAGTGTTTAGTTTCTTGCCTTTTGCTTTGGCCTTTATGTGAGTTATTTATAGACATGATTTTACCTTTAATTATGCATTAGTAACTGTGTTTGTTTGTTGTGCGAGACGTGTTTAAACTTTCATGTTTACAACATTTATGTGTTAAATTAGAACTTTGTATATATTTCTGAAAGAAAATACGCAGGAAAAATAGTTAAATATTGTGAAAATGACTTCTCAGCCCTGCGGGCCAGCCCTGGCCCGCATGCTCTTGGGCCGGCCTTTGAAAAACTGTAATTTTCTTGACCCCAAATCCTTTAGAACCGACCCTATTAGATTCTGATCCATCAAAGATTGGCCCTGTAAGACCGAGCTGACCCTGATTCCCAACTCTACTCAGACTCAATTGTCTTCTGATTCTATAGCAATGCTTCAATTGTCTTCTGATTCTATAGCAATGCTTCGTACCATGTACCAATAAAAATCTCAGCCCTTCATTTCATCAATGGCCCATGAAATCACACGCATTCCATTTAAGAGTTCAGACCCACCTTGCATACCTCTGCCCCTCAACTTCTGCTCTCCATCGTCTTCCCTTCCCCCTCTCCGGTCGACGGCGAGCCCGTAAAGCTATTTTTTCGACGACCTCTAGGTGTGTTATGACGTCATTTGCCCACCATTTTTATTCTGTAAGTGATCATGCTGTGTGTTTTTTTTTTTTTTTTTTGAAAAAAGGCTCAGTTTTTGTTTGGACGCCATTTTTTTTTTAATTGAAGAACGCCATATTCTCCTTTTGGTTTATTTAATTAGGCTAGTCGTATGGCAGGGTTCACCGGATCTCCTAATGCTTTATCAAAAGACTGAGCAGATCACTTCAATATGCTTCTTATCTGTTCGAGACTCATGTTTATATGTGTATATATTGCACATGGATTATGGATTTCTTACTCATTCTCTCCTCATCTTTCTCCTTCTTTCTCAGTTGGCTGAGTTCGGCAGCAACACACTGTCGGCCTCCTCTCCCATGGGCCTGGATCTCCATGAATTTTTGAAGCTATGTACTGTCCTATGTCTGTCAATTCGTGGTTCTGCTGTTGTGCTTATCAAATCGGTAAGGCTACAATACAAGTTTTGTACTGTGAAAATGGATTTCTGGATCTCATTCTCTCATTCTTCCCTCTCTATATCTCCATGGATTTGTTGTTTTCTAGAACTAAAATTCTCAGTGTGATGTTGTGATTCCTCTTAAATTTCTTACTATTTTTTCTCCTTTGCATTTTGGTCCTTATCAGATATGCAAGTGTCAGTGACTTTCTTTGATTAAATCAGGCAAGAGTGATGAATCTCTTCTTTATTTCTTACAAATTAATTTTCTTTTCTGTTCTTTTCACTGAATTATTTTACCAAAAAGTGTTGAATTGTTGGTGGATGAGGCTGTCATTTTCTGCTTTGTCCCTCTTGGTTATCAGCAAAATTCTTAACCTCTCTTATCACAAAAATTTGCTATGCAGAGCCACATTCTTCTATGTTGCAACTTGAAATTGATAAGTGTAACACCCAAATTTTATTCACAAATAAATCTTGTACTTATTTATGGCATTTAATTAAATGAAATGGTGAATATTCATGATCATAGGAATTAAAGACTGAAAATTTGAAATGTGAACAATGCTGCCAGTAAAATTTCCTGCGAGCCAGTAAGTTTGTCATGTGGTTTTGGATGACCAAATGATGATAAAAATTTTGAAATTTTACAGGATGAAAGTAAACATCCTAAACTTTAATTTGAAAAGTCATGGGAATTATTTGGAGTTGTATACAAGGAGTTATAAATTTTTGGAGTTAGCCCAGTGAAAGTGGCCAACATTCATGGCAGCGTTTAAAAACAAAAATTCTAGGAAGTGTGAGCTTCCAGTTGGCTAAAGGTTATATTTTTCCTTGAAACTACACTCAATAAGGCTCATAAAGCTTTTGGAGTCACTCTAATTTAAGTTCTACAAAAAAAATTATGATTTTTCAAAGTTTGGTTAGAAAATCTGCCAAAATTGCTAATTATTGTGAATTTGAAAAAAAAAAGAATGTAATGACAATTGTGTAAATTGTGGAACAAAGAAATAGGAGGGGAAATAATTATTTGAATCATACAAATGCCAAGTGTCATCAATCTAAAGGCAAGGGATTAAACTATAATTGTTAGAGTATGAGCACACGCTTAATTAGAATAAAGTACTATTAACTTGCGCATGTAGTTAGGCTAATGGAAGAAGCCCAATTTAGTACGAAGGACCCCTTAAGTGGCGTCTTTTATGGGCTTAACAAGAGGGAAGAATTGGTTCAAATTGAATGGGAAATTACAACACAAATTGGTAAGAGATAGGCTTAAGTATATAAGCCATGTCATAAATCTATTTTTTTGTAATAAAATTAATAAGTGAAAAGATGAAGATGTTTCATTAAGTCTTGCTTCATTTTTCTCTTCCCTCATTTCACGTCCAAGCCTACACAAATAGAGAGAGAGAGAGAGAGAGAGTTTGAGAAAACTTAGAAAGAAAGGAGAAAATCCAAAGGTAGGGCTTAAGAATTCAAGTGTTTAAGCTTTTCAACTTGTGTAATCTCTTCTCTAACCTCTTGATCTTCATGGATATCATGGTGTAGCAAGCAAAATCTCAAGGAAGAGAGAGAAAGGGTGGTCGGTGTAGAGAGAGAAAGGCAAAGAAAACCAAGGTATCCTCAAGAACATCAAATCTCTTGATTTATTGTTGTTGTTGTTGTTGTTGTTGTTGTTGTTATTGTTGTTGTTCTTGGCTTGGTTTGTGGTTGGATTGTTGATTTTGTAAATTTGGGAAATAGGAACCTTAAGGGGTTATGCTGCCCAAATTTCCTCAAATCTTGTTTAGAATGTGTTTAAATGCTTTAACAAGTGATTATGAGTGAAAAGGAGCAAGCTTTAGGTGTTGGATTTCAAAAATCACAATTTCCTTTTTTGTGTACATATTTTGGCCAGAGCTGGTATGGGGGTTAGGGTTGGAATTGCATGAATATGAGGATTCCATGGTGTTCAGGAGAGAAAATTGTGTAGAGTTGATGTTGATCACTTCGTGAGATAAGCCTTAGAAAGTAAAATTACAAAAAGACCTCTAAAACCCTAAATAGGGGCTGTCAAGGACAAAAATGTTATTTGGTAGTGATTTTATGAAAATTGAGATAAAAAATGGATTATACATGCAAAACTGTGTAGGAATAGCCCGGGTCAAAATTTATATAAAAGTACGGTCAGATTGGGTAAAAAGGGCTTAGACCGGGTCCCAGGGACATTTTAGTAATTTTACATAATTGAACTAATATAACCAATAAAAGTATATTGGAAGAGCCTAAGTAATGCATGAATGTGTATTAACCTAATTTTTGTAAACTTAGACTTTTAGGACTAAACTGTTAAACCTGAGTCGGATCGAATTGAGGACTTATTTGCGAATAAAAAAGGACTTAAGGTAGTAACTCTTTCTTTCATACATTATGTCACTGATTGTGTGCTTTGCGTATGCCATTTTTCTTAATATGTATGATGTACAATGCCTACGGGTACATTGAACTGAGTATAGTGTCTATGGGTGCACTCATGTGATTGATATGCCCAATTGGTAGTCTCAAGCCCAGCTGAGGTATGAAACGAGTAGAGGTTGCAACAGTAGTTGACTCTGAATGTTTTTGACTAAACTAAACTGAATTGTGTGTTATTATCATATTGCTGTATGTGGTGCATGACATTTATTATTGCATTTTGTATGATTGATTGTCTGTTAATATTGATATTCGTTTAAATCTCACCCTTTTTCAAAATTAAAATACTCCAACTGAAGCTAGCGGCTCTAGAGGCAAAATGGTAGATACAAACAACTAGGGGTGTGCATTCTTTTCCCGTCCCGGTCTTCCCGTCCCGATCCCGAGCAAATCGGGACGGGATTTTCCCGTCCCGAAAATTTCGGGTCGGGAAAAAATCGGGATCGGGAAATTTCAGTTCGGGATCAGGATCGGGATCGGGAATGGTATTTCCCGATCCCGAAAATTTCCCGATCCCGAAATTATTGCTTTTTTTTTTTTTTTTTTAAAGTCATCTCGGTAACTCACTTTCTCCTAAGTCTAACACTCTCACACACTCAGTCTCACACACGCTGACACCCACGCTCCTGGTTTCCTCGAGACCTCGACCCAGACCGAGAGTCCCAGATGCTCCTGGCTTCCTCGAAACTTCGAAGTTTCGATCCCTTATTCCCTTCCTCCCAGTTCGGCAGTTCACCAGTTCCCACTCCCAGCCTCTCTCGGCGTCGGCGTCGGCGACTTTGGAGCCCTAATTCCCTTCCCAGTTCAGCAGTTCCCAGTCTCTCTCGGCGTTGGCGTCGGCGTCGGCGACTCTGCCTGAGGACGCCTAATCTCGGTCTCTCATCCCCTCCCTGTGCGACGGACAACGACGCGTCACATTTTCTCTAGGTGTCGGCGACGGTGACGCATTGACGCTGCCTGAGGACGCCGAATCCGGTCTCCAAATCCCCAATCTCATATCCTCTCTCGGCGTCGGCGACATTATCGCATATTCAAGATCTGTAAGCGGCAATGTTTGTTTGAATTGGTTTTTTCTTCTTTGGTGTTCCTAGTTGTTTGCCTTCCTCAGTCCCCAAATCCCCAATCTGATATGATTATGTTATTTTCTTTTTTTCCCAAGGTTCTGTGTGCATCAGGAGATACTAGTACTACTGGTTTATTGCCCAAAATGTGTAGTCAGTTTTCCCTCCTTTTCAGTTTTCTCATTAACATGAATGATATGCTTTACTGGTATTGCCTATACTTAACCAGTAATCCATGTTCTTTAATCTTTATCACCATCTTTTTTCCCTTTTAATTAGGATTAGGAATAGTCATCTTGAGATTAATTCCAAGGTTTAATTATACATGGCTTTTTCTGTCGCTTTGCCCACAGGTGTGTTTCATTTTCCCGAAGGATTTCCACCTCTGGAAATTCGGGAAATTCCCGATCCCGATTTCGGGATTTCCCGTCCCGTCGGGACGGGAAATTCTCGGGATCGGGATCGGGATCGGGAATGAAATCCCTTCCCGATCACTTCTCGGGATCGGGATCGGGAATGGGATTTCCCGATCCCGATCCCGATCCCGATCCCGATCCCGAACAGGCCTACAAACAACTGAGGTGTCTAGATTTTGGTTAGAATTAGTTTATCTTGATATTTTTGGATGAAATTTGTATATATTTTCAAACCGAGCGGGGAGACTCTTGTATGTAAACAAGTAATTTTTATCAGTATATTTATGTTATTTCTGAATGCCTATGGAACTGTACCTTTAAAACTCTATGCATTTCGAAATGTTAAGGGCTTTGACAATAAGGACAGGTAGTGGTTTAAGGAGTAACCTGGCAGGTGAATTAATGAGTGATGTAGTGCAGCCTATGTAGGTGAGAGGTGAATTGAGGTCTATTATTATGTCTTAGTCAACTTTGATCAACTTTTGTACCCATGCTTATTTTATGATGTTATGATCAACTTTGATCACATTGGTTGTAATGCAGATATGTCATGGATATACATGTGTCGGATAAGAGATATTCCTAAATATAAGACATCAATCCACATCATCTCCAAAATTTATGATTTCTTTTTGCAAAATTTTGGGCGTACCTGAAATCTGATTGACTTGCTGAAGTACCCACACGGAATCGAAACATTGATGTAAACCTCGATTATGTTACATAGAAAATACATCAAAGAGAGGAAGAGAAGAGAAAATTCTTTTGAGAAAACCTTTTAGAGGGAGAAGAGCAATATTCTGTGTATGTTATTTAGATCATCTACTCTCTCAATCTCACATCCTATATATAGTATACGTATAGTCAAATAGGAATAGATGTAACTTTTAAGCAGACGATTATATAAGAATAGACATAACTATTAAGATTTATAAAGGGATATTTCTCTTTATGAACCCATATCTCTCCATTACAGCCCCTCTTGAATTTGGTTTGGGCCCTAATCCACTAAGGGTGGACTAGTATATTCCAGTATCTCCCACTCATACTTAGTGGATTAGATGTTGTGGGTCAAGTGTCTTTCTCTTACTTCTTTTATGCTAGGTGCTTTGCCGTAACTGCGTGGGCGTGATGTCTCTATTTGGGTGTTTGTACTAGAAAGCTCTTTTTTAGAGATCAACACAAGACAACCTATAGTGCAACTTGATATTGATATAATGATTGGATGTCCTAGATTTACTAATATACGTTTCTCTTATGGTCAATTTAATCCCTCTTGAGTTAGTATAAAATTCAGATTGTCTTTCTTGTATGTATAGTATCCACACTTATGAAATTACAAAATAATATCATAAGGGACCAGTCTCATACACCATAAGTGTGAATATTTTAGGTAATAACATTCCTTTTGCTTATATATCACTTTGATATGAATCAACCACTTTCCCAACATAATACCTTTAGATTGCATCAACCATGATCACAGGACAAAATGTTATAGTAGCAGACCTTGAAACATATCTCCATGACAATGTCAATGTCAATGTCAAAGGACATCATTGAAAGGGTTAACCTTTTTAGGACTCACACAACAATGAAACATGGATCTATTCACTTGCTTCTTATTTGCGATTTTTTAGCACATGCGGTATGAATCGCATACTATGGTGTTACTCTTATACTTTAAGAGCGTATGTCGTTTTGATTTTATTATCAACGTACATCATACAGACTTAAATTTATACACCCATAGTATCTAAATCTAAATTCTTCAACTCCACTCACATGATGTCAATTTTAAAGAATTTGTTGTCTGACAGTATGTATTATGGATGTGGGTTTTCATGATTCGATCCATATTTACAATCAAAGATCTCATCTCGACTTAATGCATTTTAAGTCGAGACGATGTAGTTATATGTTTCTTCTCTATCATATTAGTACTCTTGTTACTTTACCAGTAAACACAATTGTCTCATTTTTACACACTCCTCATGAGTGTCAAAGACAGTCGCTCATGTGAGAAAGCCGACCTCATCAACTTGTATGACATACTAGACATTATATACATACACACACATTAAAAGCCAAAATGAAATATCATTACTTCATATCATATGTATGCCAAAGGACATAACATGTTTCTTATACATGTCCTTAGTTATTAGGCTTAGAGAACTGTTAGCCATCTAGCTTAACCGCAAGCACACGGATCATCACAAGTAGTATAATAATATCGTTCTAACGAGGACTAAGGCAAAAACGAGTTAATTATCACACTTATGTTTTTAATTAGGTTGAGTGAGAGTAATTTGAAAGAGAATTTATATTTAAGAATTAATTGATCAAAAGAGAATGTATTCAAGAACTTTAAGACAGGAAGAACCTAAGATTACTTATCTCTATTATACTTCATAAGACTAACTGAAATCTTAAATTTATAATGAAAAATGCACTTGTTAGAGGTTCAAAATTAATTGATAAAGCTTTCTCAAGTAAAAAATAATTTTATATTCTCAATTAACATGCGCAATCTCTTGTCTCAATTAAAGACAACACTCATTAAGCTCTAACCTCAATTATACAATGCTAGGTTAATAGATATATCACTATTATATTAACAAACCATCCATTTAACCCATAAACTTCAAGTCTAGCATGATTTTACTTAAGTTCTACAATTAAATTAGCTTCCTCAAGCATAACTCAATTGAACCCAATAATTTAAGTAGTGGCCAATCACCCAGAAGTATTGAACATGAGATAAAAATAACACATAAATTTCATTAATCAATAAAAGACAGAAATAAAAAAAAAAATCTTAATCCATCTAATAGTTCAAAGCAATAAAAAACAGAAATAAAAAAATCTTAATCCATCTAATAGTTCAAAGCAATTATAGAATATGAAATTTAGCTACTCATAGTCAAAATCAAACAAAAACCAGAGATGATAATTCGGTTCATAACAAAAGCCAGGTGAAGGAGAAAAGAAAATGAAATAACCAAGATTAAAATTCTAAATCTCTATGAATCTTTAAGCTCTAGCTCTCCAATCACTCAATCTTCTCTCTCTAGCCCTCAGCTCTAATGCTCTCCTTGGTCTTTGTATTCAAACGCTTTATATAGATCAGGTTCCTAGATCCTCATTTCATAGAATGTAATATCCCTCAGAAAAATAAAATCAAACAATAAGATAAAAAATAAAAAGATAAAAAAATGGATGGTGATGATGATGAGGATCAATGAAGTATCTTTTCCTTTTTATCTTAACTTATTATTTTAATTACTAATATCGTTATTTTTATCTTTAATATCAAAATTATTATTTTTGGCCTAAACTTTGATATTTATAATGAAATTTCTCTAAATCGATATCTTATCAAAATCTGATTAAAATGTTTTTTATTTATCATAGATGACTCCCAAATATATTAAAATGTGTCTTAAAATTTCCTAAAAATAGGGAGTCATCACTTTGCATAGGAATACATTGTTTTTTTTTTTTGTTGAAAGCATACGAATACATTATTCAATAACAACTTTATGTGTTATAGCATCTCTCATATAATTATATCCTTCTATGTAGTTTCAATATGATGTTTAGGGTCTTTTGTTTAGGTCATGGCTATGTGCACTCACAATGCATTAATTTGAATGCTCACTTTCAAATCAAACATATTCCATGAATATTACTAGTCATATAACCACTTGTATTACTCTACAAGTATTTCTCAACCTTTTTGTGAAGCCATCTAATGTCTTTCACAATGGTTTGACTAGTACCAACTTATAAGTCCTACCATGAATAGATATTTGGTCTTGTATATATCACTGCATACATCACACTTCCAACGGTATTTGTATGAAATTTTTTTTCCATTTTATCCTTGGTTGGTTTAGTTGAAAACTTATCAACAAGACTCAAACTCACTTTTAAAATCACTGGG
The DNA here is from genome assembly GCA_963210345.1 of Inga oerstediana. NCBI lineage: Eukaryota > Viridiplantae > Streptophyta > Magnoliopsida > Fabales > Fabaceae > Inga > Inga oerstediana. The sequence goes on from OY723406.1 coordinate 70,528,240, forward strand.
GTATTTATGGGATTGTATCTCTGACAATTATTTCATTTATTGTTATTATTATTATTATTATCATTATCATTATCATTATCATTATTTATTATTTATTATTTATTATTTATTTATGATGGGTTACAACAGTAACTATTTTAATTTAATGACATAAAATAATATAACAATTACAAGTGTTAAGTGTAAGGATCCTCTCCTTAATAATATTATAATATTAACTTATCTTTAAGAATTACTCATTTCATTCATTTTTTTTTTTAAAGAAAGAAAGATTTACCATGGTAGAAAAGAGTTCAAGTAACTATTTGAAAACTCTACCATGGTAATAAAAGATTTAAGTCATTACCATGGTAGAAAAGAGTTCAAGTAACTATTATTTGAAAACTCTACCATGGTAATAAAAGATTTAAGTCATTACCATGGTAGAAAAGAGTTCAAGTAACTATTTGAAAAATCTACCATGGTAATAAAAGATTTAAGTCCCTACAGTTATCATATCAAACATTTCCATTTCAAAACCAAGGTCACCCAACTTTAACAAAGTACGTAGAGGAATTTAGAATTTACAAAATATGGTCCCTAATAAGTGGCAATGTACATTCATTCAACACATAATAAACTACAAGAGGCTATACAGATATATATATAGAAATATATCTATGCCTCAGGAGCTCCTCCCGACATTCCAGCAAGAGAATTATCACCTGAAAAATGTTGAATTAACGGGGTGAGACAAAAGTCTCAGTAACCAGCTATCCGACTCATTACACATGCTAACATGTGTTCATGAGGTGCTAAGTGGAACAATTTATATAGCAAATTATAAAAATTCAATATCACGGTTTTATACATAAATTTCTAATTACAATTCCCATTGCCTCCCATCAATCCAACCGAACCGCCTTATTTCCACTCGACTAGACCCATGGGCTAAGTTACTAACCATGTGACTGGCCACTCAAAAAGCTCACCGGTCACGTTATGAGGATCGGCCAAACCCTCAGAGCACGTGCCCCGGACCATGGGTCTTTCGGTGTCGCAGCCCCTCATTGAAACTGGTGGGGCAGTCCCTCATTGAAACTGGTGGGACAATAAACAGCCAACCATCGTGCACCAATGGAGGCTATACCACGTGGTAAAATAATATACTCCATCTTATCCCAAACCCATTATCACAATAATTTATCAATAATTATTTCAATGGGATTTTCCCGAATATATACATATTTTTCTCATTTCAAATCATAAAATTTCACAAAGCTAGTTTATATCAAAATACTTCACAATATAATGAAAATTTTCTCAATCACAATAAATCTTTACTCATTGGAGTAAATATCAAAATACTTACAAACAGCATATCAACACAAATAACAAGTGGAAAGTGGTTACCTTTCTCCAAAGCAAAATTATAATCACAAGCTCCTAATCCAAGAGCTCAAATATACGCCAAAAATCAATCTACAATAATCAATTTATAAATGGCTAAATTATAAATCATCATCCTAAAAAATATCTAAACCGATTAAAACCTCAAGAATACCTCTAATAATCCAAATAAATTATTTAACCTAAATTTAATCGGTTAAAAAGCCTAATATAGAATTATTCATAGATTAGTTATGTAAAGATTTTATTATAAAATTATATGCTAATTAAGTAACAAAAGTAACTTGATTAAAATTAACTATTAATTATCCTCTACATTCTTATAGCCTCATATTAACAAAACTCAAATTTATCCAAAATCATAATCTTAAAATTTTCTCTAATCATCATAAAATTCTTACCATAAGAAAGAGAAAATTATTTAGAACATTTCCATAAAAACAATTCTGAGATGAGAAGTAATATTGAGTACCTTATCGATCTCCAAAGATATGAAAATACTCCTACTAATGATTTACTCTACACTTTTCTTCACACTTGAGGTGTGTGAAGTGAAGACGGGGGAGGGGGGTATTTATAATCCCTTCCTCTTTGAAAACTGCGGAAGACACTGCGTGCCTTCCCCAGTTTTCATTTAATCATTAATTAAATAGTGCCTCCCCGTTTTTTTGTTGGCGCCCACATTTTTTTTAATATATATATATATATATTATTTATTTATTATTATTTTTAAATATATATTTATATTTATTAATTTTTAATATATTATTATTATTATTGTAAAATATATTTTAACTAAATTTCTCTTTTCTTTTTACCCAAAAATTACTATTAATTTCATAATTATTTCTAAATTATAATTATATAAAAATTAAAATGTTACATTAAGGAATCATTCAACTTGGAATAATGTGAACTAAGAAATTAAATGTTGAACATAAACTTTCACAATTCAATACTAAAGAAAACACACTAAATACTGTGCATAAGTTGACAACGCATGCATATTAAATCGATGACATTGTGGTAATAATGTGATATGCATAATTAGTTATTGATTAAAATGCATTTAAAAGCGTTACAGCAAAATTCATTTACCACACCATGATGAAGCGGACAAACAACTTATAAGAAATTATGTACTTGATCCGGAGAAGAGGGCACATCTCTTTAATTTTTCGCAAAACAATGCCCATTTATTCATTCTCTGTTGTGTATAGGATCAGGAAAAGAAGGTACTTCTCTCTCAATTTCTGCGCTTAAGCACCCATTAGTTCCTTCTCCATTGTGTATTGGGTCAGGAGAAGAGGGTACTTCATCTCAATTTCTGCAAAAATAAAACCCCATTTGTTCCATATGGATAAAGAAATCTATATGCAGTGGCTATTAATTTTTGCTAAAAGTAGTGTTTGAAGTTTCACATAGTGGTGACTTCACATGTTATTGTAGATGTTCTTTTATGGATTGAAACAATCATTGGGACAGTAATGTTTAATGCTTCAAGAGAGCTGTAACCTAATGTGGCTTTTTCAAATGGTTGAAGAAAACCATTAAGAAATAATTTATAATATTATTCCTTTAAGTGGATGATATATTATTGACCATAAATAGTTTGAATTTGATAGTGCCTATTAAAGAATGATATTAATAAATTTTGAAAAAAAAAATACATGGGTAAAATAATTGGATTTGAGATCCATAGAGATAGCTTAAGAAAAGTACTCTTTTTTACAAGTGAATTATATTAAGAAAGATTCTTAAGCAGTCAAAACTCAATTTAGTCATATAAAAATTGTAGGTCACAAACTTAGTGTAATGTAAAAACTTAAAAATTTGATTTATGAAACTCTAGGAAGAAGGTTAAAACAATAATCACAGCAAGCAACAAGAAGTTTTCTTTGATCTAACAAGCCATGCAAGCTAATTTTTACAGATTCAGAAACGCTTAAATGCTTTTTAAGGAATTATTTGATTTTGAATTTTAAAAAAAGGAAGTAGTGCAAAAATGGCATTTTTATGCCTCACCTCAAACCAGATTCAAAACTTAGGGCCATAAATAGGGACTGTTGAGGAAGGTGCAAAATTTGGATCCTCTTCTGCGTCCTTCTTCTTCAGTTTTATAACCGAACTTAATCCTATGATTATAGGATCCCTTTGGATCATTTTCTCTTGAGAGCTTATCCTAGAATAGCCTTCACTATCCTTGAGTTACTATTGATAAGTGATATGGTTTGGTTGATTCACCAGTGGCTCGAATTCATAACCATAGTTAAGTTGGGAACTGATTTTCTTATGCTCTATCCTAGAGGAAATATCTGTCAATAACCAACTAATAACATTCTAAATACAAATAAATAGAGTTTTGGCCAAACTACTAAGGAGAGCATTCTCGCCTATAGCCAAAAGCTCTACTGTGATGCAAAAAAATGTCATACATTGCTCTTCGATCACTTCTTAGAGTTGCTTAACCATTTAACAACCAACCTTGACCAACAACAACCCTTTAAGAACCTAGAAATTAAAGAAAATCTACTTATAATTCATCTTGTTATTTTTCCCTTTTGGAATAGTATCTCTCTATGAACATTTCGAAACTCATAACCAATTCTATAAAATTCCAAATTAAGCGGTTTGAAGTTCTAACTAAAGCCCTAAAAAAAATTCTCTCTTGTAGAAATATTTCACAACTGGCCCTCTAACAAGTTTTCCAAAAGAAAAAAACATCATTTCTTAAAGGGTTAAGGTGCAAAAATACCCATAAATTTTTCTTAAAAATGCATCTAACATCATAAACTTTTTTCAGGTGTAAAAATACCCATGAATTTCTCAAAATGGGGTAAAAATGTCCACACCATTAATTGGTACAAACGTCTGTTTTGCGAGACCCACATTATTATTTTTGAGGTGTAAAAATACCCATAAACTTTTCTCAAAAGTGCACCCAACACTATAAACCTTTTTTGAGTGCAAAAGTGCCCATAAACTTATCAAAATAGAGCAAAAATGCACACACCGTTAATTTATACAAACTTCTTTTTTGTAGGATCCACATTATTGTTTTTTAATGATTATTTAGTTTTAAAAAAAAAAACTCTCCACCCCCTCTCTTTTCCCTACCCCTCTTCCTCTGATCTCCTGTGAGACCCTTCCCACTTTGATGATTCAATCTGCTTCGCTCTCAATCTCTCCATGGAGCATCATCTCTCTTCACCTCACACTTCTTTTCCAACTAAGGCCCAGTCCTTTAAAGAATAACCCTGCTTCTTCATTTAGTCAAGCTAATTGAGCATCAAAGGAAAGAAGCCCTAAAGTCACTGGCCGCAAACCACCCATCAGTGTCCCGTCACTTGTCCCCAATATCTTTAAGAGTTTGATTATTTGAATTCAAATGAAAAAAATTGTTGCATTGTGTTATGAGTCCCGCATCGAGAAATCTCACAAGTAGAGTGGGGTTTATAAGTTTAAGGGGTTCACCCTCATAATAGGCTAGTCTTTTGAGATGGACTCTCCCTTGAGCTTTTGATCATCACATTGGTGCTTTCATTGAATGCACGCTAGAAGCCTAGAACTTGATGGAGAGTTTGAGAGTGACGAAGAGTGAATCGTCGAAGTGGCAAGGGTCTCATGGGAGATCAGAGAAAGAAGGGTGGGGAAGAGAGAGGGGGGTGGAGAAGTTTTTAAAAAAATTTAAATAATCATTAAAAAACAATAATGTGGGTCCCAAAAAATAGAAGTTTGTACTAGTTAACGGTGTGGGCATTTTTACCCTATTTTGAGAAGTTCATGGGTACTTATGCACCCAAAAAAAAGTTTATGGTGTTAGGTGTACATTAAGAAAAGTTCATTAGTAATTTTGCACCTCAAAAAATAATAATGTGGGTATCACAAAACAGACGTTTGTACCAATTAACAGTGTGGGCATTTTTGCCTCTTTTTGAAAAGTTCATAGGTATTTTTGCACCTAAAAAAAGTTTATGGTGTTGGATGCACTTTTGAGAAAAGTTCATAGGTATTTTTGCATCTTAACCCTTTCTTAAATATGTACATTATTTTACAAAATCATTTTCAATATTCTCTCAGTCAACTTAGAAAAATCATAATTTTTTTGTACACATCTAAAAATTATGATCCATGGTTGTTTAAAGGCATGTAATGTGCACTATAAGCCTACCAAATGTCTCCTAGTTTGCCCGATTGTCATGTCAACATCAATCCAAAAATACATGGCTTAAAAATATAATAACATTTAGGTCACAAAACTAGGGGTGTTGACAAGTTGGGATGGTATCGGAAACTCTGATGCTGGTCCTATCCCAACGACAGGGCTCAGGACAACAATGTCACGGACAACAATGTGACCCCAGTTCCAGGACAATACCGGGACGGGGACGGGATTATCTCGAAATTTTTTTTTTTGGAAATTTTTTCCTGGATTGTCCTATCTAAGATGAATGGGAGCAGCAAAGTGTGAACGGTCTCCCCCACAACAACTCATTAGATCTCCCCCTTCTCAAATCCTTCAAATTTCTACTCTTACAAATCCCAAGAATCCCCTCTCCATACGCTCATAATTTCATATCTCCCATGAAGCTCCACAATCTTAGCTTTTGAACTATAGCAATGAAGAGTAGAGGAGGAGAGCAACTTTAATATAAAGAAAAAAAAGAAGGAAATAGGAAAAGTAATACCAATACACCATCTCGAATGAGATATTCAAAACATAAAGGCTGCATGATGAAGTTGGGGAGCAAACAATGGTGAGTGGTGAGGGCGGTTAATTCTGATGGCAATGTGCAGAGTAATGTTTAGGTTTTAATTTTTTTTATATAAATTTGTTTGGGTTTTAGATGTTAACAAAATTGGACCAACGATCCGTTTTGAAATATATGACCCCAATAAAGATTGGGCTACCAGTCTGTGCTATGAATTTTGAGTAAAAGTTTATACACTCATTTAAAATAGGATGCATCAAGTTAAAAAAATGTAAATAGACATAGGATAGGATTGGGAAACCCTGGTCCTAGTCCCATCTCGACGCCATATTTTTCTTGATCCTAAAATTTCTCGTCCCACTTTTCTCAGGACCAAGACAGGGCGGCCGGGGCAGGAAAATTGTGAACACCCCTATGTAAAACACTTCTTGAAGCCAAGATCCTCTTCTATCTCAAAATTGATGCAAGTTTTCTAGGTTTTGTTACAAGTTCATGCTTTTCATCTATTTTTATAACATGCATAAGCCTCTCTTGAAATAAAGACTTAATCAAAATTCTCATTAACACTACTACAAATTCTTGCATAGTTGATGCTCAATATTTAATGGTTTTCATGAAACCATAAAATATACAGAGGCAAAGTTAAGGGAATAAAATAGATAACAGTTATTTAAAATGACCGTTAAGTATTTGAGACAATATTTGATGGTTTTATATGACCATCGTGATATATGAGTTTGTTTTTTGGAAAAAACCATCGTTTACTTGACGGTTGTACAAAAAAAAACCGTTATATATATGCTACTAACATATGACAGTGGTTTATCAAAACACCGTGAAACACCCATCATTTACTTGACAGTGATATATAAAAAACTGTTATATATATGCTACCAATATATGATAGTTGTTTATCAAAACACTGTGAAACTTATATATTTGATATTTTTTCAAAATAAACCGTCAAATATATGGCTTTAAAATCCTTTTTTGAACCCTATTCCCGCAATTTCAAAATTCCCACTAGTTCTCTACGGACTCGTCGAACAACTCCGACCACTCTTTACGGCATCTCCATTATTGTTTCCCTCTCTATTGTTGACAAAGTCATGATTCTCTTCGTTCTCATTTCTATGGCTATATGTAAAGTCATTCGTGGTTTGTTCAAGGTTCTAGGTTATGCAACTCATTATCCTCCTATTGAATAATTACGAACATTTTTCACAGTTACTCATTTTCACTAAAGCTTCTTGTATTTCATTTTTTATTTTGTTTAGGTCTCTTTATTGACCATACTAAGCTCTCACTCACAAAGATGATTGATGACCATTGGCTTGTTCTGTACTGCCTTTTTCCCTATGTTTTACACAGAGATACAATGTGATAAGTTTCATCCTTATCTAGAAACTAATTCACAACAAATGGATACCTATCAATTCTTTTTTGTCACAATTCTATCATCGTTTTCACTCTTGAAAATGTGACCCTAATAAGCTCCCACCTACAACCACTATAGGAATTCGCAAATGACCCTCATGGTTAACGAAGAAGCTTAATATGAATTTTGCTTAGTCCAACATTTATGGGGTGTAGAAGTGACCCCTTTAGAAGGCACCTAAATGGTTAAACTCAAATCCATGTACACCTAATGAAACTAAGGATGTGTGCCAATCCACCAAAGGTGGACAATATAATACTCTCCCACTCATATTTGGTGGGTTAGCATGAGCCATCATATGTTTAACCAAATATAATAGCGTTCTTTTACGCCTATATAAACTATTTTTGGTAATGGAGTTCCTGGGATAATTAACTATTATTTATCACTATTTCAATCAGTTCGTAGGACCTTTAAAATTCCTATCTAGTTGATTCTCAAACCTCATTCACGTATTGTCTAAAGAAACAATCTTCAAACTTGTGTGAAATAAAGTAATAATCATAATATGAGAAATCATTAACAAAGGTAATAATTTACCCAGTTCTATGTCTTACCCTCAAACTTATCGAAGCACAGCATCATAATAGAATAATTGCAATGTATACTTAGTTCCAGTTCTAGTATTGAAAACCTTTCATTATGCTATTTCCAAAATCAATTTATACATCTTTAACTAGCAAGACATATATTCTGATCAATACTTAAATTAGAAGAAATGGGAAAGCATTCAAGCACAGAGAATTTACCAACTTGTCTAAATTACAAAGAAATTTCATGAAAGATTGAATCAAAACCATACAATTGACAAGGAAATTCATATAATGTTGTCTCATAGTCTCTTCTATGCTAAGTTGATATCTCAACTTCAGCATTGCCTTTACCCTTGGTAAATGACTCAACAAAAAGTTTTATATGAGACATTTCAATACCAGATATATTAATGGTCCCCATTAAATTTATCAATTTTGTTCTTGGTAGCCTTTCTTGGCTTAGTCACTAAAATCATCTCACATATAGGATTACTCACAATTGATTTAATCCAAGAACTTACCATTAAATTAGTACATCGAAGTATACCATGTCATGTACTTGTATTATTATTGACTAGAAAAATAACAACATCATTGGGTCTACGATCAAGAGAGTACATTTGTATCTCCTATCACACAGATTCCAACTAAGTTACTATCATCTATCAAGAATTTCATAAGAATACTTTAATTAACATGCTCAATTATGACTCTCAGAATACTCATTTTCTAAAAGCTCCCACTTAGATAAAGTATATGACACTCTTAGAAGGCTCATCTTGAGACAACTCCCACTCATGAAAAAGTATTTGACATTTACTTCTTCATGTCTTTTATTGCATTATGCTCATAATGCCTTATACCTCTTATCTGGGATTCAAGAAAACATAATATTTTATCTAAGTTTTCTATTCAACACAATTTTCAACTAAAACAAATCCTGTAAAGCGTTGAGTCTTCATGATTCTCAAACCTAGTCTGATTGGTTCTCAATAACTATTGTTTTCCTACAATTGCAACAAATTTATATCTTCTATTATTTTAACAATATTCCAGAGTTTCTCTATATTTTCTAGAAGAAATATTTCAAATTTCTTGCTCGAATTATATCTATTTCTTAAAAAGAAACATTTAGCATTTGCTCTTAAATCTTTTATAGTTTCAAGTATTGGGGATTTGGATTGGGCTTAAGACTTTGTTCTTCTCTGAGATGGGCTTTCACTCTTTACCTGAGGAGCAATATTTCCCTAAACTCCACCATAATCTAAAGTTTGGATATTGGAAAATCTCTCCATTTGAGATTTTTTTTCACTTTCAATCAGATACTACTTCCTCAGTATCCTATCTTTCACTTTTACCTCTTTGAGGTTTCTCTATATTTGAATCTTAACATTAAATTTCTTAAGATTTTGGAGATTCAAGTTCCTTTTAGAAATTATCTTCTAATTGCTCCTCTTATTCCATTTCAGGATCAATTTACTTTGGATTATTTTCCTCTTGATCCTTCTTAGGATTTTCTTCTTCTAGATTGTCAATCAAGGGCTCATACTCAAATGGAAAAATTCCTATCTTATTCATTACTCAAAAAAAAAAAAACATATTACTCTAAATTATTTATATTTGGATCATTGTTCAAAGACTTTAAGCAAGAAACTTCTTTCTATTTTAAAGCCATCAAGTTCATGTTTAGGAATGAGTTTTTCAACAAAAACATTATTCAAAAGACAAAAATATTTTAATTTAGTGCTTCTAAAACACTTTTAAATCATATCTAACTCAAATAAAAAAAAGATAAGCCATTGCAAATATTTAAAGTATTTTTCAACACATAAAAATCACTATACTAACACTAAAAAATGTTTAAAATAGATCCAAACATGTTGTAAAACAGACAAATTATATGTTTAAATATAGAACATAAATTTAGGGATTTTTTAAAACAGGGTTAAGGGGTAAATCTACCAATGATGTTTTAAGAAAAGAGCATCTGGCACAATTATCTTTTAGAAGGGGCAAAAATACCAATGAACAATTAAAAAGGGATATACGCCACAAAAACCATTAATCCGTACTAACGCCGCTGGAAGCTGTTTTCGTCAACCTCCAACCGAGTCACTTGTGACCCAAATGGAGCATGGGTTGGGTCCATTGGACCCGGCTCCTTCTCTATTCCATAACCGGTGTTTCTGACATCGATTTTTTGTCTTCTTGGTATTGTTCTCTTCGCTTTTTCATGTTTTACATGTTAGAACCAATTTGGTTCCCTAAAACACATGATTTCCAACAACCCAATTTCAAAGAACGAAAGACGTTCATGTCCATTCCCTCCACTAGTATCCATGAATGATTTTCACGTCGTTTTAGATTTGTTTTCCCATTAATTTCATGCTTCTATGATCTTTGTAGCCTGAAAGTTCAGATTTCATGGAAAAACAATCTCAAAGGTTCAACCACGTTAGTTTGGAAAGTCTTCCTACTGGTTTTAAAGCTCTTGAAACTTGATATTTCTCATGCTAAGACATTTATGTTGAGTTTTCTGGCCTAAAACGACAGTTTTTCCACAACCAATTCTAAGCAAGAAAGTTGTAAACATAATGTTGTTTCCATGAACAAAAGCGAATCCAGAGAAGCATGATGTTGTCAACAGAGACACTTTGCGATAATGTATCTACTTATATATAGAAAACAGTTTCAAACTCAGAGAAACGCTCAGCGGAAGCATAAGAAAAATTTATATACTCAATAATAACATGAATATAAATATAACAAATTGAATATATTTGTATGCACACCTGAAATATAAACTGAAAGATACTTCACTCTATCAAATATTTCAATATGCATACCAGATGCCCTATTATATTCTCAAATAGAAGAGATGATAAAAGGAAAAATATAGCATCAAGAAAACAAGTATCGTTGGAATGCACCAATATGCATATTATAATATCAAGATTATTATATCATTTATACTAATAACATGGAGATCATAATCTCATAATATATTAATATCATAATATGAAGATTAAATATCATGCCGGCTACAGGAAAAACCTGGCTCTAACATTATGTAAGAATTTTGGACATATCTGGAATCCAATTAACTCGTTAAAGTATCCACACAAAATTGGAATACCGATGTGGACCCTGATCATGTTACACAAAAAATACAACAAAGAAAAGAAGAGAAGAAAACATTCTTATGAGATAACCTTTTAGAGAGAGAAAAGCAATATTTTGTGTGTGTTATTCAGTTCATCTACTCCCCCAATCCCACATCCTATATATAATATACATATTGCCACATAGAAATAGATATAATTTATAAGTGTATGGTTACATAATAATATACATAACTATTAAGCCATAAAGGGATATTTCTCTTTATGAACTCGTACTTCTCTATGACAACCCCTTTTGAATTGAGCTTGGATCCTAATTCACTAAGGGTAGATTAGTATATTTTAACACTTTTCTTAACTATCCTTATTAATTGTATATGGTCAGGGAATTCTCATCAAGAGTGGTTATAATGTACATTATTACAAAGGTTATTTTTAGGAAACCAATATTCATTTTTTATAAATAAATTAGTTATCTAGCTCTTATATTAAGGATCGAAAGTTACTTCATAGCTACCCTTGTCTTGTTTTAATATTTGCGGCTGGCCTTGCTGTTGTTTTGCCCTTTTGATGTAATGTTACGTTGCCCACCCTTTTGATGTAAAGACTAATTGTATGTTTGGGAAGTCACAAAACTGTGGTTTCAGAAGTCCTTTTTCATAAGTCGAGACAAAACTCCTCTCATATACTTATCTCATAAATTGTAAAATCTATTCCCTAAAAACTAATCCAAACATGATGTGAAGATAAGTTGTCCACGAACATTCACATGATTAAGGTCAAAATGACCCTAAAGATTAACCGTTCTAGGCTTGTTCAAAATGAAAAGTCGCCACATTAATTCACCAAAAACGAAAAACATTCCTAGTTAACACGTGAAATATCCATTCATTTAGTCCCATTACCATTTCCAGCAAATAACAGTTAAGATCAGGATTTAGAGAGGCACTCTGTATGCTAGAATATTAACAAAATACCCATGATATAGCAGCTACATTAGCCCATAACAGAGGGGTTCTAAGAGAAATATAAAACCAAAAAAAAAAAAAAAACAAAGGCAAGGAGATAGAAGCAAGCAAGGAGGCAGATTTTTTAACAATCACGATGCCAAGTTCCTTAGCAAATCAATCGGCATGTATGATAGCTACCTTTATCCCCATCATAAACTGGATCGCATTACATGCTAAGCTCATGGATGAGCTTAGCTGCTCATCCACCAAAACAACGTCATTTTAATATAAAACGGCATTGTTTTGAAGAATGAGCTCCTAAGCTCATAGATCGCTGAGTACGTAATGTAGACCCACATAAACATCTAATGCACTTCCATGAGAGAATGAACTATTGGGTATGAACCCTGCACTTCCAAGAGCAGAGTTCCTAGACATGAAGAGCATTCTACTTAATTAATGGATACCACCTCTCAATGCAAGCTTACTTTATACTCCCTCTTATCCTTATTATAAGATATATTTACCTAATTTAATTATATTAAGGAAATTAGTTAAGTTAGTTAATATAACATGTATTATTCAAAATACCCTAATCATCTTACCTAATTTCCTTATCCCCTCTCCTCATTGATTATTATTGAGGTAGAATTAATAGGAATAAATTAGAAAAAGATTATTAAATATAAAAAATATGTCTTATATAGTTATATTTAAAATTAAGATTGACTCGCCAAATATATCTTACTCCATATATTAAGAAGCAAAGGGAGTATTTGTTACTCCCTCCGGTCCTATTTATAAGCAACTTTCTCTCTCATAGGGTTGGTCTCTTTTATAAGCAACTTTCACTTTTTGTCTAAAAATGTAAGCTTCTCTTTCATATTTTACCTTTATTAAATGATCATTCTCTCTCATATCTTATACTCATTATCTCTCATACTTTTTATTTATTCTCTCTCCTATACTCTTTTCATAAATAAGGGCATATATGGAAAAAAAATGGCATTTTTGACACACTTATTGCTTTTAACTACCAGTTCATTTTACGTTATCAAAAAGAAAGTTGATTATAAATAGGATCGGAGGGAGTAAATGTTAAGAGCATTGTCCATGTCCCAGAATTTAATGGAGAAATCATCGCCAGCAGCCAAATATCGTTTTTTTGTGGTATCAAACTGCACAACACCCAAAGATCGCTTGCGGAATCCCAGATAAGTTGTTTTGACTGCTCCTTCACTTTCATTCCACTCAACAATAGAGGACTCCCCGTCTTTGCTAGCCCCACATGAAAAAAATCTGTGAAGAGTAGGTGTAGTCGGTTTTTATGTCTTGGTAACCTCTTCAAAATTTAACTAAGGATTATAATATAGAATATAATCCCAGATCGTCTCTCGAAGAGCCTTTTATTAATTACCTAGAAAATAAGTGTAATAATTGACATGAAATGATATAAAAGGGAAAATTTGATCTTTTGAAACTACAACTATATGAAAGTAATAAAAGTCCTAAATTATAATGTTTTTGGTATTTTTTGGATATAAAAGGATAGGTGAAATGAAATCGATGAAGTGAATCTCTTAAAAATGGCTTGCAAGGGCAATCATAGTTCAACTAATGATAATGGGAGTTCAATTTACTAGCTTAGTCAAAAATGCCCAAAAAACCCTTTGAGCTAGCTTGAGTTAGATTGATTAAACACTTTCACACTGGGTAAGGTTTAACCCCTCTAACCAAAACTCAATACAAAACACTAGCAATTGCAACCAAAGTCCCTCAAAATACCAAACCTCAAACACCGTTGAGTCTAGTGCATTAATTAATGATTATTCCTAAACCTAGAAAATAATCACGTCTTAAAACACTATTAAAAATCACTTTGTATGCAATTTATGAAATCACTAAGTTTTCTTAAATACCAAACCCCATCAACCGATGAGTCTAGCACCAAAAGAGAAAAACCCTACCCTAGAGATGCTATTAAGCACTCTTAGTATGTGATTATGAATTAATTGATGCAGTTGGTTCAATGTAACTCCAAAATCAACTCAATATCTAAACAATACCATGCAAGACAATAGAGAATCAATGGAATTATATTTAAACATATATGTAACCACATATATTGATTAGCACAAAGTTCAACATCAACTAATGCAAATAACAAATTAATCCAAACTAATTACTTAACCAAATAACAAAGGTTTAGCAATATAAATTCAATCTCCAAAATTAAAAATCATAATTATAAAACTAAACAAATGGATTAAAACAATAAAACTCCCCTTTGAAGCTTGAAAACTCATGCCATCTTCACCATTCTCAAGAGAGTTGAAGCTTCTAACCACAATTTAACATTTGCACAGCCATTAAAAACCACCAATTAACTTGATAGATTAATGGATATACAAGTAAATCAGTAATTGCAATTAATTGGAACCAAAAACAGAACAGAGAATCCACTGCTTGGAGAATGAAAGAGCTCGCCAGAAATCACAGAGGAAGGACGAGATTGTGGTAGAGGTGGTTGGACGTAAGGTGTGCAAATGAGCAAGAAGGAGAATCTGAGATGTATTGTGAAGAAACGGCAATGATCTCGCGACAGCTCCCCCTTTAAATTCCTGACTCTCAGCTCTATTCCTCACGGCTCCCCACTTCTATTTTGATCTGAGATTATGGAACTCGCCGACGGCTATGGTGGCGGATGATGCCGTCGGCGAGAGAAGAAGCAGGAGACGAAGGTGGAAGATGAAGGTGCAAAGGTTTGGATCGAAGCTCTCCCCGGTTCTGTGGGTTGCGGCTCTGTTCTAAATATCTTCCATGTCCAGCTGCTCTCTTAATCATATCTAATGCTCATTTGGAATAACTTATTTTTGGAAAATAAGTGCTTATAAATCGTGATTCATGGTATACGAGATAAGTATATGAGAGGAGTTTTATCTCGACTTGCGTAATAAGGACTTATTATCAAAAAATAAGTGATACCAAATACATGCTAACTTGCTGTGTCAAAACGCTGTGTTCAGAAATGGACCAAACTGTAATACAAAAAAAAAAAAAAGAAATGGACCAAACTGACATTTTCACAATTCGCATCCCAAACTGTCATTTTCAATCTTAATCCAATTTTTCAAGAACTTATAATTAAAAACAATTAAACCAATGTCAAACCCTCCCAAGAATCAATGATTAATAGTAATTGTGATTATTTTGCCAATTTTACCCTTTTTAGTCCTAATTTAATGTGTTTACTCTTAATATCTCTTTTTATGTCAAGAAAGGCATTTTAAACTCAATTATCATGACAAAATCCCCAAATAAAATATCAAGATATATGATAAAATAGGGATTTGTTAGTCTGTAATATGCATAAACATTAGCAAAATCCAAATGTTTGAACAGATCAAGGTGATGAAAACCATATGGACTTACAATTTGATTTTTGGGAGAATTCTAAAAAAATACCATTTAAACTTCAAAATCCCGTTGACAAGAAGCGTAATGGGATTAATAAAAAGAGTAATGAAATTAATAACGCAAGTTCTTGTCAAATCACTAATTTAAGATTTTGAAGTTCAAGTAGTATTTTTCTGAAATTTTCTCTTGATTTTTTTTCATATATATATATATATATATATTATTTGTTGTGCACGCTCTATTTCAATTATGCGGCAAATCAACTTCTCAATGTTACTGTCAAGACAATTCAAATCCATGCTTCTCTCTGTATCAATTTTATTTATATTATTCCTTGTACAAAGGAAATATTCAATGTGATTTTATCTCTTTAAATTCATGGAATGCACAAAATTTATTTACCCAAATATCATACAACTACGTTATTAGATTTGCAGAATTAGTTATTGACATCAGTACTTTACACCATACATATTGTTGGTATCAGTACCTGCAAAAATACAACAGAAGTATAATTCGTATAGCGCCTAAGGGCACTCTCCTTAGAATATATTCATTTGACATACTCACACACATTATTTACAAAGTGAATTAACTATCTTAAAATCTTAATTAAAAGAGGTGAGGAATGATGAAGGAGTTTAGATTCTGTCGGTCTATGTGACCATTGTCTTGGAATTATTTAAGTACTTGTTCAAAACAATTTTAATTACTCTATGGAACTCTATTTTATTCTTTTTAATTTATTGAATACTCCCTCCAATCTTAAATATAAGAGTTAAGTAGGAGTTTATTTTAATCTTATAAGGTCTTGTATGTGTTTGGATCAACTTTTTAAAGAGATAAATATAACAGAGGAGTAATATAAATAAGAAAAGTAAATGATAAAACCAACACGTTTTTTATACTTTAGTTATCAAATCACAGTTAAACCCTAAATGTTAATCTGTTCTTTATCATGGTCAAAAAAATTTGTTCTTTACCGGCCTAATTCATACCTTCGTTACATTGACATGTAGAGTATCATGAAAATGGGACGAGAATGTTTAAGTGCGGATTCAAATATAATGGCGAAAAATGCTCTGGTTCTCTCTGGGAAGAACAACTCTTTCGTTCCCTCTTCCAATGAAGAGGATAATTTACTTGCTCGAAGTTCTAAAAAGATTAAGAACACGGTTCAGGAGCATTGCCCTAGACCTGGTGAGAAGGGAAATACATGTAACCATGGTGGGTTTACTGGTAGTAAGATGAAGGAGGGTGCTCCCTCGTTCACAGATAAGTTAAAAGGAATTAACTGGATGGAGGAAGATGGGTCCAGTGAGGAGTGTGATGAAGAAGGTGGTGATAACTCCAATGACACCCTCTCTAAAGGTGGTCTGAATGAGGGTGAGCCACTGTGCAAGACTGTTGAAGACCCTAAATAGAACTTTCTGACTTTTGTGTTCTCGGGGAAGATGAAGAAACTGCTCTACAGAGCCTAGAAGAGAGCCGTCATTGTTAAGCTACTGGGCTGGAGCATAGGGTACAAGGCACTTAAAGCTAGGTTACAGACCTTATGGGTGAAACGAGGGGTGATTAGGCTGATTAATATTGGGAACGACTACTATATCGTTAAGCTCACAAACAAAGATGACTATTTCCATGGCCTAACTGGTGGCGCCTGGATGTTGTATGATCATTACTTGACAATTCATCCTTGGGAACCAAACTTCAGGTATGATAGAGCTTCCATTGATAAGGTGGCAGTATAGGTGAGAATGTGAGCTTACCAAGGATCTTCCTTGAGTATTATGATAAAGAGGCTTTAACCTGTATAGGAGATAGGATCAACACGACTATAAAAGTTTATGTGAATACATCTTGTCAACTTAGAGGCCATTATGTTTGAGTTTACACGAAAATAAAGCAAAATTCCACAAGCTCTCAACCAATTATTATAACATATATATTAAAAGGTTGCTTTTGCTCACCTCTATCACTTCTTCTAGTTAATTCTTTAATTCTCCAACCTCTAGTTTTTATTGAGTGCATAAAACTCCTCCTCTTGAAAATCTAAAATCATAAGAATAAAGCTCTCAACAAAATAAACAAGATTAGGGAAGAGATTTTTTGCACTAGAGGCCAGTCATCTACAAGGTCAAAACTTAAGAAGAGAACTCACCTTCAACCTTGAACTTCCTTCTCTTTCCTCCTCCAACTTCAGCCGACTTTGAGAGCTCAACGAGAGAGAGAGAGAATAATGTGATATGATCAATATTCAGCCCCTCTTAGCCCTTTTGGTCGAAAATGAGAAGAGAGAGGGAAGAGAGTTGAGTGTTTGACTTATCCCATTAATTGCCTAAGCCATCTTGATGCCAAGTGTCACAATCCTATGGTTCCATCATAAAGCAAATGATTGTTCAGTTACTCTAACTAATTCCATTAGCCATTTAGTCACACCTCTTATTCATTTACCTAATAGCCAATTTCCTCTTCGGTTATAACTATTTGGTCGATAAATTTCTTTCTTCCCGTTTTTACCCTGACTATGGCAATTTTAGTTAGATTGCCACATAGTGAATTATTTAACTCCTTTTCCTCTTCTATGCTTTATTCCCTTATCTTTTAATTCAATTTAAATTAAGTTTAAATATTGGGTTAAGGCACTTTCTATTGCTAATTCCGGTCATAATTAACACTTTATTCTCCGAAAAAGTTTATCTACATTTATTACATATACTCTTAACTTCGATGAGCCCTTAAACATATTTTGGGGCATTATCATTTTTAATGAAGTGGAACGATTATAACGCAACTTCATTTGGGGAAAGCAGAATAGCAGCCATGGATACCATGTGATAGGGTGGAATCAAATTGTGACACCTAAAAATCAGGGAGGTCCCAGCTTCAAGAGGTTATCGCCAATGAACAAGGCATTTGGCTGTAAAATTGTATGGCAGTTGATTGCTGGAACGAAGAGTTTGTGAGCAGAGGTTCTACAGAATAAATATATGTTGAGAGATAAGACTAACGTACTTGTTTATAAGCCGGGGGACTTATTACTATGGCAATTTGTCTGTAAGAAGGAGAATCTGATTGAAGAAGGCACTAGGTGGCAGGTCAGGAAGGGGCAATCTATTAATTTCTTCAATGATTACTGGTTAGATCCAGGAAGGAAATTGAGGTATATGTGCTTGAGACCATTATCTGAGGAAGAAAATGCAAGTACTGTATCGGACTGTGTTAAACATGGATCATGGGACTTTACAAGGCTAGGCAATATTGTTGCTAATGACATTTTTCAGAAGCTTATGGCTAATCTTCCTCCTCTTTCAGACACAGGGAATGATGTTATGCTTTGGAATGGGAATGGGAATGTGAATGGCATTTTTTCGGTTAAATCAGGGTATTATCTCCTTGAGCAACCCATATCCCAACGACTTGATCCTTTGTACAAGTACAAGTGGAAATGGCGTGGTGCTGAAAGGATAAGAGTAATTCATGAGTGTTTAGGAAACCACAAAACTATGGTTTCAGAAGCCTTTTTCCGCGAGCCAAGACAAAACTCCTCTCACATACTTATCTTATAAATCGTAAAAGTTATTCTCTAAAAGATAATCCAAACTATTCTCTAAAAGATAATCCAAACGCACACGTTCATGCGGATTGTTGCACACAATCGATCCCCAACGAATGATTGGATGAGTAAGTGGTCTTCAACTTCTCCATTATGCTCATTTTGTAATTCTGGATATTTTGTGAGATAGCGAATATAGTAAGAAGTTATGGTTGGAGCTTGTTCAACCCAGATTCCATCAATCCTTCTTTAACAAGGCAGGATGTGGATGAGTAATCCATGATCATCAAGGCAAATGGTTTGCTGGCTTTGCTCATGCGATCAGTCAATGCAACTCATTTGAAGCTCAAGTGTGGGCAATGTATTAAGGGCTTAACTTAGTCTGGGACATGGGATTTAAACAGATAATCCTCGAATCTGATTGCAAGAATTTGGTGGACATGATTAACCAGAGCACCGTCAATGTTGGATGCAGCTTGATGTTATCTCAGATTTTTAATATGCTGAAGTACAACTGAAATGTGAAGATTGTAACCATTGTTCGATAGCAAAACCGGTTAGCAGATAAACTTGACAAGGAAGGGCTCACACATTCCATTTTTTTGACCCAGTGTCCCTTCCATATTGGGTGTCTTTGGTTTGAAGGGAGTGGTGGTAAGGGGATGGCGGAATTTTACATTATTTGGTTTGTTAGAGGGAAGGAGAGAGGATTTTTTGGAATGAAAGCCAAAAATAAAAGGAGGGAAAGGAATAAGAACCAAAATTTTGGTTTTCCTCCCACCCAAAAATTCAAACCAAATGAGGTAATGAGGACCCCCCTCGATACCCCTCCCCTCCCCTCCCCTCCCCTCCCCTCAAACCAAACACATAAGGGACTTAGTGCTTGCTGATTGTTTGTGAGATGATCCCCATCTTAGTTAATTATTGTATAGGGCTTAACCCTTCATCATTACCAAAAAAAAGGAAAATGGGATCAAGATCCCAATTAAAAAAAATAATATCAAAAAAATCTTGTAACTTGTCAATGGTAGCTCTTTCACTAATCAATGATTGCTTTTTTACTTGTCATTAACAAATCATATGATTTTTCTAACACTATTTTTTTTTAATTGAGACTTTAATATGATATTTTTAAAAAAAGACAAGAGATAAGAGAATAGCATGTACTAGCAGTACACACATAGAATGAGGGGAAGAGACCACCTCCCAATTAATTCTCTTCTGATCCCATGTCTGTAGCAATGCTTAGTACGATGTACCATAATAATCTCAGCCCTTCATCTTATCAACGGCCCACGAAATGACACACATTTCATTTGGACCCACCTTGTATGTCTCTCCCGCTCAACTTCTGCTTCTGTTCCATTTACTGCTTTGTCCATCTTTTTTATCAACAAAATTGCTAACCTCTTAATCCCTAATTGGATTAACAGTAAAAATTACTTTTCTAACATAATTTATTACATATAAGGTAAGAATATGATAGAAGTTTTATCACGACTTGCATAAACATGCTTTTTGAACGCTAATTCAAATAAACCCTTCTTTTTGCTATACAGAACCACATTCTTCGCACTTGTTTGAGTTAATATTAGAGAAACACACTCACAAATCAAAACAAAATTCCTCTACATATTTACCTCATATCCCAAAATTCACATTAGAAAAATAACTTCTATCGTCAATTCAAATAGGCATTTCTATGTTCCACATAGTTCAAGAACATTAACATGAATAAGGTCGATAAGACCCCAAAATTAACCATTTTAGAATTGTTCAAAATGAAAAGGCGCCACATTAATTCACCAAAAACGAAAAAAAAAAATTCTTAGTTAATACATGAAATATATCAACATTTCCAGCGAATAACAGCTAAGATCAAGATTTAGAGAGGCATTCTACAGCTAGAATATAAACAAAATACCCATAATATAGCAGCAACATGATCTCAGAACAGAAGCGTGCTAAGAAATATAAAACAAAAAAACAGGGGTGAGGAGATAGAAGCAAGCAAGGAGACAGATTTTTCACAATCACGATGCCAAATTTCTTAGCAATCAATCAAGCAACCACCCCGCAGTGCAAGCACTAAGTGAAGCACCGAGCCGCCCTCAATATTGTATTCTTTGGCGGTCTTATCGTCGGCCAGCTGCTTACCAGCATATATGAGCCTGCAGTAAGTAGCAAATATTGTAATTACCAATCTTTCTAGTGGAATAAGAGAAACTAAAATCTTCAATTGCTCATGATTACACACAAATAGTTCAGAAGATTCATAAACAAGAATTTGAATACACACAGTCCGTGGGAGTTATATATAAACGTCATCAGCAACAAGCAAATGATGGAACTATTGCCAGAATTCCTTAATCCAAATGCCGGAACAAATTGATACAAAGGAACAATCGTTACAAACAAATTTAAACTAGAAAACTTCACATAACTTATCTTTGAATTGAAAAGATTACTTACAAAGCCAAACCAAAGCAAATGCTATGTTTTGTTTTTGGCTAAGTACGGGGATAAACAAAGAAAAGCTCTGATGTTCACTTTCAAAAGTCATACCATCGACAAGATGACAGCTTAGTGCATATAGACGGCAAGACTCACGCAAAACCAGGCTGATTTAACTTTTAACAGTATAAGAAAATAAACCAATAATACACAATATTGAACATATGTGCGGGTGTGTGCCTGCAGTCAGAGGGCTATACATATTATTATTCAAAGAGTTATCGTCTCAAGTGAAATATTTTCAGTGAATTGCCCAAGTCCGATTAGCATGTTAAGGTGAGCAAAGGACAAACCTCTGCTGGACTGGAGGAATTCCCTCTTTTTCTTCCACCCTTTCCTTGATTCGGTCAATTGTATCGGTCGGCTCAATGTCTATTTCAATCTCTTTTCCTGTTAAAGTCTTCACTTTAATCATTGTCCCTCCTCTAAGCCTTAGAACCAAGTGAAGCGTTGATTCCTTTTGGATGTTATAATCAGCAAGCGTACGACCATCTTCCAGCTGCTTGCCAGCAAAAATCAACCTCTGCTGGTCAGGAGGAATACCTTCCTTGTCCTGCAAATAAATGTTCCACCGACAGTTAGAAACCAACCCTGCAACTTCAAAAATTGAAGACAGTTTTATGAATCTCATGACTAATAAATCTCCTGTGAAGTTAGTAGCATTGCATGATGTCATATAAAACACACAAATATATCACGGACAAGGCAGAATTAATCTACTATACAACAATTTCCGACACACGATAACCTACTATGCAAGAGGAAACCACTGCTTGAAAACTTAAGAGTACTGTTGTTCTAAACCCCTAAAATGGCATGAATTTGACGAGGGCAAAGAGTGGAGCTTCAGCACAGAGCCCACGGCCCAAGCTTTTGCTCAATCCAAAGAATGATTCTAAGATAATGATTTTCGCTACAAAGAAAGGTTTTAGTTGCAAGAACAAAGCATTAAAAACCAGATTCATTATAAAACCCTTATTGACCAGGCAGCATTTATCAGCGGGGGAATCAAAATAGGAATCAAATATCAACAAAATAATTCAACGCCCAGCAAAATCCCACTCAAAAGCAATCGCAAGAAAACTCTATCCAGAAAAATAAATGACAGTGGGGGCGTGGGAAAAGCAAAGGAGAACCTGAATCTTGGCCTTGACATTGTCGATCGTGTCACTGCTCTCAACCTCGAGAGTGATGGTCTTTCCCGTCAAAGTCTTCACGAAGATCTGCATCTCGGTGTGGTTACTTATTGTTTGCGAGGAGGAGGAGTAGCCGCGTGACGGCGCGAGAAACAGTTCAGAGAAGAGTGAGAGAATGAGGAAGAATTTTGTAAAGGCCCAGGGGAAGAGTTCCTGTAGATTCGCTGAGAGGCACAGCCTGCTTGGGTCTGGGAATTTGTGACTCCATTGACGAACTTCTTGGGCCCAATACTCCTTTCTCCTCTAGGCTGATTTTAAATTTTATAGTATAATTGTCTGCGGTAATTTTAATTTATCAAATGACAATATTAAATAAGGGAATGAAATTAGCAATTTGCTTATTACATAAAAAAACTCAATTTCAAAATAGTCTCTAAAAAACTTCAAAGGAATTACCTCATGATGCAAATCTGGAGGGCAATTTAGTCACTTTGCATGAGATTAGTACGAGGCTAGTATTTTGAAGTCAATCCAACTAGAATCTGTCATAGTTTTTATTTATTTGATAATTTTTATTTTTTAATAAGGACATAAGGTAAGAGTCATTAATTAGTGCTTTAGATACCATTTAATTATTAATAAACACAAACTTTTTCATCAGAATTTTGCAAATCTTCTCTTTCCGTAGCCAATTGATCTCCTTTTTGTCCACAATGCTTGACCAGCACCATGAAGCTTTATACCCTTTCACTGCATCAAGAAAATTGCAGTCAGGAAAATAAATTCCTTTGAGGACTTGTGCCTCCAAGCCCTTTATACAAGTAAAGCATTATTCAATTGAATATAATCTTTGGTCTAGTTATAGAGTCCCAAGCAACCCAATGCATTTTGCTACTCTTGTTACTTCCTTCTCACCAAAATTTTGAAGCAAGATTATCCAGCTCTTTGCACGTCTTAGCAGGAAACTTGAAACATATCATTGGGAAGATAGGGATAGAATTAATCATTACTTTTATCATAATCTCCCTTCCTACAAATTAAGGATAGATGTCTAGTGCCCCACCCACGAATCTTCTTACTCATTCTTTCTCTAACATGCACAAAAGCTTAGTGTTTTGTTTGACACACACTAGGTGATAGGAGTTTAAAGGGCATTTGTCCATTTTGCTTGACACCTGGCGGCGTGGCATTCAACTTTCAAGATGTGCAAAATAAATGGGCTCTCAATTAAATCATTTTATTTTTATTTTAATTTTATTATTTAAAAGAGTCTTTTTGTATTTTCTTGATTATTAGGAAGATTTGATATACCTTTTAGATATTTTGAATTATCCTAAGAATCTTTTAAGTTTATTAGTAGTTTTTTTTATGATATTATTCTAGATACATGAGTTTCCAAATAATGATCTCAAAGATATTATTAATATCTTTTTATTATCCTTGATTTAATTATTTTTAGATGGCATATTATCCTCAATATCTTAGAATATCCTTTTTCAAATATGAGTTGTATTAGGGTTAAAAAGTTTCTCCATTTAAAAGTCAAGTTGTACTCACTTATTTTCATATTTTGAATGAACAAGAATTTCTCGTGATAGAATATGGTGAGGTTGCAAGACTCTGATCATCTCTTACGGAGACATTGAACTCTTCTAGGGTTTTAACTTATCAAGTTGTCATATAATTCCGGCATCACCAGGGATACAAACAGTTGCTTTCATATAGTTGCGAAGTAATCTGCAAAAGCCGCATGAATTTGATTCTTCTCTCGAAGCCAATGGTCACTATCATCTCTGATTTGAAGAATATTGTTTCGCCTTCTCCTGAACAAGGTCGTACTAGGATGAAAAAAAGCTTGTGTTTATACACGGGATCTTTGCATCCAAAATTTCTCTCCACAATCAAGCTATTCTTCAATTTAAAAAATCAGATCAACTTCTTCAACGGCATTATCATTAGTTAGGGCCTTTGTCTGCAAGCTGTGAGTTGGGTCTTTAAATACTCAATCATTTTGATGTTGTTGGGAAACTATATTATGCTTCAGCAGATGAGATAGATGTCTTCTTCTTGTTTTTTTTTTTTTTTTTTTGCTGAAGATGAGATAGATATGACACTCTGCTTTTTCGTTTTCCAACAAATAAGAGACCCACCAAATTTAACCAGAAAACTTATTACAGAATGTCTAGTATCTACACAACCTGCGTGGTCAAAATCACAATAACACCATAATATCGAAGAGTTCTCATTTGAGAGAAAAACCCCTCTACTCAGGCTATCCTTTAAGTACTTTACCAATTTAAGTACTACCTTCATATGTGACTCATTTAGCTCTTACATAAATTGACTTAACACCTGTACACTAAAAGATATATCAGGTTAGTCAAAGTAAGATATAACTGCTTACCAATGAGTCTTCTATAGACACCTCTATCTTCAATGAAGTGGTCTTTGTTGGTTTCTACAGCTGAAAGTTTCACATTTTGTTTCATAGGAGTCAGCGCACTCTCAGATTCATCTAATCCAGTTTGATCTGAGTTCTGGGAAATTGCTCTGTACTCCATCGCATCAGATTTTTTTTTTGGTCCTGTAAAGATTTAGCCTTGAAATAAAATCATAAAAAGCACTCCATTTTTGTCAAATTGCTTGTCATCCAACTCCTCTTCGCCACCTGCATAAATTCATTCCGAGAAGTCAAGGAAGCCTCGAATTTGAATACTCTTTGCTACATTCTCATAATTAAGAGTTACCAATAACATTCCTTGATTTGGGTCTGAGTAGCCCTTAGTATTTGTATCAAGCTTTAGCTTGTCTTTGTTAGGTAAAAAAAAAAAAAAGAGTTACCAATAACATATGGTGATCCAAGCCAAGAGGTTCTACATTGAAAACTTGCACATTTGGGAATTTATGAACAAATAAATTATCAAAGGCACACCTCCGGGTCAAGGCCAAGACACGCCTTCAGGCTCAAAGAGTATTTAGAGATCTTGCACCAACAAAGTCATCATATCGATGAGATTTGAACTCACAATCTTATAGTTATGAGCTAACCTTTTTAACAATTGAACCAACATTTGTTGGCGTTCAAGCTGGCTCTTTTTTTCTAGGCACAAGTATCACGTATCCTCTTATTGGAAACAATCATGTTCAAGTCTGGCTCTTACTACTTCGTTATAGGCTTTTGTTTGGTCCCAACTTCCGCCTCCTCAGGCTCTGCAAATAGCTTACTCCCTCTGATCCATAATATAGGGCACTTATAGAAAAATAGTTTAGTTCACAATATAAGTCACTTATAAGATAATTAATGCTTATTTTTCAGTTTTACCCCTGTAATTAATGCTTATTTCCAATTTGTCCACTTATTAAATTTTCAAAACACATTTTCCAATAAGGGTAAAAGTGAAAAAAAAAAATTCAATTTATGACATATTTATTAAGTTAATTGTCATTTCTTGTTTCCTATAAATTAATTAAAGTACCATATATTATGGACATTGTGGACGGGAGGGAGTACGTCTTTTCATGCTAGTTGGGCTTCAAAGATCACTCATGGGCCTTTTTAGCCTTATATTCTCCCGCCCAATAAACAATAGTCATTGGAGATAGGCCCACAAAAGGAACTAATGCATTCTGGGTTTCTTCTTTATTAGACGGGTACAAGTATATAATCTTCATTTTGACTATGATTTTGGGTTCGCACATATTTTTATTTATTAGGGAGAATGACAAAAAAATACCACTTGAATTTCAAAAACCCCAATTAATCCGTTAACAAATATTTGCGTTGTCAATCCCATTACAATTCTTGTAAGTGGGATTTTGAAGTTTAAATGGTATTTTTCTGTCATTCTCCCTATTTATTAAGCTCATTTATATGGACTTTATAAAAATACAAAAAAAGGCCCATGGAGGACGCTTCTCTGTACCAAGTTACCAAACAATTAATTAGACTTGTTCGGAGTGCCGAGTGCATTATCACCAGTTCAACGCTAGACCTTAAACAAGTCACTTGTGCCAAACAATAAACTTTGTCCTTGACGTCACAAATATATATATATATATTATATATATATATATATATATGCAGACACATACTAGACTGACAAAGTTTCCAATATTCATTTGTAGAGGTTCCAACATTCAGTGCTGGATAATGTTTCGAGTAATCGCCTTTAAAAAGAGAATACATGTGCATATATAAGAGTAAATATACGTACGTACATATATATATATATATATATTATACACTTTTATTTTCTTTCTTTCTTTTTTCTTGGTTAACCATACTTTTATTTTTCTAAACAAATAATACCTCTTTTTCTATCTAGATAAATTGACATGCGGGATATCAAATAATTGAAAATTATTTATAATCAAAACCCATACACATTTCATTAATTCATTGCATTCGATAAAGAGTTATATTTTTTGTTCCAAATTTTATTATAATTAGCACACGCCTTTTATATTTTTTTTTTTAAAAAAAATTACACAAAATATCTTCAAAAATAAGCAATAAATTTTACATAGCGTAGTTCTCTTTTAGTAAAGAATTATATATATTTCAAACTAATAAAGAGAAAGAATGTTTAAATTCAATAAAACTTGCAATTTTAAATTAAATCGAAAGGTTCGTGCTTTTAACAAAAATTAATTAAAAATATATGATTTTTTTAAAAATAGAAATCTTATAAGAAAAAAGACAGAAAAAGAACTTTGAATTTGTAAAATTTCAAATAAGGTATTTCTTAAAAAATGAGTTATTGCTATGCAAGTTTCGTCATTCCTTTATCAACTCTTGGTAACAAACCTGATTTGAGATTTTACAATTTTAAAGTTTTTTTTTTGTCTTTTTCCCAATTTTACACACACACATATATAACTCCTATTAACATCGACAAAAAAAAAACTGTAATTAGTTACTCTAAAAAAATCACACTTTATTATGGAATGCATCGAAAAAAAAAACGGAATGCATCAATGTAAGAATTTTCAAAAATTCAATGTAAATTAATGTAGCTAGAGTTATTTGCAACAAAAAAGTATCTAATAAGATACAAGGAAAGTTTTAGGGAGAATATCACTTAAGTCCAAACTAAGAAAAATAATATATTGACAAGTTACACTTATTAATAGTAGCTCGGACTTTTTTTATATTATTTTTTATGGTTGAGACTTAAATGATATTCTCCTTAAGTTTCATCCCACTACTATAAAATCAACAATGTTTTATGATAGTAATGTTGGGCTTTGAAAGAACAACATGTATAAAATGGGGATAGCTAAGTTCAGGATGCTGAAATGAGTATGTAGTCATACAAGAAATGATAATATCCATAATAAACATGTTCATAAAAGAGTTGGAGTGACATCTATTGAAAAAATTGTAGAAAATCGTTTAACATAGTTTGGATACGCTTAAAGAAGGACATTGGATGAGTTAGTAAGAAGGATTGATCGAGCACTGTGGAGTCATTTAAAAAAGGTAGAGGAAGACTGAAGAGATGAGTCAATAAAGTTATTGAGCAATATATTTTTGTTAACAATTTCTCTAAAGATTTGGCTACTGATAGAGAACTATGACACCATCCGATCCACATACTCAACCCTACGTAGTGAAATAAAGCTTTGTTGTTGTAGCTTGTATATAAATTAATGTGGGCTCATTTCTTCAAAATTAAGGGGGGGTGATTTCAGTTTAAATATGCATAAAAGAATTTAGAGAACCTTGAAATATAGGGGGTATTGGAAAATATATATACTCCTTTGTTCTTTAATATAAGACATATTTATCTAATTCGGTTAGATTAATGAAGTTGGTTAAGTTAATTAATATGACATGTATTTTCTAAATTATTTTAATCACCCTCTTTAATTCCCTTCGTTCTTCTCTTCCTTGATTATTATTAATGGGACATCAATAGGAGTAAATTAGGAAAAGATTGACAAATGTAAAAACTTTGTTTTATATTTAGGACAAAGATCAACTTTCTTAATATGCCTTATATATGAAGGACCGGAGGGAGTACATATATATAATTATATATTGATGAATGTTTAATTTACTTCAAGATTTTTCCAACAATTCTCACCAAGTCACTGATCCGTCATGTCTTTAATTTACTCCATTTTATTCTAAATATAAGAATATTTGTAAGTACTGCATGAGTCTTGAGATATTTTTCGGCTTTGGTGAGCTTTTGTATCCAACTCATGTAAACTTTTCTTGATTAAAAAAATATCTGCAGTCATTTTAATTAACTTTTATGAATAAAAAAGGTAGACAAGATGTTTATTTGAAATTAATATGCCGAGAATTTGTGACATTTTTTCAAAAACTTCCCTCACTAATTAATGATTGTTGGTTAACAATTTCTTTAAAGATTTAGCTACTGATAGAGAACTATGACACCGTCTGATCCACATACTCAACCCTACTTAGTGGAATAAAGCTTTTGTTGTTGTAACTTGTATGTAAATTAATGTGGGCCCGTTTCTTCAAAATTAAGGGGGGGAAAGTTATTTTAGTTTAAATAAACATAAAAGAATTGAGAGAACCTTGAAATATAGGGGGTATTGTAAAATATATATACTTATCCGCTTTTTAATATAAGACATATTTATCTAATTTGATTAGATTAATGAAGTTGGCTAAGTTAGTTAATATAACATGTATTTTCTAAAACATCTTAATCACCTTCCTTATTTCCCTTCTTCCCTCTCTTGCTTGATTATTGTTGAGAGAACAACAATAGGAGTAAATTAGGAAAAGATTGACAAATGTGAAAATTTTGTCTTATATTTAGGATTAAGATCAACTTCTCTAATATGTTTTATATTAAGGATCGAAGGGAGTACATATATATAAATATATATATATATATATATATATTGAGGAATGTTTAATTTACTTCAAGATTTTTCCAACAATTCTCACCAAGGTCACCAATCCGTCATATCTTTAATTTACTACATCTTATTCTAAATATAAGCATATTTGTAAGTACTCCGTGAGTTTTGAGATATTTTCGGCTTTGGTGAACCTCTATATCCAACTCACGTAAACTTTCTTGATTAAAAAAATATGCGAAGTCATTTTAATTAATTTTCATGAATAAAAAGGTAAACAAGATGTTTATTTGAAATTAATATGCCGAGAATTTGTGACATTTTTTCAAAAACCTCCCTCACAAATTAATGATTAAAATTTAATGTGGCTAGATAAAAAAATTTCAAATAAATGATCTTATAGAAAAGAAAAAAAATAATATACAAGATAATAGGAATTTTTATTGGGAAAATTCCAGAAAAACACTCTAGAAATTAGAAAAGGACAAATAAGTTATTCCACTATATAAAATCCTATGTCAGTACAGTAAAGAAATCTGTGATTATAACATCTTGAGAAAAAGATGTCTCTACCCTTGAGTTGCTTTCCCATTCATTTTCTTCTCCCTTTCTCTCAGCTCAGAATAATTTGACCACTTTTTTTTGCCTTAACCCGTCTCTCCACCGACTGATAAGTCCAATGCAATTCAGAGAACAGTTTTTTGGTGTTGAGACCATAGACAGAGCTGGAAGACGCCCACAAATGGCAGGTTGGGGATTCGCGGCTTTGGCAATTTCTAGGAGGTTGACAAATCCAGTAATATGCGTGAAGGGTATGCGTCAAAGAGTTTTGACAACAAGGGCCCATCATTAACATCGCCTTCAACAATGAAGATTTGGTGCTTGGAATTTGGAAAGAAGCGCCTGTCTGGCTCGCTTCAGGGAGGGATCATAGTAGCCGTTGAAGTTATCAAGGTCAAGAACTCTGTCGCTGCGCTTCTTGAGGGTAAAGGAGCATAGCTAGTAGCACCGTTGATGAGGAGGGACATGCCATTAGGTTAGCGATGGGTGTGAATTGAGATAAGAAGTTGTGAATTGAGATACAAAGTTGTAAAACAAGAAAGTGAAGTCGTTAATGTAAAATATAGTGGTATTAATACAGATACATGTATTGTTATTGGCTCCTGAAACTTTTGAATTTCAAACTTGTCCCTGTGTATGTGTTTTTTTAAATACGAAGTTGTGAAATAAGAAAGTGAAGTCATTAATGTAAAATATGGTATTGTTAATATGGATACAGGTGTTATTGTTGGCCCCTTAAACTTGTTAATTTTAAACTTATCCCTAGGCATGTATCGGTTTCTGAGATATGAAGTTGTGAAATAAGAAAATTAAGTCGTTAATGGAAAATATGGTGTTATTAATAGATACAAGTGTTATTATTGGCTCCTGAAACAACACTTGTTTCACAACTTGTTATTTAAAAAATTTACAAGTTTCAGGGGTCAATAACAACACTTGTATCTATATTAACAACACCATATTTTACATTAACGACTTCACTTTCTTGTTTCACAACTTCGTATTTCAAAAATCATCACATGCTTAGGGATAAGTTTAAAATGAACAAATTTCAGGGGCCAATAACAACACATGTATCTGTAGTAACAACTCTATATTTTTCATTAACGAATTCACTTTCTTGTTTCACAACTTTGTATCTCAATTCACAACTTCAAATCTCAATTCACACCCCTCGCAGACCCAATGGCATGTCCCTCCTCATCAATGGTGCTACTGGCTTCATCGGCTCCCAATGCTCCTTTGCCTTCAAGAAGCGTGGCGACGGAGTTCTTGGCCTTGATAACTTCAACAACTACTATGATCCCTCCCTGAAGCACGCTAGGCAGGCGCTTCTTTCCAAATTCCAAGCACCAAATCTTCATTGTCGAAGGTGATGTTAACAATGGGCCCTTGTTGTCGAAACTCTTTGACACACACCCTTCACGCACATTGCTAGATTCATCAACCTCCTGGAAATCGCCAAAGTTGCAAATCCCCAACCCGTCATTGTGTGGACGTCTTTGAGCTTCATCTATGGTCTCAACACAAAAAACTTGTTCTCTGAATTACATCGGACCGATCAACCGGAAGAGAGGCGGGTGAAAGTCAAAAAAAAAAAGTGGCCAAATTATTCTGAGCTAAGAGAGAGGGAGAAGAAGATGAATGGGGAACCAACTCAAGGGCAGGGACATCTTTTTGTCAAGATTTTATAATCTCAGATTCCTCCACGGTACTAACATTGGATTTTGTAAATTGGAATCACTGATCTGTCCTTTTATAATTTCCAAAATATTTTTCTGAAATTTTCCCAATTTTTTTTTTGCTAGGACAAGATAATAGGAAATTATACTTTATATTTAGGATCAAATTTAAACTCTTTTGGGACCTTATACTTAGGATAAGAGTAGTACTAATTGCTTCCTAGTTCCTCTAATCTTATTTATAAGCAACTTTCACTTTTTGTCTGAAAATGTAAGCTTCATTTTTTTATTTTACCCTTATTAAATACTCATTCTTTTTCTTATCTTATACTCATTATCTCTTATACTTTTTATCTATTCTCTCTCTTATACTCTTTTCATAAATAAGGGCATATATGAAAAAAAAAATATGACAATTTTGACACACTTATTGTTTTTAACTACCAATTCGTTTTACGCAATCAAAGAAAAAATTACTTATAAATAGAACCGAGAGAGTACATTACATTTTTTTTTATTTAAAAAAATTGACAAACGACCCTGAAAGTAATTAAGAACCCAAAGCCATTTATTAAATGGGTCATTTTAGGTAGGTACTGTGTTAATGGCCACCTGTACAAGCATGGCAAATAACCGCATTATTAGGTGTTTTCTATTGAAAGCAATTCGTTGCAAATTAATTACATTCTAGAAGCAAACATTTCCAATAAACATTTAATACTACTCCAATGTTTTTATAATTTTACGCGGTTAAAATATTAATCGTTTAGGATTTTTTTTTGTTTTGATTTAAAATAATTATATAATTTCATAATTTTTGCAATAGTTTTACTTTTTACTTTTATTAATACTTTAAAGAAGAGAGTCCAAAAAAATGGAGGCTATATTAGTTAAATAATCTTGTTAACAAATGTCCATAATTATTTTAATGGGAGTATTACTATATTACAACAACTTCTTATAATTAAATATACTTTTTAGATGTTATAATTATTTAAGAAGAACTTGGACGAAGTCGGAGTTACCAAAAAAAAAAAAGGGAAAAATCTCACAAAAATTTGTGAGGTAAGATAGACAAATTTTGTTGCCTTAAAATAATATAGGTAAAGTTGCTGTTAACACCTCAAACTATTTTTGAATATGTAATTAGTATCCTAAAATATTTAAGGGCACAATTTTATTTATAAATAATTAAATTAGAATAATTGTGTCCTTCTTCTAACATCTTGTTAACACCGTTTAAAAAACAAGAAGCTTCACTTTCACTCTGCATCACCGTCTTCTTCTAGGATCGTATCTTCTTGCTCCTAGGTAAGGAATGATCATCCGATCATTTCAGAAATATCATAGCAGCAAATCCCCGACTCACCACAACCATTGGATTAATTTGCATCATCCTTTGCTGGCGGAACAGAATTTGCGTGCGTCAGATGCAAACATACATGAGATGGTTTCAGAACACTCAATAAATTACAGAACTGGAGGATGTAGAGCATCTCTAATGATTTCCCAGAAACACTCATAAAATCAAGAGATGGTTTCACTTGGGGAAAACTAGTCCAGGTTGACGAAGATGCAGAAGGAAGGACACATACGGAGTTAATGGGATAGAAGATTGACTAACATGGAAAAAATTACGTATAAAAAATTACCAACCCTTAAAAAAAAGTTGTTTATAGAATAGGATCGGAGAGAGTAATATTTTAAAATAAAAAAATGATACTCCTTCTTATCGTTTTTATAAATAACTTTCTTTTTCTTTAGGTTAGTCATTTTTATAAGCAACTTTTTCTGTGTCTCAAGTTTTAAACTATTTTTTTCTTTAATACCTCTATTAAATACATATCTTTATAGTAATTATTCCCCACTCACCACTAATTCTCTTTCATTTACTTATTTATTACATATTCTTTCTCATATTTTATACCCATTCTCACTCATAGTTATTATTCATTCTCTTTCTCATACTATTTTCATAAATAAGAATATATTTAAAAAAATATAATATTTTTAATACATTTATTATTTTTAACTAATTTTATCAGTCAGTTCATTTTACATAATAATAAAAAAGAAGGTGGGGGGAGTGTATGTGAGTTGGGGCTTGGGCATCATAATGGAACATAAATGAGGGGCGCTGAATATTATGGTTCACCTTAAATGCCTTATCTCAGTCCAATATCTATGAAAAGAAGGGAAGACCAAAAGAGGCCTATTTATTGCTTTTATTTTTTATTTAATTTTTTCCTATGTGTAAATGCATTCATAAGCATTCAATATCATTATTTAATGTTTACCAAAGAAAGAAGAAAAAATTTAGTTTCTAACATAAATGTTTTCCCACCACATTAATTAACTCGGATGTCTATTCATTCTTTCCTTCTCCTTATTTAATTAGCTAATCTTTGGCCAAAAATATATATATTCAGTTAATCTCAATTAAGAATTAAAAAATTTGTTTTGTCAAAATAAATTTTTTAAAATTGTAGTAAAATAAGGAGGGAGAAGAGACTAGTATACCGGGGCGAATTAATGTTCGCATCCGAGTCAAAGCTCCATATATAACTCGAACATAATAATGCTCACGTAATCATTAGATTACTAGAGTTTAATTAGGATTAGCATAGCATATCACCAAAATAAGAAAGATAGTAGGAGAGAAGAGATATTATCAGATAGCTCAATGACAGAGATGAGGTTCAACTGAGAGAGACACATCCTATTTATAGAGATATTGAGAGACCACTAATTAGCTTGGTATAATTGGGCCCATAAACATGTTGGGATGGTAACTTTAGCTTCGTGTAATTGTCTCATCGTTTTGATTGGATGGAATAAATCAACTTTTGATCAGTTTATCAACTTTTTTTTTTGAAGTAGAGTTAAAATCAATAAGATTGAAGCAGTAGTAGTACTAAGTTTCAACAAGTTTCAATAAAGCATCATGCCTTCTTGTTGATAATCCCAAGTGAGCTGGCTTTTTGAGGAATTAAATGATGCATTTAAAACTTGATGTGCCCTTTTAATTATTCACACCAAATCCATGAGAAGTCACTGAGTATTAATTATTCTCTTCAATTCTTTTTATAAATAATAACTATAACTTTCACACAGATCAAAATGGTTGTTAAATTCTGTTGAAAACAATAAGTATGTAATATATATAGATTTTTTTTCCAATTATACCATTATTCATAAAGAGATCTTATGAGAGATAACAAGTGGAAATTTAATATAGAGATAATCAGTGGAAATAAGAGTAATTTAGAAAAAATGTGAAATAAGTATAATTTATTGTAGATAGATGCTAAATAGAGGAATTTCCTCATTCTTAGTGCATGTGTGATAGTAATTATTATAAAGGTATGTATTCAATGGAGGTAACAGTGGAAGGACAATTTTTCATTTTTAAACTAAGATGATTTGTTATTTATAAAAAGGACCATATTCAAGAGAGATAATGTCCTACCCCTAGATATCAGCTTGGCCGAAACTTAAGAATACTCCGGGAAAAATCAAGGTTTTTCTATTCTAACTCAGCAGACGTGTTCTTTTCTACTCGTAATCACTTTATTAACTATTACATTATGTTAGAACTATCATTTAGTTCCAATTTTGGCAGCATAACATTTCTAATACCTCATTTTCCAGATTTACAAACAAAGACAATCCAACAAAATTTCACTGATTGAATTGTGTAATACCCCGAATTTTGGGATTAGAGGCTAGAGAATAAGCCTAAAATAAGTAGACTGCTAAGCCCCAGTTTAGTATGAGCCCCAAAGTTATTCCCTATGTTTCTTATATCTTTAGGGTATTAAAGAAAGTAAAATGGTGAATTTTGGAGAATGTAATTATGCTTCTACACTACAATAGAATATAGATTCTGTCACCCTAAAGAACGTCCCTTTTTAAAATAGGGACATCTAAAACATAGGCGGTGATAATTTTGTAATTCTAGGTGGGAACTAGATAGCTTTAGGCGTCCCAAATGCAAATTGGGATGCCTAAAGGCACCTTTTAGACGTCCCTTTTTGAATTTGGGACGTTTAAAGTGAAAAAAATTTTATTTTTTTTATTGGGATATCTAAAGTGGGATTTTAGACGTCCCAAATTTAAATTTTAAATTTTAAATATTTTTTACTTTAGGACGTTTAAAGTAAAAAAAAAAAAAAATTCTATTTTTTTTCCACTTTAAACGTCCCAAATTGAAAAAGGGACATCTAAAGTCCTACTTTAGACGTTCCTTCAATTTGAGATGTCTAAAGTAATTTGAAAATTTACTTACGAGTTGCATTGAATACAAGGGACGCCTATCCCTTATATTAAATATAAGGGAAGTTTTCCTTCCCCCCCTCTCTCTCCCCCACAACATTTTTCAATTTCTCTAAGAGTTGAAGAGATAGACCCACATTCTATAGATTTGAATGGCTTCTTCCTTCAGTGTTCTTGCCATCCTCTCCCCTCTCATCATGCCCTTCGGTGCCCTTATCTGCGACGATAACTCTCTCTTTATCACTTTTCAAATCTAACATGCTTGTTTGCTTATTATTATTATATAATTTCTTCTCTTTTTTCACAATCAGATCTGTACAGTGCATCTGGAGATGAAAAAAATCTAAAGTTTGACTAAAAGAAGTTTGAACAAAGCTAGTAAAGTGGTGGAAGTGTGGTGATGCCGGAAAAGGAAATTCTGGATCCAAAAAGAGAATGGAGAAAGCTAGCATTTGTGTTCAACAAAACTATTGCAGAGGATTCTCGTCTGAAACTTATGTTTGCTTCTGTAATTAATGACCTCAATATCTACAGGAAATTTGAAATTCAAATGATTTTAGACATCACTTTTTTTTAAAAAAAAAAGAACATCTAAAATGGAGACTTTAGACGTCCCTTTTTCAAAATTAGGACGTCTAAAGTCCTACTTTAGACCTCCCTTTTTTTAGGGACATCTTTTCTAAAATATACTACGCCCCTCACATAGACGTCTCCATGTTTTTGGACGTTAAAAGTGCCAAAATAGGGACGTTAAAACCCCTGTTTGTAGTAGTGCTAGTGAAATTTCTTGTGAGGCAGTGAGATTTTCTTAGGCTTTTGAATGATCAAATGATGTCCACAAATTATGAAATTTTACAAGGTGAAAGTAGACATCCCAGGCTTTCATTTGATATGCATTATAAGCCATTTTGACTAGTGAATTGAGAGTTATGAATTTTTGAAATTTACCCAGCGAAACTAGAAAGTTTCTGGAATAGCTTCCAAAGATAAAAAATCTGGGAATGATGTGCTTTCAATTGACAAGATTCTTTATTTTTTCTTGAAACTAGACTCAATAAGGGTTTCATATCCTTTAGAATAGCTCTGAAATGATGTCTATAAATTTAGTTATGCTTTTTTAAAGTTAAGGCAGAAAATCTACCAAGAAGGCCAACTATTCCAAAAATTGGAAAATAAAATGTGTTGACAATTGTGTAAATTGTGAAATAAGTTAATAAGAGGGGGAAATAATTATTTTGATTGTGTACATGCCAAGTGTCATTATCCTAAGGTAAAGGATTTAAATATAATCGATAAAGCTTGTGCACATGTTCAAATTAAGAGTAAAATAGTATTTTTGTACATGTGGTTTGACCAATGGAAATGAAGCCCAATTGTATGCATGAAGGGCTTTTGGACGTCATTTTTGGGCTAACTAGAGGGAGGAAAAGTTAGTTCAAGTGTATGGAGCTTATGACACAAATTTGATAAAGATAGTGTCAAGTACATATGTGATGTCATAAACCTATTTGTCACCATTTATTAATTAAGGGGAAAATGGTAAGATATTTTATGAAGTAAAGCTTCATCTTTCTTTCTCATTTCATGTCAAGAACAAGATAGAGAGAGAGAGAGAGAGGCCTTAAGAAATATAGAGAGAAGGAGAGCTCAACTAAGAAAGATCAAAGGTAAGCTTGTATGTTTATGTGATCAAGCTTCCTCTTTTGTATGATATCCTCTCTGATCTCTTCTTCTCCATGAAACACTATGTTTAGCAAGAAAATCTCAAGGGAGAGAGAAAGAGGGTGGTAGGCCTTCAAGAGAGAAAGTGAAGAAAACCAAGGTAACTTTAAGAACATCAACTCTTGTGGTTGATTGTTGTTGCTATTGTTGTTTTTGGCTTGGTTGGTTTATTTTGTAAATTTGGAAAGTGATAACCCTAAGGGGTTATGCTGCCCAAATTTAATCTAATCATACTTAGAATGTGATTAAGTAGTTAAACAAGTGATTAAAGGTGATAAGAAGGTATTTTATGGATTGAAATAATAAAACTCCACTTTCTCCAAATTTTATAGAATTTCATCCAGATTTGTGTTGGGCTATGTTTGGACTGGATTTTTGTGTTTTTGATGATTCTATTATATTTAGAATGGAAAATTGTGTAGGGTTCATGTTGAATGCGAAATGAGAAAAGCCCTAGAAAGTGAAATGACAAAAATAGCCTTAAAAACCTCACATAGGGGCTACCAGGGGTAAATTTATAATTGGGGCTGAAATTTGAGAAAATCGAGGTTAAAAATGGATTCCTTGGGCGACAATATGTTAGAATAGCCTTAGTCAAAATTTCGGAAAAAGTACAGTCGGACCAGGTACGGCAGGGCCAAGTCAGGTCCCCGAGGGCATTTTTGTTATTTTTTCAATATAGACTCATATAATCCCCAGAAACACTGTGGAAGTGTCTAAATGATACATTTGACATTTTAGGACTGAGTTGAGAGCCTAAGGGATGAGCACGCAAATCGAGGCACGTTATTCGAAGATTAGAAAAGAGCAATTAAGGTAAGGAACTTACCTCCTTCATGTATTTGATATTTATGCTGGTGTATTGATGCATGTTATTACTTTGCTTGATTATGTGAAACATATATGAATGATTGAAACTCTATTTCTGTTTATGCTATGGCCAAAGTTTTGTTGCTTGAAACATTACATCATTGTGTTAGCATGAGGTTATGTAATGCAAGCATGTCATGTATTAAGCACTTATCTTACATGCATATTGATAATGTTTTCCTACTGAGATTCTCCCGAATCTCACCCTCCCCTACCAACAATTTAAATAGGTGAATACAGAAGGTATGCGGAGATCAGAGAAGAGAACTACATAAAAGGATTACGGTGGTGGAACGAAGACGAGAAGATGTCTCTGTTTCACTAGAACAGGCTTAGACACCCAAGTAGCCCTGTATGGTTACATTGATGGTAATTATCATGTACGAACCCCTATGGGTTATTTCTATAATCATGCACATATTATCAGTATAATTATGTTATTCCTGTGTTGCCCACCGCATTATGTATCGTTTTCTGTTATTACTCTGAAATAGGTGAAGATAAGATAAGGGTGTGATAAATTGTTTACAGCAGCCAGAATAGTCAATATCCAAAGGTTTGGGAGTTACCTTTCGCTTCTTTCTGGCTTTTCTTGAGATGGCCGAAAAACCCTAGCTCTCAACACAGAATTTTTGAGCTTCACAACCTTAAAGAACATAAAAGATTAGCTTAAGAGCAGAGTTATATGCGTTCGGAACTGATTTACCAAAGAAATCACTTACCTTTGTAAGTTTTTCCGTCTCCTTCTCTCTCTAAAAATCTGCTATTTCTCTCTCTAGTTCAAGGCTGTTTGGCGTCGGTTTTGCGGAAGAAGATGATGATATATTCCTATATGCTTATGTCATATTTTAATTCTTTATCAATTTCCAAAATTTTCAAAAATTCACTTTATGTACATAAACCTTTTTGTACAAGTAAATGGTTCACAAGCCCAATTGAAATTGAATTAATCCCTCCATCTCCTTAAGCCCACCAATACGCCAATTTTGGTCCAGAGTAGCCCAATTAGGTTTTTCTTTTTTCCATAATGGTCATTGCATTTTTTCCCTCAATAATCGCAACAATTGGCAATTTGGCAGATTTTCTGTATTAATTTGGAAAAATCATAACTAAATTTATAGACATCGTATAGGAATGATTCAAAAGGCTATAGAATCCTTATTAAGTCTAGTTTCAAGAAAAAAAATATAACCTTTAGCCACATGGAAGCACAAAATTTACAGGTTTTCAATATTTACATGTTGTTCTAGAAAATTCATAGTTTGTATGGGCTAAATTCAAAAATTCATAACTTTTTGTATATAGCTCTAATTGAGTCATATGACCTATCAAATTAAAGTTCAAGATGTCTACTTTCAGCCTATAAAACTTCATAATTTTGGAACATCATTTGGTCATTTAAAACCATTTGACAAATTCACTGCCTCATAAGCGATTTCACCGGAAATATTATTCACCTTTCAATTTTTAATATTAAATTCCTATGGCTATAAATATTCACTATTTTATTGAATATATTAAATAATTATAATACATTCTTAGTAAATAAAATTTGGGATATTACAGATAATGTTACTTATAAAAAAGATAGGAGGGGGTATATTATTTTGAAGATTGCATATCTATTTAAAGTTTGATGTCATTTTTTTTCTTTTGGAGTTGTAATTCATGATTTTTAAATATGGGGTAAAATTTTTTAAAAAAAATTCATTTTCAAACAAATTAAATAATCAAATTCTAATATATTTTTATTTTCTTTCAATTTACTTATTGAGTTTCAAAAATTGGTTATGGGAATTTATGAAAAATAAGCTTTTTAATGTATAAATGCTACTTATATTTTAAACTCTAAGACCTTCAGAAAATTGCATAATGTATAAAGGTAGTATTACTTGTTATTTATGAATAAAAAATTTACTACAAAATTTATTGATAAATTCACATTATAATAAGATACACACATACACACACACATATATACTATTTTTTACCAACAGTAATAATATACTATTATTTGATGGAAAAAGTAATTAATTAATTAAAATTAATTAATGATCATACATTTAACATTGACTCTAAAATTTTCTTTATAATGAAAATTGAACAGAAAAATAATTGAAAAATATTTTTTTATAAAAAGAGAAAATGATATTAAATAACATAAGTTTAAGAATTACAAATAGTCATTAAAATGCTGGTAAAAATATAGTCAGTAAACTAAAATGAGTTTGCAAGAAATTGAAAAAAAAAAAATCATATATTTGAATGATTCTAGTGTTAACATCAGTAAAATCAAAAAGCAAAAATAACATCTTCTGTCGGGTAATGTTGAAAATTGAAGAAGATTGTGGAGGAATTTAGAGGAAAGCTTTCCCAACACAATAAAAATTGAAATATAATTCTTGGGTTTTTTGAAGTTCTTTTTTGAAATTATTTCTTGTGTTTTTTACAACTTCACATTTTAATAGGTCAACACCTGGGCACAAAAAAAATCATATAATATTCGAAATGGATAAATTTCTTTAATTTTTCAATATGATCAATTTTTATTTGATACCCCCTTCGGTATTTAATACAAGACATATTTGGAGAGTTGATCTTGCTCCTAAATATAAGATAAATTTTCATTTTTGTCAATCTTTTCTTAATTTGCCCCTATTGATACTTCCTCGGCAATAATCAATGAGAAGAGTGAATGGGGGAATTAAAGGAGATGAATATGGTGTTTTGAAAAATACATGACATATTAACCAACTTAATCAAATTCTTTGATCTAAACAAATTAGTAAATATATCTTATATTAAGGACCAGAGGAGTATTTTTTTATTGAATTGAAGCGTATGAGAAATTGCAATGATCTAAACATTACTTATTAAATATGTCAATTAGAAAGAGTATTTTTTGAGTTCCGTGTTAGGGTGCATCCCAAGTGAAGTGTGTTCAATAAGTTTAAGGTACTCTTATTTCTAATAGGCTAGTCTTTTATGATTGAACTCTCCGTTTAGATTTGTGTTAATAACAAATGTGCTTTTATTGAGAGTCTAAATGTTCATGTAGAGGATTATCTACGAAGGATTCTGAATGGGAAAAGACTGTGTGAAGCGTTGTGAAGCCACTAGGGACATCATCAACTCCCGTACGCTAGTCTTTTGGGATTGAGCCCTCCTTTATATTTGTGTCCCACTTCAACAGCATATTAGTTTTACTGCTAAAAAATATTTTTAAGGAGATTAGACTAACACTATTGGAAAAAAAAGCTTATAAAATCACCACATCTAAACTTCTATATGAGGAGACGGTTTAAAAAGTTTGACTAATGGCATTTTTGTAAATATTGACACTACTTAACACCAGTCGTACTTACAAGCAGTCTAAATAATATTTTCTGGAGCGGTTGTAAGTTAATGCGGTGTCGATAAGTATTAATATTAAGAAAATTTAAAAATTTAAATTCTTTTTACACCGGACGATATAACATCCGATTGACATATTTTTTTTGGAAACCTTCGTTTCTTGATACCCGATGTTAAATGTTTTAGACTCTCTTCAGCTTCCAATGTAAACTTCCCAACTATGTATCTCTTTGAAATTTGAGGCTACTTCAATAAATGTAATTAATCTTCATCCATCTGGATATATTTAAACCCCTCGTTGCTTTCGTTTCTTCAGATTCAAGTTCCTCTTCCTCTCATCCCTAAAATATCAATATGGTACACAGGAGGACTAATCTTGTTCATCTTCCTTTTTTCTCCTCCTGACTCCACAGCCTTCTCTGCCACCTTCATCCAAATAGCTTCTTCAGCAGGTCCATGTGAGGGTTGATCATATAGACAGATGCCTTGGAAGACTCATCGCGTTGCTCCATACTGCCAACAACAAGCTCAATCTTGAACTTGACGCCAATGAAATTGAGTACAATGTTTCAAACAACCTCGCCTCTTCCTCTTCCCATTCTTCCTCTGGCGATTAGGAGGAAGATTGAGAGTTTTTTTATTATGTAAAATGTTTTTTAGTCTATGTACTGATACTACCCTTGATCGGGCAACATAAAAAATACATCCTTAATGGAAAAAATATTTTTATTTATAATCTTCATCTTGTTCGATCTTGATCTTGATCACGTCTCTTTTATCTTTGTTCCGTTGTTTTTTAATTATATAATTTATAATATATATTCAACTTAATCATATTCATGTTAAATATATAATTTAATTATATTGAGACCGATCATAGTTGCATAAGGTATATGCTAATCTAAACCGTCCTTTAACTGTTGACTAGTGTAAATGTTGTTTATTTTTCTAACGTTCACTTTTTATTTACACCAGATAAAATGAATATCCGGTTTCATAATTATTATTTAATTTAGACCGCATTTCAAAAATGAATGGTGTAAATACATAACGTTTCAACTTCCAATACCGATCATCAAGTCTTGTTAGTATCCAGCCTTAGTCCCTTTTATAAATACCAAGGCGCCTTTAGTTTCTAAATTCAAATTCAAAAGTTCCTTTCTACTTCTCTCTTTCTTGTTTGAGTGACAATGTCACGCCCTTATTTTAATTTTACCTTTATCAGAGTATTCACGGAAAACGATATGCGGTTCGGTGGGCAACACAGAAATAATGTAAATATACTGATAATATGAGCATGATTATAGAAATTTCCTATAGGGGTTCGTACATAATAATTACCATCAATGTAGCCGCACAGGGCTACCAGGGTGTCTAAACTCGTCCAGTGAAACGGAGATATCTTCCTGTCTTCATTCCACCACTGCAATCCCCTCATACAGTCCTTTTCTTTGTTCTCATCATATCTTCTATCTCCTCTTGTCTAAATTGTTGGTAGGGGAGGGTGAGATTCAAGAAAATCTCAGTAGAAAAATAATACCAATATGCATGTAGGATTAAGTGCTTAATGCATAACATTCTTGCATTACATAATTCATGTTCACACAATGACATATCTGCGTGCTTAATGTTTCGTGCAACAAAACTATGGCCATAGTATAAACAGAAACAGAGCTTCAATTATTCATATATGTTTTACATAATCAAGCAAAGCAATAACATGCATTAGTGCACC
This sequence comes from Inga oerstediana, assembly GCA_963210345.1. NCBI lineage: Eukaryota > Viridiplantae > Streptophyta > Magnoliopsida > Fabales > Fabaceae > Inga > Inga oerstediana. The sequence goes on from OY723406.1 coordinate 70,572,052, forward strand.
AGCACAAATATCAAATACATGTAGGAGAGGTAAGTTCTCTACCTTAAACCTTTTCCACCTCGAATCGTGTGCTTTGATTCGCGTGCCAATCCCTTGGACTTTTAACTTGGTCCTAAAACGTCATATGTACCAGTTTAGAAACTCCCATAGTGTTTCTGATGGTCATACGAATCTATTGTAAGAAGTTACCAAAATGCCCCCGGGGACCCGGCCTGGCCCCGCCATACCCAGTCCGACTGTACTTTTCCTGAAATTTTGATATGGGCTATTCTTGTATATTTTCACCTAAGGAATCCATTTCCTGACTTGGAATTACCAAATTCACTGCCAAAAGACAAAATTGCCCTTAGCAGCCCCGTTTTAAGGGTTTCTAGGGCGTTTTCGTAATTATGTTTTTTCAGGCTTTTTCGAAAAAGTGACCAACTGTAATCCCACCTAATTTTCCATCATGAACTCAATAGGATTATCAAATCATTGAAAATCCAACTCTAACCCCTCTAAACTAGTCTTGGCCAAAATTCTCAAATTCCTAGGAAAAATTGGGGTTTTTCGATTCTAACTCCACAAACGTATTCCTTTCTACTCCTAATCACTTTATCAATTATTTAATTAGGTTACAACTACCTTTTAGACCTAATTTCAGTAGCATAACCCCTAGGCACACACGTTTCCAAAATTTAAAAATAATGGCAATCCGATAAAATTTCACCGATTACATTGCTCACAGTAGCCAGAACAATCAAAGATTGAAGTTTCGGAAGTTACCTTAGCTTCCTTCTTGCTTTTCCCTTTTTGGCCGAAACTCCTCCCCTTTCAAACCCTAGGATTTTGCTTCAACAAGACCTTGAATTATGTAGAGAACAAGCTTAGGGAGAGGATTACACGAATCAGGAGCTAAATCACTGGATAAATTGACTCACCTTGAGAATTTGGCTCCTCCTTCTCTCTACAACACAAAACTCTCTCTCTCTCTCTCTCTCTCGAGCTCTCATGGCTGACGTGAATGCACAAGAAAGATGAAGAAAAGTGCTTCATAAATATCTTGGTATTTTCCCTATTAAATAATTACCAAAAATTCCCAAATTGTTGACTTTTATGACATAAGCTTATCCACATAGAATTTGTGTCATAAAGCCCATGAAGAAGTAACTAATATTTCCCTTCCTTGGTCCATGCAAAGACGTCCAAGAGGTCCTTCAATTAGCCTAATTGGCTTTTCTCCATTTATCTCATATTTACAAGATTACCATAACATTTTTATTCATTTTCGGATCAATGGAAATTCTGGCAGATTTTCTGCCCAAACATTGAAAAATCATAACTAATTCTAGAAAAATAAAATTGGAGTGATCCCAAAGCCTATTTAAATCTATTTAAGTCCTCTTCACAAAAAAAAAAATATGAACTATCACTAGCCGCCACCACACAAATACAGAATTGCACAAAATCCAATACTGCTCCAAAATAGATTCCAGTTCTAATCTCAAATTTTGGAAAATCATAACTCCCAACTCACAAAACGAAATGACATGAATTATATGTCCATTTTGAAGCTTGGCATGTGAAATTTAAGACTGAAAAATTTTAGAATTTTTAGACACCATTTTCCTATTCAAAACGTCCATAGAAACCAATTGCCCTGTATAGAGTTCACACTGAACAAAATTTCAAGTTTCCAACCAATGTGTTCAATGGCTCCAAAATTAACAAACAACCTTATTGCCACACAAATTTTTATAAAGAAACCATTGGAATCACTAAAACAACCAAATTCCCATCACATCCACACATCCAGTTTTGAACCAAAATGCAACACAACCACCAAATTGCCCAACTTTTCATTTTACCATAACATGCGCCCTCCCTCTATTCCAATTCAATTTAGATGTTAATCCTCAATTGAACTTAAATACAGGGTTTAGGCACTGCTCATAACACATTCGAATCACAATTCACATCGTATTCTCCAAAAGTGTTTATTTATCAATAATCACATCCACTTTTGAAATCATTAACCCTTAATCACTTTTTGGGATACTACAGACAACACTTCCACTAATGCATATGGCAAGATCAAAGAGACAGTGTTCCCGCTCTCCCCTTCCTATGGCAATTACCAGTGGTTCCTCTTTGCAGCCCCTTCCACCTCCAACGTTAGAGGAAATTGTTGCGGCCATCTTTTGCCTCCAAGGCACCGTATTGGAGGTAATGGAAAAGCAAGATCTCTTCTCTGAACGACTGGAGGAGGTGGCAATGGTGTTGAATATTGCCGATTATTTGGACTAGGTGCAGCGAGTCTCCTAAAATTATGATGATTTTCTGAAGGCCTGGGTTTTAAATTATTGTTATAATATGTTGAAGTAGTTGTTATTTTGTGGCCAATCGTCATCATATATAATATTCTGATATAATTTTGATTTTGTGCATGTATATTGCTACCTTTAGGCGATCGTTAATGGAAAAGTTTCTGTCTTTTATGTCTTTTGATATTTCTTGTTGATAATTATACTCATCTATCTCATGTTATTAATCTATTTTGATGAAAAAGTTTCAACTTTTAGGTGAAGCTTGTTTCTAAAATTTTATCTATTCTAAAAATTACAATTTATACCGGATAATTTAAAAAATGGTGTCGTTATGAATTAATAATGTCTGTAACATATTGACATCAGTCTTTAATGAGAACTGGTGTAGAAAAGGTTATGGACACTGGTCATTAATGAGATCGATCTAGAAAGGGTTGCCTTAAGTATATATACTCACTTTCGAGCTCAGTCTTTATCTCTAACCTTTCTTAGTCCCGCACGCTCTTCCTCTCTCTATCACCTCCGGCCGCCGTGATGTCTCTTATCCCACCGTCGAGATGGCTTGGTATTCCTTTTCGTTAGGCTCTCCCTTTCTATCATCATCGTTTTGCTCTCGTTTTTGGTAAAAATCATTGCTTTTCACAAACTCTCAATAGATATTTTTCTGTTGCGTTCTGTTAGTGTTCTCTTTCGTTGTCTTTTCTTGTATAGAAGTTTCAATCGTTGTCTTTCACAAACCCTCGATGCTCTTTTTCCTTCTTTGTTTGAACCGTGATTGAAAGTTCAATTTTTTACTTATATCCACATGAATGAAAGTGTTCTGTTTAATCGATATTCTCTTTATTTGGTGGTGAAAAATATTTGCAATTTTACATTAAAGTTTACATTTTTTTTCTGTTGGCAGTATAATCTTTGTGGTTGTTGTAGTTATAAAAACACTGATGCTCACTCCTTTTCTTTCTTTTCAGAAAGAGTAATGCTTGATCGATATTCTCTCTGGTTGGTTGTGATTTTTTTTTTTTGCAGTTTTGCATGGTAGGTGACCTTGTGATATATGTGGTGGTGTTGATTGGGGAATATGCCCAATCACTTAGTTGTGATTAATTCAGGCCTACCGCCGCCGCCACATATGTCACAAGGTTCATCCTGTGATGGAAATCTGCACTAGACTTGCATATTGTAATATCCCAAATTTTGAGATTAGAAGCTTGAGAATAAGCCTAAATCAAGTGGACTGCTAAGCCCCTATTTAGCAAGAGTCCCAGGAATGTAAACTTTGCTGCTAGTGTGTTTTTCCTGTGTGGCAGTCTGGTTGTGTATGGTGTTGGATAATTAAATGATATCCAATAAATGCGAAGTTTTCCAGAATAAAAGTAAACTTATCAAGCTTTAATTTAATAGGTCATATAAGTCATTTGGAGTTGTGCACAAAGAGTTATACATTTTTTAAGTTAGCTAAGTGAAACTAGCAAGCTTCTGTGATAGCATCCAAAAATGAAAATTCTGGGAATTATGAGTTTCCAGTTGGCTAAAGGCTATATTTTTCCTTAAAAATAGACTTAATAAGGATCACATAGCCTTTAGAACTATACCAATTGGACATTTGTACAATTAGATATGAATTTTCAAAGTTTGATGAAAATTCTGTTAGATTTCCAGCAAGATGTGAAAATGGGAAAAATGTATGGGCAAAATGGACATTTGACCAATAAAGCAAGAAGACATCTATTTTCCCCTTTAATTGGGATAGATTTTGGTTGAAGTAGGGAGTAAGAAGGAAAAAATATTTACTTGATCTATATTAATTTAAGAGAGATTAATTATCACCAAGTAAAACATGCACATGCTTATTTGCATTAAACAATATTATTTCCAAAAGCAAATGGAGATATTTCAAGAAGCCATATCCCTTTTGCTTCTTCATTATTTCATTTAGCTATCCCAAAAAGAAGATAAAAATAGAGAAAATCATGAGAAAATGAAAGAGGAAAAAGAAAAGATGAATAGTGAAAGCTCTTAAGCTCCGGAGCTGATTTCACCTCCGATTCGACATTTCCAGCTTTCGAAGTCTTCTATAACATTGTTCCTCTCATAGAAAACAACATTTCTATGGTTTTAGATTTTCAATCAGATCGAGGTGTTTGATTCCGTCTACTCAGAGGAGGTGCTGCAGAATCAAGAACAAATCACATATTCGAGTTCCGGTAAGCGTATGATTCTATTTGAACCAAATATTCTGTGATTTCGTTGAGTAATTCATGGATATTCAACCCTTAAATTTTGGCCAAAGGTGGTCTTTTAGGGTTTGATATTCATATGATGATGATTATAATGTTAAAAGAGGTTTTATGATGATTTACAATTATTTTGGAAGTTAGTGTTCAAATCTGACTGAATTCATTTTCTAGTGGCAGAGAACTTGCAACTTGTTTTTTATCTGTCAAACTTTGTTAAAATTCTATGAAATTTTACTGGATTAAAGCAAACATCTTGGGCTTTAATTTGATAGGTAGTACAAGCCATTTGGACTAGTTGATTGAAAGTTATAATTTTTCAAAGTTTAACTTTTATTCTGGATTAAAATCTGTGGCAGTCTGTGTTTGATGAATTTCTGGAAAATATGTGGCTGTAATTAATGCTTCATGATATTTTTCACTGAAAGGGGACTTAAAGAGATTTTTATAGAAACTAGAACCAACCCATTTGGATTGTGTAGAATTAATTATGAATTTCCAAAGTTGGTTGGCAAAACTGGCAGATTGGGTCAAACCTACGAAATTATGGTAATTAAAGTAATTTGGGCTCAAATATAAGACTCATGTCCCAAAGGCCCACATAGTCCCATTGGACACTCATTTATCATGGCTCTAATGATATGGGTATTTATTTAGGGCCATGAGAAATAAAAAAGACACATCTTCAATGGTTGGAAAAAAAAGGTACAGAAGGAGGACTCAAAGACCAGAGGCAGTGAACTTATCTCTGCTGCATGTATTTGATATTTGTACTTGTGTATTGATGCATGTGATTGCTTTACTTGATTGTGTAGAGCATATTTGAATGATTGAAGCTCTGATTCTATTTATGCTATGGCCATGAGTATGTTGTTTGAAATATTGAGCACGCAGATATGTCATTGTGTTAGCATATGTTTATATAAGGCAAGCATGTCATGTATTAAACACTTATCTTGCATGCATTATTAGTATTGTTTACTACTGAGATTCCATCGAATCTCACCCTCCCCGAACAACTATTTAGACAGGTGAAAACAGAAAGTATGCTAAGATTAAAGAAGAAAACTACACGAGAGGAATGCAGTGGTGGAACAAAGAAGGGAAAATATCTACATTTCATTGTAACGAGTTTAGACACCCTAGTAGCCATGTACGACTACATTATTTGTAATTGTTATATACAATCCCTATGGGGAATTACTATAATTAAGTACTTATTATTAGTATTTTATGCTATTTATGTGTGCCCACTGAACTGCACTCAAGCACTCTGAGAAAAGTGAAAATAAGATAAGGGTATGACATTTTGTTATCAGAGCATGTTAATCACCACCATGATCGGGGGTTCTTACAATATGATTTATGGTGAAGTATTGGCTCTTACCTCGACATGGCTAGAACCACTGGTTGCACCGGAGCCTGAGGGCTACCTTTGGCTTAGAGGCGGTGCATAAAACACGTGGCTAAGGTACCTTTTGTTGCCACAGCGTATGGGCACTACAGAGACAATTTTTGGTGCTTAGCAATCCACTTGATTCAGACTTATTCTCAAGCCTCTAATCCCAAAATTTGGGATATTACACATATATAGCACAGAGGCTGGATGAGCACCAAACAAACCATATATTCATGAGCTAAGAAGTGTCCAATATGTGATATATTTGGTGGTGTAGGTAGGCTAGTATATTCATGCTTGCTTCAAATTAAATGTAGCTTGTTAACATATGCTCTATAAATATGCATTAAATTTGAAGCAAGTAATGATAATACTAGCCAATCAACACCACCACATATAGCACAAATGGTAGCTGAGTGCCAAAGAGGCAAGTAATAACAACTAACATTAATTCCAGTAATATGAAGAGCGCCAAGTTGAGTGGTTTTTTTGTAGCTTTCACTTATGTCTTTTAGACATGTTTATATGTTTACAGTGGATTTGTATTTAATATTCGTATTACTAATTTTTTATTTTTAATTGCAAAAAGGAGTATGAAGAGCGCCAAAAAGACATGTGAAGAGCTTTAAGTTGAATGTTTTTTATAGTTATCACTTATGTTTTTGTACACATATGAAGAGCACTGAATAATCTAATCTAATATATAACTTTGTATAATTGTTAACAGGGCTTGGAAAAGGAAAAAAAAGACTTCCTTCCATAGGTATGTTAATTGTGAATTTCTTGGTTTAGATTTTTTCTACTAGTTGTATATTCTTTGTGGTTGTTGTAGTTATTGTATGTGATTTTTGTCCATGAAATTCATTATGACTGAAGTTGTGAAACTTGTGATCATGACAATCATGCAATTTCATTGTATCATTGTCATAATGGTAAGTTTCAAAAATTTAATATTCACGAATTCCAAGGACAAAATTTTCCATACACATATTTATTGAATCTTGTTTGCCCTATATTTGTTCTTTTCAAGTGTTATTTTGTCTGGATGCCCCCTCCTTGAAAGGGCTTAAATGATTATTGAGTGTTGGGTGGAAGTGTCACTCATGATTGTAACGCCAATGTGTGAGAGTTGTAGATGTGTGGTTTGTATCGTGGGCCATCCTCAGAGTCGAATGCTAACACCCTTGGATTGGGTGCTAGGTTTACTAATCTTAGGCATTTTGGTTCTTTTGAGATTTCATATAGAATATAGCTCTGGCCTACCTTAGCTTTTAGGTGAAAATGGTGGAGTATCTTATTTAATGAAGCTAAGTACAAACACGGTTGATATACAAACTTGAGAATTTTGCTTTGTATGGTTGAATATGGTCATGTGATGAGGTCTTAGTTAAGATGGAAATAAAAGTGAAGGTCAATAATAAGTAGCTACCTAATTAGGTGGAGTTACTAGTGACGGGTTGATAATTAAGACGTCTAAATTAGATAATGAAAAGTGCAGACCTGGTGATTAATGCTTGAAAGGACAAATTCATTGAATTGGGCTACCACTTAGTCCAACAAATTTATCCTTTCAAGTAATGATCTTTTAGCCAATGTTTTTCATCCTCCAATTTAGAGTTATCAATCCTCACCTCGTCACTATTATTTTCAGCTCATTGGTTACTTCCTTATTATCGGCCTTCAGTTTGGTTTCCTTCTCAACCAATATCTCCCCATGAGATCATATTCACACATATAAAATCCAATTCTCATACTTGTATATTAACTCTATTATACTCAGATTCATTAAATAAGAATCTTCTTCTTTGTCACCTAAGACTGGGGTAGGGTAGAGCCATTTCGTATTTGAGGTCCAGAAGGATCAAAATATATAAGTATGGTAACCTAGCAGCTAATCCATAAGTAGTTGCATTTAATTGTAGGGATGCTCACAATATAAATCATGCGTCGACAACATGCAGATGTTGGGTGTAGCGCCCAGAATTTGGAAAACATGGAGCTGCCACCAAAATTTTGAAAAAGGATAATTTTGGAAACCTTTTTTTTAAACAGAAACTGATCTACAAAAACCATTTAGGGTTCGGGAGTCGATTGTATATGGGGAAGGTGTTAGGCACCCCACAACACCCATTCACAAGAATGGTTACCCTAAGTTAATTATTTAAAAATATTATGGCCTTTAGTTTTATTATAATTACCCAAATAAAAAAAAGAAAATATTTACAAAAATAAATGAAATGGAAACTAAAGAAGAAGAAGAAAAAAGAACATTTATTTACAAAAAGAAAAAATACATTTATTTTTAAAAATTGAACATTTATAAGAAAAAATATATTTATTTACAAAATTGGACTTGACCTAGGATGAAAACCTATGGCCTACGTACTCTTTAGAGGGATCAAAGCCCACGTAGTTCGGGGGGTAGAAATGCGTGTCACTTTGTTTGTGTTTTTTAGAGAAAAAATTTATTTAATTTATTTGAGAAAAATAATTTTTTTTGTCTGGTTTGTGTTTTTTTTTATTTTTTAAAAAAAGTATTTTCTTTATTTTCTTGTAAAAGAGAGTTTTTCCATTTTATTTTCATTTATCAAAATGTGTTAACATATTTTTTTTTTTTTGAAAAAGAACCTAAGAAAGGGATAAAAAAAAAAAAGAAGAAAAAAAAAAGATGCAAGTTAAAAGAATGGGAAGCCAAAGGTGAGAAAACTTATGCATACCTTTTGTCCTTGAAAGCAAGCCAATTTAGTAACATGGCATCAACACTTGCAACCATCTTGGAAAGCATATTATTATCAAGGTAAAGCAAAACAAGATAATGCATGCAACTCCTAACATTCCCACCATTTAGTCAACAACAAAACGAAGCTTCACAGCATCATTGTTTAGTGTTGAAGCAAGGAAAGTTGTAAGCATAATAATCACAAGGAGTAAGCATGTTACCTCTTTATGAATCTCTTCCCTGTAAGCCCCTTTCTCCCAAACACTACCACTTTTGTTAAATGCACAATAAGGACAATCACATATATAAAAACAAGCAAAGTGGCAAGAGAGTCTAAAATGACATGACATTGATCACACTATAATCATGTTATTCACAAAGCCAAAGAATGATGAGAGAGATTCGTGAGGTAAAGAAGGACAAGATGGTAAATGCATGGTCATCTTAAAAGAATATCCAAGAAAGTGAGAAAGCATGCCATGGAGTTAGTAGCTATATTCATAATAGAACAAATAAAAGAGACCATGACATACCTCTTTCTCTCTTGCTTCCCTTTCCTCTCAAAAATCTCCCCCTTTGCTTCAACATTTGCTCTCCTATTTATAGTCTCAAGGTAAGGTTTTCTTCATAAATGCTCCTTCTTTTTTTAAAAAAATTTCGTTCTTTTTTTTTTTTTTTGTATTTTATGTTAAGAACTACCTAACTTGACACAATCACCATCAATGGAGATTTGTTTTTTTAATTTTCGTTTTTAATTTTTTTTTTTGGTATTTTCTATTGATAAAACTTCCTAGCTTGACCTAATTACCATTAGTGGAGATTTTTTTCGTTTTTAATTTTTTATTATTCTCCCCACAAGTAATTTCCTAATTTAAATCTATCAACATAAATAAGACTTTTTTTTCATTTTTTTATTTATTATTCTCCCTTAATGAATGACAATGCCAATCATCATCAATAAGAGGATTTATTTTAATTTTCGTTTTTTTAATTTTTTTTATCTTTTCCCCACAAGTAATTTCCTAATTTAAACCTATCAACATAAATGATATCTTTTCTATTTTTATTTTCCATTTTTTTATTTATTATTTTCCCTTAATGAATGACAATGCCAATCATCATCAATTAGGGGATTTATTTTAATTTACTTTTTTTTATTTATTTTTTTTCCTTTTAATTATGATCGCCAATTTGGACACCGATCATCATCAATAGGAGGATTTTCTTATTTTTTCTTACTTTCATTTTTTATTTCTTTTTTTTTCTTCCAATGATGATTGTCAATTTGGATACCAATCATTATCAATTATGTTTGTATTTTTGAGTGGGGCCCGGACAAAATAGGCTGTTTACACCGGGCCTAAAATTACATTCACTAAATCCAACACTAAAAAATCATCTAACTCCTTTGGAGGTGGGGAAAATGCAAGCAGAAAAAGTAAACTTTAAAAAAACAAAAGGATAATTAATCTGCAAGTCCTTATAGTTTCAACCAATTTTTAATTAGGTTCCTATATTGTTTTTTCTTTTCATCAGATCCTCATACTTTCACCTTTTTTTAATTAGGTCCTTATAGTTTTTTTTCTCTTTTTATCAAATGCTTATTGTTTCACTAGATTTTTAATCAAGTCCTTCTAGGTTCTTACTTCTTGTAAATTAACATTCTTTTTTATGAATTATTTTAATATTCTTCAACATTTTTTATTGAACATATTTTTGTAGTATTTATTTTTAATTCTAATTTTTATTTACTTTATAATTGTAAAATTTGAATTATAATAATAAATTTTGCTAAAAATAGAATAGAATTATAATAATTAACTAAAAATTACTAATTAATTATATTAGTTATTTTTTTAATTATATAATTATTAATTTAGATTTATTATTTGTAAATTATATTGCAATATTATTCATTTATTTAAATTTCAATTAACATAATAAACTAAAATCCAAAAAGCCCACAAGGACTTGATTGAAAATTTGGTGAAACAATAAGGACCTGATTAAAAATAGATGAAAGTATAAGGATCTAGTAAAAAGAAAAAAAAAACTATAGAGACCTAACTAAAAATGGGTCAAAAATATAAGGACCTGTAGATTAATTAAACCAAAAACAAATACAGGATTTAAGATTAACTAATTATCCAATAATATTGGGCTTTAACTAATTATCTAATAATATAGGGCTTTAAATTCATGGTTATTAGTTATGCTTATTTTTTTTATCGATTGCATTTTTCTTTTTAGGGCTATCTCTGTCAGTGGAATTTATATTGCATAATATATCTTTTAAATATAATAATATCCAACAGGGGTTCTGTGAAACAAAATAAATTGTACATTTTTTAAAAAAAAATGCCCAATTTTTAGACCAGGTATGAAATTACCTGGTCTAAAAGGTGGGCATTTTTTTATTATAAATTGAAAATTTTTAACACCGGTCATCTAACCAACTGGTCTGAAAGAGTAACTTTTAAAATCGGACATAGGTCCGGTCTTAATAATGATAGATTTTTTAAACCGGTCGAATACAAGATTAGATCAAAACCCAGTCTAAAAAGCCTTTTTCAACCAATCTTAAAATCATTTTTTTTAGTAGTATAACAAACACAAATTTAGTGAGGAAATACCATTTTCAAAAATAACTAAGCTTTGTACCTATACGTGTGAAACCTAAAATGAGTTGTATTGCTTTCAAGTGATATTTGTATATAAACAGCTCTTAGATTTTCAAAAATAACTAGGCCCTATACTTTTGCTTAGTGAGAGTGTGTACTGATTCTATGAATGTTTACTAAAACAAAACTCAATTCTTTTTTTTTTCCAAAGGAATGGCAACATATACTTGATCTACAGACAACACAGCAGACACGCATCTAATTCAATTATATATGCTGGGATTCATTTGTCAACTTTTGATTGGGGTTTGAAGCAATTACTCCTTTATCTGCAGTTCATGGTATAAACAGTCTTTTTGTATGGGACAATATGTTTACCAGTGTTTTATGATACTCCCCCTCGTCCTTATTTTAAAACATTTTTTTTAAAGAAATTAACAGTCTTTATTACTCCTTATAGGATATTTATTACTTTGTGTCTAAATATAAATCATTTGTAAAAAAAAAAGCTCACATCAAAATATCAGTCACATATAGGATAATTAATGTAGAAAATTTCATCTATTTAATGCATTTCTTAATATGTGAAAATGTGATACAAGTAACTTATATTTAGGCACAGAGTAACGGAAAATAATTGTAATATTGAGTAAAAACAAAGTCAATCCACTCCTTATTTTCTTGTTTTATCATTAGGCAAATTGATTCATTAAGATGCTTTGAGACTAGTCCATGACACATTGGATAGAATAGTTTTTTACGTATTCATTTCAAATGGTTTAGTCACTTCTGGAAAAGGACAAACCTCTAACATGGTTAATGAGAATATATGTAAAATTATCTAACCAAGACATTCAAATTTTAATCTCTTATAAAAAAGAGCCGGGGGACAAGGACATTGACGTTCTCAATGCTCTTTTATAACCTTTGCAATTCTATTCATGATCTCTCAGCAACCCCTCTTCAATAATTAAAAATTTAGAAGGTGAAAGAACGATAATACTTTTTTTTTTACCATATGAAAAAAAAAAATGATAATACCAGTACTAGGAATAGAGCCTGGAATACGGGCCGGTGTAGGGCCGGCCCTTCACGTGCTCGGGCCTAAACGGGCCGGCCCGTTTAGGCCCATTTGCTAAAATGTACAATATTTTTTAAGCCCTTGGCCTTACAGGGCTGACCCTTCACGGGCTCGGGCCTAAACGGGCTTAAACTCATTTTAATTCAAAAAAAATTTCTTTTTCAAGTTTTACAATTTATTTATTATTTTGCTTTAAATTGAGATACATTATTTTTAAAACTCATAAATTTTTAGTTAAAATAATCATCTAATATCTAAATTAGCCTATTTTTTAAAGTTTAAATTAATAAATCATTGTAGAAAATAAAATAAATCAAACCAATTAATAAGTGTTTGCCTTTTATTAATACTCTATTAGGTACTTAAGTGTCTCTCATATTGATAATTTGATATAATGATATTATATTTATTAATTTATTTTAAAAAATATTAAACGAGCCTAAAAGGGCCGGCCCTCAGGGCTACAGGGCCCGCCCTTTTAGACCCGCTTCTCTTTTTAACATCTAAATCATAAACCCGGCCCTTGAAGGGTTCGGGCCTAAACAGGCTGGCCCGACGGGCTCGGCCTGAATTCCCGGCTCTAACTCTAGGAAAGAGTGTACTTACTAAATTGCTATTATTAGTGCTCGTATTATTTTTGGTGTGAGAGGCTACTGAATTCATTTTTGAAACTGTAATGTGTTTATTGAAACTTCCCTAAAGTCCAGTCCAATCTTCATTTATCGACTCCAATGTTGACAGTTGAAACTTGAAACCATTCATAATTTAATGCTCTTATTCATTCAAATAATACAACTAGTTTTGTTGTTTGCTTTTTTTTTCCCCCCCATAATACTCCTAGATAATATACCTCTAGTTTTCATTTCTCATTAAAAGTTCATTCCGACGTTCACAATGGATATATTAATACTAGTAGTAATAAATATGCAATGAAGCCCAATAAATTCATTTTAATGGGTACTAGTAACTTATTTAAGCCCTTTAGCTTTTCTCCATATATCAATACTAATAAATCTACCAAGATTTTAAGATTCCATGTATTCATTAGTGACAATTAATGACATTAATTAGAGCTTAAATTCAAGAAATAATGAATCCCTTTGTGATAAGATTGAAATGAGATTCTTTCATGTTATGTACAAGTGATTTAGATAAGGTGGCTTCTCTTCGACTCCATTCACTTTCTTCCACTACTTGTTAGATTAAAATTTGAGTAGTCGAAATATAACATCTCATAAAATTATTTTTTATTATGGTTTTAAATTGTCATGATTAAAATTTAGTAGTTTGAATTTATTTATTCACCAATAATTTGATGTTTTATTACTAATTTTATAAAACATTAGATCAGGATAGATCAAATTTCAATTTAAAGGTGGAGATAGGTAAAAAAGAGGAAGTGGATGCAAAGGGTAGATAAGAGAAACCAAATCTAACTTGGATGAATTTTTTTTTAATTTTTTTACAGAACTAATTTGGATCATTTTAAATTTTCTTTTTATCTATTTTTATGTATATAATTTTTTTATATTTTTCACCTTTATATTTTAGAACAAAAATATCAGAAATTAGAATAAAATAAAATAGAAATTGTTCAAATTAAATTAAAAGCGATCATACATTAAAAATGGTACTAAGAGATAAGATTTTTCGCAAATTTGAATGGAGTTAAGAAAAAGTGAATCAATTGAAATTGACGCAATTATGGTAATAATATCTCTCATCCATTCCTTACATTTAATGCTCCCATCACTTCCAAACCCCCTTTTCTTGGTTTCCCTTCCCCCTCCTCCACTACCCATTATTAATTAATTCCACCCACATTTAATGGACCATTAATCGCTTTTAGTAAACCTTTTCAAAATCTAATTCCCTTTTTTTTTTTCTTTTTCTTTTTTTGCCTTCGTTCAAAATCTAATTCTTACTTTTGAAATTATTCATCCTCTCCACGATATAAATTTGATTTAAGCTATGTTTTGAAAACACTTATTTTTAGATAATAAGTTCTTATTACGCAAGCCGAGATAAAACTTCTCTCACATATTTCCTCGTATACCGTGAATCACAATTTATAAGCACTTATTACCCAAACTAAGTGTGTGTTTGGGTCCACGTTTTTTCTGATATAAGCCCGATTTCAACCCAAAAAAGCCCAAAACAAAACATGATCCGATTGTGTGTGTTTGGTTTATCAGTTTGAAATTGTGATACGACTTAAATAAGATGCTTATTTTAAAAGTGGGCCGGTGGAGCTTATTTTAAGGCAAATATCACGTTTTGACCGTTAGTAAATGTTGGCTCAGTTTTTTTTTATTTCTTTCTCTTTCTTCTCTTCTCTCTTCCTCCTTCGCTCATGTTCGCTGTTCTCATTCTTCTCTGCCAGCGGCTTGTTCATTGATTAGCTTGTTCAGATTTTTGTTGGCTCAGATTTTTGTAATGAGTGATGTAAGGTACTCTGAATCAAGATGGAGCTCTGGTTTTGTTCTTCCTATGGTTCTTGCAGGCCTCATCATCGCCATCAGAACCAGCTCTTCTTCATCTTCGTCATCATCTTCTTCGTCGCTTCCATCCCCAGAACCTTCTTGGGTCCTCAGAATTGGAGCCTCTTCTTGGGGCCTTGCTGGGATTTGGTCATGCTCATCCCTGTTCTTAACTGGCAAGCCTCAGTTCAAGTGTTCTTCTGGAGATAGACATCTGAATCAGACATGTATTGTCTCTCAAGTTGCAGGGTCTGAGTTTGAAAATTATATCAGAGAGATCTATGTATGGCTCTGTTCTTTTTCTTTGGTTTCTTCATCGCAAAAAAAAAAAAAAAAAAAAAGCTTCAAAGTTCAAAGCAACAAAATATTTCAGAGCTAACCTCCACTAAAATCCTCCAGTCTGAAACGTGATAAATAACACAAGTCATTTGACAGATTCATTCTTCGACCCAGGGATTGTATCACGGCAAGCAACGGTGTATGAAATAATTAGATTGGCAAAAGGAAAACCCAAATATCAGCAATGCTGCTCAGAAAGAAAAAATTGAAACAGACATTCGACTGAAACACAATGTGTTTATGCTGTTACAATTTCTGAAATTCCTTTTTTAGTTTGGGCTTCATCTGGTGAGTTATAAGTTTGCATTTTCAGATATCTTTCTGGGCCAAATGATATGTTACTGTTCGATATCGCATATATGATCTATCTAAAATTTTAAGAATATATAAATACCATTCAAGTTTTTACTTTTAAAAACGCACTTATATAATCGTTAATCCAAACACATTTTCACTTATGAAAAATCACTTATTCAACCGCTCATCCAAACATAAATCACATTACAAATATTGACTTATTTATTAAGTCATTTTTAATAAGCCCGAATTATATAAGTCATTTTTTTTACCGCTATCCCAAACACACCCTAAGTGTTGTTTGGAAGTGCTCGTTTGTGATATTATATTTTTCCATACATTTAGTGCTCGTTTGTGATAGCTTATTTTTAGACAATAAGTGCTTATAAATTGTGATTTACAATATACGAGATAACTATATGAAAGGAGTTTTATCTCGACTTACGTAATTAGTGCTTATTGACTCCTAATAAGCAATACCAAACACACACTTAACTACATAAGGCTAATACCCTGCGCAATGTAAAACTAGTCATCCACACCACTCCCCCAATGTAATTAATTAAATCAATATAATGAATTCAGTAGTATTAATTTTTGACATTGATAGTATTTTTAAAAGTTTTACTCATCAGTCACATTATAAGGTAGAGACCGTATTTTTTAAAAATCTATAATATGAATATTTTTTTTGCCGACAACAATCTGTTATATGAGTATATAGTATAATATTACCCCTAATTTATTATTTTATGCAGGGTTATTTTCTTGGGCTTCACAGTTTTTAGTCATTCCTTAAATAAGGATAAACTTAGAAAGTTATTAAATTTTTAGATAGAACTAATAGCACATTGTACCTAATTATAAGTCAATTGTACCACATTCTCAAAAACTAATAAAATCATTAAATGGATAAATTTTCTCATATTTATCCTTATCATGAAAGGATGTATATTTTCTCTTATATTGTTTTATCCGTATGCATCTACGCCCCTTCTCTTCTCTCTTTCTCATGTGTCCAACCAATAGTAAGCAGGGGTAAAATTGACAAAACTTTATTTACTACTCTATAAGTAACTTATATTTTGAATACAACTTTTTAGATACAAGTGACTTATAACAAGTACAAAATGGAAATGTTTAAGTTGGCAAAAAAAGTGTACAAGTCTGAAATTTTTCCCTGTTCCACTAAAACATATAAAAAATGTCTTACTATAAATATAATCAAAGTAGAATTTTTTTTACATATTTAATAATATAATTTTTTCACTACCACCTCGGGTCTTAAATATAAGACATGATTGACTTTTTTTTTTAAATATTAAGAAAGTTAAATAAGTTATTTAATTATATCATATATTGTGTATGATTAAATTATATATCAGTTTATAAGTCAGATAAATTAGTTTAGAGAAAAAAATGATAATTATAAATATTTTAAAATAACTTAATTAACTTCCTTAATCTTCTAAAAAAGTTAACTGAGTTTTATATTTAATTTATGAAATAGTATTATTTTTTTACCTACGGTAGTTAGTTGAATCAAACTTATATTACACAGGACGGAGTATAAGGTAGAAGTTCCTTGTTTCTTTTTTTACAACAAAGTACAAGGCAGAAGTTCAAACATTAAATTGTGGCCATTTATGAAAAAATATACAGTTTGTTTGCACTTCCTCCATTTTATTATATTTTTCCATTCACATTCTTGTAGCCACAAAAATTAGTCATTTAATTAGAAGCCCAAAATTTACTTACTAAAATAAATTAAGGGCATATTTTAAAAGTTAAAAAAAGAAATTGGACATGTTAATCATAAATTTATAAGTTTTAATACACATGCTAGAACCTGACATATAAAAAAATGGAGGAAGCATATAGTTACTTGTAGTAAAGTTTAATACTCCCTCCAGTTCTAAATATAAGATAAAGTTTTTTTGAGATATTAAAGAAGTTAATTAAAGTACTTTAAAATATTTATATTTTTTATTTTTTCTCCAAACTATTTTACCTAATTTATAAACTGATATATAATCTAATGATATACAACATATAATATGATTAAATAACTTATTTAACTTTCTTAATCTTTTAAAAAAAAGTTAACTATATCTTATATTTAAGACCGGGGAAAGTAATTAATGATAGTCTGGCAAAACTAAAAAAAATAATGATATAGTATTTGAAGAAAATACCTTTAGTTTATTTGTCATTGTGTATTTGATTATCTTTTTTTTTCATTTACCTAAAAATTATTAATCAACATTAAATTAATAAAAAAATTAACAATTGATTGAAATTTTGAAAATGATAGTAATTATGTAAAGAAAAATAAAAATGCGAAAATGAAAATTGCTTTAAAAATGAGAGAATAGTGTTTGTAAGAAACTACTACACTTGTACAAAATTTAGAGGAAATTGGTAAAAAAGGCTATATTAAAAAAATTTATTAGCCTATAGGATTTTATATGTTTTAAATTTTTAATATATAGAAACTATATTATTTTACACTTGTGTGGATTTTTTCTAAAATTTATGGTAATTCAGAAACGATTAATAATACGTGCCGTCCTTCTAACTTCCTGCAATAAAGAATTAATAAATTCAATTTTATCTAGTTTTTTTATTTAAAATAAAAAACGGACTCGGTATATAATATATATATATCGCAGTCGCTTGCATATGAACAACACAATCACACTTCCGTTTATCTCCCTCACCCTCCCTCCCTCTCCGAAAGTTCCGAGAAGAAGACGAAGAAGCTCTTTCAAACCTGGGAATGGCTGCCGACGTGAGCTCTCTGGTTCGGACCCTCGGAGGTGGAGGCTGCAAGGACGACCAGCACCGGACGGCGGTGAATGATTCCGCCCGCGACAAACCGGTGGCTCTGATTACTCGAGACCTTCTCGGCGGCTCCTCCAAGTGCATCGTCGAATCTCAGGATTTGGATCTTGACCTTCCGGTTCCTAATGGATGGGAGAAACGCTTGGACCTCGAGGTGATTTTCGAATCTAATTTCTGTATTTTCTGTTTGTTCGCCGGGATAATAAATTATCGCTGTTGGATTTAGCCCTACTGGAATTTCTGGTTTATGGATACTGATAAATCCACTGGTTATTATGTTAATTACATCTCTGATCTTCTTTTTATGCAAAATGAACAACGGAATTGTTATTATTCCGAATGGAATTTTCATTTCCTCTTTTATGTTCCTGTGTTTTGCGTACAAATTTCTTCAACAGAGGAGGCGGTTTCTTCTCTTCTTCTTCATCTTCAGATTTTTTCTTTTTTTTTTAATATTTATTGTTGATGCTTGATTTAGAAGTCAGGGACAATCCTTAAAAAAATGATTTAGAAATTGTAAAATGATAAATATAATATTTCTGAAAAAATAAATCAAGAATTATTTATTAAATTTTGATATTTTTTAATCAACTCTCTTATGAGTAAAAAATTTGATTTATTATTTTTCAATTTTCAAGTTTTTTTTTTTTTTTAAGGATTCTCCCAGATGTGATTTGATTTTGTGGCCTTGGGATTGGCTTCTGACAAGCTGGAGTGAGAGAAGGTATATGATGAGTTAAAGTAAATTACTAATGCTATTTATTTTTATTGATTTGATCTCTCTCAGCGAAACACGTTAAGCTTTTGGCTTTTAATGTAACAGCAAGCCTGCAATCAATCCGTTTTGTTTTTGACCTTTGTACGCTGGCATTTATTTTATATCTTAGAAAACAGAACCTTCGTCTTTTCATGTTTAACGCTTACATGGTATTCTTTCACTGCCTTTCAGATCTTTTACATTCCTTTTGGTTCAGTTTAAATTGATTTTCCCTTCCTTTGGTGTTTGTTATCAACATTCTCCAACAAAATCTTGTCATACAGAATTTTGGCCTGATACAGAGTTTTATTGATCACATGTATTCCTTGGTTTATAGAGTAATGGATATTTGTTTATCTTTTGCAGTCTGGGAAAGTGTACATTCAGAGGTGTGAAACTTCAAGCTTACCTTCAATGTCTGAGCAAAAAGTGCAAATGAATCATGAAGTCACATCAACACAGTTAAAGCTAAATTCGCCATCGAAGGCTCCTCTGAACCTTTTTGATGAAACAAGCTTAGATTTGAAGCTTGTTTCATCCTCAATAATGTCATCAAGTAACAATTACCAGAGTGTATGCACACTTGACAAGGTGAAATCAGCACTTGAAAGAGCAGAGAAAGAGCCAATCAAGAAGCGAAATTTGCTCTGGAAGCCGTGTTCATCGCTGTCATCACCATCACCCTCGTCGTATTCATCTTCTTCCTCTTCCATGAGAGAAACTCAGGAAGAAGAAAGTGATGAGAAATTGATGTCATCACCAATGGCTGCTGGTTGCCCGGGTTGCTTGTCATATGTACTGATAACCAAGAACAATCCCAAATGTCCAAGGTGTAAGTCTGTTGTTCCTTTCCCTTTGATGAAGAAACCTAGGATTGACCTCAACATATCAATCTAAGAGATTGAGGATGTTTAATAGTAGTGATTGTATCTGGGAAAAAAAATTCTGTTCATTTTGTAAATGATATATAAAATTAGCTGGCTAGGTCGTTGAATGATAGGATTATTTTGATTTAAGATATGTTGGCTAGGCTTATGTATATTGCAAATTGGTTGCCGTTTGATAAGCGAAGCTAATAGAATCCTTCTTCTGATCTTATTTATAAGAAACTTTCTCTCTTATGAGGCTGATATTTTTATAAGCAATTTTTACTTCATGTCTAAAACATGTAATCTCCTTTTTCTTATTTTATCCTTATTAAATACATAATCTATAATTAATTATCACACACACCAAGAGTTATATTCCGGGGATAGTCTAGGTGAATGAAATCAACAAAGCATTAGGAAAATATATATTTTACTATTTCTCATAATTTTTTTATACATTCTTTCTCCTATACTCTTTTCATAAATAGGGACATATATGGGAAAAAAATGGTATTTTTGATATACTTATTATTTTTAATTATCAATTCGTTTTACGCAATCAAAGAAAAAATTGTTTATAAATAGAACTGGAGGGAGTATATTTTATTATTTTATACTTTTTCCCAGTATGGTTTTCTTGTAATTTGGTATCACAAACTTGTTTTTATGCCACATGCTATTCTTCTATTTGATCTTATTTAAGAGGTGACATCATGGGAGAGGAAGGATTTTAAAATTTTTAATTATCTCTCATTTTAATTCTAGAATTGATGAACGAAAACCTTAAATGCTATATTATCTTATAAATTGATATCATATTCCTATGTATTCTAATGAAGCCAATTTTATGGGGGGGGGGGGGGGGGGGACTCAAATCTATATCAAGAAATGTAAAATAAATATATTGTGCGAGCTAGATTCAAATTACTCCTTTGGTCCTAAATATAAGATAAAATTGATTTTCTTTGAGGAAATTAAGGAAACTAAATAAGTTACTTAATCATATCATTTGTTGTATATCTTTAGATTATATATTAGTTTATTAGTCAAACTAATTAGTTTGAAGAAAAAAATATAAATATAAATACTCTAAACTAATTTAATTAGCTTCCTTAATTTCTCCAAAAAAAGTCAACTTTATCTTATATTTAGGACCGAAGGTAGTATTAAAATAATGAAATGAAAGGTGAAAAATATTATTCTAAAAAAATCACCACTAACATACTCCTATTAAATATACTCCTATCATTAATGAAATGAAATGTTGAAATATTATTCTAAAAAACTATACTCCCTGCAATACTTTTTTTAAGTTATAATTTTGGATTAAAACTGGTGCTTTTCATAAGTTACACTTGGAATATTTTTGAAATTTAATTCACATTTTTTTATTTTTACCCTAGACTAGTTACATGTTTCGTACATCTTTTTTTTTTTTCATTCATTATCTCTTTCACATACCAACTTTATAAAGGTAGGTGTTCTTAGAAAATAAGTTTGCAATTAATTTTTTACAAATTTATTGTGTCAACTAGGGGTGAGCATGGTGCCCAGTAACCCGGTGCGCCCACCCTGGCCCTGTAAAAAATTGCCCAGCCCAACCCTAAAAAAGTGGCCCAAAAAAAATTTAGGCAACTTTGGGCGGGTTAATAACCGAGCAGGGCATCGGGCAAGAGGTGCTGCCCTGCCCATTTGGCCCTGCCCTAAAAAATATTTTCATTTATTTAAAATATAAAATTTCATATCAATTAAATATTATTTCATATATATATTTTTTTTTATTTAAAATATATATTGTCTATTATATAATATTCTTCTGATTCTCTCTTTTTTGCCCTAACCACTAAACACTATTTACAAGTAGATTTCTTACTTTCTTCTTTACTTTGTGCTGTATTAAATTATAGTTGCTTTTTATTTTCTTTCCAGATGCTTCATCATTTAATCAACTTTTGGGACATTGAATTGATGCAAACTACTTTTATTTCACGGCTTTAATTACAATCATTTTATTTTCTTATTTATAATGGATTATTGATGTTGTTTAATTTTTAAAGTATGGATATTTGTCAAGACATATGGTATTTTTTAAATTTCAAGACTCAAGTTGTAGACTTATTTTGAAATATCCCAAGATGTGAAATCATCGATTGTATTTGAAGTTTATATTACTTAGGGCGAAGTTAAGACATATATGGTATTAGTAACTACATGAATGTTTATGAAATTCATAAGGAATTATTTTTTTCATAAGTGGACAAGATAAGGTGTTATCATTTAGATAAAGAAGCCCACCCTGCCCAACCCACCCTTGCCCAGCCCAAAATGGTTAGGGCTTTTAGCGGACAGGGCTGGGCATCGGGCTGCAAAATGCAACCCGCCCATCCTTTGGGCAGGGGTCTCGCCCTGCCCAGCCCTGCCCATACCCACCCCTAGTGTCAACCAACCTTTTGATCTACATAATTCAATTATTATTTGTATCTTTTTTTTGCCAGCTATTATTTATATCTTACAAAAAGGATAAGGTAACTCCTTTAATATTTTCCTTTATTATTATGTTTTGATTTGTCTAGGATACTAATCTTTCATGTTCTTCATGGGTCTCGTAATTGCTTATGTAATAAATGTAATAAATTGTGGTTGTTGAATGAAAGATCTTCCTTTCACAGCATGCTCTCGTCCGTGTATTTGACTCAGATGCAATTGATGGATGCTTTTAAATGTCATTAAAAAATATTTAAGGATTTTCCTAAAAAATATTTAAATGTCACCAATTTTGATGAGTATAATTGAACATTCAGAATGTTAATTCATACATATAAATATTGTTCCAAAAAAATCATACATATAAACGATCAAGGAAAATTAATTGAATTTTTCTATCTACCTATTCATGCATTTGGGGATAGTGTACACCATGAGTTAGTACATGCCATTCTGGTCCTATTTATAAGTCTTTATTGACCAAAAACTTTGGTTCTATTTATAAGTCCATTTTCAGAATAGTCAATGCATTTTGTACTTTTTTACCCATATTAATTACAATAAACAAAAGAAATTTATTCATGTTGACTCTTGGAACCAATTATAGATAAAGGCGAAATTGAAAATTTAACCCATAGTTAATGAATTAACTAATTCTTTTTAGTATGTGAGAATTAGTTAAAAGGTACTTATAAATAGGACCAAAGTTAGTACATAGCTATTAAAAAAATTACTGGCAAAAAAAAAAAACTATTAAACAAAATTGCTGAGAAGCATTTAAATTTATGAACCTAAATACAAAATTGGCCCATGCCTATGATTAAAGATAATGCCAAGAAAGATACAGACAGAGAGGAATGGCTTATCCAACACGAAAGGGAAAAGAGAGATCGAATAACAAGGTTCTTATTTGTGTTCACACTCAGTACATTCCAACGCTTCAACTGTCAATTTCAAGTACAATAATTTAACCACACAATTAACGTTTTTAAAAACAAAAAAGAAAAAACTCGTAATTCACAAACTCAACACTACCTCATCGTCACGCTCACGTAGATCCTGTCTGCCGCCACAAAAATTTTGGTAATTTATTCTTGCTTGAAGGGAAGATTCTGTGCTTGTTAAGATTCGAGGATAGACATAAAATCCCTATAATTTTAATAATTTTTTTTTAAAAATATCCGATATTAAAAAAATAAAAAAAAATCTATGAGACCTTACAAAACTTGTTTAAAATAAATTATTCATGTAATTTGTTCTTGATGGAAATTAACATATTAGGCCGTCTAGAGATAGGTTGGCATACTCTTATTGACCCATAATTTAATAATTAATACTTGATTCGATCCTTAATATAAAACATATTTAGATATTTGATCTTGATCCTAAATATAAGATATGATTTTCATATTTATCAATATTTACCTAATTTACTCATATTGATACTTCATCAACAATAATCAAGAAGGAGAGGGAATGGGAGAATTAAGGAAGAAAATTAGGATGCTTTAGAAAATTTATGTCATATTAACTAACTCAATTAACTTTCTTAATCAAATCAAATTAAGTAAATATGTTTCATATTAAAGACGAAGAAGTATAAGGGAAGAGCTATATAAGTAAAGTAGCTTGTTCATTGCAAATATTCTTGTAGACTGGTGGCATGTAAGGGAGAAATTGCGGGTTTTATCCCATTTGTAACCTCAAGTTATTATTTCATGCCCCTTTAATTCAAACAAAAAAAAAGTGCTTTAGTTCTTTTGGCTCTCCTATATGTATTCATTTTGTGACTTTTCTCAGATAATCACTTTTTGGAATCCTCATTAATTTTGAATTTATTGATACTCTATTGTTCATCTACATAGAGACTCAGCACAGAAGTAACACCAACATATACAGTACATCATCTATTTTAGTTGCAATAAACTTCGACTATACCAGCACAGGCTCATGATAGAATACTACCCAAAAAAACAAAGAGAATTAGTGACGAAATGTTATTTCCTCACTAATCCCTCACAAATTCCATCACTAAAATTAGCGACGGAATTTAGTGACGAAATTTTTTTGTCATAAATTAGTGATATCAAATTCCGTCTCTAATTCCGTCATAAGAAAATTCGCAACAGAAACTAGTAACGGACAAATTCTATCACTAATTTCCATTCTTAATATGTCACTAGTTTTTGTTTAAAATATTTTGCGAGGACACTGGCACACGCGTGAAAGGTCATGGCTTTAAATCCTAACTTGGTCACAAAATGCCACCAATTAGTGACATGGACAAGTGGAGGGTGACACACAGCAGTTGATCGAGACATGTGGCAACGAGGTGGTGGTTGACCGGGACACATGGTGGCCGAAGGCGAGGTGGTGATGACTGACTGGGAAACATGGCTGGCTGTGGGTACACATGGCGGCCGATGGTGAGGTGGCGGCCGCCTGCAAGGGACATGTTGAGGCTCGTTGTGAGAACGTATGGCAATTTAAATTATATAAACAAAAATATTTTGCAACAGATTAGTGACGAAACTTCTGTCACTAATTAGGGACAGAAAATTCTGTCCCTAATCCGTTGCTAATTTATGGAATAGCCTATTCCAATTTTGTAAAGGTTTAGCGTCGTAATTTTCCATCACTAATTTCAGGGATAACCTATTCCAACTTTGTGATGGATTATGGACAAAAATATTTCATCGCTAATTAGGGACAAAAAATTTCCGTCACTAATCCGTTGCAAATTAGCGGCAAAAATTCAAAATTCTGTCACTAATCAATTGGTAATGGTATTTTTACCTACAAAACAAATTCCGTCGCTAAGCTGGTTCCGTCACTAATCCGTTGCTAATTTCTATCACTAAATTGATTTGTGATGAAATTTCTGCCACTAAATTCCATGATTAATTTGATTGTTCTTTTTGGAGGAAAATATATATTTGTTTACTTCCATCACATGTATATTAAGACTTAATGCCGTGACTTTATCAAGGTAATTAAACCCGGACCGGTCAGTGAACCGGTCGGGGTACTGGGTCAAGGGTCAGTGGGTCAGATCGGAGTCAAACCGGAGCTAAACCGGGACCAAACCGGTGAGAAATAGAATATTTTAGGCTTATAGTATGAAATTCTAAAAGAAATTTTTTTTTAAAAAAATAAAAAAAATTTTAAAAAATAAAAAAGTTGACCCGGACCGGGTCACCGAACCAGACCGGTTTAGTGCCCGGGTCGCCGGTTTCCGGGCCGGTTCGGCCGGTCCGGTCCGAGTCAGAGAACTATGGACTTTACAACCGAATTTATTTGTAAATATTTATTATAAAACAATTCTACAGTTCTAAGATTTAATCTCACATTGACTTATTTTCCAAATACCTAACCATGCAATAATCCCTCATCTTTGCATGATCCATTATAAGTTTGTCATGTGCCAAACACAACCTAACTACATTTCCAAGTTGGTTTCTTATTCGATCATCTTGAGAATGAGAAGAGCATGCAAATTGCTCATGCCCCCTTGTTAATTTGAACATTTTAAATTCTATTCTTTAAAATTAAAAATTAAGACACTTTAATCATTTTATGTGGCGTTAACTTGAAAAATTAAAACTATAAATTATAGACTATAATTTCTCTAATCTTTATTATAAGTCACTTTTAGCTACCTCTCCATAATTAAGTAAGAGTAGTTAACTCTTGAAATTTGTCTTAAAATGGAAGATTTTTTAACTTTGTCCCTTTTACGAAGAGAGAAAAAATGGCATTTGATGAGCCATATATATACATTGAAATATAATTAAATTCTCTTTTTAGTAATTTGCAATAGGGGTAAAATTGTAAAATAATGTTAATTAACAACCCTCTCTATTTGACTTATATTAGGGACTAGGTACCATAAATTTATTCTAAGTTGCCTTTTATATTAGGGACTAGAGGAAATACAGTTCAGTGCAAAATATGAAAATGAAAATGAAAAAAAGAAAAGAAAAAGAAAGGAAAAGAATCCAACTTATTGGAAATAGAAAGAAGATATACTATCTCTTGTTCAAAATATCAGTCACTTTTAACGATACAGCTGGAATTAAAGAAAAGCAGTTAACTCATTAGATTTATCTTTAATTAAAAAAAATTATATTTAACTTTACCTATATGAAATGAGATTTTGAATGGGATAAAAAATAGATGGAGCTACACTTAAACCTTCTTTATGTGGGTCAAATTGATAAATAAATATTAATTATTTTTTAAGTAATTTATATTATGAACCAAAGATTCTTCTAAAATGTGACTTTTATTTTAGACTAGATGGAGCATGTGTATTTTCCCTTATGAAGGCCACAAGTCCTTGATTGCTCTGTAAAATTTCTGATTCAAGCATTTAAAGTTACTTCCATCTTTGAACCATCTAACTATTCTTGTAGTTGCATTTATTTATTTATAAAGAAAAATGTGGGGAACCATTTTTATTAAATTAGCATTGACTAACATTAATGGGTTGGTTGAACTACTTACCGTGTAAAATAATTAGTTGTTGGAGGCAGCATCATATCATAGAGGAAGAAAATGACTCTCCATTATAGTAACACACTTTGGATTGAAACGTTTGTTGGGGAAATTCACGTTCGTCCCTTAAGACTATAAATGTACTCTCACCCTTCTTTTCTTCCTTCTTTCAATAAATTAGCCCCAACAGGTTATTATTCCCACTTATTATTATTCTCATGGACACACATACACACATTTCTCAAGTAAATTCATTATCTCTCAGCTTAATTACTAAATGGTAGGGTACAGCTTAATTAAGTTAATTTCTGTTAGTTGGGCCCTGGGGTTTACCAGGATTAATACATGCCTCTGAGTTTAAAGAATGCTTCTGTACTTACATAACATCCATCAACAAAATCCTCACAAGTCACAACGGTGAGATATGAGCTAACCCATTTATCAACTGAAGCAACATTTATTGGTAAGTAACACATTTACCAACTAAACCAACATTGATTGGCAAGTTAATCTTTGTCTGAGTGACAGGAATTGGCAGGAAATAAAGGCACATTTCACTCCATTGACATATTTGCTCCCATTAATTATTTATTAGTCTCACTGAATAAATTAATTATTTGTCCATTCGCTCTCTCTCACTTACTCTCCATCAATAATTTTGGAAAATAAATATGTATAAAAAATGATTTTGGAAAATAAATTGTATTGTTATATTTATTATCTTTAATCAATTTTAACTAATTTTTAATTTATGTAATTTAATTATTTGTATCTGATAAAAAATCAACAAGTATTTAGCTTAAACTGCCAATAATTTTATTGGATCATTAGTTACTCAACTAATCTTTGTATGATAGAAGATATCTTTGGGATAGATCCATCAAGCAAGATTTTGAGTGACTTCAAAATACTCTTGATCTATAGGTACAGTCAGAGCTTTCTTCTGAATACTTGATATGTAAGTTACATAAGCTATCATTATTAGATACTTACTTTAGTTCATTTACTTGATAGATTCTTAGCATGCACCTTTATATTTAGAGAAAGATGCTTATTAAATAGTAACCAACATACCTTGATTCTAAAGGAAGAGACTGGATTTTGCTTATGCCTGTATGATAATTAACTTGAGTATTGATTCATGCACATCATTTTTAATTTGAAGAGCTACCCATCAATTGAATAAATGGAGTTGAATATAGTTTTAGATATCATCATCCTGTCCAAAAGAAAGATATTAGATGATATATGCTGCCTAAAAGGTATTCAAAACACAAGCTCCCACCAATTCTTAATGTTAGACATTTTTAGTTACAAATTATTATTGTTGATCCAAAATGTAGGTCATTTTTTTTTTACTTTGAGAGATATCTATCCATTTTTATCCCTATCTTAGTTAATTTGCGATAAGTAATTATGCCTGAAAATATATAATTGCAGGCGTTTGCTCTGGATTAGGACAAAACTAGAAAATAAGCCAATTCTTATCAGCAATGCATATTGAAAGTATCATCCTACATTATGAATAAAAGGAAAAACTCTCTTCAAACCATATTATAAGATCTTTCCAGCCACATGGTTAGAACCAAGGAGTCATAATATAATTAAATCATTAAATTTGTTTCAAAATATTTTTTCCAAATTTACCCATATTTAAAGCAATGAATTACATCATGAGAAAAAAAATAAATTGTATCAAGACTTAAATAGAGACAATATTAGAACAGTATAAATAATACTCCACTTAATTAGTAACATATAATAAAGACCACATATATTTCTTTTAAAATGTCTTATAATATAAAGTCAGGAGGAGGGAGTACCTATCTTAAAATTATGGACTAATGATTTTAAAGGGTTTTATTTTCATGTCAATCCATAAAATATTTTTTATATAATTGTATCAAATAATAGAATATAAAGAAATATCTGCAACGGAAAAAAAAATGGCACCTTCAATTTTAACTTCATGTACTGAATTTATTGTGATGGTATTGTAAAGGAAGTTATATCATGGGGATTGAATGCTTGAAAGGAGCATTCACCTACGTATACACTTAATTGCTGCATGAAATCAATTAAGGCCATTTACTCTACCAATTCACTAATAGACCTGGCAAAAGCATTAAATGACCAATTTAATTTCCATTATAACTATTAAAGATTCTCACCTAACTTGCCATTCGTATGACTTTGTTTGGTGTTTATTCTCTGAAATTTTGACATACTCTACACCCACTTACTTCCCCATTATTAATTATTCTCCTCACCTTAATGCTTTTTTTTTTTTTCAATTTGATGAAGGGTTTTCCCTTTCGAGGCTTGAAGCACAATATGTTTTCGCCTCTTGCAATAAATATGTTTCTCAATATTTGAATTTGTGTTATCCTTCTTACGAAGATAAGGCCGCTTACCGTATCAAATTTGTGTTCTCTTTCTTACGAAGATAAGACCGCTTACCGTATCAACTAACAGCTTATTAGTCTCATCATACTCCTTTTGACGTCAACACTTTGCTTTCCCATCACTTCATTCATGTTTAGTTCGAACCACAGTTATCCTCCACCCACAACCCCCCCCCCCTTTTTCACATGTGTATATACATAATCAATTTGCAAGTGGTTAAAATTTTAACTAATTTTTAATTAGGTCTTCATAATTTTTTTCTTTTACCAAGTTTATGTAGTTTTTTCTTTGTATCCAATCCTTATAAATTTATCTGATTTTTAATTAAGTCCCTGTAGTTTAAAATGATCAATGAAAATAAAAAGCTACAGGGATATAATTAAATACATACTCTATAAACTATAAAAACCTTATAAAAAGAAGGGAAAAAAACTACTTGGATCAAATTAGAATGGGTGAAACTATAAGGATTAAGGACCCAGTGAAAGACAAAAAAAAAAAAAAACAAGGATCTATTTAAAAAATGATGTGAAATTATAGGGACTTGCAGATGAATTAACCTTATACTTTTTGGTAATTTGTTTATAATTTTATAATTTTTCAATATTAAGTCATTTAATTTGATCCGTCCATCTTAAATATTTTTGCAGCTCTAATTTGAATTGTCTAAAGTTATATTATTTATTTTAAAATTATAATTAAAATAAATAAATTCATGTAGGAGTGAAAAATGTGTGCACTCTATCATCTGCTAGTGCGTTTTGATTATGCCAAAAATGGAGGCACCTTCTACTTATTTTATCATCTCCGCGTCTCTAATTAATGACATGGTAAGTTACAAACAGTTTCCCCATCATCTTCAAAATGTCACGATTACGTTTATCTTTAAAAAGTAAACTTCAAATATACAGCCTAACAATCTATTGAAAATAGCATAAAGCCATAAATATTTAAGGGGCATATTATGGACTTTGAAACTAACATGGAACATCAAGGAAAAACAATTCATTCCCCACTATCGTAAAAATAATTAGGGAGAATTGCTAAAAAAGACCTCATTGACAACTTATTTGTTAAATGGGACCTGGGAAGAAATCTTGCACATGGAGGGAAGATATTTGCACACGAAGGAAAGATTTCTGCACATGTAGGGAAGATTTCTGCACACGTATAGGGAAGAATTTTGCACACAGGGAAGATCATCTGCACACCAGGGAAGATATTCTGTACACGTGGAAGATAATCTGCACGCGAAAGTCCTATTTGACAAATAAGTTACCAATGAGGGATTTTTTCACAATTTTCCTAAATAATTATTTTATATAAATTTTGATCTTTCACATTTTTTGAAAAAGAAGCTAAATATTTTTAAATTAATTTGTAGACATGAACAATTAAAACTTATTTAAATCATAGAAAAAGCGGAGCGTAAAAAAATTAAGATAATGTGATCGTGCGTGTGAATGAAATTGCTCTGGTAATATGATTCATCATATTGGTACGGCTGAGGGATGTAGATGTTGACTTGAAAAGATATGTAGATCGTCATAAAAGCTAAGCTGGAACTAATTTTTAATTATTTAATTAAGAATTAAGGAAGCTAAATAAGCTACTTAAGTATATCATATGTTATATATCATTATATTATATATTAGTTCATATGTTAGGTAAAATAATTTGGAGAAAAAATAATAAATATAAATATTTTAAAGTAATTTAATTATCTTCCTTAATATCTTCAAAAAATCAATATTGTCTTATATTTAGAACCGGAAAGAGTAATACTGAAAATGACATCTCTCATTCGAAACTTGATTAACATAAAATCTTCATGCATACTAAGTGTTTGTATGTATACATGTATGTGTCTATATATATATATATATATATATTTCTTCCTTTCCAAAATATAGGATGCCTTTTAGAAGAAATCTTTTGTTCTGAACAATTTTTTTTTTAATTTTTTTCTTTATTTATTAGTAGTGTACGTTATATTTCAAGAAATATGATAGATGTGAAACAAATTTAAATAGGGGCAAAGTTCAAAAAAATTAATTGAAGACATATTTATTAAGAAAACATTGTTTTTTTTAATTTTGGTAGGTTGAATAAAAGTTACTTATAATTTGAATGCGAGGGAGTAAAGGTCAATGCCCTCTGGAACAATATAAGATACAAGTCATCGCTAAAGATCAAATTTAATACATAAAAAATAGTTTCAGTTTACATAGATTTCTTGATTTGAGTGGTAAAAAATCGGACATTCGTTTACTACAAATGTGTGTGTGTGTGTGTGTGTGTGTGTGTGTAATGTTTCAAGTTTGAATCATATAAAAAATTACTCCATTAGAAGAGTTTTCTCTTAACACAGGATCTATATTAAGTCAAATCTAAATTAATTAGTTGTATCATATATCAAACAATTTGTGATAAAAATCATTTTCTTTTACTTAATTTATTAATTAAACCCGATTATATTGTTCGCTGAGATTTAATGTGATTTTAAAGATGAAGCTATGTTGCTATTGTAATGTTTTCCATGAGAGCTATCAATGCATTTGTAGGGTAGGTGTCGAAATTAAATATTATTTACTATAAGCTAGCTCATTAGTGAATTCTTTCTAGGATTATTGTCACAAAATCAATTGGCAAGATTCGTTAGCTCTCAACTAATTAGCTTATTTATGCTCTGAGAAAAAAATTATTAGCTGATTTCTGACATATATCCGAATTAATAGGTAATTAGTAGAGATATCCATTGTTATCAAACTCGCGAATTAACTCTTCGAGTTTACCATTTTTATGTTTCTAGCTTACAAAATTGAGTCGAGTCACTGATATACTCGTGATCATTGTAAACTCGATTAAATTCATGAATTTATATACCGAGTTTACCGTTTTTACGTTTCTAACTTATAGAACCATTTTAACTCACCTTTAAACTCATGTTAACTTCTTTGATTTGATCATATTTGGCGGCTTTATATATAAATTTTATAGAAATTTCTTTGTTAAATATAATAAATTATGAATATAATGTTGATGGATTTAATTTTAATATTTGGATTCAAAATATATTTAAATCAAACTGTTGTCATTTTTTACATTTTAATTATTTAATTATACTCCATTAATACCTATTTAATGGTAAAAATAAAATCTTACGAGTTTACAATTCGAGTTTACGATACGAGTTTAAATCACTGTTACGAGTTTACTTAAACTCGCGAGTTTGATAACCTTAGAGACATCACAATATTTGTGACCAAAAAAATATTATATTTTCTTTCAATTAAGTAACTCAACTCAATTATAGTTAAATGAAATTAATGTGATTTTGAGGATGAAGCTATGATGTTTTCCACGAGAGTTATCCAATTAATTGTAGGATACGTGCTAAAGTTAATTAAATATTGTAAGCTCATTTACACGATACTCTCAAGTCTCAACCACCTCAAAACTATGAAAGGACGACTAACTCATTAAATCTTTTTAAATTAAAAATAAATTTTTAATTTCGTGATTTTGTCTCTGTTTAAATATGTCATACATCTCTCCTCTTTATTATAGGGATACAAATAGGAAATAATATAATAATTAATAACCCTATCGGTAACTTATATTACTATGAATTAAAAATTTCTTCTATAAAAGGCTTTCTATATTTTGGAGCAGTGGGGGCAATTCATATTTGGATTATCGAACATAAATTAATTAAGTTTAGTTAGTTAAACCGAAATAAGCTTCGATCAAAAAAAAAAAAAACCGAAATAAGCAGCATCAACTACTTTTAGGCTTTACGATATGCAGGCATATATAGAAACAGTTGAATCGAAGGGTATTAATCTGATAAGACCAATAAATGTATTTTTTGGAGGCCACCATTATTTTTATTTGAGATTACCAATCTCTTACGGTGTCCCTTTGGAAGTTTTCCTGGCTTTGCTTTATATTTCAAAATGCCGGTTCCAAAAAGTTATCTAGTTTTACGTTGAATTGAATAATCTTGACGGAAATAACAATTAAAAAGGACAATTTCAAATTACCTAAATTTCCGTATTTTGTCCTTATTTGTTCCAATGAAAACACCAAATCATATGAGGGTGAAATTTATTACATTAAAATGTTTGTTTTGATAATTTAAACTTTAAGAAGCATTTTAAAATTTTGGAAAAGTCCTATTAAAATACAATTAAAATTGAGAAAGGATAAAATGATACTGCGAAATTTTGAAATCCCAAATCAGAGCGTCAATACGAGTTTATGATTTGAAATTATGACCAAAAGATGAAAATGCCCTATCTTAAGTTAAAAAGAAAAAAACCGGATGGCCAAAATAACGTGTTTTGAAGGGTGAAATTAACGAGTTAGGGGGGTGAATAACAACACCTATCTCTATATTAAAAACACTATATTTTATATTAACAACTTCACTTTCTTCATTTACAACTTCCTATCTAACAGTCCAAAATATGCCCAAGGAAAAGTGTGAAGTTAACAAGTTGGGAGGCTAATAACAACACTTGTCTTTATATTAACAATAGCATATTTTACATTAACTACTTCAGATTCTTGGTTCACAACTTCCTATCTGACAATCCAAAACATGCCCAGGAAAAAGTGTGAAATTAACTAGTTGGGGGGGCAAATAACAACACCTATTTTTATAGTGTCACTTATCTCCCACTCGTGTGCCTTCTCATTTCTTTTGCCTGCCACTTAACTTAGGGCATTTTTGTTTTTTCATCACAATTTTCAAATCCCAAATTCCTATTGACACTTTGATTTGGAATTTCAAAAATTCACAACACCATTTTGTACTTTCCCAATTTTAATTGTATTTTAATGGGAGATTCCCTAAAATTTTACTATGCACTCTATCTTGAGAAATATTTTGTTTTTGTTATTAGAAGTGTTTACCAAAAAAATTAAATTTAAACCCATAATCTATGCACACCCATCCTATAAGGAGAGAGGAAATGATGAATTTTATTGGAATCCATCTAACGATGGAACTTTTTCTATTAAAAGTGCATATCATTTTCTTCTTACAAGTACAAACCACCGCAGTGATAGCATTTGGAAACCCACATGAAAATGGATTGTTCTAGAGAAGATTAAATCCTTTATATGGCTATTATCTAATAGAAGAGCTCATACGGCTCAACTCAGACAAAGAAGAGATATACACATAGCGGCAACCTGCCTGTTTGGATGAGAAGCATAAGAGGACTTGATGCACCTATTAAGAGACTGCATCAATGCAACTGAACAGTGGAAATCTGTAGTTTCCCAAGCAAAATGGAACATCTTTGCAAGGGGTGGAATAGGTCAAATGGAATCTCCAACATGAAGTAGGCATGGCACACACCAAGAAAATCCCATGGGCGAATCTATTTGGACATCTATTGGGATATCTAGGTATCAAGATGTAATAAACTGTTTGGAAGGGGAACAAATGTATTAATCATGTAATGTAAACAAATGGATGGCTTTTTTCGTGCTTGCTTAGATTAGGAATTGCTAGAGCACTATAACTTCTACATGCCTGGGCCAGCCATAGCACAAGGGAAGCATGATGCAGAAGGAAATTGTGAAGCTCGAAGTGGATGGATATGTGATGTGGGAAGAACGGAGTGGCTGTGGTGGAGTTATTCAAGATCAACAAGGCAAATGGATATGTGGCTTTAGCAGCAAACTAACATTAGTTCCACCAGCCATTGTGGAGCTAATAGGTGTGATACATGGACTTAATTTATGTTGGGCTAGAGGCTATAGGACAATCTGCCTCTTCTCATATTGTTTAGAAGGCATAAACCAGATCACTCGTGGGTGTGGCAACAACCACTCATTTCAAAATATTGTGGATGAAGCTAAGTCACTTGTTTACAGAGATTGACATGTTGTATACAGTCATCTCTATAAGGAAAATAATAGTTTTGCTAATTATTTTGCTATACTTTCTTATTTACTTGTTGCTAAGGAAATTTTGTATCTTTGATGAACAACCACCTTCTAATAAGCGGTCGTTAATGAAGGATCCTAGACTTGTAACTCCTTATTGTATTGCTCTTATGATGAGGCAATAAACTCCATATTTTATTCAACCAGGAAAAAAAAAACCTATGATCTAACCCCAGAAAGAATGAACATAGTGACTATGCCACAAGTGTGTACTTTGGCTTTTGAAATGTTCTTACTAAATATTAAAAACTTAATATTAGTTTTTTAATTTGAGAAGAATATATAATATTTTGTTGCAAATATATTAGTTAAGCCTTTTTTGTATTACAAAGTTTTTTATACACAGGACATAAAAACAAACAAACCAAAAGCTGGCCCCTAAGCTCCCAAAGCCACGTTCAACAGTGTTTCTAGAGTTCGATAATAAATTGTTAAATTTTCAAGATTAAATTAAATTTTATATAATAACGTAGCAACTAATTTTTCTTTTATTGCGCGGATTGAGTTTCACTTGGATAACGCTCTTAGTTAGAGAAAAATCAAATGTTGAGAAGAAAACCATTGAATAGGTGTCCTCTATTTTTTTTTTTTTTTTTTTTTGGGGTCCAGTTATCCAGCACCGGTAATCATAACTAATTCTCTCATACCGTAAACTTTTCAAATAGGCTTTAGTGCTGACTGTAACTCCCTCTCCATACACAGCACCAAAAATCAAATATAAGACTAAATACTAAAGAAAACCCAGTTAAATACCAATTATGACAACCTGACAGGCCTGGTGTCCTATATTGAGAGTTGTCAAGAAAGCAAGGGGTTCAAGAAGGCCCATTAACTCAAATATGGACTGGTTTTGTTGGACTTCAGCAAAATAAAAGCCAACATCATAACTTAGGCCCAAAATTAAATGTTCTCCTTGTCCAAAATGTAGTACAGTGTTTACTAGCAACAGACAATACATGAAAATAAACCCTGCCTCTCAAAATAAAAAAAAAACCTTGTTAAAATCCAATTTGCAAATTAAAAAATATCTATATCTATATATAATATTAATTCTTTAACAAGTTGTATTATATATGAATGAATTATGGTTCATCCAGTATCCTAAAATATTTTTTAGTAGCACTCAACATCCTAAAGTAATTTTTGTGTGCAATTTTGCTCTTAAAGTATTTTTGAATTAATTTTTTATCACACTTTTTTCATATTTCCAGTACTATCTTCCATTTTTTTATTCATATTTATCATTTTCAAGAATTGTTTTTTCAATTTTTTCAGTAGTAATTTTAGATTTTTTTAGACATATCTTCTATGTTTTCAATTCAATTTTTAAGATGACTATTGAAAAATTGAAAAGCTTTTACTCAATATTTAAACACTAGTTATTGAAAATGTTAAAGATAAGTATTAAAAATATGAAAATTGAGTACTTAAAATATGGAAAAAGAGTGATAAAAAATTAACTCAGAATATACTCTAAGGAAAAAATTGTACCAAAAAAACTACTTTAAGATCCAAAAAACTACTTTAAGATGTTGAGTGTTGCTAAAATAAATATTTTAGGGTGCTGCTTAACTGGTTTTTTTTTTTTTTTGTGAGCTCAAGAAAACGTTAAAATTGTTTCCAAAAAATACTTTAAGTATAAAACTTCACCACAAAATATTTTAGAATATCAAAAGCGCTTGAAAAATACTTTTGGCATTAGATTAACCTAAACCTTAATGAATCATGAATAATGAAACTTAATCTCCTCATATTTTATGCAACCCATCAAACTGACACCAGTTAAAATATTTGAAGTGCAAAATTACTCTATAAAATATCTTAAAATAGTAGACCAATTAAAAAAAAAATTAGGTAGCTATTTCAAAATCATGAACAACACAACTTCTTTCCTCTTATTTTATGCAAAACACATCAAACTGACACCGGCTAGCTATTCAAATTGGTCAAATTTTCACATTTTTACAGTAATAAACTACTCATAAAGAAGAAAGAATAACATAAAATAATGAAAATGTAAGGAAGGAACTTGGCTTGGTGGTTTCACGTGTAAGCTTTGACAGTTCCTCCTGCAATCACAGAGATTTTAGCAATTATCCAAGGATTTCAAATTTGCTGGAGCAGAGGATACAGAAACATTCTGATCCACACTGATTATATTGAGGCTATCAATTTGTTAACGAGAGGTGGAGAGCAAAACCACCCTTTCAGTGTTATTATTGTAGAAGCTAGATTATGGTTGTCTAGGGATTGACATATTTTGTTGAATTACATTCCTAGAGATCAGAATAGGAATGCTGAACATCTTGCTAGATTAACGCATACTAATGCGAAGGTTTTTGTCTTCTTTAATCAACCACCACCTTTGTTGGAGGAGGCGGTCGTTAATGATTAATTTGGGGTTTCCTCTTTTACTTTGTATTAAGTTCTTTGTTGTAACTTAATGAATTCCAGTTATCATTCAAAAAATAATAATGAAAATGTATTAGAAACTCACTTTGCAATTCTTTCGGATAAGCGAGGATCTCGCAAAGGGAAGTGGCATTGGGTAGTCAAACATAATGATATGCTTGAAACAATTCAAAAGCAAAACCAGAATCAAAGGGACAAAGCAAGATAAGGCTTTCAAATTTCAAAGAATAATAAAGATTGAGAAGAAAAAGATGATAATGATGATGATGATTAAGATTCAGAGTTGGCATGTTCTTAGGCCTTAAATCTTGATGCTATGTATAGAATAGTACTGTTGAAGCACGCGTCTTCACCCTTCAACTTTTCAAACTTCTTTCCATGTATTCAGATTCTCTCATTATAATCAAGTAGTCAAGTAATATTATATGTTTATTCCATATTCTGCTCCTAAATTTAGAAGGCTATAATTAAAAGAGCATGATCATGATTTGGTTGTATTGTATGTATAGGGTGTCCAATAGCCAGTCAAGGCATTTATATTATTCTATTTTTCTCTCCACCAATGTCTCATCCTTTCAGTTATTCTTATAATTTTTCTTACTCCTCACCCAAATCATATAAATATATATATATATATATATATATATTTTGGCCAACCAGTTTTGCTACTTTGATGCTAGAACATTGATATAAGTTCCCAATATCATCATTACTCACAAGCTAATACCATTCAAAATTTATTTCTTATATAATATATATAAACATTTGATCTTCCCCGATTAATACACACAATAAAAAGAAATGGGATTCAAATAAGTGATTTTATTTCACAAAAAGGTAATTTTAATGGGTAATACTTCTCCGTACTTTTTTATTTATAAGTTATTTTCTAAGACTTTCGATTTATAATTCGTTTAAAAAAATATATGAAGCATTTAATTTTTTAATACTCCCTTTGATCTCAAATATTAGTCACCAATATTTGCTACTTCATTAAGATTAAGAAAAATAGTTAAAATAATTAAATTCAATAAATTTATCTCAAATTAAAAAATTTTCCATAAATAACCCTAATTAAATAATGGGTAAATATAACTTTTAGTCCCTGAAATTTGACCCGCTTTTGATTTTGGTCCCTTAAGTTTGAAATCGGTAGTTTTGATCCATCAAGTTTACTCTGTTTATCACCATTAGTCCCTTAAGTTTAAAAAGGACTTGGTGGCGACTTTCATGGTGTTAATTAGTCCGACGTGGCGCTAATGACGTTAAAAATAGCACAGGGTTAATACAACTTTTGCTTCTAGAAATTTCACTTGGTTTTGGTTTTGGTTTTGGTTCCTCAAGTTTGAAATCGATGGTTTTGGTACATCAAGTTTACTCTATTTATAATTGTTGGTCTCTCAAGTTTGAAAAGGACTTGGTGGCCAAGTCATGAAACCTAGACCAGACTAGCTAGTTCGGCCCGAAAACCAGTGAACCGGTCCGGTCAGGGAATCAACCCGGTTCAGTTTTTTTAATTGATTTTTTTATTTTCTTTATAATTTCATATTAACAACCCTGAAATATTCACTTTCTCACCGGTTTAGCTCCGGTTTAAGTTTGGTTTGACCTTCTAACCCTTGACCCAGTATCATGACCGGTTCAATGACCGATCCGAGTTTAATTACCTTGCTTGATGGCGCCTTTGACAATGTTAATTCATCCGATGCAGCGCTAACACTGTTAAAATAGCTTATGTGTCATGCCTTTTACGACAGCTGATATGGCAAGTATACTAAAATATATTATATTGTGCTGGAAAAAAGGGCATCAAAATAAAACGCACAAGCCTAAAAAGCATGACACATAAGCTATTTTTGGCGCATGCATTTCGTTTTGATGCCTTTTTGTCAACACATGTTTCCATTTTGATAATCACAGCATAATAGAGATCAAGTTCCACAGGCATATAGAAAAAGTACAAATATACTGATTTAAAAGTATTTGTTTACAGACAGGCATCAACAAAGTAGAATACAAAAATATTTACAATTATGTACAAAATATCCCAAAAAATATTATCAGTACAGACTATATATCATCACTGTCTTCACCTCAGGAAACATGCCCTTCAGTTTCCCTTCTCGCCTTTTAATCTGCTAGCACCCGCTAAGACATTGTGATTTAGGAAAAGGGGTAAGATTCCAAGAAATCTCAGTAGAAACATACGACCAACATATAAAATACGAAAATTAAATATATTATGCACTGTATCAAGTAACATGAAAATTCATATCATCCGTAGGTGTACACAAAGTTTAGGGCCAACGGTCTAAGTTAAAACTCTTACGTGTACCTCAACCGAGTCCCTGGCTACAATTAGGTAATACCAATGTACCTCAGCTAGGTCCTAGACCACAGTTAGGTAATGTGCCCTAGGTACGTGTTCAAATTACAAAATACGATAACACACATCATACAAATAGTCACATAGTATATGAGAGATAGTAGTCCCTACCTTAACCTTTTCTCGACTTAGATCGTTCACCTTGTAAAACGTGCCAACTTAGACTCCCAACTTGATCCTAAAATGTCAAATGTACAAAAAGTAGGTTAAGACCCATTCATGTACCATTTTAGACACTTCCATGGTGTTTATAGTGGTTATATTAGCCTATGGTGAAAATTTACCAAAATGCCCCTGGGAACCCAGCGTGACCCCATCGTACCCGGTCTAACCGTACTTCTCCCGAAATTTTGACCTGGGCTATTCTGACATATTTTCACCCAAGGAATCCATTTCAGGACTCAGAATTACCAAACTCACTACCAAATGACAAAATTGCCCTTGACAACCTCTATTTTAGGGTTTCATGGGCGTTTCCATAATTATACTTTTCCAGGCTTTTCTGAAAAAATGACTAACTGTAACCCCACCTAATTTTCCCTCATGAACTCAATGGAATCATCAAATCATTGAAAATCCAACTCTAATCCCCCTAACTAGAGCTAGCTGAAATCCTCAAGTTCCCCAGAAAAAATTGGGGTTTTCGAAATCTGACTCCGCATACGTGTTTCTTTCTACTCCTAACCACTTTACTAACTATTTAATTACGTTTCAACTACCATTTTGACCCAATTTTGGCAGCATAATGCCTAGGCCATGACATTTCTAAAATTTAAAACCAAAGACAATCCAGTGAAATTTCACCTATTAAATTGTCTAGAGCAGCCAAAATAGTCAAAGATTGAAGTTTCGGAAGTTATCTCAAAATCCCTTTGGCTTTTCCAAGTGTGGCCAAAAAACCCTAACTCCACAACACAAGAATTTGAGCTTCCAAATCTTAAATCACATGAAAAGAAGCTTAGGAGCGAAGTTATACGCTTTAGGTATGAATTCACCGAAGAAATCGACCTACTTCTTGAGTTTTCTTCTCTTGCTCTCTCTAGAATTTCTCAACTCCCTCTCTCTCTATGGCTGCTGGTTGGATGACGGTTTGGAGGAGGGAAGAAGATGAAATGTTGCTTTATAATATTTTACTATTATCTCATAATTATTCCATTTCCAAAATTCACAAAAATTTTATTTTTATGACATAATTCCTAGCTTTATGTAACTTGATATCTTGAGCCCAATTAACATGCAACAAATATTTTTCTCCCTTGTTACATGTAATAGCATCCCAAGAATTCCTCCTTTAGGTCCTAATTGGCCTCACAACTTGTTTAAGTTACATGTACATGTAAAGTCATAATTTTGGTCAAAATTGCACTTTTACTCAAATTTTCCATAAAATCATATTTATTTAACCAAAATATTCCAAATATATTTTTCCCTTTATTTTTCTTAATTAATTGAAATTAAATTCAATTAATCAAAAAATAATGAATTTTGTACTAAATTGGAAAAATTACGAAATTGCCATTACATTGTCTATTTAATTCTTTTCCTTCTTTTCATTTGGCCCATTTTCATTTATTTTTGGACAAATTATTTTCTCTATTATTTCTCCATTTTTGGACCTTAATATTGAGCTTTTTAAATTATCCAAATTGATTCCATAATTATTTTTGCCCAATTTCTCATGAAAATGAACATTTATAAAAGTTATAAATTCCAATTTCATGAATATTCACCATTTTATTGAATTTCTCGAATAATTATAATATATTTGATGAATATAAAATTTGGGATTTTACACTTTTCTCCTTTTTTTTCAGCACAATATAATATATTATAGTATATTTGCCATATCAGTTGTCCTAAAAGGCATGACACATAAGCTATTTTAATAGAGTTAGCGCCACATCAGATGAATTAATGTCGTCAACGGTGCCACCAAATCCTTTTCAAACTTGAGAGACCAACTGTTATAAACAGAGTAAACTTGAGAGATCAAAACCACTAATTTCAAACTTAAGAGATTAAAACCAAAATCGGGTCAAACCTTAGAGACTAAAAGTTATATTAACCCTAAGCTATTTTAACAGCGTTAGTGTCATATCAAACGAATTAACGCCGTCAAATGCGCCACCAAGTCCCTTTCAAACTTGAGGGACTAACGATGATAAACGGAGTAAACTTGATGAACCAAAACCAAAACCGGGTCAAACTTCATGTACCAAAAGTTATATTTGCCCTTAATTAATTAACTAACTTCACTAAACTTCCAATTAAATACCATTTGAATTTATGAAATTCCAAAAAGTATGTTAACACTTATAAATGACCAAGAGATTATACGGATTAAATTAGGATTTTAAAGTATTAGTGATTTTACCATAATATTCCTCAATTTTTTTAAAAAGAAAAAAAGAAAAGGAAACCTTGCTAGAGCGTTGCCGGTGGCTTTTTTTTTTTTTTTGTTGGGAAATGGATTTTTTTTTTTTTTTTTTTTAAAAAAATGTTGAGCCATGGTAAAGGTGGGACTTGAACCCACCCGACCCCTTGGTTCCTTCCAAAAGTCTTGGCCGTTGGGACACCAAGTGTCCTTTAATAAATAAATGCATAAGAATATATATGTATAATATATAAAAATGCATAATGGAATTCACCAAAACAAACAAAAGCATAAAGGTATTAATAAAATGAGAATAATATTAACTAAAAATATAAACATATTAACTAAAGGCGTAATGGTATTGATTAAATAAGTAATAAAAATTACTAAAGACGTAATGATATTAATTAAATAAGTAATTATATTAACTAAAGACATAAATATATTAACTAAAGACGTAAAAGTATTGACTAAATAAGTAATAGAAATGATTAAAAGGATAATGATATTAACTAAATGAGTAATAAAAGTGATTAAAAGTGCACTAGCATAACCTACTTGTTATATTCTGATTTCGTACAATATAAATGATAAAATTAAAACAAACGAATGGATCAAATTTATAGCGTGAATATATATACAATTGTGTCCAAAATTCCTTGAATTATGAAGTCCATGACCTTGCATTTCGTTAATAAACTAATAATTTCTGATGATAATTGCATTAAGCATACGTTAACGTGATGCAATCATCTCTCATCTCTTGGCATCTAAATTATCTTTTAGGGCAATCACATCATTTATTTTATATAGCTAATTGCAAATAATTTTTGGAATTATTGTAGCGAACGAAAGCTATTATTTAATTAAATAAAATTGAATTTTGGACTTTAAAATTTTGAGGGTTTTGTGACAAGCATGGAAAACAAAAATAATTAATGACGATTCTCTTTGCTAGGTGTAGGCTTTGGTGTGACCCCTTAACCAACCTTTCACACAACAAAAACCTTGTATAATTGTCATCCAAAGTCCAAACAACATGCTCAAATAAAATTTTAATAATTTTTAATTAATCGAATAAAAAAATTCTTCTCATCTTTAAAATCAACCAAATGTTCATTAGCAATGACAAAATAATTGGGTTGCATTATATTAATTTAATTTGATAATATAATAAAATTAATTTAATATCCTTAATTAAGTAAGGTCGCTCAAATGCGAATTTTTTGAATAAATTGTGAATAATCTAAATAAAAAAACATATTTTGCTCATTCCGGTAATAATTCAAACATCACTGATAAGTGATAACATTTGAGTGAAAAGAAAAAACAAAGTTCTGGCTCCAATTCTTATTGTAAACACATTGTAACAAACTTACATAAATTAATATGAAGTTAGTTAAAATTTGATATTCCTTGTAAAATATCTAAATTATCTTCAATAAAAGTGATTAGTTTTAGGGGTTTGATTAGTTAGTTAATATTTAGGAAGTTTTATATAATTAGTTAGGAATACTGAGTGAGAAAAACTAATGATTCAAATAAAACATGTCATCTTTGGCCCCCAAAAAAAATAAAACATGTCATATATATAATGAAATACGCTGGAAGTCTTAAAGATATAAAAACAAGATTGAGGTTAAGCTCATTTTGAAACTCTAACATATTTTATGTATTAAAATTATTGTACGTTACAATTTGAATCTTTCTAACTGAAACATACATGACGATATACTGGAATCAGACAGTTGTCACCACTGATAAATAGAACATCATTGAATTATTCACATGTGACATGGCATATACGTACTCATTTATATAGGAGTGCCATGTGTGTGACGGACCCATACAGAAAAAAAGTAAGCTTGTACAAAGCCTATATATAA
The DNA here is from genome assembly GCA_963210345.1 of Inga oerstediana. NCBI lineage: Eukaryota > Viridiplantae > Streptophyta > Magnoliopsida > Fabales > Fabaceae > Inga > Inga oerstediana. Next base: position 70,616,407 of record OY723406.1, read on the forward strand.
CAGTGGGACAAATAATCTTCTAAAGATATTAATTACGTATACCTAACTTTAGAGGACGAAGCTGATATATATTGGGATATGATCCTCATTTATATAGGTTTTGTTTTGTGTCATGTACCTTAAATTGCGGTACCATATGTCGTACATTATATTATATATGTGTATGAAACCCAACCAAAAAAAAAAAAAAAAAGTGAAGGTCATGTACAATTTTGCACTGAAACGAAATGGTTCAATGAGCTTGAAGTGAACAAAAGGAACATGTATATGTAACCCTACTCACATGCAAGCATGCCCTACAAGTTTACTAAAGACTCTGAAACTTGTGAATATGAGTTGGAAATGAATATGACGACAAGCTCACACTCACACATTGTCTCCCTTTGATCCTATTTTCAATCCAATGCAACATCATTCTTTTGTTTTCTTGTTTTTTTAATGCCTTTACTCTTTTGTTTCATGTTCTTGTTCTCTGCTTTGTTATTTATACCATAGTATGAAAAACCGGACCGGCCGGTTCGACCGGTTGAACCGGGAATTGGCCCGTGGTCCGGTCTGGTTTGATGGTTGAGCTAGAGAACCGGTCGAACCGGTTAAAACCGGTGGTTCAACCGGTCAGACCGGTTTCATTTTTTTTATTTTTTTATAATTTTTTTTCTTTTTTTGAGGGAAAATTGGAAGTTGAAGACCAAAATGAAAAGAAAAAATCTAAAAAAAATGAAGAAGATAATGAAAAAAATTATTTAAAAAGATATAATAATTATAGAAAAGAAGATATCATTGCATAAGTATATGCATTATAACTTATACTAATAGATTTTAAGTATTTTTTCTAAAATTCTTCATTTTTATCTATAGAAGTTTAAAAATATATTAATATATATTGCTACTAATAAATTATAATATTTTAATATGACCGGTTTAACTACCGGTTAGACCCCGGTTGACCCATTAATCCTTGAACCTGTGCTGTGACTGATTCATTGCTCGGTCCGGTTTTTCGTTCCTTGATTTATACACAAATCTCAATTATTTCTTATTCATATCTACATACATACACATTCATTGCATTAAAATTAGATGGGCATGCCTTCTATTATTATAAGCAAAATCTTGTGTTCATTTGAAAACATAAAAATTATGTTTATGTAATATACTTTTTGCATTGAGAGAAGCCTGTAAATTTTTTTTTTTAAAAAAATAAAGTTCTATATAATCAACATATTATATAAAATTTAGGAAAATTATAGTCGCAGTTCCATATAGGCATATCGGCATTTAATCACTGAAAGTGCCTTGAGTTGTCAATATATATAGTTATATACATCATGAACTATTGTTATTTCTTGTGTCGGATTTTGTTATTACATATTGCTCATTTGTTGTAAGACTTTTCATTGATTACATTATTTATATGGGACTTTACAATTTTTATTCCTAAAATTTAATTCCTCAACTAATGCTCTATAAATGTTATTTATCTTGCCGGCAAAAAAAAATGTTATTTATCTTGGGTTAATTCTGGTAAGGTTTTTCCCCTTCATCTTCTTCTCTAATTATTTTTCATTTCTTCTCTTCCAATTCTTTTCTTTTGAACAATAATCAAAAAGGAAGAAAGTAAGAAACAAAGAAAAATCAGACCCCCATGCATTTCAACGGGTTTGTTGATATAGTTTTATTGAAATTTATTAAATGATTCTATATATTAATGATTAAAGAATGTATAGATACACACACACACGCATATATATATATATATATATATAAAATTGAAAAATTAGAAAATATGTAACACTCAAAAGACTTTTATGCTGAGAAAAATACAAATGTTTCACATCAATTAGAGGGCAACTTGGAAGGAAAGTTAATTAGGAAGTGTATGGGGTAATATAACAGCATGCCCCAATATATATCATACGTACAAAACTACAAAATATGATGTTTGTTGAGTGTTGACTCATCAAAAACAATTTATAAAATAAAAAAACCAAACCAATTAACTTGTTTCCTACCTTCGTACTCCACAAAACATTAACATGTACAAAATCAAATCAATGAATGTGACCACACGCATCAAATGAACTTAACCATTTTCCTTGTGATGTGTCTGTTATTTTCTGAATATGGATTCTTCTTCATTTACTCATCATCTATCCGCTGCTTGCTAGCGTACCAAAGAAGAAATTAAATACCTTTCCTTGGGAAATCAAATACATAGAATCTGTAAAGTGAAATATCTCTGAATCTTTTCACGTTCTTTCTCAGACTTGCAAGAATAATTTTAATAATGTACATGATGGCTGCTGTAAGTGATGAGAAATGACACCTCATTGTGCAATGTCTGCTGGTTTTTCTTTCCATTCATATAGATATAATTTTCATTTTAATCTTATCGGTCCATATACATTGAATAAAATGACATGTTTTTATTAAAACAAAAAATAGGTAGTTAATTAAGTCTTAGGACTCCAAGAATCAAGGTAATACTGATCATGAGAGGATCAGCACTTACAGAGTCACTTATAAATTATCCACCAATAAGACCATTCTCTCACTAATACAATGGTAAGATTATATTCAAACCGAACTTTTGTGAAGCGTGTGTGTAAATATATATGAGCTAAATCCTTAATTAACGGACCAACTTTTAATGGCTTGATGCGATAACCGAAACCGACAATGAGCAAAATAGGCCGGGCACATAACAGTGTAATTAATAATGCCTTCTCTTCACTGTAATGCAGAAATTAAACGCCATATTTTGTGTTGTATCTCTCTGAATCTTATCATCGTAAGATATAAGCCTAAGGTGTATAGTTGTGTTTTCTTTTTTCTAATATTATCATTCAATATCTAGTTCAGGGTTTGTGGCTGCCCCTCCTAACATAAGTGTGTCCTCTAGGACTCGAACTCGAGACCCAAAGGGTTCTGGTAGGGCCTTACGCCGCTGAACCAAATATATGTATAGTAGTGTTTTCTCACAATGCCATCTCATGCCATTTCTTAATTGTTTTGTGATAACCATCAGTATTATTGACTGATTGTCATGCCTCTGCCTCGAATATGGATTAGTCTGGTTGTAGAATTTCCCATGACAAGAGTTTGGCCTGGGATATCGGGTACATACGTTAAAAAAAAAAAAAAGTCTTTTGAGATGAAGTTAATTACACCCAAAATTGGTAGTGAATAGAAAGAATAATCCAAATTCATCCTGAAAAAGGGTTGATGTGAGATCAATTGAGATGTTGACTTGCATGTGCGTGTTGTGTTCTTTGAAGCGCATGCAACTTCACGCTATTTTGTATTCTTTCCCCACTCCTCCTGTGAATCATGCCGTCACGTATTTTTTAAGAAAGCATTTTTTCTTCAGTTCAATTTTTTATTTAAATACTTCAATTGATACACACAAGAAATAGGCCAATTCGGCCGCTTTTTATTCAATTTCAGGGGAGTCAAATTCTCATCAATACGAAACAAATTGTATTTGTTAAGAAGTGCAAAATCGTATTCATAGGATCTTTCTACCACCTAATAATCTACATATATTTACCTTTCAACTTATCTAAATTTTTTCAACTTCAATTTTTTACATTAATTAGTTTGACTAATTAACATTAATCCCATCATCATTTCAATAGAAATTATCATCAATATATTTAAGAGTTGAAACTTTGAATATCAGTCCAATTTTAGAATAAAATTAAGCGGATCGATTTTTTGTGAGTTTTGTTTAAATAAAAAGTATACATTTTTATTTGTTCTTAATAAATTGCAAGCTAGGCTTTTCTTTTACTTTTAAATCACATAGATAACTTCTATAAAGTATAAGCTGAAGGTATATACGTGCATATGGTAATCCATAAATATGATATTATATATATAGTGCCCCCAAACACACACACACACACACACACGACGTAATATTTTATTTGTGGTCCAGATCCATAAATGTTTCGTAATACGTTCATATTGTAGATATTGACTCATAAATTTGGTTTGAATTTATCACAATACTATAATAAGTTCATGGATATACGGTGGGTGTGACACACACACAGAGATATATATATATATAAATAACCCAGGCCAATTGTTGTTCAGCACGATTCATCCATGCTTATCAAGGATTGAATGGGATCTGATTCATCAATAATTCGAAAAAGAGAAAACATGATTGGTTTATTTTAATAATAATAATATTATCATTTATAGCTTTTCAAGTCATAACTACTAAACAAATGTTGTCGTTTAATTCACGTACGTACGTACCTTCAATTCGAAGGTTATCTACTCTGATCCTTGGTCTATACATATTTCCACAAAATTGAAATGCAATGAGTGTACGTGTACGTGTGTGTGTTTTGGACCATGAAAATGCCACGAATGTTAAAAGTATTGAAACACGTGACTCCGTTTAATTAATTAATTATCAAAACTGCATATAGCACGTAAGTTATTTGATTGGATAATTTAGTCTAGGAAGATAATGTTGTTTAATAATATTTTATTTGAAACTCCAATATTTGTATTACAACATTATCCCAATAGGGGGGGAATACAAGAGTATCTGCACTCACCTTTTTTTTTTTTTTTTGACATCCTGCATTTTGTTTTGGTCCGTCGTTATTAGGACTTTTTTTTTTTGTCAAATCATTATTAGGATCTCAAAGCACATATAATAGAGAAAATCAGAAAATAATAGGCGTAAATCAACAAAACACTCATAAGTATTTATCTATCGATTTTGATTATAAAAATTATAAAGGGAGAATTGTCCAAAAATATCTTGGAGGTAAATTAATTGCTAATTACTATCAAGTGTACAAGCGATCTTCCGTGTGTGCAAGCGATCTTCCGTTTTGTGCAAATCATCTTCCGTGTGTGCAAAAATCTTCCATATAAATGTGCAAACAATCTTCCGTTGTATGCAAAATATCTTCCATTATGCGCAACAAATCTTCCATGGTAGCAATCAGTAATTAATTTACCTCCAAGGTATTTTTAGGCAATTCTCCCAATTATAAATGACTCCACCCTCCCTCCCTCCCTCCCTCCCTCTCTGAGTTAATTAATTGTATTAATCTTTCCTTGTGCCCTAGAGGGTCAAGTCTCAAGGCGATAGAATCCAAAATTCCAAATAGTTATAATGAAGAGGCTTCATGTGATATTATTAAATTGAATAATTAGAATCCGATTCTACTTCATGTGATGTTATTAAATGTGCTAGAATCCATTTTAACAATCCACTGTATCGTTGTCAAACTTACGAGTTGACTCTCCGATTTTACCGTTTTTACGTTCTTACTTTACTAAATCAAGTCGAGTGGCATATAAACTTATGTTAGTTATAAACTCGGTTAAACTCATGAGTTTACACACCGAGTTTATCATTTTTACATTTTTAGCTTATAAAATTATTTTAACTCATTATTAAACTCATGTTAATTTTTTTATATGATCATGCTCAGCGGCTTTATATATAAATTTTATAAAAGTATCTTTATTAAATATAAGAAATTATAAATGTTGATTGGTTTAATTTCAATTATTTGGATTTAAAATATATTTAAATCAAATTGTTGTCATTTTTTATATTTTAATTATTCAATTATATACTATTAATACATATTTAATGATAAAAGTAAACTCTTACAAATTTATGATACATGCTTATATCACTATCACGAGTTGTTTGTTTAAACTCGTAAGTTTGACAACCTTGATCCATTGTCCTTGTAATTTAATATTTATTTTGAGATACACACAACAAGACCACCGTATAAATGGTCATGCTTTTAATTAATTGATCAACTTCCGTGGACAAACTAACCACAAATTTCGGGCTTTAATCGCATTGATATGATTTGATAATTCATTTCATTTAACCGTATTCTTTTGTATGGCCAAAAGAAAAACTTGGATGTATATAAGATTCATATGTCATAAACTAATAATCAGAGTAATCAAACTCGGACCGGACCGCCCGGTTCTGCCAGAAAATCGGCAAACCGGTCGGGAAACCGATTTAGTCCAAGCATTGACCCTGTCATCTTTTTTTAAAAAAAAAATTTGATTTTTTTATTTTTCTTTAGTATTTTATATTAATAACCCTGAAATCTTCATTTTCTCATCAGTTTGGTCCCAGATTAGCTTCGATTTGACTCTGGTCTGACGCATTAACCCTTGACTCAATACTCCGGCCAGTTCAGTAACTAGTCTAGATTTAATTACCTTGCTAATAATTATAAACACTCACTCTTTTCTTTCTATTTAATTAATGCACTTTCTATTGATCACAACATGAATGTAAGGAATAATGAAACTGCTATTTTCTTTTGTAATAATCTTCTTTTATTTTATTTTTTTAAAATTAACTTCAAACGGTATCTTAGATAAGCATCATTGATTATTTGGGACCGAAACTTATGTTGGATTGTCGCCTTAATTAAAGAAATGAACATTGACAAAAGCATAAATGAATGTTGTTGTGCAGGGAAGAGGTGATTTAAATTGAAGTGGGGTCGATTTGTGTGTGGTGACAAAAACCAAAGAAATGGACAATTCTTGCACTGTAAGTGTCCGTGACACCTTTCGTTGGGACCCCATAAACATATTCATACTCACATGCCTTTGAATTTCGAGCTTAGACTTTTTGACCACACTCTCATTTTTCTTCTAATTTGCTAGTACTATAATATATAGATATATATATATATTCCTTTCTGTCTACAATATAAATATAAATCGTATTTAGAGGAATAGTTTAGTACATAATACAAGTTGTTTAGAGAATAATTAATACTTATTTATTAATTTTTTCTCTTATAATTAATGTTCAAATAGGACCTTTTTTTTTCTATTTCAAAATCTCATTTAATATAGGGTGAAGTTGGAAATCTCTTTTAATTTAAGACAAATTGAATGAGTTAACTACCATTTTTTTATTCCAATAAATTAGTTGAAGTAACTTATATTGTGGACCAGAAGAAGTATATAGATATCTACGTCCATATGCTATACATTTGCTTAATTACCACTATGGTACTATTTATAAGTTCTTTTTAACTAATTATCACATATCAAAGAAAGTCAGTTAACTCATTAACTATGGGTTAAATTTTTAATTCCGCCTTTATCTATGATTAGTTCTAAAAGTCAACATGAATAAATTATTTTTATTTATTACAATTAATAGGGATAAAAAAATACAAAACGCATTTACTACTCTGAAACTAGACTTATAAATAGGACTATATTTTTTTTTTATCAAAAAGGACTTTTAATTAGGACCAAAGTGGTAGTTACTCTTCTCCTATGTCTAGTTGAGAAAATTTGACTCTAAATATAAGATTGTAATACCTTTATCTCCCATACTATAAGAAAAAGAGTATATTAGCAACATAATTTGATGATTTCATCATAAAATAGACAGTCATTCAGTTCAGCAATTTGCTGTTTTTTTTTTTTAGTTATTCATCATTTTCCCCTCCAAACTAATTTATCTAATTCATGAACAAGTATATAATCTAATATTGCATAGAAATATTCTAGGGAGATCATTATCAGGTTATATTTATTATAGTTAATTAATTTATCATATTTTCTTAGTCTACCCAAATTAACTAATAAAAGTAACATAATCGGCGGAGTACTACCTAAGCTAGCTAGAAGAATTGTCACCACATATTCAATGTGGAATATTCTTTCATAGATTATATGCATATTCTGAGGTGTTATCTTCTCAGTTTCTTTTATTAATAAAGATACAATATTCAATTCGTGGCCTGAGAGAATTTGGAGGTTTGAAATAAACCACACAGATTGGTGTGTGGTGATTGAAAATGTGTATAATTAATGTTCACTACTTATGATTTCGTATGCTCACTTCAGGCCGGATTCAGTTTCCCTGCTCATCCCAAGGATGAGCAGGGAAATCTGGACCGTCCAGATTTCCCTGGACGGTCCAGAATTAATTTTTTTTGTTTTTTAATTTTTTTTAAAAAATTAGTTTAATGGGTACAGAATCTAAAATAAAGATAATCTCTTAACTTACTGTTTCCCAAATAATGATTATTTTATTCCACAGTCACCCATTTAAAAAAATCAAATCTGGACCGTCCAGATCTGGATGAGCTGGGGAGCTCATCCTCTCCGAAACCGGGTCCCAGAGGCCTCGCCCTCGAGCAACACTTTTTGTAAATAAAATTTAAAATAAATCTCGTTATTCATTACTTACAATTAAATTTTACCGCTCCTTGGGCTTTTTATATACAATATTCAACATTGATGATGCTTTTTTCTCTCCACCTCTCTGTTTTTTATTCTAATTCGATACTTAATATAATGCTCAATTAACATTTTTAAAGATATTAATAAAGCTAAATAAGTTATTTAATCATAGAATTATTAGATTCGGTATCAGTTTATAAGTCAAGCAAATTAGTTTAAAGAAAAACTATAAACATAAATACTTTAAAATAATTTATTTTAACTTTTTTAATCTCTACAAAAAAAAAAAGTCCATTGGGACTTATATTAAGGAGCTATTATAATCTATTTTGGTATATGAAACCAAAATCATATAAATGCAAGTATATATTAATGAAGAGTTGCACCATTTGTGGTCAAAGTAAAATCAGGAGTACAACTACTCTACATATTAATTAGCTAGATTTGGATTTCAATAAACTAAACTCTCTGTGTTATATACATATACATACATACATAATTAAAAAAACATATCATATTATAGTTAATTTGGCTTGAGTTTATGAGATGTTCTATCCACACTACTCTTAAAGCTAATCAGAAACAGGCTCTAAAATAATTTAATGAAAAGGATGCATGTGTATTTTTATTTTTTATTTTTTTGCATGTGTATTATATTTTGAGAGCATATATATACACACGCAACACCAACAATATACTTGATTGAAATTGAGGTATAACCAAAGTCAAGAGGATATAGAGTACATAATCAGACTAATAGGTTACCTCTCATTTTGATAAACATTGGAGAGGTGTCACTTGTCCCTCACGCTAACCCTGGCCAAGGAAAAAAGGGAGATTTTTTTTTTTAACCTGAAAAAGGGAGATTCATATATAGGTCTTAAGAAAAAACACGTCCCATGATCAAGCTCACCGTATTTGTAATGAACAATAATCTAAGGGAAAATTATAGTCAGATCCCAAGCAAAAGAAAAAAATGATCCCTTGAAATTTCAAAATAAAAAAATAATTTCATTAAAAACTTCATGTGCAGGTCATTGATAACTCCAAAAGCGCCATTGATAAATTATTGGAACCATTTTTTCATTTTGAGATTTTAAAAAATTATTTTTTTATTATTTTTTATTTGGGACCTGACTATAATTTTCCTATAATTTAACTGTAGAACTCTATGTAATGACATACCACGTGGTAGAGCCGGTAATATGGGCTCAACCCGCGGGCTCAACTCGTGAGCCCGCGGGTTTTGATGGGTTAGGGTTGGGAAAATCCCAACTCGTAAAAGTGCGGGCTGCACAGGCCTGCACCGCATAACCTGCGGGTTAATGCGGGCCAGCCCGCGGGTTGGCCTGCAAAATTTTTTTTTTTTTATTTACATATAATAATTTTACAAAACTTATAAGTTTTCTACTCTTATCTTAGTACCTCTCAATCCAAAGTAAAAAAATCTTAGCTTCTTCCCTTTTTCTTTAAACAAAATTATTATATCTTAGTTGCTTAAGGATGAATTTATGTTTTGTTTATAAACTTTAACAAATTTGATAACTTTATCTCTTAAATTTTAGATTATGTTTTTAAATTTTTATAAAAGAAATGATTGATACTAGGAAGGTAAATTTAATTACTCATATATATATGTCTCATATTTTTAATCCTCTTTAAAAAATATGAATTTTTTTCAAAAAAAAATGCTGGCCCGCTTGCTGGCCCGCAACCCCCACACTGCGGATTAAGGTTGGCATTTTGCCAGCCCGCAGAAATACGGGATGCACAGGCCCGCACCGAACAGGCCGTGGGTTGGTGCGGGCCAACCCGCAACCTGCGGGCTGACCCGTATTCCCAGCTATACCATGTACGTGGTATTAGGTATTTCAAGTTTCTTCTGGTACAATTAACCTCAGATCATGTCAATACAACAACATGGCTCAATAGCAATATTCTTACAAATTTGATATCATTACGCCATGTCATTTCTCAATTCATCGTTCTCCGTACGTACGTACGTACGTACGTACATCAAACATAATTCTAGGTCATGAGGTCATTTCCAGACAAGAAAACGAATTCCTCTGTATCAAAATACTCACAACACATATTTTCAAGCATGCAAGATAATTAAGCCATGCTTACCTCACGCTTTAGCTTACACAATTCTGACTTGTGGATTCCACTTACCACACCGAAATTTCAAGGCTAATCAATGTGATCCATATTACAATTAATTAAAATAAAGCTTAAAGAATTAAGTTACACTAACTCTATAACCCCAATTTCCCAAAACTCACATCTATAACCAATTCATCATAACTCTAATCAAATTCCACTTGTTTCTCACTCAACTGGTTTTTAATCATTAATTACATGAACTATTCAAAAGACTTCATTACTCATACCAAAACTTCATTCTTTTCATATAGGATCAATTTTAAAATTGAATGATTTGTACTCTCTTGGGACCTAATCATAATAAAATCATGCATTTTTGTGTTACATTTCTATAGACATTAAAAATCCATCGGCTTGTGAGAGTAGGCCGGTGGTGACATAATCGATGGCTGAGTGAGATGCTTTAGGTGAAAGGAAGAAGAAGAAAATTGATGGTCTTATTTTGTTGGCTTACCTTAGCCTCCTTGACTTGTGTTCCTTCTTGACTTTCATCTTATACATTACATTATTACCTCCGGTTCATATAATTAATGCTCATTTCAAATTTTACCTACTCATTAAATTTTCTAACACATTTTTTAATAAGAGTAAAAGTGAAAAAAAATTTAATTGTCACTTTTTGTTTCCCGATAAGTTACTTAAGGTTTCCTATACTATGGACCAGATGGAATACCTGCTTTTTTAAAAATAGTCAAATCCTTTTTATTATTTAGTAATTGCAGGATACCTATATATTCTCTCGGGTCCTAATTATAAGATAAAGTTGACTTTTTTAGAGAAATTAAGGAAGCCAATTAACTTACTTTAGAGTGTTTATATTTATGTTATCCTTAAATTATATATTAGTTTATTAATCAAATTAATTAGTTTAGAGAAAAAATATAAATATAAATACTCTAAAATAATTTAATTGGCTTCCTTAATTTCTCCAAAAAAAATCAACTTTATCTTATAATTAGGATCGGAGGGAGTATTTCTCTTTAACTTCCATATGCATGCACACATCACACACTTGTATATATAGTACCATGCACATATAGCCATGCTTTTTTCCAAGAGTTTGGTTACCCAATTTCCATTAACTGTCTTAGGGGGTGTTTGTTTTCACGGCAGCTTAAAAAATAAGCCCGAATCACGCAAGCCGAGAAAAAACTCCTCTCACATACTTACCTCGTATACCGTGAATCACGAATTATAAGCACGTTTTGGGCAAAAATAAGCCATTCCAAACACGCACTTACTCATATATATAGTAACTATATTTTTCAACCATTAAAATTTCATCAACCTAAGCCACTAGGTTCACTTCATTTCCGCATTCTAACTGAAAATGACTTTAAAACCAAACATTTTGAAACATTTAATCTCATAATAATTAACCTTGCACTTGCACTATTGCCATTAAGATTGAAACCGCTGCTCATCGATTCGAATATCTAATTAATTTATAAGATAGTTTGAATATTAACATTTTTTGTTGTTTTTGAGTAAAGTATTTATTTTTTTCAAATTAAATGTAGACAGAACTAGGCTTTATATTTTAAAAAAATAAAAATGATAAAATTATAATAATCATATCAATATTTAAATTTGATGTAAATAAAAATTAAAGAATAAATATGGCGCTGAACGCTGATTCTCGAATCTATGAGCCGCCTACGAAGTTCTTCCAACTATTTTTATGAACCGGTTCAAGTTAGTACTGCGTAGTATATTCGCCGTACAGGGGCGGACTGAAACGACGAAATTGTCCTTGACCAAAATACAATGACGTTTGTGCCTTCAAATGAAATCCCCACCCTTTATCTCAGGGATTACAAATGCCACTGCAGATGAAGGAAATTACATCGTTGACCCGCCAGTGGCCTGGGCCCAATCAATATCACGACGCAGCGTTTTATCTCCCGCAATTATTGTTTCCGAAATTTTGTGTGCTTTAATATAATTTTCCTAAATTACTTCTAACCAATTTACTTTGATAAACTTTTGTTGAATACCAAAAGGAGGACACCCACAAATTACGGGACAAGGCTGATTAAGCATTCTAAATATCCTCCTTTTAAAACCTCATCTTAAAAGCTGCATGTTATTTAAAATGATAAGACTAAGATAAGATGTGAACAATTTATTGATGTTTATCAAAGATTATATAAATTATAATCAACATGATTCAATTACTATATATTTTCATAATTGTTAAAAAATGCGAGTCAATTTTTAAACATGTAAAGTATTTGAGGAAAAAGCTCAGAAAGAGAGATACTTTCCTAAAAGACCGAAAAGTAGTGGGTCAAATAGTAGACTAGTGGATTAAGTGTGTGTTTGGGATAACGGTAGGAAAAATGATTTATTATGATTCTGAATAATTAAAAATGACTTAATAGAAAAGTCAACTTTTTGTAATGTGATTTATGTTTGGATGAGCGATTTATTTTAGGACAATATAAGTGCTTATAAATCGTGATTTACGGTATACAAGGTAAGTATGTGAGAGAAGTTTCATCTCGATTTACGTAATAAGTGAATTAATGCGCGGCTGTGTTTGGAAACACGTTTTGGGGGCAAATAAGTCCTTATTACGCAAGCCGAGATAAAATTCCTCTCACATACTTACCTCGTATACCGTGAATCACGATTTATAAGCACTTATTGCCCAAAAATAAGCTATTCCAAACGAGCACTAGTGAGGAGCTTATTTAATAAGTAGCTTATTCTACCCGTGATGTAATTAAAATAAGCTGAACCAAACACTATAAAAAAACAACACGTTTTTATTTTGGCTTATTACTCAAAAGTGAGCTTATTTCTTCTCAATAAACTGAACCAAACACACCCTAAAAAGATTACAAGAAAAATAGGTGAATTGAGTTCGAACTCATCTTATTTAAAAAGGCCTATGGGAAGAGGCATGTAAGTTGAAATTAGTCGGTTGCTTAAATACCTATCAGTATAATCCAAAACAAACGTCTAACACCAGATGACCCAAAAGATTATAAAAAAAAGGAGATATTTTCATAATCATTTTTTTATATTATCATCCGACATATGATTCAAGATTTGTTGCTACCCCTCTCAACACAAATGTCTCATTTGACATTCGAACTTGAGATACAGAAAAATCTAATCGGGCTTTACACTGCTCCTCTAAGCATGTTATGGTCCTAATCTAGCTACTAAGACTTAGATGAGCTAATTTTTTTGATAGCAGAAAAAAGTGATAGCAGTATAATTACTGTTTATTTGGAATAACTTATTTTTTACTTGTAAGTGTTTATAAATCATGATTTACGATATACGAAGTAAGTATATGAGAGGAGCTTTATCTCGACTTACGTAATAAACACTTATATCCATAAAAAATGCTATTCCAAACATGACGTTAAGCCAGCAAAGTGATGAGTTCGAACTTGTCTAGGAAGCCCCATAACTAGCTGGAAAAAAAGAGTGATTTTATATAAATCGAGGCAAAATTATTCTGGCATGCTCGAAATAACCTAATCCAATCACTCTTGAAGTTGAATCCTAACCGTTAGAGTTTGAAATAAATAAACCTGGGCGTACGGATCGCCCAATTTTTTTTTTTTTTTGGACCTTTGTACAATTTTCTCAAACTTGATGTTGCCAAGTAGCCTAATTTTCTGGACTTGGATTCTCATCAAATCCTAATTTTCCACCCAGTCCTCCGTTTTTCTCGCCCCGTAAATGCTTCTTCTTTCTCTAGAAACTTCAATTTACACCTAACCCAACCATTGAAACATACAGTCTGGGGGGGGGGGGGAATGAATAGATCCGTATCCGTATCCGTATGTATCGTCATGAGTCACCACTCTTGAAGATAGCAGTAAGCAGAGCAACATTTTTATTTCTGAAATCGCAATTTTCAACGGCACCTGAGTTTTGTTAATCATTAATTGTTCATGACTTTGCTCTGCGACATCACTCATCCTCATCCAGCTACACATTTTACTAATTGAAACAGAAAAGAAAAACAATTCCGAAACTGGAATTGAATTAAACTGCCGGGCAAGTTGAAAGATCTCAAAATCTACCATCAATTTCTTTGTTTCTTTCTCTTCATTTTCTCTGTTTCTTTCCCAAGAAAATCGGAAGAAGGAAGAAGAGTCGCAGCTGCCAGAAGAAAGATTAGATATGAAAATTTCTGTCCTCCTTTAGATGAAGATGAGGCATATATACACAGCAAAATTAAGAAAAACAAACTACATTGAAGAAAGATGAAAATGAAAAGGATCTCACTATCTTTCTTTCTTTCCTATCTCTCTGTTTTTTTTTCCCCCCTTTCAGCCATGACCTAGCAAAAGTCTTCGGAGGAAGGAGAACGGAGGAGGTCGTGGATGTCACGCGCCACGTCTTCGTTGTCGAGACCGAGATGGAGAGCTTCGAGGACGCGCTCGAAGACGAAGACGTGACAGGGAATTCGAAGGACGCCTTGCTGCTCGTAGCCGTACTCCTGCGCCGACTTGTTGAGAAGCTTCACGAAGATCGGATGGTTCAAGAGCTCGGCGCTGACCACGAATCTCTGCATCTCATCGCCTACGTAGACCGGCACGTGACCTTCCGGCACAGCACGAGACCGCCGGGGCTTGGGGGACGCCATCGATCGGAATGACTGTGACAGGCGCGGCCGCCGGTTGCACGAGTCGGATCGGAGCTGAGTGTACTGAGACGAATCAGAGACTCGCGCAAGCCGGCGAATCAACTGCTTCATCTTTTCTAAGTTGGGAGCCAGATGGAACCGGAGCGTGAGGAAAATCGACGGCGGAAGACGGTGGAGAGAGAAAAGGAATGTACGGAATGGGCAGGAGAGGGCGGGAGGTAGGGAGGGAGAGGATTTTGAAGAAGGTGTGGTGGGTGTGAAGGGTAAAGAGATGTGATAACTATATATATAAAGGAGAGAGGGAAGGAGAGAGAGTGTAGTTGGAGGGAGTGTAACATGAGAGAGCAAGGGAGGGAGGGAGAGGGAAGGTAATGCTGAGAGGAAGTTAGAGAGGTACAGGGAGCGTACTTGGCAGGTACAATTTCATTTTACAATTAAAATATTTAAATTTAAAATAAGAGTAAATTAATGAGAAAATTACAACTAATAGCCCGACTTCTTGCATAAAAGAGAAAATTAATCATTTGGTCCCTGTACTTTTACCTTAATTGATTCATGAATTTTAGGGTTGATACTTAATATAATTTTTTTTGTTCCTTAAGTTTCAAATTAAAGGTTTTTATTTCATTTTTTAAAACATTGATCTTTATAATTAAATAAAAATCCAAATCATTTTATTCTTGAGGGACCAACATCCATGATTGGAAACATGCGAGACCAAAAACAAAATAAGGACAAACTTGAGAACAAACTCTAAACTTTAACTTGATATAATCTATTCTTTGTGATTTAAATTCTATTGTCCTTAAATTAGGGGTAAATCTGCCCTTCTAGTTTTAAACAATTTAAAACATTAGTCCCAAAAAATTAAATTTACTCCTTGTAATTTTATTTTTTAAAATTTGAGAGCCAATATTTTAAATTAAAACTAAAATGATTAAGTTATACCAAAGTAAAATTTAGAAAATGAATTTTAATCTAGTCAAAATTATGAAAAGTGAGTTACAGTGGGTTAAAGTTTAGGATGAGTTGGAATTGAGCAAGAAAGGTAAGAAGGTCAAAACTAGAACTTTCAAGTCAAACAAAATTTTTTATGCACAAAATTAGAGGGAAAAAGATGGAAAAAGGCACAAAAAGAATCTTAAAATTATAAATCTTAAATCAAGTTTGTTATAAAGAATTGATAAGGAAATGACGAAACTTAATAAATAATTCATAACTCAGTTTTTTAGAAAATACATGATTTAGAATGTTACAATTTTAAACTTCTTTTTCTATTTTTTTTTTTCAAAATGATATATTTGGAAATTTGGATTTTGCAATTGAATACGATATTTTATTTTGGATTTTTTTATTGCTGACCTCATATGGAGGTTTTGGAAGTTACTCTTGAAATGTGAGTGGAAGACATATGAATGTCAGTGTTTTTATCACCGTTGAAATATTACTTATATACTTTTTAAATTTAAAGGAAAAATTGGGATAAAATTATTAAATTTTGAAAAATAACTTTTATAGTTTACAATATAAGTATATGAGAGGATTTTTATCTTGATTTATGAAAAAATATTTCTAAAATCATGATTTTGGGATAGACGAACACACATAAAAGATAACATAGGTGGCATGCTCTCGTTCGACCCATATTCACGGTCCAGTTGACTCTACAACATTTGCTATGCCTGACAAATATTGCCCCTTTCTTGTAATTTAGTTGTTATCTTTTCAAAACATCACTACAAAAAAACATCATAACTGGCGTTTAGTGTTTATGAGATACCACAGCTTCCAACATCATTAAAAGTTGTGGTATTTTTTAAGGTGTGGAAACGCCAAATGGCACAATTTATTTTTATTTATTTTATTTTAAATAGCTTCTTATAGCATTTTCTTAAAGGAGTGCACACACTTCCTATAGTGTGTTTTTAAGAAAGTGTGATACACACTTTCTGTTCCTATGACGCTTCCTTAAAGAATTGTCATAGGAAGTGTGTATCACGCTTTCTATGGCTCTTCCTCAAGAAAATATCATAGCAAGCGATACTTTGTATGACACTTTTCTAAAGAAACATTATAGGAAGTATCTTTTTCTTTTAAAAAAAATAATTTTACGTAATTTTTTTTCTAAAAAACCCTGTATTTTATAGGACAAATCTACAATAAAATAAACAAAACCAAACCAAAATAAAATAATTTCAAACAAATAACTAATTCATAAAATCACTGTATATCATAGTTAAATTAATTGGTTGCATTACAAGCCAACAAAAATACAAGTGTTGTAATTACTTCACTTATGCAACTCATTAATAACAATTACTATAGCAGCTAACAATTATAACTACCACACATATCTGCAAATATACAAGCTATATATCGTTTGGGCAAAAAAAAAAAAAACAAGCTATATATCGTATCATGTAATATTATCTCAATTAATCTTTAATATATACAATTGAGAATAATTTTTTTAGATTTTGTAATAAATTAAATATAAAACACATCGAGCAAATTAAACTAGTAACAACTTACAATATATAGGAAATTTAACAAAAGAGAGTTGTAACTTCAAACAAATACCTAGAAAAAAATTATAACCACACATAAAACTACAATCTAAAATTCATGACATATTTTAAACTTAAAAAAAATAAACTATAGTGCCAATCGATGAAAGCTTCTATATTTAATTTTTTTTTAAAAAAAAGACTTACAAGGGGAGTTTATGTAGGAAGAGACAAGAAGGGAAAAAAGTGGGAGACCAAGCTTTGTGGTGCTGAAGGAAGTGAGGACCAAATGTTGAAGAAATATGGAAGAGGAGGAGACAAGAAAAAAAAAAGTGGGGGACCAAGGAAGCTTTTGCACTTGCCGTCGTAAAAATAGAGAGGAGGAAATGGGGATAATGCCACTGGTTGTTGGTGAAAATAGAGAGAAAAGAATGGAGACAATGTATTATATAGGAAGATGGGAGTGGGGAGAATGGATATGGAAAGGTGGTGGACCAATGAAGTGGGGACCGAAGGAATAAGATAAGATTTGGGATAAGATTCTACTGAAAAATGAAGATCTCATGAAGATGATGTCGTAGATATAGATTTGGATATGAAAAAGGGCCTTGGGCAGCTATAGCACTTACTTAGGCAAACGTCATAGTTAATCCTTTATTTTTTTTTAAAAAAAATAAAGGCCTGGACAATCGCCACACAAGACCTTGGGGGTAGCTATGGCGCTTGCCTAGCTGACCCTTTATTTTTTTAAAAAAAAAGGCCTTGTGTGACCCTTGCTTAGGCAAACACTATGCAAGCTCATACATATTAACTGTGACACTTATAATAACAAGCACCGCAACTTCTAATGTTTTTTTTTTAAAAAAGAAAACAAGTATCTGTAAAGAAGTGTCACAAGAGGGGCGCCACTAAATCCCTTTTTTGTAGTAATGAAAATAAACAAAATTATACTTCCTCCGGTCCTATTTATGAGCAATTTTCTCTCTTATAAGGCTGATCATTTTTATAAGTAACTTTCACTTTTTGTTTGAAAATGTAAACTTCTTTTTCCTATTTTACCCTTATTAAATGCTTATTCTCTCTCATTATTTTTTATCTATTTTCTCTCCTATACTCTTTTAATAAATAGGGGCATATATGAAAAAAAAATGACATTTTTGACACACTTATTGCTTTTAATTACCAGTTCGTTTGCGCAATCAAGGAGAAAGCTGCTTATAAATAGGACCAGAGGGAATATTCGGAAACCAAGATGTCATGCATTTATTTTATTCATTAATAAAATATTTACTCTAATAAAAGATGTTGGGAATTATTTATTTTTAGGCCATAATTATTTGTTTAATTAACATAGAAGCTATTAAATAATATATTAATTATCTATAAAAATTGTAACACTCCAAATTTTTATTCACCAAAAATATATTGTAATTAATTGAGAAATTTAATAAAATGGTGAATATTCATGAAATTTGGAACTTATGAATTTTGAAATATTCATATTCATGAGGAAATGGGCAAATTAATTCATGAAAGGAATTAAATTACAAAGGTGATAGAAAAATCATAATTTTTTCAATTTAGCCCAATATTAATTATTTTTCAATTAATTGGATTTAATTTTAATTAATCAAGAAAAATAAAGGAAAATTTATAATTGGATTATTCTTGGTGGAATAAATCAAGAATTGGGAAATTAGGGGGAATTATACATAATTCATTTATATGAATTGTGAAATTAGTGAAAAACATTTTTTCTTCCCTTCTCCTCCCTAATTTCGGCCAACACATAAAATTAAGGGGAATAAATTAATTTCATGAGCACATGTCCAAAATGCTACAAGAAAAGAATAATGATGACAATGGTAAGGTGGGTATGATATGAAGTATGGACATAATGATCATAGTAGGGTGATGATAAGGGAGCAAGTAAGTCAAATTATAAGGAAGTATGGCATAAAGTGAAGGGGTATGGTGGAAGCATGGAGGGAGGCATGGTGGAAGACATGTGTTACCATCTTAACCCTTGATGAGATCAATGGTCAAGAGGCAAGAAGACTTAAATTAATAAAACACAACCTCTCCCCTTTCTATGAGCACATTTGGCCAAACCAAAGAAAATATATATATATATATATATAGAGAGAGAGAGAGAGAGAGGCATTTTGAAGACTTAGAGAAAAGGAGGAGGAAGATTAAGGTAAAGTAGTTGTTAATTTAGTGATTTGGCTTCCTATCCTAGTGTAACACTTCCTCTAAAGTTCTATTCTTCATGAATACATGTGTTAAGCAAGTCAAGTCTCCAAGGAAGAGAAGAAGTTAAGGTGCCAAGATTGGAAGCAAGAGGGTAACTTCATGAACTTGTTCTCTTGTGATTGTTGTGTTGTTTCGTGAATTGTTTCAAGATTCATGGTTGGTTTGTGAGTTTGAAAAGCCATAACCCTAAAGGGTTATACCCTAAGGGGTTATGCTATCCAAATTTCTTGAAATCATGGTTAAGAAGTGTTTAAATGAATTAACAAAGGATTAGAAGTGAAAAAAAATACAAGTTTTGGAAATTAAAACACAAAACCCCATTTTCCTATTTTTGTGAAACATTTGGCCAGAACCAGAACAGGGGCTAGAAGCTAGATTTTCATGAAATAAATGGTTCCATTGGATTTAGTGGGCAAAAATAGATGTGTTTACAGTTGGTCACTTTTTCGGAAAAAGGCTGAAAAAACATAATTACAAAAATGCCACTAAGACTCTAAATAGGGGCTGTCAAGGGAATTTTCATAATTTTACAATGAATTTAGTGATTTTAGGCCCGGAAATGGATTCTTTGGGCCAAATTAAGTTAGAATAGCCTTAGTTAAAATTTTGGAAAAACGTGTCATCAAGTCGGGTACGGCGGGGCCAAGTCGGCGTTCCGGGGGCATTTTGGTAAATTTTCACCATAGACTAATATAACCGCAAGAAACACTATGGAAGAGTTAAAAAAGATACTTGGATAGATTATAACCTATTTCTTGTATATTTAATATTTTAGGACCAAGTCGGAGGACGAACACAACACGTTTTACAAGACAATCTAAACAAAGAGTTATAAAGCGTTGAGGTAGAGAACTTACCTCTCCTACATGTATTTGATATTTGTGCTGGTGTTTTGAAGCATGCTATTGCTTTGCTTGATTATGTGAAACATATATGGATAATTGAAGCTCTGTTCCTGTGTATGCTATAGCCATACATATATTGTTTGAAACATTGAGCACGTAGATATGTCATTGTGTGAGCATAAGTTATATAATGCACGCACATCATGCATTAAACACTTATCTTGCATGCATATTGGTATTGATTTCCTACTGAGATTCCCCAGAATCTCACCCTCTCCTACCAACAATTTAGACGGGAGAAGATAGAACGTATGCTGAGAACAAAGAAGAAAACCGTACGAGGGGATTGCAGTGGTGAAACAAAGACGGGAAGATATCTCTGTTTCACTGGGATGAATTTAGACACCCACGTAGCGTTGTGAGGCTACATTAATTGTATTTATCAAGTACGAACTCCTATGGTGAATTTCCGTAATCGTGTACATAATATCAGTATATCTATGTTATTCCTGTGTTACCCACTGAACTGCGTATCGTTTTCCGTAAATACTTTGAAATATGTGAAAATAAGATAAAGGTGTGACAAAAATTACATTAATAAGTATTAATTAATGTTAAATTAAAAAGCATCATAGCAATACAGTTTTATTACTAAATATGGACCTCAATAACCCAATCTTCTTTTTCTCACACATTTGATAGTTTTTCAAAGTTAGGGAAAAGGAGGAATTTATATGAAAAGTTAGGGAAAAGAACGTGGTATTTTCCAATGTCCTTTCCTTATATTCTAGACGAAGTTATAGAAATAGAAATTCCAATCCCTTATAGAAAATTGCATCAAATTTAATTATGTGCGTCTACCCGATGTACTTTAAAGCCATTTAATGATACTCCCTTTGTCCCCGTACATATATAAGGTCTCATTTTTAAAATAGATTTGTCCTTTTTTATAATATCTTATTTAAAAAAATTTGAATAATAACTACATTTTTACTTATTTTATTCTCAATTACTTTTACACTAATTCAATTAAAAGGATCTTATATATAGGGACAGAAGGAGTAAATGACTAAAATCACATTTAGATTTTTTTTTTAAATTTTCAATCTTGACTATGAAAATGAGTCTAGATGTTTGGTTAAATTAAATTATCATGACGAAGAACCTTAATAAATTCTTACAATATCGGCCCTAATAGAATTAAAAAAAATGTTTCGGGTCAAAGTTTGGAAATCAACGGATCAGCAAGGCTATAAGTTATTGTCCTTCTCGATTTTTTGATTAATAACATTATTTTAGTAATTAATCATTCATTGCTTGATAAGCCATGTTAAATTTATAAATAAATAATCATGGTACGTGGTATTATGTTGACTTTCCATTCACAAATTATCGCCTATAATTTTAGCGTTCACATTGCATTTCTAGCCATTTCACACAACAATATTTTTATATATAGGTCATTTTATTATTATTTCAATCATTTTCGCTTTAAATTCTTAATATCATCAAGCTTTGATTCAATAAAAGCGCGTTCCCATATATACTCCCTATGATACCATATACTTATAAGTTAATTATGACTATTTTACCAAAATGAAGTAGTAGTTTTTCCTTTTTTTGATAAATAGCAAAATTTATTATGAAAAAACGATAAAATAAAAAGGCCTTCATCAGTTACACTTTAATAAGTATATCATTGAGAGATTCAGTACAACCAAACCAAAACAAGACGAAAGGAGAACTAAACACAGCAAGGGATGGGGAGAGTTGAAAGGATGAACGGGAAGCCACTCAAGAAGCACCAACACAGTGTTGAAAAAGCGTATGAAGAGATGTCATACTCGTTTTGGTTAGTGATAGAAGCTGCTTTTATAATATAATTTATAATGTACGAAATAAATATGTAAGAGGAATTTTGTCTCAACTTACGTGAACGTAATTATTAAACGTTAATTCACACAGGTCTGCTGGAACAGTACCAAGAAAGGCGCCCTGGAGAGAAAACTCTCAAAATAAAGTAGTAGTTAAATTGAGGTACGATATTTTATTGTTTGAAAAATAAATAAGCTTATCATGTCAAAAAAAAAGGGGGCAATTAAAATGAAATCCCATGCAAGAGAAAAAAAATGAAGAAATGGTTCCTGAAGTTGTCAGTGTAAGCTCCTCGACTTGTTAATGGACACTCCTCGACTTGTCATTAACAACTTCAGGGACCATTTTTTCATTTTTTCTCTTGTGTGGGACTTCATTGTAATTGTCCAAAAAAAAACATATCAATTTATTCATATTATATACAACATCATTTTTAAAAAAACATTCATCTCTTTCATATGCAATCTCTTACTCTACTTAGCAGAAAATAAATCTATTTATTAGCATCCTCATATCCATTTGTACAAGGCATACAGGATTTACTTCTCCCATTGCTGTTTATAATAAAACAAATACCTACTTCATCAAGATCTAAGAAAAATAGTAAAATTAGTTGCAATATATAAATATGTCATAGATACAACTTTATCTCTAAAAACACTCTAAAGGTTAAAAAAAAAATCTCTAAAAGCACTCTCATTTAATTAAGGGTTAAGGTGAATCATTCTTTCATGTGCATTCAGTACTCTAAAGTATTTTGTGATACATAAGCACTTTAAAGTGTTCTTTTAAGATATTTTCATTACCCTAAAGAACCTTTTTGTGCAATTTTGCAATTAACAATTTAAGTAATTTAAATTGTTGAAAACACCTGAAAAAATATTTTAGGGTGTTGGATAAATTAAAAATAATTTAGAGTGTTGGATGTACCTAAAAAATACTTTAAGGCACTAGATACACCTAAAAAAATAATTTAAAGTACTTGATGCACCTTAACCCCTTAATTAATAATAATCATAAAAAATTTACTCACGCCTTATTAACGAGAGATTAACACGCTGCTTTCAAATAAGGGCATAAGTGAAAAATTTTACTCCTACAGTTATTAATATAAGAACTATTTAACTAATTTGATCATATTAAAAAATATAGTTAAGTTAGTTAATTATAATAAATATCCTTGTTTAAAACTAAATTTCTCAAAGTCTACATAATGGTCTTTTATTGTTGAGGTAGATTTTAATAGGGGTAGTTTATAGGGGAAATGATAAATATGAGGAATGACTATTACTCCCTCCGGTTCTATATATAAGTAACTTTTCTTTTGATTGTGCAAAACGACTGACAGTTAAAAGCAATAAGTGTGTTAAAAATGGCATGTTTTTTTCCATATATGCCCTTATTTATGAAAAGAGTATAGGAGAGAGAATGAATAAAAAGTATGAAAGATAACTCTTGGTGTGTGTGATAATTAATTAAAAATATATGTATTTAATAAAAGTAAAATAAAAAAAATTATATTTTCAGACATAAAGTGAAAATTACTTATAAAAAGGATCAAACCCATAAAAAAAAAAATTGTCTATAAATAAAATCAGAAAAAATATATTTAAAATTAAAACCAACTCTCATATCACTTCTACATTAAGAATCACAGAAGTAATAAATAATTTAGACGTTCCTTTAAACAAAAGACATTGGCACACAGTTCAATAAATGTTGCAACCACTCAAGAGCTTAGGTCCTTAAATGTCTTTGGGTAATAAATGTTGTGGTGAGGGATTATTCAGCAATTTTTCCTAAGAAATTTCTGCTAAATATTCATCATAAAGTTTTCAATAATTTAAAAAATACGTATAGATTTGAATATGTTTATTAAAATCAAAAGAAAGGAAAGGAAAGAAGGGAGGCGGAATTAGCGGGTGGAAAAGGGACGTTGATGAATAAGTGTTTATAAATAAATTCCGTAGTCCGTGGCACTGCAGTACAGTTCCGTGAGCGACGATGTCGATTTCATAATTCCTTGTTGACTGATATAATGTTTGTTTGGAATAATTTATTTTTAGGTAATAAGTGTATGTTTAGAACAGCGATAAAAAAAATGAAGTTTATCAATTTAGCTTTTGATAATTTTATTTTTAGTAAAAGTTCGATTGTGTAATGTGATTTATGTTTAGAATGACGATTGTATAAATAACTTTTGTAAAAGTAAAACTTGTTTGAATTGACTTAAACACAAGCGACTTTTGTGATAATAGTAAGAGATGGTAGGTGGAAAAATATTTTAAAGGGTTAAAAGCATCACAAAATAGTTTAAAATAATTTTTGGAACTGAAAAAGTATATTAAGGATAAAATTGTAATTAGTCTAATAACACACTGGCTACAGTTGAAAAAATATTTTAAGGGTTAAAAATACCAAAAAATAGTTGAAATTAATTTTTGTAGCCGAAAAAGTACATTAAGGGTAAAATTGCAATCATTCTGATAACACAATGGACACAACTGAAAAAATATTTTAATCATTCTCACCCTCCCCAAAAGCTAAATTAGTAAAAGCTTCAATGTTGAGCTTATGACATAAGCTATTTTGATCATCATAAGCTCAATTGGTAATTGGGGACACCAAACACTCTTTATTTTTTTTCCCAATTGCCAATTGAGATTTGGACATCAATTGAGCTTTTGGGGGCCCAAACAGACTCTAAGTGTTTATAAATCGTGATTCACGGTATATGAGATAAGTATATGAAAAAAATTTTATCTCGACTTACATAATAAACACTTATATTCAAAAAATAAATGTTCCCAAACATACATATAATCGCTTGTCCTATTCTCTCCCACAAATACACGCCACTTCATTTCCTTTTTAGCTTCTTCTCTCTCTTCCCCCAACCACATCTCTCACGCGCCCTTCCTCCACCCTCGTTTCATTCCCCCAAAATCTCTAATTGGGAAAAATCCTAATTAAATCGGATTAAAATATCAAAATTTAAATTTAAGTTTATACTTTTAATCAGATCAAGATGATTAATTAAGAATTTCAAATGTTATTAAAATATTGAAATTCCCAATGAAGTAAAAAAAATTAGGCCTGAATTTTTTTGACATATCTCAATTAAATTTAATTAAGATTTTCTTGATATTTGATATAGAAAAGATAAAGTTTTTTCCCCAGAAAAGATAAAGTTACAGCTTTGAGGTCCACAATATGACATTCATAGTTCTCTTTATTTTCTTCCCTTGCACCTCAAAAGTTTTTTTTTTTGATGAAGTATATATTTTAAGTTTGATGAAATATCGCCATATATATATATAAATATATATATATAGCATTGAGCCATTGACCTCTAAATTTTGTTAAAAGTATAAAGATTCATGACCAATTTTTATTATGTAATATCTTAGAATTTTGTTAAAAATCATAAAAAAATTTTATTTTCAAAATATACAGAAAAATTTTGTTAAATTTAGCAAAAACATATATGGAAGTGATCCGCCTAAATTTATATTTTTACTCTGTAGAATTGTTTTTGTTAACTTTGAAGATAATAAAAATATTTGCACAATATTAAAAAAATTTATGAGCATACAATTTCATATAGCTATTTATTATTTATTATTAATTCCTCTCTGATTAGGTTGATTATATCTTTTCGTTTGATGGTCTCATAAAATTATACATATTTTGATTGGGTTTCTATCGCCATCTTACCAAAAAAAAAATTATACATATTTAATTCAATATCTTACTTGGCTTTTCATAGAAAATATTATACTAAATTATACATAATTTTTTCTGATCTTTATGTCATGTACAATTGTATATACATATAACTTCTTTAATTTTTGGAACTTTACATTACAATGAGCTCCTCTAATTTTTTACATTTACGTATGCACAGATAACCCTTGGAAACAACTTTATTCATTAATTATTTACTTTTAATTTAAAGTTTAGAGGGTTATATATGCACATAACTCAGGATTTAAGGGGTTATATGCATACAAAAATAAATCTTAGAGGGTATATAATTGATTGTTGGAGTTATTCCTGCAAAGATAGATCAAGGGACCGAGTTATTTGAAGATGATTTAGAGAGATTTTGTGTAATTTATTCAAAATCTGATTATAAATTATAAATAATATAATTCTATAAAATTTGATCATATTATTTACTCTCCATCTAAAATAATTGTGGGCAATATGACAACGCGGACGCGTAATCACATATAATAATTAATACAGCATGCCTTCGTTATTTTGCTGGAAATACTTGAGCAAGAAGCAACGAGAAAAATAAGCTAATATCGACTAATTTATGAATATCCAAATAGAAGGAGAAACTAAAATAATGGAATAAAAATTTGTTTAATTTTTCTTAAATAAAAAAGAGAGAATGAGAATGAGGAGGGGAGTCACAGGGTAGTGACCTGGCGTTAGCAGGGAAAAGCAGAGGTCACTGATTCATAAGCGGCACCGCCATATTCCATGATACGGCTACTAAGATAAATATAATAGGGTTGTTATTATTTATAGTGTGATTGAATTATAATTTTGGCTCTTATCGTTTAAAATAGTTGGTTTTAGTCTTTCTAATTTCATTAAGATTTGGCCTAAACAATATGTTTTTATACTTTTAGTGAGTTTTAATTTTGATCATTATACTTAAATTCAAACTAAATTTTTATGAAACTATATAAACAAATACCAACGATTCAAAATTGTATGGATTAAAATGAAAATTCTATTAAATTGTGAGAAACAATAATGATATTAATCCAGTATAATATTAGTATCATAATCTTATTTAAAAAAAAAAAAGAGAAAATACTTTAAAATCCTCCATTGCAAAATTTGTGGGAAAATTGCTAACAAGTCCCTATTTAAGAAGTTTTTTTTTTTGGTTTGGAAGGACCTAAGTTTATTTTAAGGATTTGGATCCTTTAGGGTATATATGAATGAGAATTAAATGAATAAAATGTCTATACCATACTACCACACCACTTAGACTCTCCCGCTCTCTCTTTCCTTGCCTCACCACTCACTCTTTATCTTCCGCAAATTGCCAGTCATCGTTGTCATCAACCTCCTCCCTCACATCACTGGTTGTCTCTCACTCACCCTCTTACTCACCATTGTCTTCTCCTTGTTTGTCTTACTCATGATTGATGTCGGCAACGACAATCTCCTCCAACAACTATGATGGCAACCTCCTTCTAAAAAGGCAATGGCTTCCAATAAGACGACAATGGTTTCTCCGACCTTTGATCTAATTGGAATTTATTAATCCTCTCTTTCATTTCTTCTTCTCCTCTACAACCCCCTAACTACCCTTAATTTGTTGCAACCTCTCATTAATCCCCTATTTGAGAAACTAATTTGCAAATCTCGATCTCTGGGTTCGATTTCTAGAGGATGAGTGTGAGTGGCTAGAAGTTTAAAGGAAAAGAAAACTCAGGAGGCTAGTTTCTTTTTTTAACAATTTTTTTTCTCTCAAACATAAGGAAGCTTAGAGAAGTTATTTGCACATTAGGTAAGCTCATTTGCACAATAGAGATTATTATCTAGAGCTTATGTTGAAGTTTATTTGCACAATAGGAGAAGATAGTTTGCACACAAGAAAAGATCATTTGCATAAAGAGTATCGTTTGCACTAACAAAATTTTCACATTTGACTTAAATTTTAGTACACGTGCATGGGAAGACATTTGCACATGTGAATAATAGATTGCATATAACGAAAGTTAAGTTACAGGTAGCAAAGATGAATTGCATATAGAGAAAATTGTTTGCGTACAAGAGACGATCGTTTGCACAAAGCATAATTTGTATATTATGGCTTCATTTTGGGATACAAGGGAAGACATTTGCACACGAAAAAGATAAATTGCATATAATGGAAGTTAAGTTGCACAAAAGAGAGATAAATTGAACGTAGAGAAGATATATTGTACATGAGGAAGAATATTTTGTACATAAGGGAAGATTGTTTTCACAAGCATAATTTGCACATTCTTCCTTGATATTCGGACAAAAGGGAAGACATTCACACACGGGAAAGATGAATTGCATATAACAAAAGTTAAGTTGCACATAAAGAAAATGCATGGCATAAGGGAAAGTATATTGCACATATGGAAGATGAATTGCAGGTAGGGATTAACATTTTTTTTTTTTTGCCAAAAGGGATTAACATTTGCACATATCATAATTTGTATATTTTGGCTTGGTTTTGTGACGCAAGGGAAGATATTTGCATATAGAAAAAATGAATTGCATGTAGGGAATATATTTATACTAAAAGGGCAATTTAGTCATTTAACTCTTAGATCTATTCACCCTAAAGGACCAATATCCTTAAAAAAATTTGAGGTACCACTAGGCAATAAAATTTTCAAATAGGTCTTTTAAGTAATTTTTCCAAAATTTATTGTTGGGTAATACTTAAAGACATATCGGTCTTTATTTGAGTGCAACTCTTCTTTAGTGGTGCCAACTAAATTTTTTGGTAGTTTACAAATGCCTTCTATTTTATATATAGTTAAAGTTAAGTTATACATTGCTAAAAAAAAGCTGTACCTATTTAAAAGCTTGTTTGGGAACGTCTTAATGAATGTTTGGGATGGGTTATGAAGAGCTTATAAATATTTTTTATGTAAATCGAGATAAAATTCGTCTAACATATTTACTTCATATACTATAAATCATGATTGAAAAGATATTTTTAAAGGCTCTAATCGTTATTCCAAACAAGTAATTAAAAGTGTTTTTTAAATAATTTTTCATAAATCAAGATAAAACTCGTATTATATACTTAACTCAAATTATAAAATCATTTCTAAAAAACTAAAACAAACCTACCCTAAAGTAGGTGGCATTAGGCCTTTAAACAAATTTAAAATACCTTCTAGACAATACAATTTATTATGGGAGATTTTTCAGTAATTTTTTCAAGATGAAAATTGGACTGGTTTTATGAGATTACGGAGCAAAATAATATATAGTTTATTTATTCTTGGCCAAAATAATATATAATTGATGAAATATAAAATGGAAGGAAGGAGTCCACTTGGACATGACTGATGAGGGAGGCGTCGCCCACATTAAAACTGAATCTGTGTCTACTGATGAGACATCGTTTAAGCTGCCCCAAACGATTACTCGCATGTTTGCCACGTCTTCTCACGTACTCTCATTGTTCAAAGTACAAAATATGTGTCACTTCACTTCTTGATGCTTTCAATTTTTGTTGTTGTTTAAACACTTCCTTATTTATTCTGTTAAAAAAAAACACTTCCTTATTTAGAATTTCGCTGTTTGTAGTAAGTTTTCTTTAGGAATTTTAACTGAGTAGTACATAGCATGTGCTCTGGGTATTAATGAATATATTTTGTCTGGTTTAAAAAAGTAGAAAATATGAGATTCTAAATAATATAAATTTATTTAATTTGAGGAGGCCCTCGCAGAATTGGGAGAGAAATGTCTCTACCAGCCTTGAGCCTCTCTCTTCATTTCCTTAACACTTATTATCTCCACTGTTGGTCCAAACAAACAAGCGTTTACATATATGTAAAACGTAAAGTTAAAAAATTTTGCAACTAATAACCTCTGCATCCTCGTATAAACGATAGTTAAAATGATATTTTGACCTTTCATATGAATAAAAAATAGTATTAGTCGCTCAACATATATATATATATATATATATTTCTGAGAGTTAATCAATATTAATTTTTTATAAAGTACTTATTCATAATTTTCTAGCATTTTTTCAATTATTTTCTTAGTTAACTAATAATATAATGGTTAACAAACGCTTAACATATGAATGACATTATTTTGTTTTTAGGGTTAAAGTGCAAATTTGTTCTTGAAGTTTTCGCTGACGAACAATGTTATCCTAGAAGTTTTTTCAGGTTTAATGTCACTCTGAAAGTCTTAAAACGTAGCAATATTGCCCTATACTATTAAAAAACTAATGTTGATTGTTAAAAAATTAATAGTAACGGAAAAGGATAATATTGCTACATTTTAACATTTTCAGGATAATATTGAACAAAAAAAAAAAAAACTTCCAGGTAATATTACACCTTAGCAAAAACTTTCAAGACAAATTTGTACTTTAATCCTTGTTTTCAATATATAAGAAACGACAAAAAAAAAACCAACTTTAATTTTAGGATGTCCAATGCAATCCGAAAAAATTTAGAGGCAAAGTCACACTATAACCCCTTTTAATTTAGATTTGTGTTTGATCCCACTTGACAAAAAAAATTTTTCAGCCCCAGCACCTTAGAATTATTTGCATCTTTTAAATTTTTTTTATTTCAGTATAAGGTTTCTAAATTCATAAAAGAAAGAGTTGAATTGAAACAAAATATGTCTTTCATATTTAATGTAAAAATTATTTATTTAATTTCAATAGATTAAGCAAGGTGAATGAATTATACTTAATTATAACATAAATGACATGATCTTTTCTAAAATATTTTTAAGTAATATTAAATTATAGTATGTTGGTTTATAAATTAGGTAAATTGATTTGGGAAAAAAAGATAAATATGAGAAATAAAATGGAAAAAGATATTATATTTATGACCAAAATATACCCCAAAACTAGGTCCTGCATTTATAACGGTATGAGTAATTAAAGAAGTTTATTCTTTTACCCAATGGAAGATGCTAAAATTATTCAAACATACGTGTTAGTAAGTGGAGTTAAAAAAAAAAAAAGGAACTAAGTGTAGAATTTCTTAATAGATTAATTCGTAACTGCTCAATTGGATATAGTTTTTGTGCTTCTTAACCCAAAAATAAAAATTTAAGCTTTTTTATATAAGTCGAAATAAAATTCTTCCACATGCTTACCTTAAACTACACTAATATACTTCTAAAAAACTAAAACAAACAAATAAACAAACACTTGGATGGAAGTCCAGCATGATCAAGGAGTTTAACAAGAGTACTAGTCTTCTAATTATTCATAATGTTATATATATATATATATATATATTATTTCCACCTAAAATTACGAAATTGCATCTATTTTTTTTATGTATAAACTGAGATTAATCATTTTGAAGTATTTTTTTGGCACTTCAATATCTTAAATTTATTTTTGTGTATTTAGCATCCTAATATATTTTTTCAGTAGCACACAATATTTTAATGTATTCACTTTAGTCCTTAATATAAAACATATTTACTTAATTTGGGTAGATTAAAAAAGTTAGTTAAGTTAATTAATATAATATGTTTTTACTAATACACCTTAACCATTTTCCTATTTTCCTTTCATCTCTCACTTCAATATCATTAAGGGAGCATCAATAGGATTAAATTAAGAAAACACTGACAAGTATAGGGAATATGTCTTATACTTAGGAGTAATATCAACTCAACAATTAGGTCTTATATTAAAGACTAGAGGAAGAATTTATTTTTTTACAATTAACACCTTAAAGATTTTTCCAACAACACTCGGTATCTTAAGTTTATGGTTCATGGTTTTATTGAGAAAAATACTTCAAAGGTAAAATTATTTTAGAATACTTGGTGTTACTAAAAAATTACTTTAAGATGACGGATATGCAAAAAGTTAATTTAAGATACTGGATGTCACTGAAAAAAAAAAAAACCTGATGCAACTTAACCCCTTTTTTAATTGCGACATTTGTATCTTTATATTCTCTTATTATAGGGTGTTTGCTATGAACTTATGATGTACCCTTTATTATGTTCGGGCATGTACGGAAGAGACTTAATTTTAAGTAGGAAGAGGTTGGCCAAAAAGAAAAGTAGAAAGAGAAGGATTGGGGCAAGACCAAGGAGAAAGCAACGGGAATAGTTTTCTTGTGAGACATAAATTTGTTTTTATTAATAAGTATATTGGCACTTCGCATCTCTCCGTTTGCCTTTGCTTGTGAGTTGTGAGTTGTGAGTCAATTCCATCCAATTAATTTTAATTTATTCGTTTTTCATGCCTTCATGAATTGGCCACATCCCTTAATTTATCTATGTATGTCCCCATTTCATAATAATAATAATAATTTATCCATCATGTAATTATAATATACATGCGGCGGCTCATTTTGATGAATTTTTAATTATAAACCCCATTGCAAAAGAAAATGTATCGGTTGAAGGAAGCGAAATGGCCAAAAGAAAGGAAACAAGAAGACAATACAATGAAGATTATAAAAAATAAAATATCTAGGTGTAAAATATACCTACATTTAATTTTAAAATTACAGAAACACCCCTGTAATTTTATTCCTAAAACATTGTGTTTTTTTCAAACAAAAATATATTTTACTAAAGTTAAATTTTTTATATAATATAAATTATTTTAGATAAAAACCAGCATGCGTTTAAAATCCTTTATTAAACAGGGATTTAATTTCAGTTGGGTTGGTGAGAGAATGACAGAGGGTAGAGAGGCGCGTGGATTGGGGGCGAGTAGGGAAAATTAGCTGTCGTTAATGCCATAGTGCCGTACGGTATTGGCCGTACAAAAGGACATCCACACCGACCCAACAAATTCCTGACACGGCATTTTCCACCGCACCCCTCCTCACGCCACTTGCTTTTTATATTTTTGTTTCATTTTCTATTATATTTGTATATTTATATTTTTATATATACCAAAAAAAAAAAACTGGCAGCTCATTATGGTAAAAAAAAAAAGCAGCTCAAATGCAAGTTGTATATATATAAATATTGTATTAATCGGATTTTTTTAATAATTTTTATTATTTTAATATATGTTTATCTCATATTTAATGGAGTACTCCTTAATCACATCCAAGCATTATCACACCTAATTATAGTGCTCAATGCAGTCTTAAATATAAGATTCAGTAAATTTTTTTTAGAGATTAAATAAGGTAAATAAGTTATTTAATCATATCATATATTGTGTATTATTAGACTATATCGGTTTATAAGTTAGACAAAATAATCTGGAGAAAAAATAATAAATATAAATCTATTAAAATAATTTAATTGTTTTTTAAATATTTCTAAAAAAATCAATTGGGTCTCGTGTTTAGGAGTTGTGGTTCTTTTTACAATATTTTTTACATTCATAAATTAAAGACTTTTTTTTTGCTACTGCACGGTATCCCCCAACCCGTTGGGTCAAGGACTAATCCGTCGGGTACTGTAGGGCCCAGTGGGGGCGACCCTCCCAGGCACACCTGCTCCATTCCCACCCCCCAGGATCGAACCCCAGAGATGATGGTTAAGGGACACAACTCCCTTTACCAGTTGTGCCAGTGTGCGCTGGTATAAATTAAAGACTTTGTGCTCAAGCTATTATTATGAATTTATAACCACTTCCACTAAGTACCTGTTTGGGTCCACTGTGAAGTGATATTACCAAGGTATTAAAATTCAGACCGGGCATTGAACCGGTCGGGGTACTGAGTTAAGGGTCAGTGGATCAGACCGGGGACAAACCGGAGTTAAACTGGGACCAAACCGGTGAGAAATTGAAAATTTTAGACTTATAGTATGAAATTCTAAAGGAAAAATTTAAATTTTTTTTTTAAAAAAATGTGAACCGGGACCAGACTGGGAACCGGATCGATTTACAGGCTGGTTCGCTGGTTTGTCTTTACTATGTATATATAGAGACTAAATATATGTGATAGGTTGTCTTTCTCACACAACACAAATGAGTTGTTTCAAGTAATCCAAAGAACTTCTAAACTAACACCTCTGAGGCACAACAATTGTCATTTTTTTGCCAACAAAATAATTGTCATTATTAAATATATTGTTCTAGTATAAAAAAGATAAAGTATAATTTTCGGCCGACTATTTTGTTGTTAGCTGCTTCTCCAATAGAAGATTCATTTATACCACATCATTATCAAAACAAATAAGCTTCTCATATTGATAAGTTATCCCTTTAATTTTTCTCTTATATAATAATCACCTTGGGTTTAATAATGCAGTGTTCTATGAAATAAAGAAAAATTTAGGCAGTGAAAATAAATAATGCAAAAAAAAGAAGAAGATTTACTTATCTAAATCGGGTTGAAACAAAGTATGAAATATATAAGTGGTTACATTTTTTTCATTTTATATTATATTTGTGAATAATATTAAACATTTCAGTACTTAACTTTCTTAATAATCTTGATAAAATAAATAAAAAAAACTTTCTTAACACTCCACCAAAAGATTTGTTTAAATCTACCCGTGTTTC
Organism: Inga oerstediana; assembly: GCA_963210345.1. NCBI lineage: Eukaryota > Viridiplantae > Streptophyta > Magnoliopsida > Fabales > Fabaceae > Inga > Inga oerstediana. The sequence goes on from OY723406.1 coordinate 70,651,120, forward strand.
ATCTCTTAAGTATGAGATATGAGGAGATATTAGAGGAAGAGGCTAGAATTGTTTAAGCATGAGTTTTTGTTATTTAAGTTCCTATGAATATTAAAAAGACATCTTTAGAAGAATTCTTTTCAGTTGAGTTCGATAATACTTTAATATGACTTACTAGTAATAAATATTGGATAATTATATTTACAAAATAATTAATTGACATGATTATTGATGTAAAAAAAATTTCATTTTTTTAGGAAAAAAATCATCCCCAAAATAACTTTTGTTTTTTATATTATCGTCTGGTATTCGGTTTGAGGTTCTTGGTTTCCCCTTCCAACATTGTGCGTGTAATTGTAAAAACATCATCAAAAAGTTTTAAAATTACCTTACAAATTTGGTGCTTACATGAGATTTTTACTTTTACTTATAGATGTGTATACTGCTTTGTCTTTTGGGACTCATTGTCATTCTATGGCACCTCAGTATTTCACCTAAAAATACAATTTTTAAAGAAGTATTATCACAATCCCCCCCCCCCCCCCCCCCCCCCCCCCAAAATTGCCTTTGACGTCCCTCTTAGAAAGATTTAAGTTTTCCTCCCTATGACAAGATGTCCATTGATGGATACCAAAATATTCTTAAATATGATTTGACCATAATATGATAAAAGATCAGTCCGTTCTAGAAATTAAATAAATATTGGGAAAAAAGGTTCAAAGTATAAATATAATCACGCGGGCAAAAAATGAATATATAATTAGGTTTTCACATGAAATAATTGTAATATTCCTCTCTTGTCGCTCTCATAGACAACATAAAAGATGAGAGGAGAAAAATTCATTTATCATCAAAGATAATTTTGGCGTAACATTGACTATATATTAATAAAATCAAATTAGGAAAAGAAAAAAAAAAGAAAAAAGAAAAGGGCTAATTAAACAACGGAAGAAACGATTTAGTCCAAGTTGTGACTTGAATCGTCCAACCGTACGTACATGTATGACCCACCATTGAATTTGTGGCTCTTCCCATGTGGGTAACTACTTTTTCATCTTTTTAAGTAAGATACAGGGGAAAATCACTGTCAGGTTCTAATCATCATAAAAAAATTATTATTTTTTTATTTTAATTATAAGATAAAGTTGATTTTTTTAGAGAAATTAATAAATCTATTTAAATTATTTTAGAGTTTTTATATTCTTATTTTTTTCTTCAAACTAATTAGTTTGACAAATAAATTAATATATAATCTATGGATACACAACATATGATATGTTTAAGTAACTTATTTAGCTTTTTTAATTTTTTCAAAAAAAGTCAACTCTGTCTTATAATTAGGACCGGGGTTAGTATAAAAAAATTTCAAACTAAATCCCCCTTCAAAAAATTTTATAAGAACTGCATTGTGATTAATTCGGATTATGAAATTACTTTGTTTCTCCCATTGAATAAAAAGGGAAAGGAACAATATATATGCCTTTTTTTGACAAGTTCTTATATCTATTTTGACAATTGGACAAGCTATTTTGAGAAATTCATTTTCCTCTCTAGAGAAGATTTGAAATTTCAAGGGTAATTTTGAATTTCAAATAAATTTCATTAGTTTCTTTTCTAGTTATAGATGATATAATTCTTCGAAACTCCTCATAGGTTGTGTCTTCTTTTAGGCATCTTATTCTTATTAGGGAGGAAAATGAACTTGTCAAAATTGTTTATACAGTTGTCAAAATATGTATAAACATTGGTCAAAAAAAGCATATGCACTTGTCAAAATTTGCGCATTTAGTTCTAAAATTTCAAAACTTGTCCAGGGAAGAAAATAAACTTGTCAAAATAGCTCACTGTGTTGTCAAAATATATGCTTAAACACTTGTTAAAATTTGCACATTTAATTCTGAAATTTCAAAACTTGTCGAGGAAGGAAAATGAATTTGTCAAAATAGCTCACGTAGTTATCAAAATAAGCATAAGTATTTGTCAAAAAAGGCATATACACTTGTCAAAATAGGGATATTAAGTTCTGAAATTTCAAAACTTCTCTAGGGAGAAAAATGAACTTATCAAAATAGCTTATCTAGTTATCAAAATAAGTATAAATACTTGTCAAAAAAGCTCACTGCGTTGTCAAAATATATGCTTAAACACTTGTCAAAATTTGCACATTTAATTATGAAATTTTAAAACTTGTCCAGGAAGGAAAATGAATTTGTCAAAATAGCTCATGTAGTTGTCAAAATAAGTATAAGTATTTGTAAAAAAAAAGGCATATACACTTGTCAAAATAGGGATATTAAGTTCTAAAATTTCAAAACTTCTCTAGGGAGAAAAACGAACTTATCAAAATAGCTTATCTAGTTATCAAAATAAGTATAAGTACTTGTCAAAAAAGCTCACTGCGTTGTCAAAATATATGCTTAAACACTTGTCAAAATTTGCACATTTAATTGTGAAATTTTAAAACTTGTCCAGGAAGGAAAATGAATTTGTCAAAATAGCTCATGTAGTTGTCAAAATAAGCATAAGTATTTGTCAAAAAAAATGCATATACACTTGTCAAAATAGGGATATTAAGTTCTAAAATTTCAAAACTTCTCTAGGGAGAAAAACGAACTTATCAAAATAGCTTATCTAGTTATCAAAATAAGTATAAGTACTTGTCAAAAAAGACAAACGCTGTTTCTTTCCTCTTTTATTTAATAGAGCAACAAAGTAATTTCACATTCTGAATTAATTATAATGCAGTCCCTAAGGACTTTTTTGATAAATAAATTTGATTTGAATCTATAATTTTTTATGGTCATTACAGCGATTTTCCCTAAGATTTAAGATTATGAAGTACCATTTTGATATATTTTTCTTAAAAATCTTATTATTGCAGGAAGAGTATATTACATTAACTTTCCCTAAATTTTAGTTAATATACTCTAATACCTCTTTTCCCCAAAAAGTACTCCAAACATTTTTCCTATCCAGGCCCTCTATGGTTTAAACTGAGGAATATTCTTTTTCATAGTATGAAAATGTGAAATTAAAAGTCACTATCTCTTTTTAATATTTTAAAACACTTTTAGGGAGGAAAGACATATTTTACTTCTAGAAAATCATATTTTCATTATAAAGTAATATTCTTTTTCATAGTATGAAAATATGAATCCTATAATTTAAAAGTCACTGTCTCTTATTATTATTTTTTAAAAGAATTTTAGTGAGGGAAGACATATTTTACATCTAAAAAATCATATCTTCATTTTACTGACTTTATAAATTGTGTTGCGTTTAGGTGGAGTAGGTGCGAAAAGTAGTTTAAATTTGTTTTAAGTTATGAAATGTATAAAAATATAAAATGGAATTAAATTAAATTTAGGGGGGCCCAGTAGGATGAGACACGTGGTTTGACTGGGCCGGAGTGTGCATGATCGGCCCACAGATGACAAAACATGAGAAGGGATTGTCCCCTACAAGGCAAATTTCACTAGAGCACATGCTGCTTCAACCACAATCAATGAGGGTCCTTATTTAATCAACATGATGGTCCTCCCCACACCACTAGTCCCATTTAATGCCCACAGATTGGTAGCTTTCACTCATAAAAACTACTCCCCTCAGTCTTCAAAGTCTTAAATGTAAGGGTTAACAGAGAAGGTTATTTTGGTCTTTAAATTTAATTAAGATATTCCTGATGTCTCATACCTGATAATTGATAAATGGTTGATATTAGGAAGATCCCCTAAAGCTAGTAAGAGAGTGTGCTAGTCCCTCACAGCGTAACAAACTAAATATTTAAATTCTCATCGGGAGATATACCCATATTTAATGTCCAACAGTGCCTTAAATATGGTTGCCTTCATTAGGAGTATACATACAACAATAATAAAACCTTATCCCATGTGTTTATAAAAAAAATATACTGCATTCAGTCCTTAACATAAGAGATAGTTGACTACTTTAAATATATTAAGGATGTTAGTTATGTTTGCTTTTATAACAAATATAGTTTGGTTTTTCTAAAATATCATCTTTCATCATGACTGGCTTTGTTTAAAAACTACTGAATATGTGAAATCAATAACGATGCTTTTGCAAAAAAAAAAAAAAAAGATTATAAATTTGAAAGACAAAGTTGATTATTGAAGTCTTATATTTAAGATCAAATTCAATCCCCAACTAGCTCTTATTTTAAAACTGGAAGTAGTATCTTTTTAAGTGATTACATTCATATCTTAGGACCTTAGAGTGATTCTCCCTTAGAACTCTTGTGACTTTTTCTTTGGTGATGGCAAAGTGGGTTTGTGTATTCCATTTTTACCATCTCCCATGACTATAGTTGGATTTTTAATAGTCATTCTCAACGTCAATAATAGTAATTTTCTGTCTCTTATGGCTGAGTTGTTTGATGGCAAGAGTACATGAGGTAATGGTTTAAGGGTTCAAACCTTTTTAATTTTTTTTAAAATATTAATATCATGGAAATTAAATTTATTTATTTATTTATTTAGCGAAGACTGTGTATGCATGTGTCATATGGACATTATTCGTTAGCATTTATAATTCCATTTAGATGTTTACTAAAAATACTTTCTTAAATGTTCATATGTGATTGATGTCTTGCCGTGCAAACCATGCCATTTCTGAGAGGTTTTGTCAATTAATTTCTGGCCCAAGAAAAGGAGGGAAAAAATAGAAAATTCAAGTAAGGTGTGTGTCGATTGAAAGTGATTTCGTGTAAGATAATTAAAAAATAATGATATAAACAGTGTGAGACACAAAATGGAATAAAATAAAATTTGGTCCAAGTCTAAGCATTGACTTGGAAATTGGAAGAATATGAGAAAATGAGGGGAGACAAATATATAATAAAACCATACCTGAGTCAGTTCCAGGAAAACAGAAATTAAGACTAATATAATAGTACAATACATTACAATTACGTCACATCACTTTCCACTTTCTTCGTTCAAAATTATGAACTTTCCGGAAAATTATGGTTCAATTCAAATATTCAACACTTACAATTAATATCTTCCTCCTTTATTATTGCCGTTGTCCTTTTCGTTCTTGCCTCTTGTCCTTGCTTCTTTCTATCAATAATGGAAATATATATAGTGGACTTTATCATGAGTTGATATTGGTTAGTGTGTGTTTGAATTAACTTTTTTTAATAGTTTTTATGACTTACGAGATAAGTATGTAAGAGGAATTTTATCTTAAGTTACGCAAACGTAGGTTTAAAATTTAAGTTCGGATGTTTGCAAACACCCCACTACTCTTATTGTTTTTTTTTTAAAGATAAATACATACACATGAATTTAATTTTAATTTTTTTTTTTGATTACATAAGGCCAGTACATGGAAGTTACACTAAATTAGAGAAAGATGAGGATCTTCTGAGAGTAAGGTCCTCCCGCAAAAGTTCTCCGCAACCCGGATGTGGAACTGGAAGAATCACAAGTCCGCCCGATAGATGCTGAGCTTCTCTGGCTAGAAAGTCGGCACACTTAATTGTTTCTCTTGGTGCATAGAACAGCTCAAACTGCCAATCAGAGAAAATTAGTTCTCGCACTGCATTGATTTCCGATCTTAATGGGTGATAGTGACCGGCATCTCGCAAGATCAGGTTGAGTATCTCCATAGAATCTGTGTAGGCCCTCACCTTGTGAAACTGATGTTGTTTACACAACTGAAGCCCTGTCAAAAGTCCCGATAATTCTGCAGAAATGGGGGATTGATACCCAAGTCGTTGTATTTAATTTTAATTTAAGTAGCATATAATTCATATTATTAAATAACCTCGAAGGTTCGTGTTGGAATGGAAGAAATGTGAAAGCTTTAAGCCACTCTATATAGAGTTGATTTTTATTCTGAAGTCGACAGCCTTAAAACTTTGAATATGTTGGATGACATCGGATCCGCCGTTGAATGAGGAAAAGTGTGTAAGCTTCAACGAGGCTATTAGTTAAATAATGTTAAATTAATGAGTATTTTATGTAATATCAGCTAAATTAGTTATAACTAAATAAAAAAAAGGAAAAATACTAATTTCATGTTTATTATATCTATTATGTCAAATTCTCTAATCACACGTGGTCAAATATTCTGTTTTTTAAATATTATCATTTAACTATAAACATACATAAAAAAAATATGACATATGATGATATGTGATTAGAGAACTAGACATAATTGATACCAGGAACATGATGTGGGTAGGAACCATAAAAATCATATTTAGAATTCATCTTGTCAAAAGCTAATAAGATATCTTATTTAATTAAAATGTTATAAGTAGTTGAAAGACATATATTCCTAATATCAACAATGTACCAATTATTCAAATATGATTGTTAATTGTTCATGTCGAAAAGGGAGAATCATGTGTTAGTTTTAAAATAGAGTTCCTAATAATATTTTCACATGAATCATTAAGACTTTGAATAAATGAGATATTTTTTTGGCCAATATTTGAATAGACTCTTCAAGGTTTATTAGTCTGTTGTTTTTTCCCAGTCCAATTATCGTTAATAATCAGATTATTAAAAAAGAGTAATTCAAATAGTGGGTAGTCTGTGATAATCAAAATGGTTTTGAATATCACAACGAAACATGCACGTGATCATATAATGAGAGGATAACAAAAGTGGGAAAAGGTCTGAAACGAAAGCTGTTTTAGGATGAAAAAAGAACCCAAGAATAAGTTGGAATAATGAGCAAGAGAAAATGAAGGTGAATAACGTTTGACAAACGTTGCAGAAAGCATTATATTCGACACCATCATAGTTGTACGAGGCATCCATATATACACTTGAGAATTGAAAAGTGTGGAGAGGCAAACTTCCATAATTTCTAGGCCAATCTTTGAATTTATGTTGGAGAATACTCATCGAAATGCACTTTTTTTAAGAACATCGAAATGCACTTTTCTTACTGTTGCTTGAAACTTGAAACTTGAAACTTTTGCTTTTCCCATTTGGATTATTTTAATTGAGGTTTTTTTTTTTCCCAATTAAGAGATATTAGTCATTAGATTTAGATTGTTAACTGATAAGATACTATTACCATGTTTGATGAGGGCTTTTTGTATGTTAATCTTGAGGTTCATAATAAAAAATTAACTAAAAATTGCATATAAGCAAACCTATGATCGTTTTCTCTTCCCAATGAGCCTTTTATTGATTCATAAGTAATATAATTGCCATACAAATGTAATAAAATAAGGAAAAATTGGTTTTGGATTTTGTTGAAAATAGGTAAGTGCGAAACTTCATTAAAATTCTAAAGCTACTATTTTTGGTATTTTCGTTATAAAATATAATGGTTAATGAAATATGAATGAAGTGAATTCTATTGAGAAATTGGTTTAATGGCTATCATAGCTTACTCAATGATATAGGTGTTTGAAATCCATCAAGTCTTAATTAAAAACCTTAAGTAATCATATTAAGTTTAATTTATCTAATTAATAACTAATCCTACCACTACTACAAAATATATATTTAGTAGCGCTAATTTTATGGCACTTCTTCAAACAAGCATCGGAGGAGACTTCTATTGTTTTTTTAAAAAAATACATGTGGCAGCTATGATGCTTGACCAAGAATGCATCATAGCTGCCTAATACTTTGTATGGTGCTTTCCTGGGAAAGCCCCATAGGTTGCTTTTTTTAAAAAAATTACATCCCTTGTATGGCGTTTGCCTAGGTAAGTGTTATACAAGGGGTTATTAAATAATACACAGTCCAATCGATGTACATATTAAATTCACAAATCTCACTTCACAATAAATGTTACTATTGTTTGCAGGGAAATATAAGTCCAATTTTAAGTTTTTTTAATATAAAAGCTTTCGATGATTGGCACTATAGTTTTCTTTTCTTTTTTAAACTTAAAATCTGTCATGAATCTTAGCTTGTAGTTTTATGTATGCTTATAATTTTTTTTTTTTCAAGTATTTGCTTGAAGTAACAACCCTCTCTTGTTAAACTTCCTATACATTGTAAGTTTTTTAATTTTTAAACTTACAAATATAATTTTATTAATTGTTACTTGTTTAAGTTGCTCAATTCTTCTATATTTAATTTATTATGTAAAATTACTTTTTTTTTTAAAAAAAATACTTCCTATGACGTTTCCTAAGGAAGGACCATATGAAGTGTCATTTAAAAAAAGAAATTATCACACACTTATGGCGCTTTCTTTTTTTTTTTTTTTAAATGACACTTCATATGGCACTTCCTAAGGAAGTGCTGTAATATCCCGAATTTTGGGATTGGAGGCTTGGGAATAAACTTAAATTAAGTGGACTGCTAAGCGTTGATTTAGCAGGTGCCCCAAATTTGTTTTCTAATATTTCTTATATATTTGGGATATTAAAGAAAGTAAAATGGTGAATTTTAGAAAATATGATTATAGCTATAGCTATCTTGATGCAATAGGGGCAATTAGTAGCTCCTACTTCATCTACTCTTGCTGTCCCACCAGCTGATCCTTCTTCATAGCTTTCATGTTTGATATTTCCAATGGATAATCTTTAGACCTTGTTTTAGAAATTTAAATACTTGATGTTAATTTTCAAGAATTGTGACTATTAGATGTTACTTTTGAAGGATTGTGTTAGTATGATTGTTAATTATTACATTGTTAGTTTAAAATTAATTTTAATCCTTATCAATACAATACAGGTTTTAATGCTTGCAATTTACATTAAAAAACAAAAAAAATTTGTCACATTCGGCGGTGACAAATGTCGCTGCTGATACATGCTTCATGTCGCCGTTGATACACACTTCAGCGGTTTCAAAAATGTCGCTGCTGATCCATGCTTCTGCGGCGACATTATACCCTATTTTCAGCAGCGACTTTCCTTTGGCGCCTTCCAATGTACTTTTAGCGACAACAAAATGTCGCCGCTGATTTCCTTTAGTTTTAATGTTTTGAAAACTTTTCAGTGGCGACTTTCAGACTTTCAGCGGCAACTTTTGTCGCCGCTGAAAGTTGAATTTTTTGTAGTGAAATCCAGTAATCTTTCCACTCTTGCTGCCAAACCATTATTTCCTGTAAACCATTTCAAGTCGTTGCTCAAGAATTCTCCCTTCCTGTTAGAATGCTAGACCGTACCAAAAAGCTTTATTATATCTTTTTATAGCCTCAAGAAAACAGCATAATTAATATATTATTTGCTTCGACCCAAAAGTAAAGGGCATTTTTGACATTTCATTGTCATTCCAAGAACAAATATGATAGATCTAGAACATCCCCACCAACCACACGGGGGTTTAAAAATCGAGTTAGGAGGCTTTCTTTGTTTTTTTTTTTTTTATAGTAAAATTTTAGGAAGGGGTTCAGACTTAACCCAATCCAAGGACAGGGCCCCTAACTCATGATCCACTGGAGGCCTGTCCCTGTGGGCTCCTGGTTGGCAAGCCGCCCAATCCACACAGGTAGGCAGGGGACTTTCACCCCAGCTTCACTTAGCTGTGGAGATGCCTCCTCAAGCGCCGCAACTGGAGGCATAACTAAATGCCACTCCTAAAGATCGAACTCATGCCAAAGAGGTCACCCAAGCACTCATTGTCCGCTCCCCTCGCCAACTGAACCCACGGACGATAGGTGAGTTAGGAGGCTTTCGTGGTCAATGTTTTCATACCTTTTCAATTGAACAAGTCTAGATAAAAACATTTCTATTAATTTCATTTAATTGAAAAGACCTCACTATTTCAACCATCGCTTCATTTTTTAGATGAAGATGAAAGTTCGTCGCTTGACTTTAAGTCTTTTATATTAACAAATTTATATTAAATTATATTAAGATTCATCATTATTTTTTAGGACGAAAAATTTATAAAGTTTTATGAGAGTTTGTAAAAAGGGAAAATCCTAAAAAAATACTTTATGAAACTCTTTCAAAATTTTAAATTAATGATGTCGTACTAAAATGAGTTGTCAATTGCTATTAAGCATAGTTAATACCTATACTCTTATAGGTAACAAAAAATATTTGATGTTTTGAACTTGAGAAGGGTTTTTTTTTTTTTTGGATTTTCTCCAGTAAAAAGGTCGATGCTAATTTTTACCTATTTAGAACCATAACTTTTTTGAAAAATTTAATAGTAATTTTCTTAAGGCATAATATTATTAAATATTATAATAAAGGAAAAAAATAAAAATAATAATATTTAATACTAAATGATTATTAAAAAATTACGAATTTTAAAATTTTATGTGATATTGTTATATAATCCATCATCGAATATCATTTCCCCTTTAAATTGGAGTAAGTATATTCCAAGTCTTGATTTTACATTTATTCCGTTTCATGAAATTAAAAGACCAGGTTATTGATCAAAAAATTTGGGAGAAAAGCATAAAACAATTTAAACAAACCACAAACATAAAATAATAGATTTGAGATGATGGATGGACTAGTTTTTTAAAGTTGAAATTAATATTGAAATTTAAATTTTTGAAAATTTAAAAAATTATCATTAGATTAAAAAATTTAAATTATATTAAAATTTGATCACATAAGTCGTAACTATCGTACAATTTGAAAGTAAAAATGAAAATATATGGTGAGTTTATTTTTTTCCAAGCGAATATATAAAAGGGCAAAACTATTTCAAAAAATTAAATGAGCCATTGAGAGTATATGAGCTCGGCATGCTCATTCCCCAATTTTGGGGTGAGGGACCATTTTTTTTATTTTTTTATGTATTTTTATTTATTTGGATTAATTATATGCTGCACCCTGAAATATTTTTGGCTTATGGTATCTTAAATTAATTAATTTTTAGTCCTCCATTTAGAAATGTTTTTCCTGTATCTTAAAATATTTTTTTAGTAACACCCAATATCTGAAATAATTTTTCAACACCCAGTATCTTAAGCTAACAAATTTTTAGCGCATGGAGTATTTTTTTCCTTAAAAACTTAGTTTAAAAAACCTTTTATGTGGGGACATGCCATCTTTTTTTTTTTTTTATGGTTTATACAATGGACCATTTTTGGCCTTCGGTGCACCCACCTTCCAGGTATCCGGCGTTAACCTGAAGGCCAACGCTGGATTTACCGACATGGGCCCCCGACAACCAACTAGTCCTAACGCCCCCAATCTGATAGGCCCGACAGGAATTCACCTCTTTGAGGCGCCCCAAGGGAGAGAGCTCCCAATGGAAATTCTTTACACTTTCCGTTTCCTGGGATCGAACCCAGGAACGGATTGGTGTGGCGCAGATGCCTACCCATCTGCGCCAACTTCCATTGGTGGGACATGCCATCTTTTGGAAGAGCAAGGAATGTGGATTCTTAAGACTATAGTGTACCTACTTTGAATTTACCAATTAGTTATGGCTACCACATTAGGATAGAGCCATTGGTCGTCTCAAATCAGTTCTTATATCAATTCTATAATAAATGACTAGATAATGGGAAATCCCACAAAAAAAATTTTAAGAATAGAAAATAAAAAAAATGGTGTTTTGAATATTCATAATATTATAGAAGTATTAAGCCTGATTTATCTTTTTTAAAATGAAAAGGAAATGGCACACATGCCCTCAAAGATATATACATATATATTTTTTTAAAAAGTAACCCCCACCCCACCCTTTACGGTTGGAATAATTATTGGCAAAGTAACAAGATTTGTTAAGGAATTCATGACATTTGATTAGATTTTAACAACTTTCATTTATCAAGTAACAAATCTACATTATCAGGGTTTTCATAAGTTTTATTAAGGAATTCATGACTTTTGATTAGGTTTTAACAAATTTTATTTACCAAGTAACATATCTACACTATTAGGTGTTTCACAAGTTTCATTAAGGAATTCTTGACATTTGATTAGGTTTTAATAACTTTAGTTTACCATTTAACACATGTCTACACTATCAGATTTTTCACAAGTTTTGTTAAAAAATTCACGAACTTGATTAGGTTTTAACAACTTTCATTTACCAAGCAATAAATATAAATTATTAGGTTTTTTTTTTATAAGTTTTGTTAAGGAATTCATAACATTTAATTAGGTTTTAATATAATAAAACTAAATTATCAAATTTTTTTCACAAGTTTTATTAAGAAATTCAGACATTTGATTATGTTTTAACAATTTTCGTTTACTAAGTAACAAATTTATACCATCAGGTTTTTCACATATTTTGTTAAGGAATTCATCATATTTCTTTAAGTTTTAACATTTTTTCAAACAATATGCGTCCACAAAAAATAAAATTAGAGTCAGAGAGGCATTTATCAAACATCTTCGAGACATGAAGGAAGTAGATAGAACTTCGACATCAGGTTTTGCGCTGTGCATTGATTGTTACAGAGTGAGTGTGTCTGTGAGTGTGGGTGAGAGAGAGGGAGAGAGGTTTACATTATTATTATTTGTTCTATAAGGTTTAGATTGTGATAAATAGATAAATTTGGGGTCATGTGTTCACTTGATCCTTATCTCATTTTAGGGAGGATTTTGAGAGGACAAGTGAAGAATTGGTATTATCGGCTTTTATGCCTTGGTAACCTCTTCAAAATTAAATTAAGGATTGTAGTATAGAGTACAATTTCGGATCATTTATTGAAGAGCCTTTTATTAATTATCTAGAAACTAAATGTGATGATTAGCATAAAACAAGTTAAAAATGATTTTTAACTTTTTATCTAATAACTAAATTGCAATTAAACTAAAATACTTTAAAAACTACTATTTTTGGATTTTTGGAATAAAAGTTGAATTGGAATGGAAATGAGTTTTGAAATGTAGGATAAAAACCTTCTAGAACAATGGATTTCATCTATCATTTCTTTCAAAATAATTTTAGGAGTGTGCTAGTTTGATAAAAATGCTCAAAAGTCTCTTTGAGCTAGCTTGAGTTAGGTGAATTAAATCTCCCACACCGAGCAAGATTTAATCCCTCTAATCGAAACTCAATACAAAACATTAGCAATTGCAATCAAAGTTCATCAAAATACCAAACCTCAAATACCTTTAAGTTTAATGCATTAATCAATGACTTTTCCTAGACCTAGAAAATAATCATTTCTTAAAACCACTTTGTATGCATTTCATGAAATCAATAAGTTTTCTAAAATACCAAATCCCATCAACCGATGAGTTTAGTATCAAAAGAGAGGAACCCCTGCTCTAAAGATGCTATTAAGTACTCTTAGTGTGTGATCTAAATTAATTAATGCAACTGGTTCAATGCAACTCCAAAATCAACTCAATATCCTAACAATTTCATGCAAGATAATAGAGAATCAATGTAATTACATTTAAACATATATGTAACCACATATATTAATGAGCACAAAATTCAACATCAACTAATTCAAATCACAAATTTAGTTCAAACAAAGATTAAACTAAATATATTAGTCTTAACTACAAATTATAACTCCTAAAATCAAGAAAATCATAAATATATAGTTTAACTAATTAACCAGAACTAAAACTCCTCTCTTGTAGCTCTAAATATTAAGACTCAATTCATTGTTATAGGAAATAAGAGCTTTAGCTGCTGCAATTCATGAAATTAGCTTCAGGAAGCTTAGCCACAATCTGATTTGCACAGCTAGCCATAGAAAACAACACCAGAAAATGAAGAGAATGGATTCTATAATAAGATCGAATTGGAAGCAAAGGAAACCACGGCTGGTACTGTCCTCACAGAAACTCTGTTCGAAATTCTCTTCTCATTCCCCTGTAATTTTTAAACTTGGACTTAAGATGAAGATATCGAAACTGAAGTTTGGCTGAGTGAGAGAGTGAAAATCGTTGGTGGTCTGTGGTGGTGCAGCGGTGGTAGAGGTAAGAGCTTTAAGAAAGATGACACCCCCAAGCTCGATCTCTCACTCTGCTCTCCGCCTTCAGGTCTCTGTTCTTCTTGCTCTCAGATCGCCGGAGATGAAAACAAAAGTTGTGTAGGTGGAGGATGTAATATCCCGAATTTTGGAATTGAAGGCTTGGGAATAAGTCTAAATTAAGTAGATTGTTAAGCCCTGGTTTAACAGGTGTCTGAAATCTATTCCCTAATATTTCTTATATATTTGGGGTACTAAAAAAGTAAAATGGTGAATTTTGGAGAATATGATTATGCTTCAAGTGAAATTTCCTGTGAGACATTGAACTTGTCATATAATTTTGTATGACCAAATGATGAGTAAAAATTATGAAATTTTACAGGGTGCAAGTAGACATCCTGAGCTTTAATTAGATAGGTTATTTGAATCATTTGAAGCTAAAAAAGATATAAATTTTTGAAATTAGTCCGGAAAAACTAGAAAGTTTATGCAACAACATTCAAAGATTTAAATTCTGGGATTTTTGTGCTTCTAATTGGCAAAATTCTATATTTTTCCTTGAAACTAGACTCAATTAGGGTTTCATAGCCTTTGGAATCACTCCAGTTAGATAGATGTTTCTAGAATTAGTTACAATTTTTCAAAATTAGGACATAAAATCTGCTAGAATTTATATAAATCTGAAAATAAAGGAACAATTATGACATAAGCATGGTGTTGTAATGACAAAAGTTAAATGTTATAAAAACATCATCCTCTTCCTCCATCAGCCAAAACCGTGCAGTACCATGGAGAGAGAGAGAGAGAGAGAGAGAGAGAGAGAGAGTTTTAGGGAGAGAAAAGGAAGAAAACTTACAAGGTAGGTCGATTTCTTCGGTGAATTCGTATCTAACGCGTATATCTCTTCTCCTAAGATCCTCTTCTATGTTATTTAAGGTGTTGGAAGTTTGAATTTCAGTGTGGAGAAAGCTAGGTTTTCGTTCATAAAAGGGAAAAGCCAGAGGGAGCTTGAGATAACTTCCAAACTCATGTATATTGACTATACTAGCTGTTGTGGACAATTTAATCAGTGAGATTTCGCCGGATTGTTTTTGATTTGAAAATTTGGAAACGTATAGGCCAAAGGATATGCTGTCAAAATTTGGTCCCAATGGTAGTTGTAACCTAATGTAATAGTTAATCAAGTGGTTAGGAGTAGAAAGGAACACGTCTATAAAATCGGATTTCGAAAACCCCAATTTTTCTTAGAGTTGTGAGGATTTCAACTAAGGCTGAACTAGGGTCTAGGGATGGATTTTCAATGATTTGATAATTTCATTGAGTTAAGGAGGGAAAATTAGGTGGGATTATAGTTGGTCACTTTTTCGGAAAAGCCCAAAAAAGCATAATTATGAAAATGCCCCTAAAATCCTTAAAGTGAGGCTGTCAAGGGTAATTTTACAATTTGACATTGAATTTGATAATTTCAAGTCTAAAAATGGATTGCTTGTGCAAAAATATTTTAGAATAGCCCATGTCAAAATTTCAGGAAAAGTACAGTCGGACCGGATATGGTGAGGCCAGGCCAGGTCCCTGTGGGCATTTTAGTAATTTTTCAATATAGACTCATATAACCCCCAGAAACACTATGTAAGTGTCTAAATGGTGCATTAGGAATTGTAGGACCGAGTGGAGAGCCGAGCTGCGACATGTTTTAGGAGGCACGTAATTCGAGTTGGAAAATGGGTTTAAAGTAGGGAACTTATCTCTCTTACTTGTATTTGATATTTGTATTGGTGTATTGATTCATGTTATTGCTTTGCTTGATTATGTGAAACATATATGAATGATTGAAACTCTATTTCTGTTTATGCTATGGTCATAAGTATGTTGTTTGAAATATTGAGCAAGCAGATATGTCATTTTGTTAGCATGAGTTTATGTAATACAAGCAAGTCATGTATTAAGCACTTATCATGCCTGCATATTGATACTGTTTTCCTACTGAGATTCTCTCGAATCTCACCCTCCCCTACCAACAATTTAGATAGGCGAATACAGAAGGTACGTGGAAATGAGAGAAGAGAATTGCACGAGAGAGGGTCGTAGTGGTGAAGCGAAGACGGGAAGAAGTCTCCATTTCATTGGGATGAGTTTAGACACCCTAGTAGCCCTGTGCGGCTACCTTAATTTTAAGTATTAAGTATGAACCCTTATGGGAATTTTCTGTAATCATGTACATATTATCAGTATATTAATGCTATTCTTGTGTTACCTACCGAACTGTATATCATTTTTCGTGAATACTCTAGCAATAATGATCATGGTAGATGGCGAAGGTGATCAAGCGAGAGGTCATAAGGTTGAACGGCGTTGTCTCTCTGAAAATTGTCCAAGCTCCCTTGCGTCTCTGTATTCTGTTTTTCAATAATTATGATAAAATCCCCAATTAAAGTATAAAAATATACAATTAAACTAGAGATTTGTCAACAGGACTAAGCATCTTGATCAGTATGAATGTGGGAGACATCCAGGGTGAGGGATTTCCTGATGAATTCACCGGTTTAGCTGATGCTATATTTCTTGATCTACCCCAACCTTGGCTAGCCATTCCTTCAGCTGCAAAAATGTTAAAACAGGATGGAACTTTATGCTCATTCTCCTCATGTATTGAACAAGTACAACGATCATGCAAAACACTTCCAACAAGCTTCACAGGTACCTTTATGTTCTTTATTTCTTTCTTTATGTTAGTGCTTGTGTGAAAGAATCTATTTAACTGGCATGCATTTTTTTTGGGGGACATGTATAGATATAAGGACACTTGAGGTGCTCCTACGCACATATGAAATTCAAGAAGATCAGAGAATGAAAGGGATTTCAGGGGAAGGGAATGTTGCTAATGGCTCTCTTCCAAACAAGAGAAGGTAATGTTCTGATGGAAGCAACATGCTTAGTAGTAGTAGTATTGTTTCGACTGCTATGGGTGGACCTAATGGTGAAACAAGAGGTCATATATATATATATATATATATATCTTGTGGTGAGTATTCAAAGATTTGTAGATCAAGTTGAGAGAGACTGGTTCTTTTCACTAATGCATTTTTGTAACATTAAAGAGATTCTAACATGCTGTTTGGCATGAGGGATTTGGAGGGGAGTGAAAATTTTTATGTATTAGATTTAAAAAAATTGGTGAAATAATGTTATAAAATTTTAGTAAAGTAAATATGTAAGATAAAAGAGTAAGAACAATTAATAAAAATTTTTTTCATCAATTTCTCTATTTTTTTAAAATTTAACTCAAAAATATTTCCTCCAATATCCTCCAAATCGCTCATACTAAATAGCCCTTGTAGGGATGTTTGAAGGTATTTTATTAGGATTTTCCACAACTTCTTAAATTGATGTTGACTTGAAAAAAACTGATTTTTTTTTTCTTTTTTAAGTTTCCCCATCTTTAAGATACAATTGCATCAAATGTCAATTAATTGCCCTTGTAGGGGTGCACCTGCCTTTGTTTTTTTTTTCTTTTTTCTTTTGGGATACAAATGCTAGTTCCTGCCTTGATCCAGTGGACGATGATTTTCATCCAGTTCATGAACCTAACAATATAGCATACAGTGTTTTCTCAGCCTGGTATGTGGTTTTTGTTGTTTAATGTATGTTTGGTTTTTAAGCAGCTTGGGATTCATGTATGCTGAACAAGTTTTGTGTGTAGCCGCCTGACAAATCCCTATTTTATTATATATTTTCATATTTTATTTGGAGATTTTGTCATGATAATTGAGCTTAAAATATCTCTTTGGTGGTTAATTGTGATTAAATGTGTTTAAATGA
This sequence comes from Inga oerstediana, assembly GCA_963210345.1. Classification (NCBI taxonomy): domain Eukaryota; kingdom Viridiplantae; phylum Streptophyta; class Magnoliopsida; order Fabales; family Fabaceae; genus Inga; species Inga oerstediana. Next base: position 70,668,721 of record OY723406.1, read on the forward strand.
AATTAAGGTTGAAAAAGGGCGAAAATGTCATATATTTTATTATTTACCTTAATTGATTAATTTTTGGAATATAAGATATTATATTTTGGTTTCATTTTAATTGCAGATCAGTTTGGTAAGAATTGTAGAAAAGAGCCCAAGATTTCTGGAAATTACAGGCTAATGAAAGAAGAAAGAAGAGGAAATTATGGGCAAGAGCCCAGATATTCTGAAAATTATAGATAAACCAACAGCAGTTTCCAAGATTCACAGTATAGTCCCTTCTAGAAAAGATTTGCATTGTTGCATTTTAGTCCCTTGGTCAAAACGTTCGTTTTGACCAAGGGTTAAGGGAGACACAGAAACTGTGCTGAGAGGGCATAGACGCGAGGAGAGGGGCGTCGAACCAGAGATAACAGCCGCAACACACAACTTCATCAGGGGATCATCTCCATCTTCTCATCTTGAACCACTCCGCTGCCTTCTATACTCGCCGGCGACATTCACTCCAATCTCACCATCCTTTTCGTCGCCGGCGAGCTCAGAGTTGAAAAGACACACAGAACAGAAGCAGGGGGCCGTGAGTGAGATCGAGAGTTGAGAGAGGAGACGAGGGAGCTGGAATCAGAGAGCTGATTCTCTTCTCCATTCCTTCATCTCGCCGGAAATCGCCTACCATCCCAATCATCTTCACTGTCGCTGGTAGCCATCCACCAACGTTCACCTCCATTTCTTCACCGCCAGCACCACCCACCAACGCTAGCCTTCAATCCTCACCACCCCATTACCGCCGACAGCCTCCCACAGCAACCACCATCCTCGCCTCACCTTCCATTGGTCAAGGCCGAGCTTCCTCTGTTTCTGAACTCGTCCCAATGGCTTTCTCTGTTCTGTTTTTCTTTTGTTCAAATCCAGCCCCTGATTTAATTGGTTTAGTGTTAATTGAGCGTTTTAATCTGTGATTTTATGGGTGGATGTTTGAATTAGTGTGTGATTATATTTGTTGAAGCTATTCACATGATTGGTTAGGCAATTTTGTGCTCTTGGAGATGAATTAGAGATGACTTGAGCTCACATATGCTTCAAAGGGGAGTTTATTTTATCTATAGTTTATTATATTTATGATTTCTTAGGTTTAAGAATTCATTTATGTAATGAAACTATGATTTTAGTTACAATTTTTATGGATTGAGTTGTTGTGATTTGGAATTTGTAATGAGGATTTGTACTCATCAATATATATGCTTATATATATGTTTCTCTATGATTTTATTGATTTCTATCTATTTAACATGGTATTGTTGGATGGTTTGATTGAAATAGAATTGTAGTTGAACCTAAATGCATTGCTTATTCCATAATCACTCTCTAAGGGGTTTTAATAATGCTTAAATAAATGGGTTCATGAGTTTAAGCATTAGACTCAATGGTAATTGGGGTTTGGTATATTAGAAAACTTAGAGAAACTCATTACACTAAGAGGGCTTAATAGCATTTTAAGGGTAGGGGTTCTTCTTTTGTGATGCTAGACTCAATGGTAATTGAGGTTTGGTATATTAGAAGCTTAGTGTATTAATTCCCCAAATATCTTAATTGAGCAAGGATAGCCATTGAAAACCATTTCCAAGAGTATCTTCTTCATTTGCATTTCTTACCCACGTTCATTCCTCCTTATTTGAAAATCCCAAAAATATATATATTTTAAATTGCATTCAATTCATAGTTTTAGAAATCAATTAATCAAGTTTTACCCCTATCAATTTTGCACTGTAATTATTTAGTTTACTAGGAATTAGTTTCATAATCGGCTCCTTGATTAGAGAACGATCCCGAGTTGTTTGCACTATATTGCATTTAATTCGTGGTAATTTGTGATTTGACCCCGAGGCGGCTAAGGTTGTGTCAAATCACCGCCCAACCTACTTTTTGAATAAATGAATTGTTCCTTCTAAAAAATAATTCATTGCCCTTGTATAAGTTTTTGTTAAAGTGAAATATATATTTCCAACTTGAATTTTCTCAATTTATAAAAAAATAGTTTGAAATTTCTAAGGTTGTATCAATTTGGGGGGGGGGGGGGGTTAATGTGAAATTGGAGAATTGTGATTTGAGTACATTTGATGGATTCCAGAATGCTAAAGCTCTTGGATGGAAGTCAAGGTCTTTAGAAATCAAGTTAGGAGGCTTTCATGGTCAATGTTTTCAAACTCCATGTCAGTGTGGAACAAGTTTTGATAAAAATATTTCTATTTAATTACATGAAAAGATCATATTAAAATTAAAAACTTTTAACCCCATTTGTTTAATTTTTTGATGGTTAAAATTTTTTATCAAGTTTTATGAGATATTTTTAAAAGGTTTATATTAGTTTTTAAGTTATCTATTTAGAACTATAACTTTTTAAAAAGTTGATGCTAGCTTTCTTAAGATCTAATATTAAATATTATAATATTTAATTAATACTCGTACATTATTCTTTAAAATAATTACTGCTTTTAATATCTTATTACCTATAATTCTTAATATAAGACTAAATTGATTAATTTGGAGATACTGAGGAAGTAAAATAAATTATTTTAAATTAATCATTTTTATTTAAACTAATTTTCCTTACTTATAAACTGATATATAATTTAATGATACTCATAAATATTTTAGAGAGATCACATAATACATGTTATAATTAAATGGCTTACTTAGCTTATTGAATCTTTCTAAATCAATCAATTGGGTCTTACATTAGAATCAAAGGTAGTACTCTGGTATAATAATCTACTCCAGTCGGTCCAATTTATAAAAGCTCGATAACCCAATTACGTAATTGAAGAAAGCAGTTAAAATTAGTTAAAAATAATAAGTATGTCTAAAATAAACTTTTTTTTTTTAAGTATGACCTTACTTATGAAAGATAAGTAAGAGAGAGAAGTAGAGTAAATATAAGTATTATTAACCTTTTAATTAATGCAACACATATAATTAATGAGGGGAAAAAGTGAAAAAAACCCATTAAATGCTAAGACAACTTATGTCATGTTCTTATAAAAAGGATCAAGATAATTAAAATTTTGGGCTCTTACAAAAAAAGACTGGATACAGCTAATTATTAGTAGTAATATGAATTCTTCAATATAGCTTCCCCTTCGACCAAAAAAAAAAAAGCTTCCCCTTAAATATAGCTTCCCTTTAAATTCAATCTTTTCGCAATCGATCCTTGTCAATTAAAATGAAAATACCTCGTAAATTTAATGATTTATCATTTCTTTCAAAAGCTCTACTTCTGCTCAGTTCAACGATATGAGCTAAATCACCGCTTGACACCAAATGCGACCGTTGCAATATGGAATTGTAATTAGGATCTTACTTTTTTAGACAAAATCAACAGAACAGAAAACCAGACCTGGGGGATAGTGGTTTGAGGGTGTGGTCAACAGGATATTAAAATAATGTAATTTAATTGAAATGTAAAAATTAACATTTTAGATAAACTAATAAAAAGAAAAAGCATAATATAAAATAAATTTTAAATGATAATAAAAAATAAGTGGCAATATATATTAATATATTTTTAAATTTTATAAATAAAAATGAATATCATTAGAAAAAAATTGCTTAAAATCTATGAATTATGATGTTTATAATTATACTATGGATAACTAACCTATTAATTATCATTACTGTATAAGTAAATCACCGCATGAATTATGGAATTGGATTTTAAATTTCAAATATTATTCCTAATATTATGATATCTAACCTATTAATTATCATTATTACCTAAGGAAAATTAGCCATGGATTATGGGATTGAATTTTAAATTTTAAAATTTCAAACAAAATTCCTAATATATAGCCGTGAAAGGTGATGAGATATCCATCGATTTTCCCGCATCCACCAATCAAGCGTTCTCTTCCTTCTTGTGTTTTTCGTCAGCTTCGTCTTTCATTTTCCTCCTATCAAAAATTGAGTATTCTCCTCTCTTATAACTACTATTTGCTTCTAGGTAATTTCTTTCATCATCATCTTTTTTGTTGTTGTTTTAGATTTGTTCTTTTTTGGCCTTCGTCTTGGTCTTCATCAGTCTTCTTGAAATTAATTTCCTTTTTCCTCCTAAAATCACGAGAGATGGCACTTGGAAGACAGAAAATAAGTAGCCCAGTCCACCCACCTTCTCAGTTATAACCGGTTTTTCCCGATTCAGGTCGGTTCACACCGATTTGCTGTTCTGACGATTTAATGCCTAAACTAGACCGCATACCTAATTGGTGTTTGCCATTCGAACCGGTCGGTCCAATCTGATTTTTTGGTCATTGGTTAAAATCATAGTAGCTGGCTAATAACTCTCTCATAGGCTTTATAAATAGGGGTCGTAGGAAGAAATTTTGGCGTGAAGAAATATTGATCCCATTGAATAAAGAGATATGGTAACTTGGGTCTCTTTCTAGAGAGAGGGTCTTTTATTATGCTTCGAAAATTTTCTATCCTCATTTCAACCAACAAGGCAACAATAATGTTTCCTTTTTATCAGAAAAAAAGTTATTGCCATCATCCACCCACTATACTAGCTATCTGAACATCAAAATTTTGCTTTACTTGACGTCTCATCAGCTTCAAACTTTTGAAAATTCCATCACCTTTAGAAAACTAAATAAATCCCTCCCCAAAACACCCACAAGTTTAGTCGTGAAAGGTGACGAGATATCCTTCCATTTTCCCACAACCACCAATCAAGCGTTCTCTTCCTTCTTGTGTTTTTCGTCTGCTTCGTCTTTCATTTTTGTTTTCCTCCAATAAAGCATTAAGTATTCTCCTCTCTTTTAACTACCATTTCCTTCTAGGTAATTTCTTCCATCTTCATCTTTTTTTTTTGGATTTGTTCCTTCTTGGTCTTTGTCTTAGTCTTTAGTCTTCTTCAAACTTTCTTTTTCCTCCTAAAATGGCGGGATATCACAGCTGGAAGACAGAAAAAAAAGTAGCCTGGTCAACCCACCTTCTCTGTTATTACCAGTTTTTTCTCGGTTCAGGCTGGTTCACACTAGTTTGTTGTTCTGACATCTCAAGGGCTAAACTAGACTAGATACTTGATTGGTGTTTTCTTATTACCAGTCGGTCTAGTCCAATTTTTTGTTCATTGGTTAAAATCATTGTAGTTGGCTAATAACTCTCTGGAAGAAATTTAGGTGTGAAGAAATATTGATCCCATTGAATAAAGATATATGGTAACTTGGGTCTCTTATCATGCTTCGAAAATTTTCTCTACTCATTTCAACCAGCAAGGAAACAATAATGTTTCTTTTTTTTTTTTCAGAAAAAAATTATTGCCATCGTATACCCACTAACTAGCTATCTGAACATCAAAATTTTTCTTTACTTAGGTCTCATCAACTTCAAACTTTTGAAAATTCCATCACCTTTAGAAAACTAAATAAATCCCTCCCCAAAACTCCCACAAAATATCTCATGGTAATAACGATGATGACACACAAATCCTTGTTTCTTCTCTCATCCTTCTTCCTCTTTCTCTCCTTACTAGTTATTGAAGCCCATGCCAAAAGCTTCTACTCAATCATACAAAATCTATCTCCAAGACGAACTCTACGAGGAAACAGTGATGTTCTTCTCTGGAACAAATCAACACACAGCCACCACTTGATTATCTATATGCATGTTTGGACCAAAGTGGTGTAGCTCCATCAAGCAAATATGAAAGCAATCTCAAGAGTCTCATATCTTCACTTTCTTATGATGCTTCAACCAGCAATGGATTTGTTAACACAACTGCAGGTAGTGGTGAAGATATGGTGTATGGGCTTTTTGCTTGTAGAAGGGATGTGAATTCCAGTTTGTGTCATTCTTGTGTGCAAAATTCTAGCAGATTGCCCCAACAACAGTGTCCCAACAATGCTACTGCAATTTTATAGTGCCCATCTTGCCATCTCAGGTATATCCTATCAGATTTTATAATTTTGTGAAAAATTTTAAAATTATTTTTTCAACCTTTTAAGATTGGTTTTTATAAAAAATCGGTCTAAAAGGTGAGCGTTTTGGCCGTATTTTTATTCCCGCGCTTTATGAACCCTTTTTTATCTTGTCACTATTTCTTTGTGAGCTCTGTCCCTGCTTGTTCTGAACTCCTCCATTCCGCGTTGTTCTTGATTTACTCAACTCTCCTCTGTCATTACTGCTGCCATTGCTGTGTTCCTCGTTGCTGTTTTTTGATCATCGTCACTCTTCTCCGCCACCACCTCTATTCTTCGCAGTGAGCATTCTCCTCTTCCGTGACTTCCCTTTGTCAGTGTTGTGACTTTGAGGACTTCATTTTAACCTCAATCGACGCCACCATGACTTTGGGTAGAAGCTCACTCCTTGGTCTTCAATCAGGTTAGTGTTCTGTTATTTAGTTATTTAGTTGTTCAATAATTAATAATGTCCTATGACAATGGCTCTTGTTGTTGTTTTGAGCACTTAATTCCTACAAGTTGTTGTTATAGTTTGTTGGAAATCCAACTGTTTTATGATAAGGTAATCTGAAAAAAAAAATCTGCACAACTAGGTTAGATGCTCTGACTTGTACATCCCTGTGATATTTGGCTTGGAGTAATATCATTTCAAGTTTTGTTTTAATTTAGTGTGATTGTTTGATTGTCAGTGTTATTGGTTTGTTGAAATCTCTAAAACTCTATGGTTGTTGTTTTTTTGTCTATCCTTTTGCTGTTTGATATAGGGTGCTACAAGTGTTGAGATATATATGTATGATAGTTGGATAAAAGCTAAACGAACTAGTGTTGAATATGATAATGGGTGAGGGATTTTTTAGACTTCGCTAGAAGAAATGCTGATGATGGTAGTAGGAAGTTTTATTGCCCTTGTGTAGTATGTTTGAATGAGAAGTGACTAAGTGCTGGAGATATATATACACATTTAATTTTTGAAGGATTTTGTATGAGTTATATAGTTTGGGTATGGCATGGTGAAGAATTAGAAATGCCAAGTTCATCTCAATAGGGGAATTGACCTTTGATGATAATGACACGGATACAGATGATCGAATAAAGGATATTATTCGTGATGTAGGAGAAGATGCTTTTGAGCAATCACATGCATATGGTAATATGTGCTGTGATGCTAAAACGCCGCTGTACCCGGGGTGTAAAAAATACTAATTGTTAAAAGCAGTATTAAAATTGGTAAGCTTGAAAGCACGGTATGGATAGAGCGACAAGAGTTTTTCAGAAATGCTTGAGGATTTTAAGGACATGCTTCTAGATGATAATGTGTTGCCTTCTCGAGACTATGATGCTAAGAAAATACTGTGTCCACTAGGGATGAAGTATAAAAATATCTATGCATGCCTTAATGATTGTATATTATATAGAAAAAAGCATGAAGAGGAACAACAGTGTCCGATATGTGAAACCTCGAGGTACAAATCAAATAATGCCCTTGCAAAAGTGTTGTGGTATCTTCCAATCATACCAAGGTTCAAGCGATTGTTTGCTAATGAAAATGATGTGAAAAATTTGAGATGGCATGTGGATGAGAGGATATGTGATGGAAAGCTTCAACATCTGGATGATTCTTCTCAATGGAAGAAAATCGATAAATAATTTCCTACCTTGGGTGAAGAACCTAGGAACCTTAGGCTTGGGCTTAGCACGGATGGCATGAATCCTTTTGGTAGCCTGAGCAGTATACATAGTTGATAGCTTATTCTGTTGGTAACTTACAACTTATCTCCTTTGTTATGCATGAAATGAAAGTACATCATGTTGTCTATGTTGATTTTGGGACCAAAACAACCCGGAAATGACATAGATATTTACCTAGAACCTTTGATCGAAGACTTGAAAGAGTTGTGGGACGAAGGTGTTGATGTTTTTAACGCGAACAAGAAGGAGGTTTTTAAAATGCGAGCCATGATCTTCTGTACTACAAATGATTCCCTGCATATGGAAACTTGTCAGGACATAATGTTAACGGCCATAAAGCATGTCTGATTTGTGAAGAAGGAAAATGCTACCATCAACTTCAACATGGAAGAAAGACAGTTTATCTTGTTCATAGGAGATTTCTTAGACGAGGCCACCCGTAATAAAGATTAAAGAAAGCTTTTTTTGGTGGGCAAGAGTTTGAAGATGCTCCGAAAGCATTGACTGGGGAGCAAGTTTATGAAAAGGTGAAAAATATGAATGTTATCTTTGGTAAGACTACAAAGAATAGTAATGAAAAAAACAAATGGAAAGAGAAGTCTGTCTTCTTCAATTTTCCATATTGGCCCAATCTTGATGTGAGACACTGTATTGATTTCATGTATGTAGAGAAAAACGTATATGATAATATTGTTGGGACACTGCTTAATATACAAGGTAATTCTAAGAATGACATGAAGGCAAGATTAGATTTGCAAGAAATGGGGATACGAGAAGACTTGCATCCAAAGCCATATGGTGAGAGAACTTTTTTTCCTCCAGCTGCTCATACGTTGTCTTAGGACGAGAAAAGAAGCTTTTGTGAGTGTTTACATGACATCAAAGTTCCTTCAGGGTATTCTTTAAATTTTAGGAAGCTTGTGTCGATGAAAGACCTGAAGGTAGCAAGGCTAAAGTCTCATGATTATTATGTCTTAATGCAACAACTACTCCCATTAGCTATTTGAGGCATTGCTGAATATGATCTTCAACATATTTTGACTAGAATTTGTTTCTTCTTCAATGCTATTTGTAGTAAAGTCATTGAGACAGAAAGATTGGATGAACTGAAAAATGAAGGATATATGATCTTGTGCCAGCTTGAGACGCTTTTTCTTCCTTCTTATTTTGACATCATGGTACATTTAATTATTCATCTAGAGAGGGAGATAAATTTGTGTAGCCCTATCTATTTATGATGGATGTACCCAATTGAAAGAACTATGAAAATTCTAAAAGGGTATGTGAAGAATGCAAATCGGCCTGAAGCATCTATTGCTCAGAAATATGTTTCTGAAGAAGCCATGGAGTTTTGTCAAGATTACTTGTCAAATTAAGACATATTTGGCTTCCTGGATGTCATGATGAAGAAGGGGTAGACGCAGGCTACAGTAAAGAGTGTTGGTCCTTATTAATTACAACAAGTCCACTTGTACATCTTAAATAATGTTGATGAAGTTCAAGATTACATTAATGCTCATAAAGAAATTGTCCAAAAAGAAAATAGTCGAATAACTAAATAAAGGTTAATTAGGGAGCATAACAAAACTTTTTCACATTGGTTCAAACAAAAGATTGACGAAGAAGAATGTGCTTCTGATACAATTAAATGGTTAGCACATGGTCGTGAGGTTGATGTCATAACTTGGACTTCACTTGTGATCAATGATTATACATTTTACACGAAGTCCCTTGATGATAGGAGCACCGTCCATAATAGTGGGGTTATGTTAGTGGCTGAATCTATGCACTTCTTTAGTTTGAAAGATAAGAACCCTAGATTGGCAGTAATACCTTATTATAGGGTTATTGAAGAGATGTGTGTGGTTGATTATGTTAAAATTAAATTTCCTATTTTCAAATGCAAGTGGGTTGATGTCAACAATTGTGTGTTGATTGATCAGTTGGGATTTAGATTGGTTGATCTGATTAATAGAAGTTTTAGAGATGAACCTTTTATTATGGCATATTAAGCGAAACAAGTGTTCTATATTACCAATCAGGCAAATAAAATGTTGTCTGTAGCTCTCTAAGGAAAAAGGGTCGTTGACATTAATCAGGAAAGTCATTCAATGAATGATCTTCTTGAGACTCCTTCTTTTTCTAGGGGTCTACCAGAATTGAAAGAAGAAGATGAAGCAGACAATGAACACGACATAAGAAACAATCATCATGAAGGGATATGAGAGGATATCCCTTTATAAAACTACTTTGAAGGTTAGTTAGATAAAATAATTATCATGAAATATATTTGAATTATGCATATTGTTATTGGTATATATCAAAATACTTTTTTGTTGTCGTCACAAGAAAATGAAGGATATGAGGTGTCTTAATGTAGATGCTCCGAAGCTAGCTAGTGATCATCATCGATGGATTACTGTTATAGTGTGTGTGATCATGTGTTGATTTTAATTTCAATGATTTATTATTGTTACTTCTGTGGAATGTGGGGTATAGGAAGAATGATTAGGTATTACACCATCCAATTGAAATGCTTGATGAAAATGCTGATTTGTATAACATGTTTGTTATAATGTGTAAGAGAAGAATTTATTTGGATGTCGTTGAAATGGTTGCTTGCTGAGTGAAATGTTTTAATAGGGGAAATGACTTTCTAGGTAAATGTTTTAAACTGATTTTTTTTAAAAAATGCAACTTTTAGACTTGTTCTTTCCACAGCCGGTTAAAAAATTTGACCTTTTTAGGCCGGTTTTTTTTCTCCTAAAACCGGTCTAAAAAGTTGCGCTATTTAGACTGGTTTCTTAAATAACCGGTCAAAAAATAATTATTTTTAGACTGGTTGTATAAATAACCGGTCTAAAATTTTTTTTAAAGATTGGTTCCATAACCGGTCTAAAAAGTAGCAGACTTTTTAGACCGACTGTATCAAGACTTCATCCAAAACTGATCTAAAATGCCATTTTTAACTAGTCTTAAAAGTGATTTTTCCACTAGTATTTGTTTGGCAATCTCACGCTAAGACCTTAGATTCCCGTGTTTGATGCATCGCAAAACTTCACGAGTGTAGGTGAGTTTGACGATAACGCGAGTATTCTGATGAATGGTTTGATACAGAGAGTTTTAGAGACAAAAGTAATGTTTAGGACACATGTATTCAACACAAACGACACCCAGGAAAGGTATCGTTGAGTTTAGTGCAACAGAGACTTAAGTAGTGAAGAGTCCAGAACATGTCTGAGCTATAAAAGATGTTTAGAATTGCTGTGGAGGCAAGAGAGTTTGGAGAATATTTTGCCCTAGCTAGTTGTGTTATCATGTATGAGACTCAGCCTTTCTATGTAAATGACACCGCATTGATTGTTCCAACGTCCCAACTTGTAGGTACCACTTTATTTCTTTCACGATATAGTATAGTAGGTGCGGTTTTAAGCGTTGCATAAATTTAAATAGGAAATTTTCATGTAAGAGTTGTGGGTATTTGATTTTTTTATCAATATCACCCAAACGTGTTAAAAAAAGAGCAAAGTCATTCTAATTTTGAAAAAAATTACATGAACAGTTAACGTTTTCAACTGCCTGGGTTATTCCTCCTTTTTGACGCTCTCGAGGTGATATTGATAAAAAAACTAATAGGAATCATAAAAGAATAAGAAAGATTCCTAGAAGTTTTGAAGACTATTTAAATATCATTTAAAGATTTTCCAAGCTCGACCTTTGTAACGGGTACCACCAGATTACGATTTGACTTGAAGGTGAATGGAAGATTACATTCAAGACGCAATATGGCTTATACGAGTGGTTAGTAATGCCTTTTGGCCTCACTAATGCCCCTATTACTTGTATGTCATTTATGACCCACATCCTCCAACCTTACTTAGGAAAGTTCCTTCTCATTTATTTCGATGACATCCTCATCTTCAGCAAATCGTAAGATGAGCACTTAACTCATGTACCAGGTGTTTGCTACCCTTCGACAAGATAAGTTTTATTTCAATCTTCCCAAGTGATCTTTTTCTAGTACCAGGTTGTTTTCCTTAGATTCATAGTCTCTGCTAAAGGCTTAGCTGCTGATATTGAAAAGGTTAAAGCCATCCGCGAATGTCGTAAACCTCAATCCCTTTAAGAGGTGCGTAGTTTCCGTGGTTTAGCTTATTTTTGTCAACTTTTTGTTTGAAATTTTAGCACCATTATGAGTCATATCATGGATTATCTCAAGAAGGAACACTTCTATTGGTCTCTACATGCATCACGTGCTTTTCAAACAATTAAATAGAAGCTTTTAGAGGCTCCGGTCTTAGATATACCTAACTTTTCCAAGAGTTTTGAGGTTGCTTGTGACACCTCGGGCAAGGGATCAATAGTGTCTTAAGTCAAAAAGGTTACCATGTAGCCTTCTTTAGTGAGAAGTTTAATGAAACTAAGCAGAAGTATTTCACTTATGTTAAGGAATTTTATGTCTTAGTTCGATCCTTTGCATATTAGAAGTACTATATTTTGCCCTAGTAGTTCGTTGTATACTCAAACCATCAAGCTCTTAGATTCCTGAACTCCCAAAGACATATGAATCCAAGGAATGCCAAATGGGTCTAATTTCTTCAAGAATTCACCTTTGTTGTTAAGCACCGTGTTGGTATAGAAAATAAAGTAGTATACACTTTGAACTGTCGAATTAATCTCTTACACACTATGAGTGTAAACGTTGTCGACATTGATCACTTAAAGGATGATTGCACCTCTTGCCTTGACTTTAGCATAATTTTTTAGGAGCTTCAAGATAGACCCCATCGAGAGCACACTGACTTCCTTCTTAAATACAGTTACCTCTTTCGTGGCACTAAGTTGTAAACTCCCCGAACATGTCTCTAAGACTTCCTTGTTTAGGAACTTCACGCTGGATGTTTAGCTTGTCAATTTTGTAGATACAAGACCACTACTCTAGGTGAGGATTGGTTTTATTGGCCTTCCCTTAGATATGATATTGCTCGAATTCTATCCTAATATTGTATTTGTCAAACTTCCAAGGCTTAGAAGTAGAATATCGGTTGGTACACTCCTCTTCCTAGCCCTGATGCTCCATGGAAGGATCTTAGCAGGGACTTTGTCTTAAGCTTGCTTCGAATTGTTCAACATCATGACTCTATTTTTGTTATTGTTAATCAGTTCTCCAAGATAGAATACTTTATCCGTTGTAGCAAGACCACAGATGCATCCCACTTAGCTAAGTTGTTCTTTAAAGAAGTTGTGGGCTTGCATGGGTTAACACTTCTATTGTGTTCGATAGAAATGTCAAGTTTGTTAGCTACTTTTGGAAGTCACCTTCGAAACGTTTTGAAACCCAATTAAAGTTTTCTTCTGCTTTCCACCCCTAAAACTGATGGTCGAACTGAGGTGACCAATCATAGTCTTGGAAATTTATTTTGTAGTTTGTTTGAATAAAAGTATTTGTTCTCTCTCTTTGTCTTCTTTCCCTTACCTCTTGCATAAAAAACTTTTGAATACCCACAGCTCCTACTGCAAAACTTTCAGGATAAAATTCGACCTTAACCTAATAATATAATATAGCATATTGACATAATTTTGAAGTTAACCTCTTTAATTAAAGATTGTCCTAAAAATAGTTACTAAAAGTTTGATTGAATATACAAATTTGTTTGCATCTTATTTCATTGTTAGTGAACATAAAAAAAACTTAAGGTAAACCCTCTTGAAAATTACTTTACAGGTCATAAAAATAGGAAAAAATATGCTAAATTTTATTTATTTATTTTGCGATTTTGCAGGTAGGGAAAGTAATAACAGGACAACGCTTGTAGTAATCTCTTAATTAGTGAAAAAGCTTGAACAATTTTCTTTCAGAATATATAGGACGTATGCATTTTAATTTTCTAATTAAGTTTGATCACAATGATTGCAGACAAAAAAGCAGTACAGGAAAATGGGCAAAATCCAGTATTTTCTGAAGATCAAACTGACGAAGAGAATGCTACGAGTGTTGACCTTCGGATGATGTCCCTAAAAATTATTCTCCAAAGTACTTGTAATTTTTCTGGTGAATATAAACTGGGACAAGGTGGATTTGGCTATGTTTACAAGGTAATGAATTTGTATATCTCATATATATATATATATATATATATGATATATGTGCTAACTTATTGAAGTTATGTTCACCTTCTTTGATGCTTACCTTCACTCATTCTTAGCTTTTATTTTCCAGAAGAACTTTCTCTAACGTAATTTGATATGAAATTGTAATATAAATCCCTAATTTCTAATTGTGATCCCTAATCCTAAATTGTTATGTAAGTTAGTTAAGAGAAGAGCAATATAGTGAGAGTGGTACTATCTATTTTAGAATAGCACTAGCCAAACACACCCTAATTGTATCCCTTAGCTGATTATGATAGGATTAGTAATTAGGAAATAACATTAATGACAGTATTGCCTTAAGCCTATAGTTATCTATATAAAGAGCTATGGGACCGTATTATTAATCTATTGTTGAATTGACATTAATGAAAGAATAATTTAGCAGCCTTCGTGTCTTGTCTCTTCTTCCCTCTCTAAGAATCTCTCTTCTCTCTCCTGTCGGATCTCTCATTTCTTCTTCTACCTATCTCTCTCAACAGATTCTATAAAAATATTACAGAATCTGTATCAGTCGTATCAAAGACAGGTTCCTTTGCCAACACGTTATATGCTGCATAGTCGAAAAGAGAAATCAAGAACATGCAAGATTGGCCAAAGAACGATTTCAGGAAATTGAAAGATAAATGCAGGCTCTAACATCCAGTATCAAAGATTTGGCAACTGAGTTTAACGACAGCGTAACAACCTTGCGCCAAGAAATTTAAAAACTTGCCGAGACTACCCAGAACAATACAAGAATGGTGATTGTCGGTCACTACAACCAAACAACCACTAATACCAGCGGCTAACTCAATTCAAAAAACTCAATTTTCTAAGATTTAATGATGACGACGTCCTTACTTGGCTTCTTTGATGTGAACTTTATGTTGAAATTGATGAGATGCAGGAAGCTAAAAAGGTCAAATTAGGATCGATAAGCCTAGACAATAGAACCTTTCAATGGCATCGGGCATTAGAATAACGTCTTTAAGGACAACTGCCACTGTAGGATGAGTATGACATGATAATATGGGACAATTTCAGCTCACCCTTCGAAACACTGATGAGTGACCTTACGCATTTACGATAGACAGGGCCCTTCACTAATTTTATTGCCGAGTTCAATTTGATTTTGGCCAAGTTGGATCTTCTAAAAGACTACTTGGTTGATCTTTACGTTGCTAGTTTAAAGATCGAGTTAGTAGACCCGGTTCATTTGCTCAGTCTGAAAACGCTAACCGAAGCCGGCAAGATTGCAAGAATGTAGGAAATCATCACGGCCAGTGCAAATTCCAAACCTTTGATAGATCGGTATAGTTGAAGTGTGCTGTTAACAGGGGCGCTTTCAACCAATTAGTCCTTATAATCAACCAGGTATCTCGGTCATTCTGTTGCATCCCCCTATCGGTCAGCCTTGCTAACAGCCAAGCCCACCGTCATTGATAAACCCACCGAAATTGTTTCCAAGACCCAATCTTTAATTCCTGAGAATCCAAATAAATCTTACAAACCCCTCATACCTGAAGACGAAATTGAACATTGTCTCAAAACTCTGTTCTTTTTTTTGTCACGCCCCCGTCTCACATGACCACAAGTGCCCCCAACGACAAAGCATCCAACTTCACTATATTGAATATGACTTAGAACTTGAAGACCCCAATAAAGATGGTAATGATGCATAACCCTGTGAAGACATGCCACCCTGTATATCTGTTTATGTACTCGTAAGAGTTGATAATACCACTTCCATGAGAGTACCAGGACAAATTGGTAAGAAGCTAATTTAGATCCTGATCAATAATGGGAGTACCCATGACTTTCTTGACCTGAGTTTGGCTAGAAAATTATGCTGGAAGGGCTATAATTCTACTTTCTCTTCAATTAAAGTTACTGGAGGCAGAACACTAAAGGTACATGGTGAGTGGAAAGGTTTAATGGAAGCTGCAGGGTCTAGAATTTGTGTTTGATCTCAGAATTCTAGAGTTAATTACTTATGACATTGTGTTAGGATTGTAATGGTTGAAAAGAAATAAAAACACATTCTGGGATAATAAGGGTGACTTTAGGAAGTTGCAGGCTGCTCTACCTAATTCTTGGCATTTAGTGCACCCCAATAAACCTGAAATTCATTCTATTCAGCAAGATCAATTATTTCTTCTTCATTTGGTACAAAAACAACCTCCTAGTAACCTTTGTTTTGTTACTTCAGATACCCTCAGATACTGTTAGTGACATTTTAGTAGAGATTCAGTGGATTCTAAGTAAGTTTCAAGACATTTTTGAGGAACCAAAAAGCCTTCCACCCTTTAGGGAAGGCTATAATCATCCTATAATCCTTAAAGAAGGTACAAATCCTATAAGCTTGAAATCCTATCATTATCCAGTAGCACAACGAGATACTATTGTGAAACTAATTGAGGAACTTATGCAAGTAGGAATTATTCAACCATGTTCCTCACCTTTCTCAGCCCCTATTGTCCTACTTAGGAAGAAGTATGGCATGTGGTGCATGTGCATTGATTTTTGTGAGCTTAACAAAGCAACTGTCAAGAACCAATACCCAATACCACTCATAGAAGAGTTATTTTAAGTGTTAGGAGCTGCTAGATGGTTCACTAAACTAGATTTAAGGGTTGGTTACCACCAGATCAAAATCGAACATGTGGACATACATAAGACAACATTTAAGTCACATTCCAGGCATTATGAATAGTTAGTAATGCCGTTTGGCTTGACTAATGCCCTTGCTACATTTCAAGGCGCCATAAATGACCTATTTTGGCACATTTACGTATGTTTGTGTTGGCATTTTTGACAATATTCTGATATATAGTTTTACTCTTGCAGATCATGCAGCACACTTAGAGGAGGTGTTGAATATCTTGAGAAATAATCAATTATATGTTAAGTTGTCAAGTACATCTTCACGACAGCCAATGTAGAGTATTTAGGGCCTTTTATTGGTGTCAGAACAGTGTCTATAGACCCTAAGAAGATACAAGTGGTTGCTAATTGGCCTCTACCTACTACCATTAAGCAAGTAAGAGCCTTTTTAAGGCTTGCCGGCTACTATCAGCGCTTCATTCAAAACTTTGGCACTATAGCAAGACCCCTCATATCCCTACTTAAGAAGAATGGCTTTTTGTGGACTCAAGAGGCTACAGATTCTTTTCATAATCTCAAGAGGGCAATCACTTCTGCCCTGGTTCTCTCTCTACCTAATTTTTCAAAGTAACTTGTTGTTGAGGCTGATGCATGTAGCTTCGGTATAAGGGCTATTCTAATGCAAAAAGGGCGGCCTCTAGCTTATTTTAGTAAAGGGTTATCTTCTAAATAACACGAATTGTCTGTTTATGAGAAAGAACTTATGGCAATAGTTCTAGCAGTGTGGCATTGGCATCAATACTTAGAGAGGAAGCGTTTTGTCATATGTACGGACTAACAAAGCTTCAAATATCTCATTGGACTGCAACTAAAGACCTCATTTCAGATGTTATGGGTGGCCAAACTAATTGGTTTTAATTATGAAATTCAATACAAGAAGGGCTAAGACAATTTGGTATCCTATGCCCTGTCTCGAGTGCCTAAATTACAACTATTACAGACGATATCTGACACTTCTTCACCTAAAATTTTGCAACATATTAAGCAAAGTTGGGAAAATGATGAGTATTTACAACAATTAATACCCAAAATTCAAGCTACAGAGGGAACTCTTCACCACTTTACTTGGAATGATGACCTCTTAAGAAGGAAGGGTAAGCTAGTGCTTGGCAATGATGCCACTTTGAAAACAAAGATCCTTGGTTGGTTCCATTCGAGTCCTTAAGGAAGGCATTCGGGCATCCAAACCACTTACCATCGAATCAACGCTCTCTTTTGGTAGAGGAAGATGAAGGATGATGTAACCTCTTATATGAAAATGTGTGACACATGTGCTAGGTGTAAGTATGAAACCATTGCTTCCGCTGGTCTATTACAACCTTTCCCTATTCCTAGTCGCGTATGGGAATTAATTACTATGGACTTTATTGAGGGTCTTCCTAAATCGGATGAGAAAGAGGTCATTTGGGTTATAATTGATAGGATGAGTAAATATTCTTATTCTGTGGCTTTTAGTAGCTACTCTAGCGAAGTTTTTTTAGATCAAATCTACAAATTACATGGAGCACCCATTGAGATTATTAGTGACTGGGATCCTATCTTTGTAAGCAATTTCAGGAAGGAATTCTTAAGGGCTTTAGGAATCCCTCAAAAGCTATCCACCGCTTATCACCCTCAAACTGATGGGCAATATGAGGTATTCAATAGATGTTTAGAGACATATTTGAGGTGTATGTGTTGGTAGAAGCCCAAGGGTTGAAGTAAATGGTTACCAAAGGTTGAATGGTGGTAGAATACCTCTTTTCACTCTTCTACCTGAGCCTCTCCTTATGAACTTTTTTATGGTACAAAACCACCTCTCCATTGCCCCTATTTACAGCACAACTCAGTTTAAGAAGTTGTAGATCGAACCTTTAAAGCGAGGGAACATGTGTTAGCTATGGTTAAGTGCAATTTGTATCGTGCTTCCAATAGAATGAAACAAAAGGTTGATTTGCACTGATCTGATAGGGAATTTCTGGTTGGATAATGGGTATTTTTGAAGTTGCAGTCTTATAGGCAGATTTCAATTGCTGTATTGTGAGGGGATCCTAAAAGTTTGTTCCAAGGTATTTTGGGCCCTATCAAGTGCTGGAAAAGGTGGGACAGGTTGCATCTCGTCTGGAGTTACCTTCGGATTCGAGAGTTCATCCAACATTTCATGCCTTTATGCTAAAATTATGTCCCAATCCCGCTGTAAAACCTAGACATCATCCTCCCGACTTCCCTGAGCCCCCACCTTCCTTGTTTCTGGAGAAACGTCTGAATAGAAGTTCTATTAAGAGGTTTATTACTAATGTCATTGTGCAATAGAAGAGATTACCAGATGAAGAAGCTTCTCGGATGCCGTTATCTCATTTCCAAGAGCAATTTCTATATTTTGATGTGACACATCCTTGAGGGCAAGGATGTCAAAATGGGGGGGGGGTATTGATATGAAATTGTAATATGAATCCCTAATCCTAAATTGTTAGGTAAGTTAGTTAAGGGAAGATCAATATAGTGAGAGTGGCACTATCTAGCCAAATATACCCTAATTGTATCCCTTATCTGGTTATGATATGATTAGTGATTAGGAAATAACATTAATGATAGTTTTGCCCTGAGCCTATAGTTATCTATATAAAGAGCTATGGGACCCCATTGTTAATCAGTTGTTGAATTGACATGAATAAAAGAATAATTCAGCAGCCTACGTGTCTTCTCTCTTCTTCCCTCTCTAAGAATCTCTCTTCTCTCTCCTATTGGATCTCTCCTTTCTTCTTCTACCCATCTCTTTCAACAAATTCTCCCAAAATATTATAGAATCCGTATCATAATCCTATACTTAAAATTCTGAAATTCAAGGGAGACCAAGTTATGGGATTCTAGATCCCAATTTGAATAATATGAGATGTTATATTAGAGTACTATTTGAGCAAGTTTGTTCTCTCATCTCAGTACTTAAATTTTGTAAGTTTTCAACTTTAAGATGCCCATCTATCGGTTCAAAGTTTGTAAGGCTGCAATTTGAGGGTTTTAATCAACAAAGTTGAATGAAGTGGCACAATTAGTGCCTTCCAAGACATCAACTCCATAGGTGGGATACGTATAGTCCCAATATAAATAGTATGAAATACTTTATACGATCCAGCTTGGATTTTAGAATAGGGTTCTTCACGCTAATTGGAACACAAAAAAAATATTCCATAAACATTTCTTGTATTAAGCTCTCAAAAGTCATGAATCTTTAGATGATTGTGCATTATTGAAGCAGGCTACCTGAAGTTTACGAGGTAAAAAATTCCGTAAGATAATCTCCTGTGAAAGACATTAGTTTTACAAAATTGAAAGTAAAGCGGGTGTGACCATAAATTTGAAAAACTTTAAAGATAAATGTGACTTACTCTAGTATAATTGTTTGTCTTTCAACTTTCTTACTTTGGGAGAAAAAATAATGGTTATAGGGTGTTTTACCTGATTGGAAGGAAATGGCACTAAAAAAGCTGTAAAAAACTTCAGGGCAAGGATCAAAAGAGTTTATGAATGAAGCGATATTGATTGCAAAATTGCAATCGGAACTTTTTGAGATTTTTAGCTTGTTGCATTGATCAAAATGAAATGCTACTTGTTTACGAGTACATGCCTAATTCTAGCCTTGATTTTCACCTCTTCAGTAAGTTACACGTAACTCTTTTGAGTTTCACTAAATTATACAAAATTAATCTTTCTTTCAAGATTCTTATTCTTATTAATTATATTGGTTTCAGACATAGAGAAGGGTTCCAAGTTGGTATGGAAAGTGCGATTGAGCATCATTAATGGAATTGCAAAAGGGCTTTTTATATCTCCATGAAGACTCTAGACTAAGGGTTATTCATAGGGATCTAAAAGTTAGTAATATATTGTTAGACCATGAAATGAATCCAAAAATTTCTGATTTTTTGGCAAATACAGTTAGAGTTGTGGGTACCTAGTAAGTTCAATATTTAGTTCTTTCTCTAATCATTATACTATCATTTGAAAGCCAATATCTTCGTATGAATACATGATGTGAAATTGATGTAATTACTTGTTTGTTTTTATTTTGAAGAGTCGTTATATGACTCCATAATATGTTATGGAACGCTTATTTTCAATAAAATATGATGTTTTCAGTTTTGATGTTCTCCTACTAGAAATCATTAGTGGGAAAAAAATGGTGGATTCTATCTTTCAGAACATGGTCAAAGCCTTCTCATCTATGTATGCTTTCTCTAACTGCCACTTCTTCCAAGTGCTGTATCTATCTTTTTTTTTTCTATGAAAAATTAAATCTCAAACCAACTACTTAAAAAAAAGGGTTCATACTATTGTTGATTCTCTAATTTTGATCAAATTTTGGTTTTACTTCCTGTAGTTTCAAAAAAATTGGTTTTTCCTACAGTTTCATTAGGATACGGTATTAGTTTAACAACTAATCTCTATACTTTTAATGAGTTTTGGCTTTAGTCCCTATGCTTAAATTCAAACCAAGTCCATATGAAATTATAGGGGACAAAAACTAACTACTCCTCCGATTTTTAATATAAGATATAAATGAATTTTTTTTAGAGACGAAGGAAGTTATATAAATTATTTTGAAGTATTGATATTTATCCTTTTATACTAAATTAATTTGTTTGACTTTTGAATTGACATATGATTAAATGATACACGACTTCATATGCTATGATTAACTAACTTATTTAGCTTGCTTAATCTCTCCCAAAAAATTCAACTATCTTATATTAAGGACCAGAGGAGCATTTAAAATTATAAGGACTAAAACTAAAATTTGATCAAACTGTAAGGATTAACAATGATATTAACCCCAAAAAACTAACTGAAACATAAAACATTTATCTTATAAAGTTTGTTCTCTTTATTATCTAAGTTGAAAGGAATTCACCATATAGGCACGGAGGCTGTGGTGTGAAGGCAAGGGCTTTGACATGATAGATCCAATACTAGAAAGGTCGTCATTTGAAGCTTTTGAAGTTCTCAAGTGTTTCCATATTGGCCTCCTATGTGTACAAGAAGATGCAGCAGACAGACCAACAATGTCAAGTGTAGTACATAAGCTTGCAAGTGACTCAGTGAACCATTCAAGGCCAACACAACCTGCCTTTTCTGTTGGAAGAGCTTTCTTTGGAGAAAGAGTCTTCATCAAACATTACTGATAACCATGACTCCATCAATGGACTAACTATTTCTGAATCTGAAGCTAGATGACCCTAAGAAGTAGAAAATACTTTTTCCTTTTGGTAAGATTATCTGTCTGTTTGGAATAGCGATATGAAAAATGCTTTTTTCTTATTTGACTTTTTGTATTCGTACTTTTGATAAAAGCCAAATTTTATAATGTGATTTATGTTTGGATTTGTGATTGTATAAATGACTTTTACAAAAGTAAATGAGTGTTTGGATTGGCTTAAATATAAATGACTTTTGTGATAATGGTAAGAGAGAGTGGGTGGAAAAATATTTAAAAAATCAAATAAATATTTAAAATTACTTTAAAATATTAGGTACAATTGAAAAAATATTTTAAGGGGTTAAAAACACTAAAAAATATTTTAAAGTAAATTTTGGAGCTGAAAAAAATATATTAAGGGTAAAATTGTAATAAGTCTGATAACACACTGGGTACAACTGAAAAAATATTACATAATTAATTAGATCTTATGTCCCATACAATATGGTGGAAAATTAAAGTCAGAGTCAATATATTTGGATTATATGTCTGTTTATAAGTTGGGCAAAATAGTTTGAAAAAAAATTATAAATATAAATATTTTAAAATAATTTAATTAGTGTTCTTAATATCACTAAAATATTAATTCTGTCTTATATTTAAGACCAAAAGGAGTATAAATTAGTGATACATATAAATATTTTTCCTATCTCTCTTCTCCATCCTTCTATTTTTCATCTCTCTCTCTCTAACTTTCACGTCACCCTTCTTTTTCCTCTCTCTCTCTCTCACCCGCCCACCCGCCCACCCACCCTCATGTGATCCTTCTCTTTCTCTGTTTCTCTCTCCAAATGAATATAAATTAAAGCTAAAAGCTCCCCCCAGAGCTTTATATTATTGTGCGATTTCTGATCAAATTGCGATTGTCAAATTTAGTTCCCAAAGAGAGAAAAAAAAACACAAATGACTGATCGTATGATTTCGCCTTTTTTCGCGCAATTTGACCCCAAAATCGCGTGTCCAAACACTCACTATAATGGGATGGATGAAATTTGTATATAAAAATGGTCATGACAGAAGTTTTATTATTTTTTTCTTGTGTTTATATATGAAAGTATTATGCATCAAAAAACATTATTTTTAAGCATTTCATATTAGTAAATTACACAAATAGTCTTCCTTGAATCTTGTTCCTATTATGCAAGATAATATAGCATCTAATACCCTAATGGCTAATATATTTTATGGCACATCTAGCACCCCTTAATGCTATTTTCTTTATTTATAGTAGTGCATCCAACAAATAAGATTAGAGTGTTGGATGTAACTAGAAAATGACATTACGGTGTTTGATGTTACTTTACCTTATTATAAAAATGTCCTCTTTAATTTTAAAAATTAGATAAACATCCTAAAATAAAATGAATTACCAAAATTTCACATGAACTTGAATTAGAAAAATTCTGAGAAACAGTACAATATGTGCTTCCAGCATTGTCCCCTAATTCAAACTAGCACCAAAATGACTAAAATTACCCCGGCCCCTGTGCAATGTGCACAGGAAGGATTTAGTTTCCAAAAACGCACATCTTTATAAAGGTAGCATTACTTATAGAAGAAAGTTTTGATAGATGCTTCTTGCAATTAACCTACTTCCATAGTAGTAGTATTATAGATAAAATTAATTAGTGAAAATTGGTTTTCTATATGTCATACCCATTTAGCTAGTTGGGCTGATAATTTGATCTTTTTTAATTGATTGAATAATACATGGTGGTATGATATGCTTGAGATATTTGTAACTTATACTCATTAATATTATCATACCTATTATATATCAGTGATCTGATTCCTAGGTTTATGCCATTTTATACAGAAATCCAGTAATCTTTCCACTCTTGCTGCCAAACCATTATTTCCTATAATCCATTTCAAGTCCTTGCTCAACATTTCTCCCTTCCTGTTATAATGCTAGACCATACCAAAAAGCTTTATTATATCCTTTTACAGCATCAATAAAACAGCATAATTAATATATTATTTGCTTCGTCCAAAAACCAAAGGGCACTTTTGACATTTCATCGTCATTCCAAGAACAAATATGATAGGGAACATCCCAACCAAACCTCACGGGGTTTAAAAATCGAGCTAGGAGGCTTTCGTGGTCAATCTTTTCACACATTCTCAATTGAACAAGTCTTGATAAAAGCATTTCTATTAATTTCATTTACTTGAAAAGACCTCACTATTTCAACCATCTATCACGTAATTATTATTTATTTGATATATTTCATGAAAATTCTTCATCTTTTAGATGAAGATGAAAGTTCGTCGCCTTACTTTAACTCTTTTATATTAAAGAATTTTTATTAAATTATATTAAGAATCATCATTATATTTTTGGAAAAAAAATTTATAAAGTTTTATGAGAGGTTGTAAAATGGAAAATCCCGAAAAAAACACCTTATGAGTTTAAAAATATCAAAGTAGTGATTTCCTACTAAAATGATATGTCAATTGCTATCCAAGTATAGTTATATCTATACTCTTGTAACAAACAAAAAATTATTTGAGATCTTGAACTTCAGGAAATTTTTTTTTTGGGGATTTTCTCTGGTGAAAAGGTAGCTGCTAATTTTTAGATTAGCTATTTAGAACTATAAATTTTTTTTGAAAAATAAATACTAATTTTCTTAATGTATAATATCATTAATTATTAAATATTATAATATTTAATACTAAATGATTATTAAGAAAATGACGAATTTTAAAATTTTATGTGATATTGTTATATAATACATCATTGAATATCATTTCCCCTTTAAATTAATACTAGAAGGGTGCAAGAATATTCCAAGTTTTTTTTATCACTACTACAAAAAACATAATATATGACACTTATTTTAAAAAATACAATGACACTTGTGAAACGTCAAAGCTTCCAGCGTCATGAAAAATAACTATAACACTTCTTAAATATATGGAAGCGTCATAATTCTTTTTTTAATTATTTTAATATATAAAGAGCTACCTACAACGCTTTGCTTGGGAGCCCATAAGTAAGGTCACCTCCTTTTTGGGCTAAAGGAGGTGTGATATACACGTCCTTTGACGTCATCAAAGGAGGTGTATTACACACCTCCGGAGGCTCTCTCTTCAAGGTGAAGCGTCAAAGTTGCCTCTCTTTTATATATACATACATACATATATATATATATATATATATATTTGTAATTATTTTTTTCTCAATGAAACCTTCTATTTATAGTCTAAATATATAGGCTATTTACAATACAATGGCAAAATAAAATAACTTGAAATAAATAAATAATTCATAAAATCACTATAAAATGTATTCTATTACAATAATTATAATAAACAACTAATTTTAAAGTAAATAAACATAACAAGAATAGGAAAGAATGAACCTACATACTAAATATTAGCTACTTGTCTAACCATATATTCACATCATTTTTTAATGTATGGGAAGTGTAAGCAGACAGAGTTAAAACTTTTTAATAAATACCTAAAAAACAAAAATTATGAGCAAACATATAAGAGTCATGATAGATTTTAACTAAAACAAAAACAAAACGTGGATCAAATGTTAAAAAAAAACACTTACAAGTTAGGGAGTTTTTGTAGGAGGTCGATGTAATATCCCCAATTTTGAGATTGGAGGCTTAGGAATAAGCCTAAATTAAGCACATTACTAAGCCCTGGTTTAGCAGGTGTCTAAAATCTATTCCCTAATGTTTCTAATATATTTGGGATATTAAGAAAGTAAAATGGTGAATTTTGGAGAATATGATCATGCTTTCAGTGAAATTTCCTGTGATATAGTGAGCTTGTCATTTGATTTTGTATGAGCAAATGATGATTAAAAATTATGAACTTTTACAGAGTGAAAGTAGACATCCTGAGCTTTAATTTGATAGTCATTAGAATTATTTGAAGCTATATACAAAAAGATATGAATTTTTGAAGTTAGCCAAGAAAAAACTAGAAAGTTTCTGAAACAACATTCAAAGATTTAAATTATGGTATTTTTGTCCTTCCAATTAGCAAAATTCTATATTTTTCCTTGAAACTAGACTCAATAATTGTTCCATAGCCTTTGGAATTACTTCAATTCAATTTTTCTACAATTAATTATGATTTTTCAAAAATTGGGCAGAAAATCTGCCAGAAAATCTAAAAATGTCAAATTTTGGAATTATGACATCATCATAAGGCAAGATGACATAAGCATGGGATTAAAAGAAATTTCTCCATCTTCATCAGCCATTTCCCGATGCCATTTCAGCCAAAAATGGTGAGAGAGAGCTTGGTGAAAAATAGAGAGAAGGAAGGAGAAATCTCATAAGGTAGGTCGATTTCTTTGGTGAATTCGTACCTAACGTGTATAATGCTTCTCTTAAGCTATTCCTCTATGTGAATTAAGGTCTTGAAGCAAGGAATTTCATTGTTCAAAGAGGCTAGGGTTCAGCCATAAGAAGGATAAGTCAGAAGAAGCTTAAGATAACCTCCAAAACTTCGATCTTTGATTGTTCTGGCTGCTGTAAGAAAGATAAGCTAGAAGGAGCTTAAGGTGAAATTTTGATTGATTTGCTTTGATTTCAAATTTAGTAAAGGAGTTGGCCTAAGAGTTATTCTGCTAAAATTGAGTCTAAATGGTAGTTATAACATAATTAAATAGTTAATAATGTGGTTAGGAGTAGAAAGGAACACGTCTGCATAGTCGGATTTCAAAAACCCCAATTTTCCCTGGGAATTTGTACAATTTGACCAGCTCTATTTAGAGGCCTTAGAGTTGGATTTTTAATGATTTGATGATTTCATTGAGTCCAAGAGGAAAAATTAGGTGGGGTTACAGTTGGTAACTTTCTCGGAAAAGCCCAAAAAAAGCATAATTACAAAAACGCCCCAACTACAACCAGGTAATGTTCGTGTACCTCGGCTGGGCACCCAACCACAATCAGGTAATGTTCGTGTACCTCAGCTGATTCCCTGACTATAGCTAGGTAATATGCCCTAGGCACGTGTTCATATAACAGAATATAGAACATACAACATATTAACCATCACATAGTGTATGAGAGATTATAGTTACTACATTGGCCTTTCTTGGATAATAATGGATTTCTAATCTTTCCATGGTCTGTGTTCTACTGCATCTCTTGCAGCTTATTACTATGATCCTTAATCATTACAATCCACTTGTTATCGATCTGAATCAGAATAACAATACGCAGTTTGGTGTACCAGTAGGTACCTTGCTGGGTCATACTCAGTGTACCCGTAGGCACTATGTTCGATGTACGCATAGGAAATATTCATCAGTTTTGGCTTTTTATTATCACAGTCGCACCAGTATCGCACCCTTTCGAGGTAAGCTGGGTAACTGGGTACCTGTACTCAATCGAATATCCTCGCTCATCTTTTTATTGTCATATCCCTATTCTTTTTGAATGGACCCCAATCTGATGATTGGACAACCTAGTTGTCGGGGTCAGGGATGGACTCACAAAGATATCGGCATTCCCCCTTCTGATGCCTTTCTTTTGCTTTTCGCAGGATTCAAACACTCACCCAGGGGTTAAGATGAGCACCGTGGCAAACCTTGCTACCATTGACCAAGTGTCACACCCCAAATCTCTGACAGACCCCACTTATTGATACCAGATCACCTGGCCTGGAGGCACATGCTTCGGGGTCGAGGGTGGACTCACAAGGATATCCGCACTCCCCTGTTACACCTTTTAAATTGTCTAACATAAATGATCATAAGTCATGGAGAAACCTTAAGGCAATCATTATGTCTTAAATCTTCATGACCCTATCAACTCGCTTCCCGGGGTTCACCCATCCTAGGATTTTCTTGGGTTGAGCACGCTTAACTTTTGTGTACCTATGCCTAAGCATAGATAACAGCTTCTACTACTTCCGTCCATAGGTACCCTGTGACTACCCTCATCTCAAAAGACGAGCCGACTATCTTCGGTCACCAAAATATTGGGTGTAGACCGCACATTACCTTGGCCGTACCCACTTCCTCGAGTTCCACAATATCCTTAAACCATTCTTGTTTAGTATTGCACCACTAGCTGCCCTTCGGTACTCACCATTTCACAGGGTTGATTCACAAATCGGGAAGATACCTTCCTTTGGTACCTCCCGTCCGTGCATATTTCCTAGCACTGTATAATCAAAACCGTATCAGTATACCATCCTATTGTTAGAACCGCCCCATTGCCAGAACCTCTTGGGCTCTTCCAGAACCGCTTGAAGCTCCACCAGAACCGCTTTCGGCTCCACCAGAACATCTTTCGACTCGATCAGAATCCCTTTCAGCTTTAATACCAAAATGTCATGTGTAATATCCCAAAAAGTGATTAAGGGCTAATGACTTTAAAAGTGGATATAATTATTGTTGAATAAACACTTTTGGAGAATGTGTGATGGGAATTTGGATATTTTAATGATTCCAATGGCTTCCTTATGAAAATTTATGTGGGAATGATGTTTGGTATGAAAATGGAACCACTGGAAGCAAAGATGCAAAATCTAAAATTCTGTCCAGTGAAATTCTATTCTGGGCAGTCCGGTTGTGTGAACGTTTTTAATGACCAAATGGTATCTAAAAATTCTGAAATTTTCCAGTCTTATAGTTCACATCTCAAGCTTCAAAATGGACATATAATTTGTTCCATTTTGTTTTGTGAACTAGGAGAGATAACTGTCCAAAGTTTGGGATGGAAACTGAACTCTGTTTTGGGGCAGTGATGCGTTTTATGTAATTCTGGAATTGTGTGGTGATTTTTAGTAATGGTCCATATTTTTCCTATAAATAGGACTTAAATAAATTTCATCCGGCTTTGGAATCACCTCATTTCAATTTTTCTAGAATTAGTTATGATTTTTCAAAGTTCGGGCAGAAAATCTGCCAGAAAATCCGAAAATGGGAATTATGACATCATCTCATTAAAAGATGATGTCAGCATGGAATTACATATGTTATCATCTTCCTCAGCTCATTTCTGTCGCACACAGCAGCTGAATGAGGAGTGAGAACGTTGAGGTTTGTAGAGAGAGAAAGGAGAAGAAAAATCACAAGGTAAGCCGATTTCTCCGACGATTTAGCTTCTAACGCGTGTAACTCCGATCCTAAGCTACTCCTCTTTGTTCTTTAAGGTTTGGAAGCTCAAAATCTGTTGTTGAGCACTTAGGGTTTTCAGCAATATTTGGGAAAATCTTGTGGGAGCTTGAGGTAACTTCCAAACTTTCGTATATTGCTTATTCTGGCTGCTGTGGGCAATTTAATCGGTGAAATTTCGCCGGATTGCCATTGGTTTTAAAGTTTGGAAATGATGTGGCCTAGGGGTTATGCTGCCCAAATTGGGTCTTAATGTTAGTTGTAACCTAATGTAATGGTTAATAAAGTGGTTAGGAGTAGAAAGGGACGCGTTTACGGAGCCGAAATCGTAAAACCCCGATTTTCCCTGGAGAACTCATAAATTTCGGCCAGCCCTAGAAATGGGTCTTAGAGTTGGATTTTCAATGATTTGATGGTTCCATTGAGTTCAGGGGCGAAAATTAGGTGGGGTTACAGGTGGACACTTTTTCAAAAAAGGCCGAGAAAGCATAATTACGGAAACACCCCTAAAACCCTAAAAGTAGGGCTGCCAAGGGCAATTTCGTAATTTAACATTGAATTTGATAATTCCGAGTCCGGAAATGGATTCCTTGGGCGAAAATATGTCAGGATAGCCCATGTCAAAATTTCAAAAAAAGTACAGCCGGTCCGGGTATGGCGGGCCCAGGCCGGGTCCCCGGGGGTATTTTTGTAAATTTTCATTATAGACTCATATAACCCTAAGTAACACTATGGAAGTGTCTAAATAGTGCATTTGGAATTGTAGAATTCGATATTTGCCGCCCTCGTGAGCCAACTACGCCAGCGAACGTCAGAAAGGAACGAGGTAGTGACTTTTCTTTTGTACCATATATGATGCATTGTATGTGTGTTATATCGTTGATTTGTAATGAATTCGTATGCTGCGACATCTGTGGATTTGTGTTAGCACTGTCATTCCAATAGTCCCTGAGTAGCTAACAACGGTTCGGGTTAGGGCGGTGTGCCTTCCCGGCGGAGAAAGGGGATGAGGATGAGGTGTGATATATGTGATTATGTGAGCCGAAAGGCTTTTTGTGGAGGCCGACGGGCCATTTGTGAAAGCCGAATAGCTGTATGGGCTATAAGGCTATATGTATGCACTGCCACGCCAATAGTCCCTGAGTAGCTAACAACGGTTCGGGTTAGGCGGTGTGCCTTCCCGGCGGAGAAAGGGGATGAGGGTGGAGTGTGATTTGTGGTGCTGCTGCTGTATGATGATTTGCTTACATGCTGTGTGCTTATGTGTGGTATAAATGTTTTGTTACTACTGGGATTCTCTTGAATCTCATTCTTTCCTTTAACTAACCTTTCAGACAGGGCGAGTGGCTCTAAGGAGAAGCGTACGACCCGGAGCGGTTAGAATCCTGTAGGGACATTTATTTTGGTTATGTTGGTTAAACCTGTTGGACAGGGTGTCTGTATATTATGTTGGTTGTAAAGAATAGTTGAACGTAGTTGTGTAGTCCCCTATATGGAGGTTGTAAACCCTTTTTGTGTATGAATGGAACCCGGGGGTTGCCGGGATTGCTATTAGATATTCTGATATGAATGAATGTGAATTAACTGCACAGGTGATTATATTCGATAATTGAACTTGAGACCGGAATAGGAAAGAAGTTTTGAAAATTTTATAAGGTCCCTACTTCACAGGGAGTTCTAAATGAGTTTTGAACTATTCGACGGTCTCTAAACCAATTTAATTACGTAATATCGAATTATAATTACGCTATTTAAGGCAGGGGGTTACATCATGCCCCTATCTCAATTCCAACCTTTTTAAGAGTATTTGCGGAAAATGATATGTGGTTCGGTAGGCAACACAGGAATAACATAACTATACTGATAATATATGCATGATTACATAATTCCCCATAGGGGTTTGTACATGATACTTACGATTAAGGTAGCCGCACAAGGCTACTAGGGTGTCTAAACTCATCCTAATGAAACGGAGACATCATCCCATCTTCATTCCATTATTGCAATCCCCTCATATGGTTCTTTGCATTATTCTCAGCATATCTTCTATCTTCTCCTGTCTAAATTGTTGGTAGGGGAGGGTGAGATTCGAGAGAATCTCAGTAGGAAATAGATACCATAATGTATGCATGATTGATGCTATGTATATGACATGTTAGCTTTATCTAGATATATACCCCATAATGACATTTTTGCATGATCAATGTTTCATACAACAAGACCATGGCTACAGCGAAAATAGAAACAGAGCTTCATTTTTTCAAATATGCTCTACACAATCAAGTAAAGAAATCACATACATCATTACACAAGCAAAGATATCAAATACATGCAAGTAAGGTAAGTCCCCAACCTTAACCCTTTTTTGCCTCGAAACACGTGCCTCGATCTATGTGCAAACAGCTCGAGGCTCCATATTCGATCCTACAATGTCAAATGTACTATTTAGACACTTCTATATTGTTTTTGAGGGTTATATGAGTCTATGTTGAAAAATTACTAAAATACCCCCGGGGACCCGGCCCATCGTACCCGGTCCGGCTGTACTTTTCTTGAAATTCTAACCTGGGCTATCCTGACATATTTTTGCCCAAGGAATCCATTTCTGTACTCGGAATTACCAAATTCACTGCCAAAAGACGAAATTGCCCTTAGCAGCCCTTATTTCAGTGTTTTAGGGGCATTTTCGTAATTATGCTTTCTCGGCATTTTTCGAAAAAGTGCCCAACTGTAAGCCCACTGATTTTCATTCCTGAACTCAATGGAACCATCAAATCATTGAAAATCCAACTCTAAGACCCATTTACAGGCCTGGCCAAATTATATGGGTTTTCTGGGGAAAATTGGGGTTTTTCGGTTTCGGCTCCGTAAACGCGTTCCTTTCTCCTAACCACTTTGTTGACTATTCCATTAGGTTACAACTACCATTTAGTACCAATTTGAGCAGAATAACCCCTAGGAAAACCCATTTTCCATTTTTACAACCAAGGACAATCCGGCAAAATTTCACCGATTAAATTGTCCACAATAGCCAGAATAGTTAATATACAAAGGTTTGGAAGTTATCTCAAACTCCCACTTGATTTTTCTTGGCTTGGCTGAACCCTAGCTCACTTCAACAAGCAAATTTAAGCTTCCAACCCTTGAATAACATAGAAGAATAGCTTAGGAACGGAGTTATACGCATTAGGAATTGATTTACTGAAGAAATCACTTACCTTTGCAGGCTTTTTCCTCTCCTTCTCTCTCTAAAAATCTCAACCCTTCTCTCTCTCTAAAACTGAAAATGGCGTAAGTTATGGCTGTTGGAAGGAGATGATCACTTTTTATTTAATATCTAATATCATATTTCATTTATTTGATAATTTCCCAATTTTCGGATTTTTACAAAATTCTGGCAGATTTCTACCCAAACTTTGAAAAATCATCACTTATTCTAGAAAAATCGAATTAGAGTGATTCCAAAGCCTATAGAACCCTTATTGAGTCTAATTTCAAGGAAAAATATAGAAATTTTCTGAGTGGAATCACAAAATTCCTAGAATTTCAATCTTTGCGTATTGTTCCAGCAATTTCATAGTTTGTCTGTACTAACTTCAAAAATTCATATCTTTTTGTACATAGCTCTAATTGAGTCGTATGACCTATCAAATTAAATCTTAGGATGTATAATTTCATCCTATAAAATATCATAATTTTTGCTCATCATTGGATCATTCAAAAGCACATGACAAGCTTACTACCTTTTAGGCGATTTCATCAAAAACATAATTTTATTCTTCAAAATTCACCATTTTACTTTCTTAATACCCTAAAGATATAAAAATTATTAGGGGATAAATTTGGGCTCTTGCTAAATTGGGGTTTAGCAGTCCACTTAATTTAGACATATTCCCAAGTCTCAAATCCCAAATTTTGGGGTATTACATAGAGCCCAAGTTGTTTCCATGTAGATCGATGAACTATTTCTGTTTAGTAAAAGGGACACAAGGTAGGGGACTTACCTTATTTGCATGGATTTGATATATCTGCTTGTGTAGTGATGTATGTGATTACTTTGCTTGATTGTGTAGAGCATATTTGAACAAGATTATGTAGATCATATTTGAATAAATGAAGCTCTGTTTCTATTTTCTCTATGGCCATAGTTTTGTTACATGAAACATTGAGCATGAAGAAATGTCATTATGGGGCATACATCTAGTTAAAGCTAACATGTCATACAAATAGCATCTATCATGCATGCATTATGGTATCTATTTCCTACTGAGATTCTCTCGAATCTCACCCTCCCCTACCAACAAATTAGATAGGTGAAAACAAGAGGTGCACTGAAAGTAAAGATGAAAACTACACGGGAGAAATGCAGTGGTTTTTAGTAAAGATGTATCCGTTTCACTAGGACGAGTTTAGATACCCTAGAACCCTGTACGGCTACAAGGTTTGTAATTATTATGTATGAACTCCCATGGGGAATTTATGTAATCATGCATATATTTTTAGTATATTTATGTTATTCCTGTGTTGCCTACTGAACCGCATATCGTTTTCTGTGACTTCTCTCGTAAAAGTGAAAATAAAATAAAGGCGTGACAGTCAAGACAAGAAGGAAAAAATATGTGGGAGAGAAAGCTTTGTACTGCAATGAGACAAGAAGAAATAAAAGTGGGAGAAGAGGCTTTGTACTGTAACGGAAGTGGCTACCATATGTTGACAAAATGTCCACGAGGAATGATTAGGGACAATGGATTAAGAATGCTAGTAGACCAATGGAGTGGGGAGCAATGGATCGGAGTTTTGGGAAATGGGAAGCAGGAAGGTGATAATGGCAATGTGTGTAAATTTTGTAAATATAATAGGAAGCTTTGACACTTACTAAAAAGTTTCATTGCTTTCCATTTTTAAAAAATAAAAAACAAAAGTAAAAGAATGCTTTGAGACTTGTTTAGGAAATACCAAAGCTTCCATTGTGTTTTATTTTTTATTTTTTATTTTTTTAATAGGAAGCTTTGGCGCTTCCCTTCCCCTTTATTTATTTATTTATTTATTTATTTTACTTATTGCTTTTAATAGGAAGCTTTGATGCTTCCTAAAGAAATGCCAAAGCTTCCAAATATTTTTGTTTTTAAAAAAAAAGAAATGAGTATCTTTAGTGCTTTTTTAAAAACAATGCCATAAGAGGTACCCCACTAAACCTCTTTTTTTGCAAGTAGTGTATACAAAATATTCCAAGTGTTTAAAAGTCAAGTTGCTGGGTCCTTTCACAATCCTTATCAAAGTTTTGAGTTTACATTTATTCCTTTCATGAAAAAACCTCGTTGTTGATAAAAAAAATTGGGAAAAAACTATAAAATAATTTAAACAAACCAAAAATATAAAATAATAGATTTGAGATAATGGAGAGACTTAGTTTTTTAAAGTTGAAATTAATATTAAAATTTAAAATTCTAAAAAATTTTATTAAAATTTGATGTCGTAACTATCCTAAAATTTGAAAGTAAGAATGAAATTGGTGAGTTTGTTTTTGGAAAAATTCCCGAAAAATACCGTAGAATATGTAGAAGGACAAATCAAAGCTTTGAAATTTAAAAATTCGAAGTCAGTTCGGTGTCAGTAAGGAGGAGGAATATGGGATTTTAAAATTTTAGCAAAAAGACGCACTTGCCCTTCAGCTCCCCCCTCTCTCAGCTCGGAATAATAACACCGGTCTATTTACTAATAACACCAGATTCTATATTAACAACTCCTCTTTATTCTTTTATAATAACAACACTGGTCTTTTTATTAACAACACTGTATTTTATATTAACAACTCGATTTTCTTGTTTCACAATAACAGCACCGGTCTTTATATTGATAATACCGTATTATACATTAACAACCAACTTCTTATTTCACAATTTCATAATTCAAGTTTTAAGACTAATAACAACACCTCTCTTTATTAACAACACTATATTTGAGATATGAAGATGTGAAAGAATAAAGCGAAGTTGTTAATATAGAATGAGGTGTTGTTACTAAAGATACCGGTGTTGTTATTTCGAGTTAAGAGAGAGGGACAACTAAAGGTCTGGTTCGTCTTTTCGCTGAGATTTCATAATCACAGATTCCTCCTCCATACTGACATCAAACTAACTTGGGATTTTTGAATTTCAGAGCTTTGATTTGTCCTTTTGCATATTCCAAGATATTTTTTTTTTGAAATTTTCCCTTTATTTTTTTCCAAGTAAATATATAAAAAGACAGAATTATTTCAAAAAAATAAATGAGTCATTGAGACTATAGTGTACCTACTTTGCATTTACCAATTAATTATGGCCACCCCATTAGGATAGAGCCATTGGTCCCAAATCAGTTCACATATCAATTCCATAATAAATGTGTAGATAGATAAAGGAAAAATCCCACAAAAGGAACATTAACAATAGAAAAGGACAAAACAATATTTTGAATATTCATAATATCATAGAAGTGTTAAGCCTGATTTGTTCTTTTTGAAATAAAAAGGAAATGACGCAAATGCCCTCAAAGATATTTTTTTTCAAAAAAAAAAAGTAGTCCCCACCCCACCCTCTCTAGCTGGAATAATTATGGGCAAAGTAAGAAGATTTGTTAAGGAATTTGCAATATTTGATTAGGTTTTAAGAACATTTGTTTACCAAGTAATAAATTTACATTATCAGGGTTTTCACAAGTTTTGTTAAGGAATTTACGATATTTAATTAGGTTTTAACAACTTTCATTTATCAAGCAACAGATATATACTATCAGGTGTTATCACAAGTTTTATTAAGGAATTCATGACATTTGACTAGGTTTTAACAACTTTTGTTTACCATTTAACACATCTACACTATCATGTTTTTCACAAGTTTTGTTAAAAAATTAACGACACCTGATTAGGTTTTAACAACTTTCATTTACCAAGTAACAAATCTAATTGATTAGTTTTTTTTTTTATAAATTTTGTTAAGGAATTCATGACCTTTGAGTAGGTTTTAATAACTTTTGTTTACCAAGTGACAAAACTAAATTGTCAAATTTTTTCACAAGTTTGTTAAAGAATTCAGACATTTAATTATATTTTAACAACTTTCATTTACTAAGCAACAGATCTACGCTATCAAGTTTTTCACAAGTTTATTAAGAAATTCACCATATTTCATTATGTTTTGATGTATGGTTTGTTTTTTCAAACAATATTTGTGCACAAAAAATAAAATTAGAGTAAGAGAGGCATTTCATCAAGCATCTTCAAGACATGAAGGGAGAAGTAGATAGAAGTTTGACATCAGGTTGTGCACTGGTCATTGATTGTTACAGAGTGAGTGTGGGTGAGAGAGAGGGAGAGGTGCTCCTACGCAAATATGAAATTCGAGAAGAGAGAATGGAAGGGATTTTAGAGGAAGGGAATGTTGCTAATGGTCCTCTTCACGACAAGAGAAGGCAATATTTTGATGGAAGCAACATGCATAGCAGTTGTAGTAGCGGTAGTAGTAGCATACTAGTGCAAAACAGTAATTTAACAACATGATTTCATATCAGTTACTTGAAGAATCGAAATGATAATGGATATGTCATATTTTTACTTATGTTTTAAGTTTATCTGATGTCATGATTTACATCATGACATCAATTGTATAAGCACCCGATGCCATAATTAGGTTTATGATATTTTTGCATCAGGTGTACTTCAAATAGATGCTATATTAGCATTTATAGCATCAATTTAGTAAGCACCAGACACCGTAGTTAATTAAAATGATTTAAATTAAGTTTT
Organism: Inga oerstediana; assembly: GCA_963210345.1. Taxonomy (NCBI): domain Eukaryota; kingdom Viridiplantae; phylum Streptophyta; class Magnoliopsida; order Fabales; family Fabaceae; genus Inga; species Inga oerstediana. Next base: position 70,705,257 of record OY723406.1, read on the forward strand.
GAAATTTTTTTGTAATATATATATATATATTGAAAAATAAATATATATTTTAAATGTAACATTTAAAAATTTTAATTAAATGATGAACACAAAGTTTTAAAAATAAAAATATTATAGTTATATTAAAATGACCTTTTTTAAGCTGGAAATTTGTTTAGTTGTACATTAATTTGTGGCATATGAAGTAAATTCTTAAATGAAGGATTATATAAATTTAATGTGTTAAAAAAATTATATTCCTAATACGACATCAATTATGATTACAACTGTTGTTGTAATATACAAATGTGGCATCATTTTAGACAAGAACGGATATCATAATCAAATAAATAATTAACTTCTATTACAACATCAGTTGTATTTGGGTATGATGTTGCAATACATTTATTCATTTACTATGTCAGATTCTTATTAACCGATGCTATAATATAAGTCCTTTCATTGTAAAAAAAATGAAGTTAGGGATATAAATTTTTTTCCTGGTAATTTCTAACATATTATATTATAAAAATTATAATATAAATACAATAATAAAATAAAGATATACAAATTATTGTTGGTTATTTTTTATTAAAATATGTGATTTTTTCAATAATATTATACATAAAAAAACTATAAATATTAAATACAAATCAAAATCAAAATATATATTATAAATGTTATTTTATAAAATATTTATTTTTGTTAATTTCTTGAATAAATAATATATTAAGTATTAATAAATAATTACATGAAAAAATAAAATTTAAAATAAATAATATATATATATATATATGTAAAATTTTGTAAATAAAGATTATAGGTTCATTACAGCTTAACTGGCAAAGGCATAGCAGCTCGCGCGAGAAGTTAAGGGTTCGAATCCTCCCTTTGTCACAAAATGCATCCAATTCCTTACTTGAACATGGCGCTGACAAGGACACGAGGCATCTTAGAGGTGAGTTGGCAGGGAAAAAAGATGGCGATGTGGTCGGCCGAATGGCAGTGGTTTTTTTTTGTTTTGTATTTCTTTACAGTGTTATGTCATTTATAATTGACGCTGTAATATATTCTTTTATGGCATTAGGTTTTTTTTAACTGACGCCATAACATCTATTTTCCGCTACTCCAATTTCTACTACACCCTGTATACTATAGCGATAATACATTTTTAATTGATGTCAACTATATCTTTTTGCACTAGTGGCAGTAGCAGTATCAGTATTTATTTCGGCTGTTATGGTTACCTAATGGTAAAGCAAGAGGTCATACAGGCTATTTGACATTTGCAAGACTCAAATGGCTCTCATGAGGAGTACATACATGCCCATCCAATTTTGTACTAGATATAAAGCGTTGTATCTATAAGTCCTTTTAGTTTTAGACTCAATTAACAATTCTTTGTCCAATCTAATGTTTTGCTTTAACTATATTACAGAAAACAAGAAATGACAGTTAAATCATTTAATATGTCCTAAAATATAAATTTTTTCCATATTTTTTCCTTCTTGAAAAATGTGTTTAATTGTATCGAGAATATTATTTTAAAAAGAGAGAGGATATAATGAATGTGCAAAGTTGGAAAGTGAGTTTTAAACACAGGATAAAACAAGAAAAAGAGTATTAATTAAACTGAATATGATTTATATTCTGAACCATATCTTTCTTCTAAAAATACCCCATATTATGGATAGGATGGGGTATAATTTTATTTATTTGTAAGGTTTGAGGAACAAAAAACAGGGACCATTGCAGTTGTAGAGTTAAAGTAGGGATTCTAGCGTATGTGGGCCACGTCTATCCATCAAAAAATGTTTTGGCCGTTCATGTATAACCTGGACTGGGTGGTCTGACATTGCTGACCTGGCAATTGTCTTCTTTAGGCTGGTTAGGACTTAGTCTAACTAGGGGTGGGCATGGACAGGGTTAGGTAGGGTGAGACCCCCGCCTGATACCCAACCCAAAGGAAGAACGGGTTGTATTTTACAGCCAGATGTCCGGCCTTGCCTAGTAGAAGCCCTAATCATTTTGGGCAAGGCAATGGTGGAATGGGTAGGGAGGGCTTCCCTGTCTAAGTGGTAATTGCTTAACCAATACCATATGTATAAAAAATTCAATTATACCTAATAAATACTATTAAAAACTTCAAATATATTCCATAATTTCACACTTTGAGATATCTCAAAATAAATCTATAACTTCAGTCTTAAAATATAAAAAAACCTACCATATATCTTAATAATTATATGAGAAATTATGAAGTAATATGTGTTTGTGTATGAATATTAATTGATATGAATCGGTGCAATTGTTATCAAGGTATTAAAACTTGAATCGGGTATTGAACAGGTCGGGGTACTAGGTTAAGGGTCAATGGGTCAGACGGGGGTCAAACTGGAGCTAAACCGGGGGCAAACCTGTGAGAAATTGAAGATTTTAGGCTTATTGATATGAAATTCTAAAGAAAATATAATTTTTTTTTAAATTGGAACCTGAACCGATCTACCGGTTGGTTCGCAGGTTTTCAGGCCGGACCGGCCAGTCTGGGTTCCATAACTTTGATTGTGATAAAGATTTCAAAGAAACCAAAAAAAAATATCTTTGATCTTAACTTTTTAATGCTTTGTATCATCCATCCAAATACAAAAACCACGTCCATCCAAAAAACAATGAGTTAAATGTAAGATGTGGTGGGTGACTATTAAATAATAATATAAAATATTTCATAAAAATAAAATATTATATATATATATATAATAATATGTACATAATACTATTTTTTATAAAAGAATATATATTTTAAATAAATTATATATAACTTTTCGAGCAGGGCTAAATGGGCAAGGCAGTACCTGATGCCTGGCCTTGCCTGATAGTTAGCTTGATTAAAAGATGCCCAATTTTTTTTTTGGGTTGGGTAGGGCAATGTTTGACTTGGCTCGGGTGGGCATACTGGGCTTCTAGGCACCATGCTCACCCCTAAGCCTAAGCCTACTCAGCTAAGATCTTGGACTTATGTCTCTTTGGTACAGAGCATCCTTCTTTGTTGCTTGTGAGGCCTAAACCTCTTCATGGATCTTCCATCAAAATTCTGGATAAAGAGAAAACTTACTGGCTTAGCTACTGAGAAAGAAAAGTTTGTGTTTAAAATTTGGATGAGTTTTGATTTAAATTAGACAAGAAGGAAGCAGGTTTAAATATATTAATATTGTTGGAAAAATAATATTCAAAAAAGGAGATTAGGCGTACCTGGACGAATCCATGTTCGGATCCGGGTCAAAGCTCCAATACTCCATACTTGTGCCCACACAATTATTAGACTACTAGAGTCTAATAGTGATTTGCACAGCAGATCACCAGAACCAGAAAGATGGTAGGAGAGAAGGGAATTGCCAGAAAACTCAATGGCGGGGCCAGTTACAATTGAGGAGGCACACCCTATTTATAGTGGTTTATGGAGGCCACTAATTAGGAAACGTATGCACTCCTTCTTGCCCTCCAAGACAGAAATTAATTGTCTCTCAATTAATTCCCTAATTATGGTGATTTGTTCCTCTTTTAACAAATCCATAATTATTGCTAAATATTCCCAAATCTGCATCTTATGCTGATTTTATTCTTATTTGATTAGGCTACTTATTTCCTAATCAAATAGTCCGGCCCATCAAGGGCGGACCTGGACCCAAAGTTCAACAAATATTAACAATTTTTAACACAAATAGCTAGTGCATTTATGAAATAATTATGGTTAGAATTCCTTTTATATGAAAAAAGGTTTGGACGATTAATTTGAAAACAAAAGCATGAGGATGAGGGTGAAAGTTAATAGAAAGGATAAAGATCCACGTGACCTGGCTCAGGCAATCTAGTTATCCTTTTGGACAAAAAATAAGGAAGGGATAAGGAGGGAGAGGGAGAGGGCTTAGGGAGCGAAGCAGCCATTGAAGTCGCTTGCTTTCTATTCCATGGGGGTGTGGCTTAGGGGGCCAACAAGTCCAACGTAAATAAACGTGGCGTGCTAAGTGAGACAGAAAGTCACTTTCTGTTTGGATAAGCATAAAGTCACATGCAATAGCTCTTTGCTACTGCCACACCAGCTGCTTCAATCCACACTAGCTGTTTGGATAAGCATATATATATATATATATATATATCTCTCGGTGAGTATTCAAAGTTTTGTATATCATGTTGAGAGAGACTGGTTCTTTTCACTAATGCATTTTTGTAACATTAAAGAGACTCTAAATATGTAAGGTATAAGTCGAAGAACAATTAATGAAAAACATTTGACCCAATTTCTATAATTTTTTTTCTCAAATATAACTAAAAAATTTTCCAACCTGTTTCCTCCAAATCCCTAATACTAAATAGTCCTTGTAGGAATGTTTAAAGGTATTTTATTAGGATTTTTCCAAACTTTCTTAAATTGATGTTGACTTGAAAAAAGCCAATTTTTTTTATGCATCTTTAAAATACAATTGCATCACATGTCAATTAATTGCCCTTGTAGGGGTACACCTGCCTTTTTCTTTGTTTTCAGGATACAAATGCCAGTTCCTGCCTTGATGCAGTGGACGATGATTTTCTCGGCCTGGTCTGTGGTTTTTGTTGTTTAATGTATGTTTGGTTTTTAAGCAGCTTGGGATTGATGTATGCTAACTAGTTTCGCATGTAGCCGCCCAAGATACTTTTTGAATAAATGAATTGTTCCTTCTAAAAAATATTTCATTGCCCTTATATAAATTTTTGTTAATCTGAAATATATATTTCCAACTTGAATTTTCTCAATTTATAAAAAAATAGTTTGAAATTTTTGTGGTTGTATCAATGGGGGACGGGATAATGTGAAATTGGAGAATTGTGATTTGAGAATATTTGATGGAATCCAGAATGCTAAAGCTCTTTGATGCAAGTCAAGGTGTTTAGAAATCAGGTTAGGAGGCTTTCATGGTCAATCTTTTCAAACTCCATGTCAGTGTTGATCAAGTCTTGATAAAAATATATCTATTTAATTACATAAAAGGACTAGATAAAAATTTAAAACTTTTAACCCAACTTTTCTTATTTTTTCAGAATTAAAATTTTTTATCAAGTTTTATGAGATGTTTTTAAAATGTTTATATTAATTTTGAAGTTACCTATTTAGAACTAGAACCTTTTTTAAAGTTGATGCAAGATTTCTTAAGTCTAATATTAAATATTATAATATTTAATAGTAGTAAATTATTCTTTAAACTAAATAATGCTTTTAATATCTTACTATATCCAGTTCTTAATATAAGACCAAATTAACTGATTTGGAGAGACTGAGGAAGCAAAATAAATTATTTTAAAGTAATTATATTCATCATTTTTATGTAAACTAATTTTCCTTACTTATAAACTGATATATAATTTAATGATACTCATAAATATTTTAGAGAGATCACATAATACATGTTATAATTAAATAGCTTATTTCGCTTATTGAATCTTTCTAAATCAGTCAATTGGGTCTTACATTATAATTAAATGTAGTACTCTGTTATATTAATTTACTCTCTTCGGTCATATTTATAAAAGCTCGATAACCCAATTATGTAATTTAAAAAAACGGTTAAAATTAGTTAAGAATAATGAGTATGTCTAAAATAAACTTTTTTCTCAAGTATGCCATTATTTATGAAGGGTAAGTAAGAGAAAGAAATAGAGTAAATACAAGTATTATTAACCTTTTAATTAATGCAACACATATAATTAAGAGAAAATCACTCCCAGGTCCCAAGGACTAGAGATATTATCAAAAACGTCCCAGAGAAAAGTCAAATATCAGAAAAGTCCCTAGGGACTTTTCTGTAATTATTTCCCAAAGTAAAATGACAAACATGTCCTCATTCCAATTTAAACTCTCATTCGTTCAAATTACTAAATCGCATGTTCACCTTGGTTCAGAGGCATTTGAAAACTTTGCCTTGCTTTTGGCCTTCTATTGGTAGTCCGCTCCCAGTACCATCCGTCATTGCTCCATTCCTAGTCATCGTCTGTCGCTGCTGCTCTGCTCCCAGTCAAGGTCCGTCGTTGTTCCCCTCCCACTCGGCTTCCGTCGCTCAGCCAGTGCAGAAGGCTCCTTTATCCTTAGCAGCCGCAGCATCGCTCCTCCGTCTATCACTGCCCCTAATGGTCTATCGCTTCTCTGATGGCAAAGGTATGTTAATGTTATTTAGCATGTTAGCACCTGAAAACGTAAAAAATTTAGTCAAATATTTTATTACAAAGGGGGTTAATGCTTTTGATGATACATTGATCTTTAAGCTTCGATAGAGAAGGAAGTTTTTTATGGAGTAAATCTCTGTATCGTGAATTCGTGATTAAGCTTCATTTTGTTTTTCCAACTTAATGAATATTTTGTCCATCCAAGAATCTTGAATGATCATGAATCACATTGAAATTATCTACTAACAGCTTCTCTCCTAATGAAGGCTTTTATAGCATTCTTCTATATTTAACCCCTTGAACATGAAAACGCAATGATTTATTATAATCCCTAAATCTAATTTATCAATGTTATCAAGGGATTTACAATTGTTTACTAATTGTTTGTTTTTCCAGTCTGAAGTTTATTTTAGTTGTTTGGATTTTCTTACTTGAAGATTGGTGTACTGGAATAGGCCCATAAGGATGATATGTCAGACCTGGTTCTGTTGACTATAATGTGCTCAGTTTAGGAAGTGTGTAGTTTGTTTGGCAGTGAAATATTTACTTTTGGTGATTCTAGGAGCTCACTATTTTAATCATGCAATAAATATTGATATATGTTGAAGTTATTTATGTACATGCATATGATGTTACTGCTTGATATCACCAAGAGTGGACAAGATGAGAGTAAAATATCATTACAAGGAATGGCTTTGTTGGTGGTTTTCTGAATTGATAATGTTATTATATCTTTTCTTTCGGCTATTCTTTGAGAATGAGCAAAAGGTGCTTTCCATTCTAGCTGACAAGCAACAAATGAAGAGGAAGAAAGACATACAATAGTTGTGATGTTATTTTGTACGAAAGACATTAAGTTATGTAGATATGTTGTTATTTTGTTGGTTCTTTGAGAACCTAATGTCCTTGTGTGGGAAAGCCTTGTTGTAGGAAAGGCAATCATGCAATGATTTTTGTTCACTTCCGTGTGCAGGTGACAAGTTCAGATTTACAACTTATGTAGGCATTTTTACAACTGCATATGCCTTGTTTTGACACTGGTTATGTTTGTGTTACAACATGTTCATTTTGTTGTGCAAGATACTTTCCATGTTACAATGAAACAACCTTTGTTCAAAAAGTTAGCCACTGTGAAATGGCAGTGTGTTTCAACAACTTCTTCCATGTGTCTTCATGAAACAATATTTGGAAAGGTTAAGAATGCAAAATGGTTTGTTTACAACTCGTGAAGTGTGTATCAACAATAGGTTGAGTGTGTTTTACAACTTCAACCATGTTTGTGCTTGAAACAATGTTGTGAAACATTAAGAATGTGAAATGGTTTGTTTACAACTCGTGAACCGTGTATTAACAATAGGTTGAGTATGTTTTACAACTTATCCTCGTTTCTATCTGAAACAATGTTGTTAAACGTTAAGAATGCGAAATAGTTTGTTTACAACTTGTGAAGCGTGTATTAACAACAGGTTGAGTGTATTTTACAACTTCATCCTCTTTTCTGCCTGAAACAATGTTGTGAAATGTTAAGAATGTGAAATGGTTTCTTTACAACACGTGAAGTGTGTATTAACAACAGGTTGAGTGTGTTTTACAACTTCATCCTTGTTTTTGCCTGAAATAATGTTGTGAAATGTTAAGAATACGAAATGGTTTGTTTACAACTTGTAAAGCATGTATTAACAATAGGTTGAGTGTGTTTTACAACTTCATCCTCCTTTCTACCTGAAATAATGTTTCCTCACTTAAGTATGCCAAATGGTTTGTTTACAACTCTTCAAGTGTGTTTTCATAACACATTAAGTGTGTTTTACAACTTGTTTGGTCTTGGCTGGATGAAACTACCTTTGTTCACATAATTTTATCACAGCAACTTTGTCAACACTCGTTTCCATTTCGATATATACAGAGTAATAGAGACCAAGTTCCATAGGAATACAGAAAAGTATAAATATACTGATAAAAGTGTTTGTTTACAAACTAGAATCAACCATACAGAATTCAAAGATATTTATAACTTTTTACAGAAAGATCAAAAAATATTCCGATTAAAGATTATATATAACCACGGTCTTTGTCTCGGGAAACGTGCTTGTCAGTTTCCATATCTACGGCCCTTCCTTTAGAGTCGTTGGTACCCGTTGAGATGTTTTGTTTAGAAAAAGGGGTGAGATTCCAAAGAATCCCAGTAGAAACATGCTACCGTTCATATAAAATGTGAAAAGTAAATATGATATGCGCCATGTATGTACCAATTAATGAACAACATAAACACATCATCATCATGTATACATGAGTAGGGCTCAGCCCCACTAATCATACATCGGTTGAATTCTCACCAACTCCCAGTGTAAGTGCACCTCTAGTACTAACTATCCCTCTATAGGCAAACCATGTTGAGTAATAAAGCACATTTACAAATAATGGCTCCACACAATAATATAATTATGGCATGATGCATGAAGGATAATGTTCCTACCTCAAAGCTTTATCAAACCCTTTTCGTGTGCCTTGTAAAACGTGTTGACTTTCAGCTCCCGACTCGGTCTTAAAATATTAAATGTACAAGAAAAAGGTCATAACCTATCCAGGTATCATTTTAGGCACTTCCATAGTGTTTCTTGTGGTTATATTATCCTATGATAAAAATTTACCAAAATGGCCCCGGACCCCGGCCCGACCCCGCCTCCGTACCCGGCCTAACTGCATGTTTTCCAAAAAGTTTGACTAGGGCTATCTTGATGTGTTTTTACTCAAGGAATCCATTTTCAGGCTCATAATTACCAAATTTAGTGTCAAATTACAAAATTGCCCTTGACAGCCCTAGTTTAGGGTTTTAAGGGCGATTTCTTAATTATGCTTTTTTGGGCTTTTCCGAAAAAGTGACTAACTGTAACCCCATCTAATTTTTCCTCCTGAACTTAATGGAATCATCAAATCATTGAAAATCCAACTCCATCCCCCAGTACAGTGCTGACAAGAAAAGGGAAAAATTGAAGTTTTGTGTTTTAATCCTTAAAACTTATGCATTTTCTCTTCTAATCCATTATTAAGCCACATAAACACATTCTAACCATGATTTAAAGAAATTTGGGTAGCATAACCCCTTAGGATTAACACTTTCCAAATTTACAAACTTAACCAAAAATCACCAAATCCAACCATAAACATCAACAATGACAACATACTAGTATGGATTTAAGATTTGTGAAGTTACTTTTTGAGCACTTGAACTTTCTCTCTCTAGGAGTCCTCCTCTCTCTCTCCTTGAGCTTAGGATGAGCTTTCTAAACCATGGATTCCATAGAGAAGAAGAGTTTAGAGAAGATCTTATGCAAGTTTAGAAAATATTCTTAAGAAGTCACAAACTTACCTTGATCTTTCTCTTCCTTCTTCTTTCTAACCTTGAGTTTCTGAAGGTTCTCTCTCTCTCTCTCTCTCTCTCTCTCTCTTCCCTTGGCTTTGGATGTGCAAATGGGATAGGAAAGATAAAGGAAGAGTTTCTACAATATCTCTCATTTTCCATTAATTTTTATTATAACAAAAATTCTAATTTATGATGACACTTGTACTACACTTGTACTTGATCTTATCTCCTTATAATTGGTGTCATAAGCTTCAATTAGCATTGAACCATATCTTCCTCCTCTTGTTGGCCTATAAGGTGATGCCTAGGAGCCCTCTTCCCATACCAAGTTTGGCTTCAATACCTTTAATCAAACCACATGCACACTTAATGATATTTTACTCCAATTCCACATGTGCTCATATTCTAACAATTATAGTTTAATCATTTACCTTAGGATAGTGATACTTAGCATTTTATAAGCCAAATAATTATTTCCCTTCCTATTTTCTTTATTTCACAATTTACACAATTGCCAACACATTTCATTTTCAAATTTTTAGAATAGTATCAATTCTGGTAGATTTTATGTCATAACTTTGAAAAATCATAACTAAATTTGTAAACATCGTTTTGGAGTGATTCCAAATGTTATGGAATCCTTATTAAGTCTAGTTTCAAGAAAAAATATGGAATTTAGCCAGATGGAAGCATATCATTCCCATATTTCATTTCTTTGACCGCTACTCCAGAGACTTTTCAGATTTTCTGGGCTAACTTCAAAAATTCATATCTTTTTGCATATAGCTTCAAATGATTCATATTATATAAAATTAAAGTTTGGGATGTCTACTTTCATCCTGTAAAATTTCATAATGTTTGCTTATCATTTGGATTTCCAAAACCACATGACAAGATCACTACCTCATAGGCGATTTCACTGATAACACTGTTCACCTTTCAATTTTCAATATTTAATTCCTTTGGCATTAAATATTCACCATTTTATTGAATATATAAAATAATTACCATATATTCTTGGTGAATAAAATTTAGGGTGTTACAAACTTTATCCGTTTAGAACTTCTTAAGCATGGGATAATAACAACATGTTGAGTACATTTTACAATTTTGCATTGTGACTGAATGAAACAACCTTTGTTCACAACACAAGCTCTCACAACTACATCAATAATTCCCATTGGGCCTCTCAGAATAGCTGAATTGGTCATAATTTATCACGTGATTAACAACTTGTAATGCTTATTTTATCAAGTGTAGTAGTCACATTTACAAGTGAATTGTAATTCTCCCATGATTTTATAAATTGCACATCTTTCCACTATCACATAAGCTACCCATGATTTTAACTCATTGTTATGCCTATTGTAATATCCCAAATTTAATGAAGGTTAAAATTTCTGAAAAGAAAATTTAAAAGAGAATTTGATAATAAGTCAAATTATGGAACCTACAAAATTTAAGGAATTTTAAATTAGATAATGGGAAAAAATAGGGCCTAGTATATGTATCTAATAGGATAAAAAGACACACACACACACACACACATATTAAATCACACCGACACACACATATCCCACATCTGCACTTTTATTTTGGGAGCACCGAAAGATAACACTCCACTCCTCTCTCATTATTAGCTAGACAATGGATAACCCATCCACTTTACACACTTCTCATTTTCATTCAGACAACAAACACACTCATCATCACACACCTATGCAATCAACATCCCATACACAATATCACTTATTAATTCCTCCAACTCCTATTTACGTCTGCAGCCAAAATAAGATAGAGAAAGTGAGAGTGAAAGAAAGAGAGAAAACAGAATAGAAAAGAGAGGGAGAGACGTGAGTGAACCGAAGGAAGTTGTGTTGGAGTTGAGGAAGAAGGAAGCTCTAAAACTTACATGCAACCACTGATCCTTGTATAGGTTAGTCTCCTACACATTTATCTTCATTTTCCTATTGGATTTGAGGTTGTTTTCTGGGTTGTTTAGTTGCTGGAATTGAGAATTAGCCAGAAAATTATGTCACCAAAAAGTTGTTAAACCAGTGATTGTGTGACCATTTTGAGGTGAATTTTGGGGTTCTTTGGTTCTGAAATTTGATCATTAACCTCAGGACATATGTGTAGGAGAGTATAGAGTTAAAATTCGTGAGGTTTATAGTACAAATTCATGTATACTTGTTAGTTTTCTCAATTCTGTTTTGCTATCCAAAAAACAGAGCACATACCTGAAACTTGTAAAATCTTAAACAGAGGCTATAGATGGAATTTTTGAATGGGTCTTTTTATATAGATATTTTAGGATGTGTAGTTGATGATAGAATCAATAAAAGTACAATTTGGAGTGAAAATGGAAGAGTTCTTGATTTTTGAAGTTTGATTGTCAAAATTGAATTTTTTGGGAGTCAGTCAGTATCATGTTGCGTTTTGACCAGACCAACCTTAGTGAAAAATTATGAAATTTTATAGGAATATATTATACATTCATAGCTTTCCAATGAGTCCAAGAAAGCATTATTTTGATATATGTAGAGAGAGGTATGATTTTTGAAAGTTAAGTCTGTAACAGAGAACATTCTGGACGTTCAAGTTTAGCAGTTATGATTTTCGATAATTCTGGGAAATATCAGATAACATCTAGTAGTTTTCAGTATTTTCCCATAAAAATAAACTTAAATAGATTTTCATATATTTTTAGAACACCTATTTTGATTTTTGTAGAATTAGTTATGATTTTTAGAAGTTGAGCTCTGTTTCTTAAATGCAATCTGGAATAGTAGTAGTTGTTCGAATTTCTGGGTAATATATGTAATCATTACTCATATTTAGATATTTTTCCATGAAATTACATTTAAAGAGCTTCATTTAGGCTTTGGAATTAGTCAATTTGGAATTTTCTGAAATTAGTTATAAATTTTCAAAGTTGATTGAAAATCTGTCAGTTTCTAGGAAATTGTGAAACTATCGTTTGGTAGTGATTTTGCAAAAACCGAGGATAAAAATGGATTTCTTGGGCCAAAATATGTTAGAATGGTCAGGTTCAAAATTTCTGAAAAAGTATAGTCGGACCGGGACCAGGTCCCAGGGGCATTTTGGTAAATTTTCAGTATAGACTAATATAACCACCAAAAATATTATGGGAGTCTCTGAAGAGGTACATGAATGGGTTTTAACCTAATTCTTGTACATTTGAAATTTTAGGACTGAATTAATCGCCTGAGCCGTTGGCACATAGGTCGAGGAACTATTCTTGTGTAACAAAAAGGGACATAAGGTAGTAACTCTATCTCTCATATACTATGTGAATGTTTATATGCTATATGTTATTATATTTTGTGATATGAACACGTGCCATTGGCACATTACCTAGCTATTATATGGGACTCAGCTGAGGTATATGGACATTAGGGGATCCAAACAGTCATTTGGCCCTGAGTATTGTGTACACACATGTTATAGTATGAGTTTTCATTTACATTATATGGTGCATTGCATATTTAATTTTCTCATTTTATATGATGGATAATGTATTACTACTGAGATTCCTTGGAATCTCACCATTTTTCATAAATAATAAATGTTCCAGTGAGAACCAGGGGCTCCAAAGGCAAAATGGAAGACACGGGCAATTGAGATATGCAAATCCTAAGATTAGAGTTATTTGGTTATATTAGTTTAATTTTAGTATGTTGGATATTTTGGACAAAATTTGTACATATTATCAAACCCTGCAGGGAAGACTCCTGTATGTAAGCTTGCACTTAATATCAATATGTTTGTGCTATTTCTATATGCCTGTGGAACTATGCCATTATTACTCTACAAATTTTGAAATGTAAACGGGTGTTGACACCTATTTGATTACAATTCTTGCTGCAAAATTTGACAACAGATGACGCCCCTTTTCACAACTCCTAATGCATGTTTTCACAATATCATGAGTTATTTTCATAAGGTTGCTATCCAACCCGTAATAGCCTGCAAAATTAATGTCCCCATGTAACTACAACACATCTTGATTTTAAACAACTACTGCAATATCACAAGTTCCACAGCAATATTAACAACACTTTTTTTACTATTATATCAGCTTTTTGTAATCAAACAAAGTACAATCACATTCAATCACTCCCACTTTAAACAAAGCTATGCCTCTGTTAGCTTTCCCTAAAACAGAGCATTCCCTCTATTACATCGCCTAAAAACATATCACAGGTTCTGTATTAATAACTATAACAGTCATATTAACAACTAGAACTGCAGGAATTAACAACAATTTGTTTTCTTTTCATATCAGCGTTTTCACACCACCCCACCACTATGACAATCAACCATTCCCACTTCAAACATATCACTGCCTCTGTAATCTTCCCCAAAAACAAAGCACTATGACATTAACACTACTCAACCTCATTGAAACCCCAACTATAATGGTTAAGATAATATTTTCAGCAAAATCATGTCATTACTTAGCTACCTCCTACCACTTCTTCCACTATTGAGCCTAAGCACCAACCTTTGACCAACCCTTAATCTCACTTCATCCAACATTCACACAGGACAAATGAAAAAAAAATTCAGTTTGCTGTTCTACCTCTTTACCAATAGGTGGAGCTTGAAAAATCGATCCTAAGCCAAGAACTTTAATACTACACTTGATCCCTTCAATGTTGCAGTTCCAACCCGTAGCTTTCACCCCCTTTCTTTGTCTCATTAATGAGAAAAGTTGCGCCTTCCCTCCACTTTCAGTGCCTTCTGTTTTACAATTGAAATGGGGGCATGTTTGTCATTTTACTTTGAAAAATAATCACAGAAAAGTCCCTAAATATTTGACTTTTCTTTGGGATTTTTCTGATAATATCTATGGTCCTTAGGACCTGAGAATGATTTTCCTTATACTTAATGAGAGGCTAAAACAAAAAAACCAATTAAATGTTAGTCTCTTATAAAAATAATCAAAATAATTTAAATTTTCAGCTTTTACCAAAAAGATAGGAAGGAAGTAGTTTTTGTGAGCTTTCCAAATTATTAGTAGTAATATAAATTCATCAATATAGCTTCCCCATGAATTCCTACAAAGAGGGTTGCGCGGAATTCCAAGCCATGTAATAGAAGTCAAGTTGGTTGGATAATGGTTGCGCGGAATTCCAAGCCATGTAATAAACGTCAAGTTGGATGGATATGGGTTGCGCGGAATTCCAAGCCATGTAATTTGGTTGGATTCAATCCTTTCGCAATCCTTATCAATTAAGTCTTGATAAAACCAATTCCAATTTCATTACATGAGAAAAAAATGAAAAGACCTCGTTAATTTAATGATTTATCATTTATTTCAAAAGCCCTACTTCTGCTCAGTTCAACGATATTAGCTAAATCACTGCTTGACAACAAATGTAACCGTTGCGATAATGAATGGTAATTAAGATCTTACTATGTCAGACAAAATCAACGCAACAAAAAACTGGACATGGTATTAAGCCGGTCGGTTGGGTAGTGGTTTAATGGTTAACAAGATATTATAATAATATAATTTAATTAAAATGTAAAAATTACCATTTTAAATAAACTAATAAAAGTAAAAATCATAATATAAAATAATTTTAAATGATAATAAAAAATAATCAGTAATATATATTAATATATTTTTAAAACTTCTATAAATAAAAAAGAATATCTTTAGAAAAAATAGCTTAAAATCTATCAATTATGATGCTTATAATTATACTATAGATATCTAACCTATTAATTATCATTATTTAATAAGCAAATAAACGCATGAATTATGGGATTTGATTTTAAATTTCAAATATTATTTCTAATATTATGATATATATAACCTATTAATTATCATTATTACCTAAGGCAAATTAGCCCATGCATTATGGGATTGAATTTTAAATTTTGAAAATTCCATCACCTTTAGAAAACTTCAAACTTTTGAAAATTCCATCACCTTTAGAAAACTAAATAAATCCCTCCCCAAAACAGCCACAAAATATCTCATGGTAATGACGATGATGACACACAAATCCTTGTTTCTTCTCCCATCCTTCTTCCTCTTTCTCTCCTTACTAGTTATTGAAGCCCATGCCAGAAGCTTCTGCTCAATAATACAAAATCTATCTCCAAGACGAACTCTACAAGGAAACAGTGATGTTCTTCTCGCGGAACAAATTAAAACACAGCCACCAATTGATTATCGGTATGCATGTTTGGACCAAAGTGGTGTAGCTCCATCAAGAAAATACGAAAGCAATCTCAAGAGTCTCATATCTACACTTTCTTCTGATGCTTCAACCAATGGATTTAGTAACACAACTGCAGGTAGTGGTGAAGATATGGTGTATGGGCTTTTTGCTTGTAGAGGGGATGTGAATTCTAGTTTGTGTCATTCTTGTGTCCAAAAGTCTAGCAGATTGATCCAACAACAGTGTCCCAACAATAGTACTGCAGTTTTATGGCACACATTTTGCCATTTCAGGTATATCCTATCAGATTTTATAATTTTGTGATAAGTAACTTGCATACGGGTGTACTTATTCAACACCTGTAAGAAGTTATAAATCAAAGTTTATATTTTGAACAAGGTTAAACTCGGATTCCCTGATCTTTTAATGAATTTTGGTTTTAGTGCCCATACTTTCATTTCTTTGTTTTTCATCTTTATGTTTTCTATAATTTCATAAGGATTTAGACATGAACTTAACGGTATCAACTTCGGTGATGTGGTGTTAACAATGTTAAATGGGCTGATATGGACTACTGACTAGAACTGATGTGCTTTACATGAAGATATCAAAACCAAAACTTCTTAAAAACATAAGGACAAGAACCAAAAGTCGAGTACAGAGACTTAAAGTGGGTTTAATCCTATAAAAAAGGTAACTTAAACATATGACGGGAGATAAAAAGCCGACTTTAACTGACAAAATCCATTAGCCTAACCATCAGATATATCCTCCAAGATTTATAATTTTGTGAGTAACTTGTATGTGTGTCTGCTTATCCAAGACAAGACAAGTAAGAAGCTATCAATCCAAGTTTATATTTTGAATATATATTAGGATGAAAATTCATTATTTCAATCGGACTATTATCTTATTACCTTCTGTCTCTAATATAAGAGCTAGTTGGGGTATGATTTAATCCTAAATATAGGATCTTAATGCATTTTTTCTCCCCTATTTATTATTATTTTTGTCTAATTAATATACCTTATTTATAAACCGATATATAATCTAGGGCTACGGTGCACATGCCCTAACACCCTAAAGTACTTTTCCAAGTGCGTCCAGTATTGTAAAGTAATTTGTGATGCTTCCAGTATTCTAAAATATTTTTTAGGATCGTTCAATACTTTAAAATATTTTGTGACGCAATTTTGCTCTTAAAATCATTACTTTTTCAGAGAAATTTTGTCCATGAGGTAGATTTTTAGAAGCAATTTAAACCTTGTCATTAACTCCTAAAACATCCAGCACCTAAAATATTTTTCTGTAGTAACTTCAAGGTGCTGGATGCACCTAAAAAAAATACTTTATGATGTTGGATGAACCACAAAATACTTCAGGGAACTTGACAAACCTGAAAAAAATATTCCAGGATGCTGGGCGCAACACAATTAATTTTAAAAATTACTCTATAATCTAGTATTACACATGAATATTTTAGGGAATCAAAGTACATTTGTTATAATTAAATTATCTATTCCATTTTTTAATCTACCCAATTAGTTAAGAACTTCTTATATTAAGGAGTACAGTAGGATGTACCATTTTTTTTATTACATGAATTATAGTATTGAGTTTATTCATGAACTAAATTCTGTTGTTGGCGAACCAGGTATTCAAACCAGGATTTCTTCGGCCATCTCACGCTAATACCTCGGATTCCCGTGTTTGATCCTTCGCAAAACTTCACGAGTGCAGGAGAGTTTGACAGTGACGCGAGGATTCTGATGAATGGTTTGATACAGACAGTTTCAGAGACAAACCTAATGTTTGGGACACATGTATTCAACATAAATGGCACCCAGGAAAGGTATGGTTGGGTTCAGTGCAGCAGAGACATAAGCAGTGAAGACTGCAGAACATGTCTGAGCTATATGCTTAAAGCTGTTGAGAATTGCTGTGAAGGCAAGAGAATTTGGAGAATCTTTTGTCCTAGTTGTGTTGTCATGTATGAGACTCATCCTTTCTTTGTAAATGACACCGCATTGATTGTTCCAACGTCCCAGACTACAGGTACCATTTTATTTCTTTCACCATATAGTATGGTAGGTGTTGTTTTGTGCATTGCACAAATTTAGATAGGAAATTTTCACGTAAGAGTCGTGGGTATTCGATTTTTTTTAATCGATATTATCCGAAAGTATTAAAAAAAGAGCAAAGTCATTTTAATAGTGAAAAAATTAACATTGACGGTTAACATTTTCAACAGCCTAGGGTATTGCTCCTTTTTAACGCTCTAGGGGTGATATTGATAAAAAAACTTATAGGAGTCGCAAAAGAATGACGAAGATTCCTAGAAGTTTTGAAGATTATCTAATGATCATTTGAAGATTTTTCAAGCTTGACCTTTATAGCAGGTACCACTAGATTAGGTTGAACTCAGAGGTGAATGGAAGATTACATTCAAGATGCGAGATGGCTTATATGAGTTATTAGTAATGCCTTTTGGCCTCACTAATGCCCCTATTACTTTTATGTCAGATATGACCAACACCCTCCAACCTTACTTAGGAAAGTTCCTTGTCATCTATTTTAATGACATCCTCATCTTCAGCAAATCGTAACACAAGCACTTAACTCATGTGTCAACACCCGTTTACATTTCGATAATCGAAGAGTAATAAAGACAGAGTTCCATGGGCATGTAGAAAAGTATATTTATATTGATAAAAGTATTCGTTTACAATCCAAAATTGTTTGTCGACAAAATATAGAGTGCAAAGAAATTCCAATATTTACAGGATTTCCCAAAATATCTTAAGGATAAACTAATTATAACCATGCTCTTTGATATTGCCTCAAGAAAGTGCCAATTACTTCTCGGCGTCTACACCTTTGCCTTTCGACCCAATGGCATGATCTGAGATGTTTTTTTTAAAAATTGGGTAAGATTTCGAAGCATCCCAGTATAAACATACGATTGACATATAAAAAATGAAAATTAAATAAGAAATGCACCATATTAGACAAAATGGAAGTTCAATTCAATTCATATATGTGTACCTCAGCCGAGTCATCGACCATAGCAAGGATTTTCGATATTGTACTTTAGCCAAGTCACCGACCACATCTAGGATTTTTGATAGGGTACCTCAGCCAAGTCATCGACCATTGCTAGGATTTTCGATATTGTACATCATCCGAGTCATCAACCACAGCTAGGATTTTTGATATACCTTTGTTGGGCACTGAACCACAACTAGGTACTATGTCTCTAGCATGCAATGATATCATGAAATATAGTAACACATACATATAATTATTTACGTAGTGTATGAGAGATGGTAGTCCCTACCTCAAGTTCTATAAACCCCTTTTTAATGTGCCTCGTAAGACGGGTCGCTTCCGGTTTCTGCCTCAGTTCTAAAATATTAAATATACAAGAAATAGGTCATAACTTATCCAAGTATCATTTTAGACTCTTTCATAGTTTTCTTGTGGTTATATTAGTCTATGGTAAAAATTTACCAAAATATACCCCGGACCTCAGCTCGGCCCTACCGTACCCGGCCTGATAGCACGTTTTCTCAAAATTTTGACTAGGGTTATCTTGATATATTTTTGCCAAAGAAATCCATTTCCGGGCTCATTACCCTTGACAGCCTTGCTTTAGGGTTTTAGGGGTGTTTTCATAATTATGCTTTTTTTAAGGCTTTATCGGAAAAATGACCAACTGTAACCCCACCTATGTTTGCCTCCTAAATCCAATGGAACCATCAAATTATTGAAAATCCAACTCCTTTCCCTAGATCTGGCCTTGACCAAAATTTTACCAAGAAAAAGGGAAACATTGGAGTTTTATGTTTTTAACCTGAAAGCTTATGTATTTTCACTTCTAATCCTTTATTAAGCCATTTAAACACATCCTAACCATGATTCAAAGAAATTCGGGCAGCATAACACCTTAGGGTTAGGACTTTTCCAAATTTACAAAATTAACAAAAATCACCAAATCCAACCATACACTTCAACAACTACAACATACTAGCATGGATTTGAGTTTTGTGAAGTTTCCTCTTGTGTTCTTGAACTTTCTCTCTCTAGACGTCCTCCTCTCTCTCTCCTTGAGCTCAAGATGTGTCTTCTAAACCATTGATTCCATAGAAAAGGAGGGTTTAAAGAAGGTTTTCATGCAAGATTACAAGAACTTTTAAGAAATCAACACTTACCTTAAGCTTTCTGTTCTTCCTTCTCTCTAGATCTCCCTGATCTCCAAAGTTCCCTCTCTCTCTCTCTCTCTCTCTCTCTCTTCTTTTTCTTTTCTTGGCCAAAATGAGGAAGGGAAAAAGGAAGGAAGAGTGTTTTATAAAATATCTCTCCTTTCCTTTAATAACTTGATTTCCATCAATGCACACTACTACAAAAAAACAAGTTGCGTCGCTTAATTTAAAGAATACTATGGCGCTTGGGAAGCATAACTTCTAGCGTCTTTAAAACATGCTACAGTGCTTCTTGAATATATGGAAGTGCCATAGCTTGATTGTTAATTTTTTTAAAAAATATTACTTCCTATAGCACTTCTCTATGGAAATGCCGTAGGAAGTTAAACGACTTCCTACGGCACTTCCCTAGAGAAGTGTCGTAGGAAGTCTTTTATTTAAGAAAAATAATAATTTTTCATAATTATTTTATTTTCTTGATGAAAACCTCCATTTACAATCCAAAATCCGTTGCAATTTACAATACAATCCATAGCACAATGGAATAATATAGCACATATGTTTTTGCAATATTGCATCTTCATGTATCAACCGTAAAAGAACTTCAGCATTTAAGTTGCTTAAACTTGAGCCATACACGTTAGTTCTATGGAGGATTAAACTAAGTTTTATTATATTTGTATTCTCAAAAATTAAAAAACTTACATTGTATAAGAAATTCAAGAAGATAGAGTTGATACTTCAAATAAATCCTTGAAAAAAAATTATGAGCACACATATAAGATTCATGACAGATTTTAACTAAAAGAAAATGTGAACCAAATATTGAAAAAAGGAAAACACTTACAGGCTAGGGAGCTTCAGAAGGAGGCTGAGACAAAAAAACACACGAGAGAGGAAGCTTTGTACTGCCACGGAGTTTTGGAAAATAGGGGAGCTAGAGGGAAAGCAGGAAGATGAAATTGAAAATGGTTTGGGAAATGGGGGAGCTAGATGGAAAGCGAGAAGATGAAAATGAAAACGGCGGGGGGTGAAAATTAAATAGCACCGTGAATAGAAGCTACATCACTTTTTGTCAAAACGCCGTAGCTCCCTAATTAAAACAAACAAACACCAAATGCAAAACTAAGCTTAAATATATTCAACGCATCACATGTAGCCTTGTATATTTCAAGGCACCATGTAGTGCCTTGGAGGCCTTGTATAATATATGGCATTAGAAAAAAAAAGCGTATGTTTTGTTAAATTAAAAAAAGAAAGAAAGAGGATTTAGCCGGAGCTTCATGATGAAGTGCTGGCTAAGGCCATACGGCATTAGTGTAAAAAAACGCGCTTGCTTCGTTAAAAAAAACAAAGGCCTTAGCCAGCACTTCATGAAGAAGTGCTAGCTTTTTGGCTAAGGCCTTTGGTTTGGCCTTTGCCGTCACTTCATCATGAAGCGCTCACTAAGGCCAAGGCCTTAGCCAGCACTTCTTCATGAAGGCCTTAGCCGGCACTTCATGATGAAGTTCTGGCTAAGGTCTTTTTTTTTTTAAAACGAAGACTAATGCCATATGGCCTTAGCCAGCGCTTCATCATGAAGCGCCAGCTAAGGCCTCTTTCTTGTTTTGTTTTTACAAAGCAAGTGATTTCTCTTTTGGCTTACTACAAGATTCTGAATAATAGTATTAAGTGATTATGGCGCTTTTCTACTCAGGTGTTGTAGCTGTCACATCTTTTTTTTAAAGAAACATGAGAAGTCTCCTCCTACACTTATTTGAAGAAGTGCCATAAGATTGGCGACACTAAATATATATTTTGTAGTAGTAGAATGGCTTGCACCAGAATCATACATAACATGTACTAAACTACCGTTCGGAGAAATCATACCTTGAATCAGCTCCGGAGACTTTTTGGCTTCTTCTTGTGTTAATGTGTAGACATTTCCTGAAACCCTATGTCTCGTCTCTGCCGATTGTTGCTTTTATTGTTAATCCTTAGACATGTGTCCCATATTTCCACAATTAAAACAAGTCAATGGTTTGTTGGGATCAGCCATCAATAATGCACCATTACAAGCCTTACCATGATGGAATGGTTTACGAGAAAACCAACATGTTTGACTTCCTAATGATCCTTGGCCTCTATGGCCTCCCGTCTGATTTGGCCTCTTCGTAACTCCCCTAGAAGGTCCACTCTGTTCTTTCCTCTTCTGTGTTGAGCTACCACTTCCAGAAACACCTCGATTCCCAGTCTATGTTGCCTAGTTTGACATGCGCTTCTCAATATATCGGCACTCTTTTACCGGTTTGCTGAATTCCGTAAAGTATTGAGAAATGAGCCTCTCTTTGAACTCGGGTCATAATCCTTCAATCATCATGTCCGTGTTCCACTCTTCATTATCATTCAGCTTGTGATATGACGAGTATTGTGACAGTCAAATATACCGGGCCAAATAATCGTCAAAGCTCTCCCGATCTTGTTGTTTAATATAGAGGAATTCTTTCTCCTTTTCCTTTCTAACAGTTGGGGGAAACTATTTCTCGTTAAACTTGTCCTGAAATAATTCCCATGTGATAGGAACATTCCTCCCCTTCAGGGAAAGATCCATGCCCTTCTACAAGCGGTCAGCATCACCTTCAAGCTTATATATAACTAACCGGGCCTTCACCTCGTTTGGGCATTGCAGCATATCAAAAATTTTATCCAAACAAGCCAACCAATCTTCCACTTGTTGAGGATTGAACTTCCCCCTGAACATAAGTGGCTGTTGTTTACTGAACCTATTCAGCCAAACTTGAATATCCACCTCAGGCTCTGGTGGTATATCCTCTGGTTGTTGTTCCTCCAGTATCTCTTCATCGTTACCTCTTATAAATTCATCCAGACGGTTCTCTAGATGATCCTGCCTTTGCATACTCCTTGAAGGTCAACTCTTATTTCATTATTGTCTGTTGTTGTTGTTCTAATATATCCATTATTTGCTGTTGTATTGGATTAGGTCGTGGCTCAATCGCTAGATGATTATACCCTATACGTGACCTGCCATGAGGTTTACCAGGTTGAACCATCTCTATGTTTCAAACTACATGACAATAGAGAAGAATCACATTTTATATAAGAGCAAGGGAATTTTTGTCATTTCATAAAAGTCAAGGTACATAGATATGTCATATATAGCACATAACAACTATTTACAGAAGTTACAGAGAAATAGAAACATCTCATATCCTATATATTACTGTACATGACATATTGTCCTTTACATATCCAAAATATCAAGTTCATGCAACTTCCAGGGGTCACCTATCCTATACTACCCCGGGTCGAGCACACTTAACTTTCTCTGTACCCTCCCAAAAATACTAACTCTAACTAACTTTCTCTTTATTTGTTGGTTCTGCCTGATTGTACTCAACTCGTAATACGTGACAGTCAGCTTCAATCACTAAAATAGTTCGCGTAGGCCCTATATCATAGCTTGGTATACATAAAATCATGCACTAACTCTCTGATAAGTTCAGAAGTTCTCCTTCAGGCCCTGATCAACAATGAGGTTCTTCTGCCTGTTCTAGAATGCTTAGTCCAGGAAGAAGTACATCGTAGAACAAACCCAACACTCGTCAGTCACCGTAACCCCCATCGGTATCTGTAGTCGATACATAGTCTCTGCAACGTCAAGGAATGTGAAGTACCGGCCTCTCGGTGTATCGTGCTCCTGCATTGCCCTATGATACTTGGCCTTAAGGAGCTATGACAACTTCATGTCTGGCTATAGATCATACGGCACATTTATCAGCTCTACCTGAGACTCACGGTCACTCGCCTCATCCAACAGAATTTCCTCTGGTTCGTAGTCAGAATCCCACTCTAGATATTCATCTGGCGCATCTCCAGTCTCTCTGACCTTTGTCACTCCTAGGGATGCCGGCTTCGGCTGTGGACCGTACACAGGCATCCTCGGCATGCTCTTCTATGTTGTGTATCTCATACACATAACACCTGCCCGAAATAATCGATTATCGGCTGTCAGTTAGGAACATACTGGTTCACCATCGTCTCCTCACTGCTACTGCTGATCACCATTATAGGCTCACTCAGATTGTCCATGAGTAGTCCTGTTTCCATGCAAACAAAACCTTATTAGTATACAATTCTGATAATGTCAGAACCGCTTATTAGCTCTGATACAAAAAATGTCAACATCTATTTCCATTTCAATATTTGAAGAGTAATAAAGACAGAGTTCCATGAGCATACAAAAAAGTACATTTATACTGATAAAAGTATTCGTTTACATTCCAAAGTTGTTCGTCGACAAAATACAGAGTACACAGAAATTCCAATATTTACAAGATTTCCCAAAATATGTTAAGCATAAACTAATTATAACCATGCTCTTTGACCTTGCCTCGAGACACGTGCCAATCACTTTTCAGTGTCTACGCCTTTACCTTTCAACCCACTGGCACCCTTGAGATGTTTTGTTTGAAAAAAGAGGTGAGATTCCAAAGAATCACCGTATAAACATGCGATTGACATAAAAAAATGGGAAAATTAAATATGCCATGCACCATATTAGGCAAAATGAAAGTTTAATTCGTTTCATATATGTGTGCTTCAGCCTAGTTATCAACCATAATGAGGATTTTCGATATTGTACCTCAGCCGAGTCATCGACCATAGCTAGGATTTTCAATAGGGTACCTCAGCCGAGTTATCGACCATAGCTAGGATTTTCGATATACCTTTGTTGGGCACCGAACCACAACTAGGTACTGTGCCTCTAGCACGTAATCATATCACGAAATAAAGTAACACATACATACAATTATTCACATAGTGTATGAGAGATGGTAGTCCCTACCTCAAGTTCTATCAACCCTGTTTTTAATGTGCCTCGTAAAACGTGTCGCTTCCGGCTTCTGCCTCTATCATAAAATATTAAATGTACAAGAAATAGATCATCACCTATCAAAGTATCATTTTAGACTCTTCCATAGTTTTTATTGTGGTTATATTAGTCTATGGTAAAAATTTACCAAAATGCCCCAGGGCCCCGGCCCAGCTCCGCCGTACCCGGCCCGACGGCACGTTTTTCCAAAATTTTGACTAGGGCTATCCTTATATATTTTTGCCCAAGGAATCCATTTCCGGGCTCAAAATTATCAAAGTTAGTGTCAAATTACAAAATTGCCTTTGACAACCCAGCTTTAAAGTTTTATTGGCGTTTTCATAATTATGCTTTTTTTTTCAGGCTTTTCTAAAAAAGTGACCAACTGTAACCCCACCTATTTTGGGCTCCTGAATCCAATGGAACCATCAAATCATTGAAAATCAAACTCCTTCCCCCAAATCTGGCCTTGGCCAAAACTTTATCAAGGAAAAGGGAAAAATTGGAGTTTTGTGTTTTAACCCTTAAAGCTTATGCCTTTTAACTTCTAATCCTTTATTAAGCCATTTAAACACATCCTAACCATGATTCAAAGAAATTTAGGCAGTATAACACCTTAGGGTTAGGACTTTTCCAAATTTACAAACCTAACAAAAATCACCAAATCCAACGATATACTTCAACAACTACAACATACTAGTATGGATTTGAGTTTAGTCAAGTTATCTCTTTAGTTCTTGAACTTTCTCTCTCTAGACGTCCTCCTCTCTCTCCCCTTGAGCTCAACATGTGTCTTCTAAACCATTGATTCCATGCAGAAGAAGGGTTTAGAGAAGGTTTTCATGCAAGATTACAAGAACTCTTAAGAAATCAACACTTACCTTAAGCTTTCTCTTCTTCCTTCTCTCTAGATCTCCTTGATCTCTAAAGTTCCCTCTCTCTCTCTCTCTCTCTCTCTCTTCTTTTTCTCTTCTTGGCCGAAATGAGGAAGGGATAGAGGAAGGAAGAGTGTTTTACAAAATAGCTCTCCTTTCCTTTAATCACTTGATTTCCATCAATGCATCTTATGGTGACTATTGGCATTAGTCTTATCTACTCCTAATTGGTGTCATAAGGCTTCAATTAGCCTTGAAGTAATTTTCTCCTCTTTTGGTTAGCTCAAAAACCGTCCCCCCGGCCCTTATGTCTCCACTAACCAAATGGCTTCTTCCAACTAATCTAACTAGATACTCAAGTGTTGTACCATAATCATGATTATTATGTCCAAGATGCAATATTTTAATGCAATTAGACATGTGCTCTTCTTAATCAATTATGAACTAATTTCTTCACCATAGGATAATGACACTTGGCATATTTAATTCCAATAATCATTGTTCCCTCCCATTTTTCTTGTGCTAGGTGAAAATTTACAAGAAAAGGGAAATAAAATTGTCTCAATATGCCCATAATTCAATTAAAGGAATTATGCACAAGTCCTTCCAATTTCACAACTCTTGATTTATTCCACTAAGAATATTCAATGTTTATATTCCCCCTTATTTTCCCCGATTAATTGAAACTAACTTCAATTAATTGAAAAATAATTAATCTTTTGCTAAATTGGCAAAGTTTCGATTTTTCCATTACCTTTGTAATCTAATTTCCTTTCTTAAATTAATTTACTCATTTTCTCATGAATATGAATATTTCAAAAATTCATAAGTTCCAAATTTTATGAATATTCACCATTTTATTGTATTTCCCAAATGACCACAATATATTCAATGAATATGAAATTTGGGGTGTTACATCATGCACTATGTGTTTGCTACCCCTTGAAAAGAGAAGTTTTATTTCAATCTTCCCAAATGCTCTTTTTCCCAATTCCAAGTTGTTTTCCTTGGATTCATAGTCTCTACTAAAGGTTTAGCTGTTGATCTTGAAAATTTCAAAGCCATCCGTGAAAGGCGTGAACCTTAATCTCTTCAAGAGGTGCGTAGTTTCCATGGCTTAGCATATTATTATCGACATTTTGTTTGAAATTTTAGAACCATTATGAGTCGTATCACGGATTGTCTCAAGAAGGAACACTTCCATTGGTCTCTACATGCATCACGTGCTTTTCGAACCATTAAACAGAAGTTTTCGGAGGCACCCATCTTTGCTTTACCTAACTTTTCCAAGTGTTTTAAGGTCGCTTGTGACAACTCGGGCATAAGGATTAGCAGTGTCTTAAGCCAAAAAGGTTACCTTCTAGTTTTCTTCAGTGAGAAACTTAATGAAGCTAAGTAGAAGTATTCCAATTATGTTAAGGGATTTTATGCCTTAGTTCGATCTTTGCACATTGGTAGTACTATATTTTTCCTAGTAGTTCATTGTATACTTAGACCATCAAGCTCCTAAATTCTTGAACTCCCAAAAACATATCAATCCAAGGCATGCCAAATGGGTCTAACTTCTTCTAGAATTCACCTTTGTTGTTAAGCACTGCAATGGAATAAAAAATAAAGTAGCAGACACTTTGAGCTGTCGAATTAATCTCTTACACACTATGAATGTCTACATTGTCTACATTGATTGCTTGAAGGATGATTACACCTTTTGCCTTGACTTTAGCATAATTTTTCAGGAGCTTCAGGATGGACCCCATCATGACCACACCGACTTCCTTCTTAAAGACATCCTTATTTAGGAACTCCACGCTAGATGTTTAGCTGGTCATTTTGGTAGATACAACACTACTACTCTAGTTGAGGATTGCTTTATTGGCCTTCCCTTAGATGTGATGTTGTTCGGATTATATCCCAATGTTGTACTTGTCAAACTTCCATGGCTCGGAAGTACAATACTGGTCAATACACTCCTCTTCCTATCCCTAACTCTCCATGGAAGGATCCTAGCATTTGTCTTATGCTTGCCTTGAACTGTTCAACATCATGACTCCATTTTTGTTATTGTTGATCAGTTCTCCAAGATGGAACACTTTATCCCTTGTAGCAAGACCACAGATGCATCTCACTTAGCTAAGTTGTTCTTTAAAGAAGTTGTGCGCTTGCATGGGTTACCCACTTCTATTGTGTTCGATAGAAATGTCAAATTTGTTAGCTACTTTTGGAAGACACCTTGGAAACTTTTTGGAACCCAATTAAAGTTTTCTCCTACTTTCCTCCCCCAAAATTGATGGTCAAATTGAGGTGACCAATCCTAATCTTGGAAATTTACTGCGTAGTTTGTTTGGTGACAAGCCATGGAGTTGGGATCTCATTTTATCTACAGCTGAGTTTGCTTATAATAGCTCTACTAACCGATCCACAAGTAAAAGCCCATTTGAGATTGTTCAAGACTTCAACCTAAAATAGCCTATCGATTAGGTACCTCTCTCTATAATAGCTTGTACTTCTTCTGAATTTACAGAATCCCTAGCCAATCGCCTTTATGAATTGCATGCTGAGATTAAGCTCAAATTAGAACATAGTAATTATCAATATAAATTAACTGATGATGTTCATCGCTGAGCTCAAAGATTCAATGAAGGTGATTATGTAATGGCCCATATTCTTCCTGAGCGTTTTCCTAAAAACTCCTTCGAAAAAGTTACATGCTCGTGCCTCAAGCCCATTTCATATTCTCTAGAAACTTGGTCCTAATTCTTACCAATTTGAATTACCTCTCGATATGTCTAGTAGGCCAGCTTTTAATATTGAGGATCTTGTTCCTTACCGAGGTACTTTTGAGTCTCGTCCTCTATTTAAAGATGATTTTGCATATGTCAGGCACAATGCTCTAGTGTCGTTGTTGTTGAGTGTTATGCCAATTAAGGAGATGTTCGATGCTATCATAGATGAGAAAACTATTCTCACTTCTAATGGTCAAGTTCGTTGCTATCTTGTTCGTTGGAAAGGTTTCTCAGGTACAGATGCCAGCAGGCTTGCTGAAGAAGACTTTCGCCAAATTGACCCCACCTTGCTTGAGTCATACCAGCTCTCCACCTCTACTAATGAGAGTTCTTTTCAACAGGGGGAAATGATGGGAATCACAAAAGAATCGAGAAGATTCCAAGAAGATTTGAAGATTATCTAAAGATCATATAAAGATTTGAAATTTATCATATGAAGATTATCATTTATTTATTTAATTATTGTGATTTTATCAGTATTAGAACCTTCTACCATTAATTTCTAGGGTTAGAGCTGAGGCTATAAATAGTCCTCAACACGTCTTATCTTATATGCTTGAATGGTTGAATAAAAGTATTCCCCCCCCTATTTTCTCTCCCTTACCTGCTGTATCAAAAACTTTTGAATACCTACAGCTCCTACGGCAAAATTTTCGAGATAATATTTGACCTTAACCTAATAATATAATATAGTATGTTGACATAGTTTTGAAGTTGACCTCTTTTATTAAAGATTGTCCTAAAAATAGTTGCTAAAAGTTTGATTGTATATACAAATTTGTTTGCATCTTATTTCATTGTCGGTGAACATATAAAAATTTAAGGTAAACCCTCTTGAAAATTACTTTACAGGTCATAAAAACTGGAAAAAATATGCTCAATTTTATTCATTTATTTTGTGATTTTGCAGGTCAGGAAAGTAATAACAGGACAATGCTTGTAGTTATCATCGTTACAAGTGTAGTAGTAGTAGTACTAGCTGTACCGGTTTTCTGCATAATTAACTTCAGGTTCTTGAGAAAGAAAACGGGTAAGCTCTTAATTAGTGAAAAAGCTTGAACAATTTTCTGTCAGAATATATATGATGCATGCATCTTTATTTTCTAATTAAGTTTGATCACAATGATTGCAGACAAAAAAGCAGTGCAGGAAAATGGGCAAAATCCAGTATTTTCTCAAGATCAAACTGACGAAGAGAATGCTACGAGTGCTGATCTTCCTATGATGTCCCTGAAAACTATTCTCCAAAGTACTTGTAATTTTTCTGATGAATATAAACTAGGACAAGGTGGATTTGGCTCTGTTTACAAGGTAATGAATTTGTTTACCTCATATATATATATATATATATCATATATGTGCTAACTTATTGAAGTTATGTTCACCTTCTCTGATGCTTACCTTCACTCATTCTTAGCTTTTTTTTTTCCAGAAGAACAAGTATGATTCTAGATTCCATTTTGAATAATATGAGATGTTATATTAGTGTACTATTTAAGCAAGTTTGTTCTCTCATCTCAGTAGTTAAGTTTTGTACAAAAGTTTTCAACTTTAAGATGCCGATATATCGGTTCAGAGTATGTAAGCTGGCAATTTGAGGGTTTTAATCAACTAAGAAGTTGAATGAAGTGGCACAATTAGTGCCTTCCAAGACATCAACTCTCCATAGGTGGAAAATGATGGTGATAATATGTGGGATACGTATAGTCCCAATATATATAGTATGAAATACTTTATACGATCCAACTTGGATTTTAGGAGAGGGTTCTTCACACTACTTGGAATGCAAAAAAAAATTATTGCATAAATATTTCTTGTATTAAGCTCTCAAAATTCATTAATCTTTAGGTGATTGTGCATTATTGAAGTAGGCCACCTGAAGTTTACGAGGAAAAAAATTGCGTAAGGTGAAATCTCCTTTGAAAGACATTAGTTTTGGAAAATTGAAAGTAAAGTGGGTGTGACTATATATTTGAAAAATTTTAAATATAAATGTGATTTGCTATAGTACAATTGTTTATCTTTCTACTTTCATAGTTTGAGGAAAAAAATAATGGTTGTAGGGTGTTTTACCTGATGGCAAGGAAATAGCAGTAAAAAGGCTGTCAAAAACTTCAGGGCAAGGATCAAAAGAGTTCATGAATGAAGTGATGTTGATCGCAAAATTGCAGCATCGGAACCTTGTGAGATTGTTAGCTTGTTGCATTGAGCGAAATGAAAAGCTACTTGTTTACGAGTACATGCCTAATTCTAGCCTTGATTTTCACCTCTTCAGTAAGTTACACGTAACTCTTTTGAGTTTCACTAAATTATAAAAAATTAATCTTTCTTTCAAGTTTCTTATTCTTATTAATTGTATTGCTTTATTATATATATATTTCAGACATGGAGAAGCGTTCCAAGTTGGAATGGAAAGTGCGATTGAGCATCATTAATGGAATTGCAAAAGGGCTTTTATATCTCCATGAAGACTCTAGACTAAGGGTTATTCATAGGGATCTAAAAGCTAGTAATATATTATTAGATCATGAAATGAATCCAAAAATTTCAGATTTTGGATTAGCAAGAGCTTTTGGAGGCAACCAAAGGCAAGCAAACACAGCTAGAGTTGTGGGTACCTAGTAAGTTCAATATTTAGAGATTTCTCTTATCATTATACTACCATTTTAAAGCCAATATCTTCGTATGAATACATGATGTGAAATTGATGTAATTTACTTGTTTGTTTTTGTTTTGAGTAGTGGTTATATGACTCCAGAATATGCTATGGAAGGCTTGTTTTCAATAAAATCTGATGTTTTCAGCTTTGGTGTTCTCCTACTAGAAATCATTAGTGGGGAAAAGAACGGTGGATTCTATCTTTCAGAACATGGTCAAAGCCTTCTCATCTATGTATGCTTTCTAACTACCGCTTCTTCCAAGTGTTGTATATATATTTGTGTTTGAAAACTTAAATCTCAAACCAACTACTTAGAAAACTAAGTGTTAATACCATTTTTTATCCTTACATTTTGATCAAATTTTGGTTTTACTTCCTGTAGTTTCAAAAACCCCATAGTTTCACAACTAGTCTCAATACTTTTAATAAGTTTTGGTTTTAGTCCTGATTTGACACAACCTTAGCCGCCTCAGGGTCAAATCACAAATTAAATGCAATATAGTGCAAACAACTCAGGATCGTTCTCTTATCAAGGAGCTATTTATTTTAACTACCCTAGGAAAAACTAAGTGTTATAAACATGGTTAGATTTTGAAATTGGTTTTCTAGAAATTAAAATTTATGAAAATAAAGTTAATTCTTTTTTTTTTTTTGTATTTTGGAAAATAATAAAGAAATGATTTGGATTAAATAGGGATAATATTGTAAAATGAACCTTGGTGGCAAATTTGGTGGATTTCCTTGCTCCTTAAAATAATTTGGGAGTTATTTTTGCATCAAGTCAAATTAAAAACCCTAAACAATCGTATTAGGTCCAATCTACCTGATAAATGATTAGTCCTACAATCACATTCTTAATCACCTCTTAGGCAAATTGCTAAAAAACCACTTGATGTGTATTGAAAATGAATTAATGCACTTGGTTCCTCTTAATTGAAAGCATAATCGCAACATTCAAATCAAAATTAAATCCATCACAC
This sequence comes from Inga oerstediana, assembly GCA_963210345.1. Lineage (NCBI taxonomy): Eukaryota > Viridiplantae > Streptophyta > Magnoliopsida > Fabales > Fabaceae > Inga > Inga oerstediana. The sequence continues at coordinate 70,737,364 of OY723406.1, forward strand.
AATCTAGATATCACATAGCATGTATAACTTCATTAATCCAATAGGAAAATAAGTTGAATAAAATTCAAATGCACCAATACCAAATTCTACACAAGATATTAACCAATATAGATAAATAATCATTCATCTAAATCTCAAGACATACATATCCCAGTGTAAAATTAATCCACAAAGACATAATGTATAAATTGAGCCAATGAAAATAATAAACTCCCTTATAGAACCTTGAAGCTCTGATCACTTCCTCAGGCACCAAGACTCACTGGAATCTAACCGCACATAGTCATGACCTCAACACACTCCAACATAACCTCACAAACAACCTTGAAAACCATAGAGAAACCACTGACCAAAATGTATGAGTTTGGATGAAGAAAAAAAAAGGAATTAAATGTTAGAAAGAAGCAGGACCGTGGGTTCTTTAGAAAATGAGAATGACAATGAATTGAGCTAGAGAGAATGGATATGGAAGGAATGATGATGGTGGTGGTTTCTTGGAGATGCCGAACATTGGCTAGTGGTGAAGCTTGATGAAAGTGTGGACAGTGGTGCTGAAAATTGAGTGATCACGGTGGTTAGAGGATGAGGAACAGAGGAGGTAGTGGCGTGGTGGTTCACGGTGGTGATTTGGTTTGGAAGAGATGGACGTGGTGATTGGAGAGACTGACGGACGGAGGTCCGACGGTGGTGGTGGTCTCTCCGGTGGTGGTCGTGGTTCAGACTCGCGTCTCTCTGGTCCAAGATGCCCCCTCTGTTTTCTGCAACTTGTCTCGGCCTTCCCTTCTCTCCAAACCAGAGAGCAGCTAGGTCGACTGTGAAGTGTGGTCGCCGGCGATGGAAGTGAGGAAGGAAGGAGGAAGATGGTAGGCGATCGGTGATCCTCTCTGCTGTGCGCCGCTCACCCCTGTTCTCTCTCTCCTTTTTCTTTCATTCTCGGGTCTGTGTCTCTCCTTCCCAGCGGCGCTCTTTCTTTCTTCATTCTTGGTCTCTCCCTTTTTTTTGTTTTCCGTTCTGTCTCTTTTCCTTTGGGCTCAAAGATCCAATTCCTTTTCTCTACTTTGGGCTTGCGTCCCTTCTCTTTTTTTTTTCAGAGCAAAAGCCCAAAACCAGTTTGGGTCTGCTTTTCATTTTCTTTTTCTTTCCACTTGGCCCATTAATTTGCACCTCCCAAAATCCTTAATTTTTTCTTTAACACCTACAATGTAAAATTAAGTACAAGATAACATCAAAAGTTCAAGGGACAATGTAAAAAAATTGATAATTAATGAATTTTGACTATTTTTCCCCTAATTCCCATTAATTCAAAATAATTGTCCCAAACCAAAATTAATGCTTAATAATGCAATAATGTCCTAGTAAATACATTAAAATCCCAAATTAATCATGAAAAATTCATATAAAAATATGGTTCAATCAATTCCCTATGCTTAAATTCAAACCAAGTCCATATAAAATTATAAGGGGACCAAAATTAAGTATTTCTCTAGTTCTTAATATAAGACTTAGTTGACTTTTTTTTTTGGGAGAGATTAATGAAGCTAAATAAATTACTTTAAAGTATTGAGATTTATCCTTTTTATATTAAATTAATTTGTCTGACTTATAAACTAACATATAATCAAATGATACACGACGTCATATGTTATGATTAAATAACTTATTTAGCTTCCTTAATCTCTTCCAAAAAAGTCAATTATATTTTATATTAAGGACGGAAGGAGCAGTTAAAATTACATAGACAAAACTAAAATTCAATCAAACTGTAAGGATTAACAATGATATTAACCTCAAAAAACTAGCTAAAACATTAAACATTTATTTATCTTATGAAGTTTGCTCTTTATCTAAGTTGAAAAGAATTTAACATATAGGCATGGAGGCTGTGGTGTGAAGGGAAGGGCTTGGAGCTGATAGATCCAATACTAGAAAGGTCGTCACTTGAAGCTTTTGAAGTTCTCAAGTGTATCCATATTGGCCTCCTATGTGTACAAGAAGATGCAGCAGACAGACCAACAATGTCAAGTGTAGTACATAAGCTTGTAAGCGACTCAATGAACCTTCCAAGGCCAACACAACCTGCCTTTTCTGTTGGAAGAGCTTTCTTGGAGAAAGAGTCTTCATCAAACATTACTGATAAACATGACTCCATCAATGGACTGACTGTTTCTGAAGTTGAAGGTAGATGAACCCTAAGAACTAGAAAAGACTTTTTCTTTTTGGTAAGATATCATAATGGGCTGGATGAAATTTGGATATAAAAATGGTCATGACTGAAGTTTTATGTTTTTTTTCCTTGTGTGTATATATGAAAGAATTATGCATCAGAAAACATTATTTTTTAGCATTTCATATTATTAAATTACGCATCTAATTCCCTAATATATTTTATGGTGCTTCTCCTTTAATGTTATTTTCTTTATTTATAGTAGTGCATCCAATAAATAAGATTAAAGTGTTTGATGTAACAGGAAAATGACATTACTGTGTTAGATGTTATTTTACCTTATTATAAAAATGTCCTCTTTAATTTAAGAAATTAGATAAACATCCTAAAATAAAATGAATTACCCAAATTTCACCTGAACGTGCATTAAAAAAACATTCCGGGAGACAGTACAATGTGTGCTTCCAGCATTATCCCATAATTACCCCCGCCCCTGTGCAATGCACACAAGAAGGATTTAGTTTCCAAAAACACACATCTTTATAAAGGTAGGATTACTTATAGGGGAAAGTTTTGATAGATGCTGCTTGCAATTAACCTACTTCCATAGTAGTATTATAAATCAAATTAATTAGTGAAAATTGGTTTTCTATATGTCATACCCATTTAGCTAGTTGGACTGATAATTTGATCTTTTTTAATTGATTGAATAATACATGGTGTATGATGATATGCTTGAGATATTTGTAACTAATACTCATTAATATTATCATATATCTATTATATATCAGTGATCTGATTCCTAGGTTTATGTCATTTTATACAGAAATCCAGTAATATTTCCACTCTTGCTGCCAAACCATTATTTCCTATGATCCATTTCAAGTCCTTGCTCAACATTTATCCCTTCCTGTTAGAATGCTAGACCGTACCAAAAAGCTTTATTATATCCTTTTATAGCATCAAGAAAACAGCATAATTAATATATTATTTGCTTCGACCCAAAACCAAAGGGCATCTTTGACATTTCATCGTCATTCCAAGAACAAATATGATAGGGAACATCCCAACCAACCACACGGGGTTTAAAAATCGAGCTTGGAGGCTTTCGTGGTCAATCTTTTCACACCTTCTCAATCGAACAAGTCTTGAAAAAGACCTCACTATTTCGACCATCTATTACGTAATTATTATTTATTTGATATATTACTTGAAAATACTTCATTTTTTAGATGAAGATGAAAGTTCGTCGCCTGACTTTAACTCTTTTATATTAACGAATTTATATTAAATTATATTAAGATTCATCATTATTTTTTAGGACTAAAAATTTTATAAATTTTTATGAGAGGTTGTAAAAAGGGAAAATCCCAAAAAAATACTTTATGAAACTCTTTCAAAATCTTAAATTAGTGATGTCCTACTAAAATTAGCTGTCAATTGCTATTCAAATATAGTGAAAATTTGAAAGTAAAAATGAAAATGGTGAGTTTATTTTTTCCCAAGCCAATATATAAAAGGGAAAAACTATTACAAAAAATTAAATGAGCCATTGAGACTATATGAGCATGGCATGCTCATCCCCTAATTTTGGGGTGAGGGACCCTTTCTTTATTTTTATTTTTTATGCATTCTTATTTATTTGGATTAAATTTTATGTTTCATCATGAAATACTTTTGGTATATCAAATTAATTAATTTTTAGTCCTTCATTTAGAGATATTTTTCCTGTATCCTAAAATATTTTTTTAGTAGTACCCAATATCTAAAATAATTTTTCAACACCCAGTATCTTAATCTAATAAATTTTTAGTGCATTGAGTACTTTTTTCCTTAAAAACTTTCTTAAAAAACCTTTTATTTGGGGACATGCTCATCTTTTGGAAGAGCAGGGAATGTGAATTCTTAAGACTATAGTGTACCTACTTTGCATTTACCAATTAGTTACGGCCACCATTAGGATAGAGCCATTGGTCTCAAATCTGTTCAAATATCAATTGCATAATAAATGAAAATATAGAAAATGGGAAAATCCCACAAAAAACACTTTAAAAATAGGAAAGGATAAAATGGTGTTTCGAATATTCATAATATCATAGAAATGTTAAGCCTGATTTATCCTTTTTAAAATTAAAAGGAAATGGCACACATGCCCTCAAATATATATATTTATATATATATATATATTAAAAAAGTAACCGCCACCCCACCCTTTGCGGCTGGAATAATTATTGACAATGTAACAAGATTTGTTAAGGAATTCGCAACATTTGATTAGGTTTTAACAACGTTCGTTTACCAAGTAACAAATCTACATTATCAAGGTTTTTATAAGTTTTGTTAAGGAATTCATAACATTTGATTAGGTTTTAACAAATTTTGTTTACCAAGTAACATATATACACTATTAGGTGTTTCACAAGTTTTATTAAGGAATTCATAACATTTGATTAGGTTTTAATAACTTTAGTTTACCATTTAACACATCTACACTATCAGATTTTTCATAAGTTTTGTTAAAAAATTCACGATACTTGATTAGGTTTTAACAACTTTCATTTATCAAGTAAAAAATCTAAATTATTAGGTTTTTTTGTATCTTTTGTTAAGGAATTCATGACATTTGATAAGGTTTTATTAACTTTCGTTTACCAAGTAACAAAACTAAATTATCAAGTTTTTTCACAAGTTTTGTTAAGAAATTCAAACATTTGATTATGTTTTAACAATTTTCGTTTACTATGTAACAAATTTACACTATCAGGTTTTTTATAAGTTTTGTTAAGGAATTCACTATATTTCTTTAGGTTTTAACATTTTTCAAACAATATGCGTGCACAAAAAATAAAATTAGAGTCAGAGAGGCGCATTTCATCAAACATCTTCAAAACATGAAAGGAAGTAGATAGAACTTAGACATTAGGTTTTGCACTGCACATTGATTGTTACAGAGTGAGTGTGTTTGTTAGTGTGGGTGAGAGAGAGGAAGAGAGGTTTACATTATTATTATTTGTTCTATAAGGTTTAGATTGTGATAAATAAACAAATTTGGGGTCATGAGTTCACTTGATCCTTATCTCATTTTAGGGAATATTTTGAGAGGACAGGACTAAGCAACTTGATCAGTGTGAATGTGAGAGACATCCAGGGTGAGGGATTTCCTGATGAATTCGCCGGTTTAGCTGATGCTATATTTCTTGATCTACCCCAACCTTGGCTAGCCATTCCTTCAGCTGTAAAAATGTTAAAACGGGATGGAACTTTGTGTTCATTCTCCTCATGTATTGAACAAGTACATTGATAATGTGAAACACTTCCAACTAGCTTCACAGGTACCTTGGTGTTCTTTATTTCTTTCTTTATGTTAGTGCTTGTGTAAAAGAATCTATTTAGCTGGCATGCATTTTTTGGGTGACATGTATAGATATAAGGACACTTGAGGTGCTCCTACACACGTATGAAATTCAAGAAGATCAGAGAATGGAAGGGATTTCAAACGGAAGGGAATGTTGCTAATGGCTCTCTTCCCTGCAAGAGAAGGCAATGTTCTGATGGAAGCAACATGCTTAGTACTAATAGTAGTATTGTTTTGACTGTTATGGGTAAACCTAATGGTGAGACAAGAGGTCATACAGGCTATTTGACATTTGCAAGACTCATATGCTTCTCATGAGGAGTACACATGTGCCCATCCAATTTTGTACTAGATATAAAGCTTTGTATCTTTATGTCCTTTTAGTTTTAGCCTCAATTAACAATTCTTTATTCAATCTAATGTTTTACTTTAACTATATCACATGACACAAGAAATGACGGTTAGATTATTTAATTTGCCCTAAAATATAATTTTTTCCACTTTTGCCCTTTTTGAGAAATGTGTTTAATTGCATTGAGAATATTATTTTAGATAGAGAGAGGATATAATGAATGGGCAAAGTTGGAAAGTGAGTATTAATCACTAGGAAAAACAGGAAAAAGAGCAAGAAATTAAATTGGAGGTGACTTATATTCTAGATCAATATCTTCCGTCTAAAAATATCCTATAGGCTAAAATATACATTTGGTCTTTTATGTTTGCATTGAGAGCTATTTTATTCACTTAAGTTTAAAAAGTGCACTTTTAGTTCTTTAAACTTAAAACCGTTAGTTTTATGTAATGAAAAATGTTGAGCCATCAAGTCACATTCTTATTTTAATCCTAATTAGTTGCCATGTTAAAAAAATCTCTTCAAGTTTCATAAAATTTTCTTGCCTCAGTCAATATCCATAGATCATCTTCTTCCCCGTGGTGAGAACCAATACAATAAATCCTATTGTAATAATAGGCTCTTCTTCTTTCACACCTATTGCCTTATCTGTATTTTTATCATCCTTCTCTATTTCCTAATCTCATAGTCAGTTGATGGCAAAATCAAAGTTTTTTACCATCAATTTCTCTTTCCTTCTTCGATTGAATCCTACTTTATTTATGTTTCTAATTCAATCTTCAATGGTTTTCTCAAGATTCATAAGGAAGGTGTTGGCCGAAGGATTAGGGTTTCATGTGGTGAAGGGTGTGGGGCCAAATTCAAGAGAAAACAGATAAAAAAATTAATTAAAAATTGAAAGTTTTGTTACAATAATATAATTATTATAATTAAAATATGAATTTTTTAAAAAAAATTTGAGATGACATGGTAACTAATTAGGATTAAAATAATGTGACTTGATGACTAAACATTTTCCTTTAAATGAAACTAACGATATTAAGTTTAAAGGATTAAAAGTGTACTTTTAAAATTTAATAGAGTAAAATGAATCTAGATACAAATAAAAATGATCAAATGGACATTTTAACCTATCCTATATTATGGACATGATAGAATATAATTTTATTTAGGGACAATTATAATGAAGTCTCACACAAGAGAAAAAAAATGAAAAAATGGTCCCTGAAGTTGTTAATGACAAGTCGAGAAGCGTCCATTAACAAGTTGAGGAGCTTATACTGATAACTTCAAGGATTATTTCTTTATTTTTTTTTTTGTATGGGATTTCATTGTAATTACCCTTTTATTTATTTGTAAGGTTTGAGGAACGAAAAACAGAGGACCTTTAATTTGGAAAGTATTGGTAAATGGGTCCTTGCAGTTGCAGAGTTGAAGTAGAGATTTTGGCGTATGTGGGCCACGTCTATCCATCGAAAAATGTTTCGGCCGTTCACGTGTGATCTGGATTGGGTGGTCTGACACTGCTGATCTAGCAATTGTCTCCTTTAGGCTGGTTAGGGCTTAGCCTAAGCCTACTGAGTCAAGATCCTGGACTTACGTCTCTCTGGGCCCACTTTCTGAGCATCCTTCTCTGTTTCCTGCGAGACCCAAATCTCTTCATGGATCTTCCTTCAAAGGATTTCTCCTCACGCGTATTACGTTGTCCAAAGGAATTAAAATAAAGCGCACAAACCGATGGAAGTTGATTCAAGAAGTAAGCGGTTTGGTTCCGTTTAAGTAAGGTCTTGGGTTTGAGCCTTGTCTATGCAGAAAATTCTCATTGGGAGACTCTCCCACCATAGCCAAGTGTGCGACGCGGGTCAGATCTGGATGTGGTCGGGGCAAAGCTCCGGTGAACCGGGTGGGCAACGAAAAAAATAAAATAAAGTGCAGAATAAGCAACTCAGAAAGAAGAGTTTGTGTTCAATTTTGGATTGGAGTGCTGATTTAAATTAGACAAGAAGGAAGCAGGTTTATATATATTAATATGAACAATTTTTAACACAAATAGCTAGTGCATATATGAAATAATTATGGTTTGAATTTCCTTTTTATATGAAAAAAGGATTGGATGATTAATTTGAAAACAAGAGCATGAGGATGAGGGTGAAATTTAATAGAAATGATAAAGATCCACATGACCTGGCTCAGGCAATCTAGTTATCCTTTTTATACAACATACTTTGAAGTATGGTTAGACACTAAATACATGCATGTTTCTCTCTCTCTCTCTTGTGGTGAGTATTCAAAGTTTTGTATATCAAGTTGAGAGAGAGACTGGTCCTTTTCACTAATGCATTTTCGTAACATTAAAGAGACTCTAACATGCTCTTTGGCATGAGGGATTTGGAGGAGAGTGAAAATTTTATGTGTTAGATTTAAATAAAATTGGTGAAATGATGTTATAAAATTTTAGTAAAGTAAATATGTAAGATAAAAGAGTAAGAACAATTATTGAAAAACTTTTAACCCAATTTCTCTATTTTTTTTTTAAATTTAGCTCAAAAATATTTCCTCCTATTTCCTCCAAATCGCTCTTATTAAATAGCCATTGTAGCGACGTTTGAAGGTATTTTATTAGGATTTTCCCCAACTTCTTAAATTGATGTTGACTTGAAAAAAACTGTTTTTTTTTTCTTTTTTAAGTTTCCCCATCTTTAAAATACAATTGCATCACATGTCAATTAATTGCCCATGTAGGGCTACACCTGCCTTTGGTTTTTTTTTTTTTTTTTGGGATACAAATGCTAGTTCCGTCCTTGATGCAGTGGACGATGATTTTCATCCAGTTCATGAACCTAACAATATAGCATACAGTGTTTTCTCAGCCTGGTCTGTGGTTTTTAAGCAGCTTGGGATTGATGTATGCTGAACAAGTTTCGTATGTAGCCGCCCAAGCTACTTTTTGAATAAATGAATTTTTCCTTCTAAAAAATAATTCATTGCCCTTGTATAAATTTTTGTTAAAGTGAAATATATATTTCCCACTTCAATTTTCTCAATTTATAAAAAAATAGTTTGAAATTTCTGTGGTTGTATCATTGGGGGACCGGGTGATGTGAAATTGGAGAATTGTGACTTGAGTACATTTGATGGGTTCCATAATGCTAAAGCTCTTGGAGAATCAAGTTAGGAGGCTTTCATGGTCAATGTTTTCAAACTCCATGTAAGTGTGAAACAAGTCTTGATAAAAACATTTCTATTTAATTACATGAAAAGACTTTATTAAAATTAAAAACTTTTAACCCCATTTCCCTACTTTTTTTAGGGTTAAAATTTTTTATCAAGTTTTATATGAGATGTTTTTAAAAGGTTTATATTAGTTTTTAAGTTATCTATTTAGAACTAGAGATTTTTTAAAAGTTGATGCTAGCTTTCTTAAGCTCTAATATTAAATATTATAATATTTAATAGTCGTACATTATTCTTGAAAATAATTACTGCTTTTAATATCTTATTACATCTAATTCTTAATATAAGACTAAATTGACTAATTTGGAGAGACCAAGGAAGTAAAATAAATTATTTTAAATTAATCATTTTTATTTAAACTTATTTTCTTTATTTATAAACTGATATATAATTTAATGATACTCATAAATATTTTAGAGAGATCACATAATACATGTTTTAATTAAATAGCTTACTTAGCTTATTGAATCTTTCTAAATCAGTCAATTGGGTCATACATTAGAATCAAAGGTAGTACTCTGTTATAAACTTATATCAATATACTCCATTCGGTCATATTTATAAAAGCTCGATAACCCAATTACGTAATTTAAGAAAGCGGTTAAAATTAGTTAAAAATACTAAGTTGTCTAAAATAATTTTTTTTTTCAAGTATGCCCTTATTTATGAAGAATAAGTAAGAGAGAGAAATAAAGTAAATATAAGTATTATTAACCTTTTAATTAATGCAACACATATAATTAATGAGAGGCAAAAAGAACAACAACCCATGAAATGCTAAGACAACTTATGTCAGGATCTTATAAAAAGGATCAAGATAATTCAAATTTTGGGTTCTTATAAAAAAGACTAGAAGGAGTAGTATTCGTGATCTTTCCAAATTATCAGTAGTAATATGAATTCTTCAATATAGCGCTTCCCCTTAAATTCAATCCTTTCACAATCGATCCTTGTCAATTAAAAATGTTGAACTGAGCAGAAGTAGAGCTTTTGAAAGAAATTATAAATCATTAAATTTACGAGGTATTTTCATTTTAAATGCTGTGGAGCTGAGGAGGAGGAATGAGATTATGTCGAATGAAGAGGAAGAGGTTTGAGGGAAAATGGAGGGCTTTGCAGAATTTTTGGGGGGGGAAATATGTAAACTAATGGAAATGTTTTTGTAAATGGAGGGAATATGAAAATGTTTTTGCGCCATGGTCACATACATCTATAAAAACTAATGAAACACATTTTTTAATACAAAACTACAACTTTAATAATATAACTCTAATATATTTAAGAAAAATAATGTGAAGCACATAACAATGAAGCTATCAACTCAAAATCAAAGTGGTTAGAGTTGTGGTTCTAATTTTAATTTTTGACTAATTAAATATATTTTACTTTATTTTTTAAAATTATAGTGAATTTTCAAATTGTATAACTTAAATATTGAGAATCTTAGTCCAAAATACAACAACTCATTATAGTGAATCTTCAAATTGTACTTTGACTAATTATTTACTTTGGCCTATTAACTACCACTCTAATCCTACTTATTAGTCTCAATTAACAAATCAAATGAGTATTTAACATTAAACCAAACAAACCCACCGAGGAAGAGAGACTTTGAGATAGGAGAGCTGCAATGGCTGATGGAAAAGGGAGAAGACAGTGACTCAATGATTCCGAGAGAGACGAGAGCTGTGACTGCCGATGAAGAGAGGAGAAGGCGGTGACTTTGTGAGGCTGAACAAGTAACTAGGAGGAAGAACTAGAGATGACAGATCTGTGATGGAAAGAGAGAGCCCTAGAAATTAAGGAGAAGTGAGATTTGGCAAAAAAAAAAAAAAAAAATCAAATATGGACGGAATTTGCAAAAATTTGGAGGTGAAATTTTTTTTAGTCTTGTAAATGAAGGGAATGTACAATTGTTTATATCAACCCTAGAAATATTGTATCAATATGGTCTGTCATGTTATTGGTAGCATAACCAATTAAAATACAACAATTCATGAGCTGATTTTGCACCTCTTAAATATTAGTTGGTATATTAAAAAAATTGAAAAATTGCACAATATTTATTTTTTCTTTATTTTTGGAATCTTAATTAAATGATTTGAATTTTTAGAAAAAAAAATGTGAATAAGATGAGCAGCCAACTAGGATTAATATTTTGAAATAGATTGGTCAAGTTGCAAAATTAAACTTTTTTCCGATACAATTGTAAGATTGAACTTATACTATCAATCAAATGAGTATTTAATTACACATTCATATAATATATGTAGTAGTAATTATTTACATGGTAGAATGCATTATTGCAATTTGTCACAAATTCAACATTTTATAAATAAAATCCTATGCTTTACATAAAACACAAAGAAACAAGTTGTGATGTCTATACTTTTTAAATTGTATCATGAGTTGTTATGAATTTTAACTTTTATATATTAGTAATCTTTGTTTGTATTTTTTTTATTTTTATCTACAGATTTCATAACTATATATATAGCTTCCAAAACAACTTTTATATTTTTATTTTGTTAAAGAAATCATATTAGTGACACTAATAAATGAGTGTACGAATAAATTGATTAGCATTCTAATTAATTTCAAGAAATTAGCACGATAATTATTCTTTCATCATTTAGAGATGGAAATTAGAGACGGAATAATTCCGTCGCTAATTTCCGTCTCAGATCCGTCTCTGATTCCGTCTCTAAAATTTTAGAGACAAAAATTAGTGACAGAATTATTCCGTCTCTGGTCCGTCTCTGATTTCGTCTCTAATATTTTAGAGACGGACATTAGTGACAGACTTATTCCATCTCTAAATTCCGTCTCTAGTCTATCTTTGATTCCGTCTCTAATATTTTAGAGATGGAAATTAGCGATGGAATTATTCCGTCTCTAAAATCCGTCTCTGGTCTGTCTCTGATTCCGTCTCTAATATTTTAGAGATGGAAATTAGCGACGGAATTATTCCATCTCTAAAATCCGTCTCTGGTCCGTCTCTCATCCGTCTCTAATCCTGTCTCTAATATTAGTGACGGATTTATTGATGATTTAGAGACGGAATAGCGACTGAATTAAATTCCGTCGTTAATTTCCGTCTCTAATTTCCTGTTTTTTTGTAGTGTAAGTAACCTTTGTGATTTTGATAATATAGGGCTATGCGGACATTCCTATACACTGCTTGTGGTAGGTCTATTTGTGAACTAAAAGACCCTACATGGATCTTGCCAAATGTTAGTTACATATTAGTTTGTTTTAAGAATTTATATAATAATAAGCCATGCTTTAATTTTATACTTGTTTTAATGATATCATATTATTTTTTAGACCTGTAGGCAACTACCGGGGTCCAACTTGTGTGGGTTGTATGTTCTGAGGCATATTTATAATATTATTACCCTATAGGCACAACAAAATTTACTGAAGAGGTAAATGTATATATATTTCAAAAATTTTGTATTACTTTTATTTTTTTTAAGTGAAGTTAATGTTTTGCCTGGCTTTGGTATTTCAGATGTTTGAACTTGTTGACCCTTTTCCAGAAGAAGATATTGATCACATTCGCAATTGTTGTGCTGAATTCATTTATGAACTTTCACAACAGTGAGTTCTTGTAAAATTGAGGAGCTTTTTGTATATATTGATGAATTGACATGTTGACGTGGTTGGTTTCAAATATTGTTGGTTGCATGATTTGACATGTTTGTTGTTTTTTTTTATTATGTGCAACCATGCATTTATACATGTGAATCTGTTTGAGCCATGTCATTGGCCTGCATGTGTTTTAAACAATTATGCATATATATAGATGGTTTTAAACAACACATTACATGAGGATATATGACATGTTATGTTACAAGTTCCCAATGAGAAGGTTAAAGAAAAAGTAAATGGTAAGAGGAAGCAAACTGAACACCTTATGACACTTAATAAGTATGTCATTGGAAGTAACAATTCTAGGATGCATTATGGTAACTAACATAATCACACACAATTAAAAAAAATTATAATACTTTTAAGATCGGTTATAAAAATAACCGGTATTTAAGACCGATTTCGCATATAACGGGTCTTAAAATTGAAGTTTTAAGACCGGTTTTATGTAACACCGATCTTAAAATTGAATTTTTAAGACCGATTATATGAACAAATGGTCTTAAAATAATTTTTAAAACTGGTTTTGAATCCGATTTTGAAACAACCGGTCTTAAAAGTATGTCACTTTTAAGACCGATTTGGTAACCGGTCTTAAAATTGTTTATTTTAAGATCTGTTATAAATACAACCGGTCTTAAAAGTGAGAATTTTAAGATTGGTTACCAAACTGGTCTTAAAAGTGACATACTTTTAAGACCGGCTGTATCAAGATCGGATCCAAAACCGATTTAAAAAGTCAATTTTAACCGATCTAAAAAGCCATTTTTCCACTAGTGATAGTAATTTCAGCTGTTCAAATTAGATTTAGATGGTCAAAATTTAATTCAATTTGATATTTTATTTTATCAGAAGAATCACTTTGATGTGTTCTCTCCTCCCTTTATTTCGGTTCACAAATCTTGGCTTTATAGTAATGGAGGCTGTATTCTGTTCTAATTAATTAGTATGGACTAAGTCGGGAAGAAATGAAACTAAACACAAGGAAAGGATTAGGTGAAGAACAATCAAACTAATTTTTTAATGTATAATGAATTTATAGGTCAATTCATGTTTGTATGTGGTCGGTTTGTGTTCTTTTTCCCTCCGCTTTATTTGGTTCACATGCTACTTTTTAATGCTGGGGCCTTCAAATAAAGAGTTCATTTTGATGTTATTTTTTTAAAAAAATACAAAAAATGAATTATAATTTCAATAAGAGCAAAGAATAGTTTTAAAAATTTTAGCAATAACTTTAGCTATTTACAGCGTTTGTAATTTATTGATTTGTATTGATTGGCCCCCATCGCGTTTAGTAATCTATTTTAGTGTAGTATATAATTTGCATGTCATAATTTAAATTAAGTGATAATTAAATTTTAGTTTTAGCGTCCTTTTGGGCTTTCAATACAAGTAGTTGTACAATTTCTATCTTACACACACACACATAGAGCTCACTTTTTTTTTTATTGATAATTAAAAATTGCATTTAACTCTTTTTTAATTAAATTTTAGTTGTGCAATTGTCTTACAACATGACGAATCAAAATAAAGTGTTAGGTTGTGCCTCAAACAAAATTAACACTAATAAAAAGATCTGTGTTAGGAACTAAAAAATTGAGAAATTTTTTTTGGGTAAAGATCTTTTAGAGTTCTTTTTTAAAATCACATGACAAGTGCGCATGCTAGGTCATTTTAGGTAATGCTATCTTTTTCTTTAAGAAAATTGTTTACGAGTTTTTTGTTATTTCATGAATTTGAGCATAAATAACATATGTATTATGGACTTTTATTTGAGCCATGTTCATTGTAATATTGTACTGATATAAGCATTTGTAATGTATTAAAAATATGGAAAAGAATTTGAGAATTAAAATCATTGTCACAAACCGAATACACCAGTCAACCAATATGAGGCTTGTTCAGTGCTTTCTTCTTCTTTGGACCAATGTAACCTTGTTCCGCTTGAATGTATAGATATAAATCTACTCATTCTCCTTTTTAGCTATAAATGCATCTATTTCTTTTCACTTGTTGCATGTATAGAATTAGCAGTCACAAAATGAGGAGTTATTGTGTTGCGTTTTTTGTCTCCAACTCTTACCCTTTCTCTCTCTTTCTTATTATTCCTTTGCTTTCACCCATCCTATCATCCTGACCAAAGCTCACCCTTGCTAGACTTCAAAAACTCATTTTCCATTCAAAAACCCCTTCCTTCTTCTGAAACTTCTGAGCTTTGTAATGCTAATGAAACCATATCATATCCAAAGACATCAATTTGGAAAAATGGTACAAATTGTTGCTTATGGGATGATGTCACTTGCAATCCATTGGGTCACGTGATTGGCATCAATCTTAATGTGGTTGGCTTCATGGCAAACTCCTTCCCAACAATGCTTTCTTCCAACTTACCCATTTTCAGAGGCTTGACCTTAGTCTCGATGACTTTGATGGGTCTCAAATATCATCTAATTCTTCACAACTTGTAAGTTTAACACACCTATCCTTGCATCTTTGTAATGTTATTGGTGAAGTTATGTCTCAGATTTCACATCTTCACAAATTGGTTTTACTTGATATCTGTGAGGTTGAAAGTGATAATTTCATTCTTAAAGAAAATGCTTGGCAAAGACTCGCAAGAAATGTCACTCGTATAAGGGATCTTCGTCTTAAGGGTCTGTTTAGTTTGACAGGAGGGGAGGGGCATCGAGGGGAGGGGAGTGATTTTGCTCCCCTCTCCTTGTTTGGCATCCAAAAATTTGCAGCAAAAAAAATTCCCTCCCTTCTCCTCATAACCTCCCCTCCAAAAGTGGGGATTTGGAAGGGAGTGGCAATATTTTCCTTCTGCAGACCATTATGCCCCTTGACTTCATCGCCTCCCTCCCTCCTTCCCCATCTCTATCATCATCCAGTCAACCTCCAAGGCTCGTTCTCCGGTGACTTTATCAAAGCCTACCCCTTAGAACTTCATGGTCTAGTAGTGGGAATTTCGACTGTAGTCTGGGTTCAAAGTTGTTGCTTTTTCTGCGTTTTCTTTTTCAAAAGTTTGTTTTCTGAAATATAGATAGTGACATCATGGTTTTTATGAAACATGGACAATAACTATACGGTCTCTCTTTTTTTTTTTTCCGAACAAAGGCAATATTTGTGGATACATCTTTACAATGATAACTTTATAAGTTTTATTATTATAATTGTCAGAATTAGTTGACGGTGGGTTTATATTATTATAAGTTTCACTATTATAATATATATAATAATTATAATATTTATAATTACTTTTGTTCGCCATAAATTTATAATTATTTTCTTATAAGAATAATAGTTATAATTAGGATTATTAAACATGCTTTGTAAAAACAACTTAAATGAGGGAAGGGGCAAAGTTGTCTATATAAAAACATTTTCCCTTCCCTTCCCTCTTGAACCAAACAAAATAACAATAAAATCCCTCCATTTCCTTCCTTTCTCATCAATCCAAACAAGGTAACATTAAAATACCTCCCCTCCCTTCCCCTCAATTGAACCAAGCAAACCCTAAGTTGGATATGTCATCTATACCTTCGAGTCTATTTAAGAATCTTTCCTCTTCATTGGCCTCTCTTTGGTTTGTTGGTGCTGGAATACAAGGAAATTTGGATGAAAAAATATTTTCATTTCCCCACCTTCAGGAGATAATTTTCAAACTTAACCCAAATCTAACAAGCTATCTTCCCAAGTCTAATTGGAGCAATTCCAATAGAGCATTGGGAGTCTCATCATGCCAATTCATTGGAGAACTTCCACCATCCTTGTGGAACCTTACACAACTTACATTTTTGGACCTCTCAAACAATAAATTTTCTGGTCAAATCTCACCATAACTTTCCAATCTTCAAAATCTCACTAGTCTTTATTTATCTTCAAATAATTTTAGTGGCCAATTTCCACGTTCAGTTTCAAAACCTAAAAATATCCAATATCTAGATTTGTCATATAATGAATTCAATGGAAAAATTTCTCCTTGATTTTTACTCTACCATCTTTGAATTATTTGCATTTATCTTCCAACCAATTCACTGGTTATATTGGTGAAATATCCACTTATTCACTAAAAGTGATTGATGTGTCTAACAATGGGTTGTATCCCAAGGTTAATTTTTCATCTTCAAAACCTCATTCTTGAACTTTTCTCACAAATTTCTCATCGGAAATGTGTTGACTCAACACTTGTCATCGAGAAACATTGAGAAACATGTATTTTCTCCATTTAAGTTCCAACTTCCTTTAAGGAGAGCTTCATTCTTTTATTTGCAATGCTAGCACACTTGATATTTTTAACTTCATCGGCACCATTCCACACTGTATTGTCAGTTCTAACCTTACTCTTTCTGTGTTGGATTTACAAAGTAATAGCTTCTTTGGCAATATACCTAAATCATTTGAAGTGGGAAACAATTTAATAACCCTAAATGTCAATGAACACTTTTTGAAAAGATCATTACCTCAATCTTTGGTTAATTGCACACGGCTAAGAGTCTTAGATATTGGCAACAATGGCATAGAGGATGTATTTCCCCATTGGGTACAAGCTCTTGAGGAATTACAGGCGCTTGTTCTTAGAGGGAATAAATTGCACGGTTTTATCCTCAATTTTAAGGACAATTGAAGCCAAGCCTGAAAGAGGCAAGCTTCACCCAAGACGGGGTGAATTGGGTGATATGATAAATTATTTCAGTTGATGCGTGATATGAAAATAACTGTAGATAGAGTAGAGTTGAGAAAATTGGCACACGGAGAGTTATACTGGTTCAGTCGAATCACAGGCCTATGTCCAGTCCTCAGAGATCAAGAGCTACTAAGATTTTCACTAGTCTTCCAAGATTTAGTGGGCTCTCAGAACGCCGTAAAACAACAATCGTCCTTGAATGGACTATGAGGAGAAATATTCTAACACTTAGAAATTTCTCTCCCCCTTACGACAAGTCTTACGTGCAGAAAAACAAACCTATGACCTTTCTCTCTTGCTTACGTATACAAGTCTTATGAACAACAACATTCACTCCTGCTTACACCCCTGTAAGTCTTACGAGAAGAAATGTTCTCCACTACTTATACCTTGTAAGTCTTATGAGCAGAAAGTCCTACTAAGAATTCTCTCAACTGCTTCTCTCGTAAGGATATTTATCCTCTCAAGATCCTTGTACCTTGAGATCAAATGAAAATAGAATTTGAAGTGTATACAGACTCTTTCATAGAGCAAATATGATAAACACTGAAATACAATATGAATACAGAGAAAATATGAATAACAGAGACACGTGAATTTGCTTATGTGAATTCTTGTTTTAAGTTGTTAAATGATGGTCTTTGAAGCTCTGCATTTATAGTCAATTGATTTTGCCCGTTAAATAATAATCATTGTGGAGTGGAGAATTTTACTGTGGAACAGCATGCGTACGTTTGAAATCTTTGAACAAGATATCGTTGTAGGTACGTGCTTGGTTGGTCATAATGATTCTATCTGCCATTGTTTGACTTCCTCTGAGCCTTTCTAATTCAAATGATCAAACTCTTATTTCACACTTGTAATATATGTTAAATGATGTTAAATAATAATAACAAGTGAAAATATAACGAATAAATAATATTAAATCATGTTCGGATTGATCGTTGTAAGTCTGTTGTGTTTTGGCTTCTGACAAAGTATCACTTGAGTGCACTTTGATCTCACTCGAGTGCATCTTCATATTTCCTCTTCTACTCCTGCTTTTGTGTTGCACTTCCATGTGATTTTGAAAGAGTGTATTTCCATACTTGCGAGTGATGTGGGTCCTCACTCAAGTGCATCTAGTCTCACTTGAGTACATATGTGTATTACCTTATGAACTCTCATCTCTGGATAACACTCGCACCCTATTTTATTAAGAGTGTGAATTTGTACTTACAGGTGATGTGGGGCCTCACTCGAGTACACTGATCATTACTCGAGTGAAGAGTATATTCTTGTATAAGATACTCTTTCGCTTCAGCACTTGCATCAGCAATGTAGAGAATTAGATTTCTCACTCACGAGTGCCGAGGTATCACTCAGGTGCAAGTACTCTCAACTCAGGTGCACTTGCTCTTCCATGCTCTGGCTGACTCTCGGGAAAACACTTTCTATACTTTACTTGCTTGGAATCAAGTACAGTTTTCACTTTGAGTTACTCTTGCTCTTAGGTGAACACTTTCTGTACCACACTTGGTAGGACTCGGGTGAACTTGAGGCTATCACTCGAGTATTGAGTTTGTGCTCGATTGAAGTGATGATATCCTGTCTCTGACATTACTCTCTGTTAAACCTTGCATGAGTGTGCCTTCATGCTCGAGTACAAATCATATCATCACTCGAGTGCTGTGTCCATCACTCGAGTTGTCCTGGTATTTTCAGCTAGAGTCTGCTTTTGTCAAACACATTTAGTTCAACACTTGCTTGTACTCTAGTGCAAAAGTGCTTATTGCTCGAGTACTAGCTCCATCACTCAAGTGCATCAGTTAAAATCACAGTAATGACCTCTGAACTTTGTGAGATGCATTTGCTAACATTTTCAACCATTGCAAAGTATGAGTTTATTACCACAATACACAATGATATTTTGTTATCATCAAAACTTGGAATCTAATATTCTCCCCCTTTTTGATGTTGACAAAACATTTGTGATGGATTTTAAACAAGTTGATTGAAGTGAAAATTTTTTAAAACACTTTCAAAATTTCCAAATGCATATCCACTAAAGTTTAGACTCATTTTTCAAATTTTTGCACTTAACCTCATGAGTTTCCTGCAATACTTCTAATGGACAGTTAAAACCAAGATAAGTTGTAGCCCCCTCCATAATTATATCCGAAATACACGATTAAAATGAAATAGAGACCACTAATAATCAAAATTCATTTACATTCCCATCCTTAAGATAGGATTTTCACAAATTTCTTTAACAAACACTTTAACCTGATCTCACATTCATATTTCGAATACAATTACTTCATGAAGATAAACTACATTCATATAAATGTCAGAGTGCACAATAATAATACCGGTAATTCTGGGTTTATACCTTCACTAAAGATACGTAGGGCACAATTGCCCATTACAATTCCTCAACGGGGATTACACAAATCCATCTCCAATACATAACTAAATAACCCAATATACATCCAAGCACATATACATCCAATATCCAATTATACATAATCCCAACTACCTTGATAACCAACTACCAAAATGACAACCCGAAGGAGTCCTCATTGCCCTTGGATGCTTGCTCCATCCTCATTCTACCTTTCTTGACTAAAATATTAGTAAGGGAGGGTGAGATTCTAGAGAATCTCAGTAGGAAACAGATACCAATATGCATGCAAGATAAGTGTTTAATACATGACATGCTTGCATCACAATAACTCGTGCTCACATAATGATATATCTGCATGCTTAATATTTCAACAACATAAGCATGGCCATATCATAAATAGAAACAGAGCTTCAATCATTCATATATGTTTCACATAATCAAGAAAAGCAATAACATGCATCAATAAACAAACACAAATATCAATACATGCATGAGAGGTAAGTTCCCTACTCTTATTCTTTCTACGTATGCTCCAGCATCGGCTACTCGCGATCCGAGTAGCTATCGAACCATAATCAGGGTGATTATCATCAAAACTTACATTAAACATAGTAATTAACAAGAAAAACTTACAACTCATTGGGATTAACCATTCCCAATTCTCTTCGTATATATAAGAATTGATCTTTAGCTATCGGCTTTGCCAATATGTCAGTGAGTTGAAGATGTGTCGGTATGAATTCTACTTTAACATCCTTCTTTTGTACATGATCTTGAATAAAGTAATGTTGAATATCTATGTTCTTGGTTCTTGAATGTTGCACAGGATTCTTGGCCAAACTAATGGTGCTAGTGTTGTCACAATAAATTGGTATCTCCTTTAAGTATATCCCCAAATCCTGAAGTTGTTGCTTCAACCATAGTACTTGAGAACAATAGTTTACTACAACTATGTATTCAGCTTCAGTGGAAGATAATGACACTGTGTTCTGTTTCTTGTTGAACCATGATACCAGAGAGCCTCCAAGGAATTGACATTGTCCACTAGTACTTTTCTTGTCAGTTTTATATCCTCCATGATCTGAATCTGAATAAGCCATCAAATATTCGTTTCCTCTCTTTGGATACCATAGGCCAACTTCTATAGTGTCTCCTAGGTATTTAAATATTCTTTTTATAGTCTCTGCATGTGATACCTTAGGAGCAGATTGATACCTTGCATACATTCCAACACTAAATTGTATATTTGGCCTACTTGCTATTAGATAGAGTAATGAATCAATCATTCCTCTATATTTGGTGATGTTGAAGTCAGGACCTTTTACGTCAGCATCCAACAACGTTGTAGAACTCATTGGAGTATCAGCTCCATTAGCATTATCCATTCCGTACTTCTTCAATAGCTCTTCAAATATTTTGTTTGAGATACAAATATCCCATTCTTCCTTTGCTTGATTTAAGTCCAAGAAAGAAGTTTAATTCTCCCATCATGGACATTTCAAACTCTCCCTACATAAGCTTGGAAAACTCTTGACAAAGAGATTTATTAGTAGCACTGAAGATAATATCATCAATATAAATTTGAACAATTAAAAGATCATTTTCGTTATGTTTGATGAAAAGAATTGTATCTACTTTTCCTTTGACAAAGTTTTGATCAAGAAGAAATTTACTTAGCCTTTCATACCAAGCTCTGGGTGCTTATTTTAAACCACATAAAGCTTTATTAAGTTTGAATACATGATCAGGTTTTGATTCATCTTCATAACCAGGAGGTTGTTCTGCATATACTTCCTCCATAATATAACCATTTAGAAAAGCACTTTTCACATCCATTTGATAAAGTTTAAAACCTTTAATACAAGCAAAGGCTAAGAGTAATTGTATTACTTCCAATCTTGCCATTGGAGCATATGTTTCCTCATGGTCTGCCCTGATAAAGACAATAGAAATACCTTTCTCATTTTGGACCTTCTTAGCAAACATAATAAATTTGACAAATGATTCATCTTTTGAAGTAATAAATATAGTCCATGTAAATCTTGTAAAATCAGCGATAATTACTAAAGTATATAGATTTCCTCCAAAACTTTTTACTCTTGTTAGACCTACCAAATCCATATGAAGTAATTGTAAAGGCTTGGAAGTAGAAATCTCATGCTTTGTTTTGAATGAAGATTTAGTTTGTTTGTCTTTTTGACATGCCTCACAGATCATGTCGTCTTTCAATTTAACTTTAGGAAGACCAACAACTAAATCTTTCCTAATCAGTTTGTCAAGTTGGTTCATATTAACGTGACCCAGATGCTTATGCCATAACCAACTCTCCTATGATTTGCTAAGAAAACAATTTTTAGAAGAATTTGAATTTAAATCAATAGTATAACAGTTACCATCCCTTTGAGCTTAAATCTTTGCCTTGATGGATTCTTTGTTAAGTGGTAAATCTTTCTTATTTACTATCAAGCATTTTTCTGAATCAAAGATCACCCAGTTATCTTTGTCTGTGCTTTAACTCACACTCAGGAGGTTGTGGCATAATCCTTCAACGTAATATACATCATTGATTTGAACACCATCGAATTTTCCTACTTCACCAATTCCAGCAATACGTCCAGATTAGTTACCTCCAAAAGTTACCTTTCCTCCTTCTTTGGTTTCTATCATGGTGAACTTATTTCTGTCACCAGTCATGTGTCTCGAGCATCCACTATCAATGTACCACTTGTTTGCTTGTGATGCTTTGAGACATACCTAGAGTAATGTGATCAAGTTTTAGGTACCCACACTTTCTTGGGTCCTTTATGATTAGTATGCATTAATTTTGATACATGTGTCCCTTTCAGAACCCATTTGTACATACCAATGACCTATCCTTTTCTAAAATAACAAGATGAAGTATAATGTCCTTTCCTATTACAATCGCTACATGATGCAAATGGATTTAATGTATGCACAGAATTCTTAAAATATTTGAGATCAGTTCTACTACCCTTTTTCTTCTTTCCTCTGTTTTTATCTTGATCAGACTTATATCCAATTCCAGAATTATCAAAGGAAACTCTCTGAGATTTTAGTATAACTTTAAGAGTTTCATTTCCTTTAGTAAATCTTTCCACAGTGTTTGTTAAATCATTTATTTTCTTATCTTTTTCTTCACATAATGTACATGATGATATGACAGTACTTTCTAACTCTTTTACTTTCTTCTTATGACTAACCAATTCTTTAGCTACCTTGATGAATTCAGTATGCAATGCATTATATTCAAATAATAACTCATCATAAGTAGGTTCAAAATCACTTACCTCAGAATTTGATTCTTCTTCCTTGGCTACCAAGCATAGATTTGCAACTTCGTCGTTCTCGCTTTCTTCTTTCGACGAGCTATCACCCCATGTAGATGATATGCATGCTTTCTTTTTTTGGTTTTTCTTGTCTTTGTTTTTAAAGCATTTAGATTTAATGTGTCCAGGCTTTCCATATTCATAGCATACTATCTGTTACTTCTTGTTATCTTTCTTGCTTGTCCACCTTGATAGATTTTGAAATTCTTTTGGCCTCTTCTATAGAACTTCTTGAATTTCCTCACGATCATTCCCATATCATCATCATCAGGAACATCTTCATTTTCAGAAGACTCTTCTTCCTTGATAGCTTTAAGTGCAACTCATCTTTTCTTTTTATCATCGAACTCTTCTAGTTCCTTCTTGAACCTCAACTTTCCTTCATATTTAGAAAGGCTACCAAAAAGAGCAGCTATAGATCTCATTGATTCTCCTTTAGCTTCTTTGATAGTTGTTACCTTTGCTTCCCATTCT